>CM030183.1:8615275-8627775 GCA_017639675.1 Aplochiton taeniatus | reverse complement strand
CCCACCACCCTCTGCCCCCCTGCTCACTCACACACACACACACACACACACAAAAACTCTTCACTATTTACTCTTCAAACTCTTGCAAGTGCAGACTTCCTAAGGACCCTTGAAGTTTTGCGGTTCGGTACTTGGCGCCATGACACTTTGCATGCTGGGGGATCACAAGCTTGTTACTGATTTAAAACATGTTGTAGTCACCTCGTGGTTGTGGCGCTCTGGATGCAGCGTGTTTCACACACTGGCACCATTATGCCTTGCTCTCCTGTAGCCACACCATCACCGTGCAAGGTCCGTCAACTTACCCAATAGTATATCTTCCTACGGCCTTTGATCAAAAGTTGTTGAGCGGCTGGTGCCAAGCCACAGAGCCCCCCCCCCCCCCCATCGGAGAGACACAGGACCCCCTCCCAACACCCCCACCCCCGCGCGGCGGGCTCCCTGTAAACATGTTGACACGCGGCCCCCCTACAGACGGAGGCCGTCCCGTTGATGCGCCGTTGTGAGCGGCGCCGGCGGCCCGAGCGCGGTGGCTCCATGGCGAGCCCATTAAGCCCCGCTCCTAATGGCGCGGCCCGCGCCGGCAGCTGGGCCGTACGTGATGAATCTCTTACAAGGAGCTTTTCATTCGGCACAGTGTGAGCCCTGTGTTTGTGCGTGTCCCTGCGCGCGTGTTTTGTTTGTGTGTGGGTGTGTGACGTGTGTGTGTGTGTGTGTGTGTACGATGAGAGCTTCTTGCCTGGTGTCAGGACCGTTAAGCTAAGGCTAGGCAGCTAGCTGCTAGGTGGTAGATGTGCCTGTATTTGCGTGTGGGCAGTTTTGGTGTGTGTGTGTGTGTGTGTGTGTGTGTGTGTGTGTGTGTGTGTGTGTGTGTGTGTGCCATCCATCTGCAGGCAGCAGCGCCCTGGCAGGCCCAGCTGACTGGTGGAATCTGTTCTCAACTCACATGTATTTAAGCCTCTGCTCTCAGCTCACTCTTGTGGAAAGGCCCCCCAGCATTTTGGAGCACACGCACACATTTCTATCTGACTTTTTCTGTTTTCTCTCTCTCTCTCTCTCTCTCTCTCTCTCTCTCTCTCTCTCTCTCTCTCTCTTTCTCTCCCTTCCTCCCTCTAGTGAGAAGTAGATGTGGGTGGGTTTTTTTGTGGTCGAAAGACCAGCTGTTGGAACAGATCTGTTCAGCCAAGCCCTCCATTGTTCTCTGTGTTTTGTCTGTGTACTCTGCACGATGTTGATGGAATCATTACGATGGAGATTACGCAGAAAAGACAATGTGTGTACTTTATAAAGACCCAGCGAGAATTTAGGTTTTGTTTTTCTAAATCTGTTTGAACATACATCCCTCGGCCCCCCGCCAACCTCCCCCCCCCTCCCCCTTTGACTCTTCCCTCTAGCCGTGAAGTACATTTCCGCGGCTCTCGTGGAGAGAATGGCCAGCCCGGTGGATGTTGCTGTAGCTTGCTTAGGTCTGTCAGGGAGGAGCTGATCTGTGTTTGCCCTGTGCTCCGAAGAAGACAGCGCCCGCTACTGCCCCTCTCCCTCTCTCTAACCCCCCCCCCCCCCCCCCCCCACACTCCCTCTCGCCAGACTCCCCCAGTCCAGTTCAGTCTCTTTCCCAAACACACCCATCTCCTTTTTCCTCCAGCATCGTCTTCCTCCGCCTGTCCCTCTCTCCCTAAGCCCCTCGTCCACCACCCTCGTCCTCCAATCCCCCTTTTTCCGCTGCCTGGTGACGTCCCCTCCCCTCTCTCCACCCCGCCGTCGTCCCGCCTGTGATCGACTCTCCTTTCCCACATCCCTCTCTCATCTCCTGCACTGCACGCCCCTCCTCCCTCCCTGGCGCTTCCCTCCGTTCCCTCCCTCCGTGTGTCAGGAGGCCCTCCTTGTTTATCCTCCCCCCCCCCCTCCCTCTCCTTCCAATCCCTGTGCTGTCTGTTCTCTCTCTCAGCCGTGCCTTTAAACATCTGTCCCCCCGCTCTCTCTATCTGTCTGTCTGTTTGTCCCTCTCTCTCTCTCTCTCTCTCTCTCTCTCTCTCTCTCTCTCTCTCTCTCTCTCTCTCTCTCTCTTTCTCTCTCTCTCTCTCTCTTAGTCTCTCTCTCGCTCTCTCTTTCTGTCCCTCTGCCTCCATGCCTGGCTGCCATCCCCTGGTGAAGGTTGGACTGCAGTGCTCTTCAAAGCCCTTGGCTGAGAGCAGTAGATCACAGAAAGGCCCGTGTGAGTGAAAGGTTAATGGCTGGCCTTTGAACATATATTGGGCGCTGGGGGGAGGGCAGAGTGGGGGGTGAGGGAGGTGAAGGTGGGGTGGTGGGGGGCGTGTTGGGGCGGGGGGACTGGGGGATGGAGGCGCACTGGCGCTGGTGTTCTTTCAAACCGCCCTTTGAAGATGGTGCAGGCCACCCTCTCGCGCCTGAGCCTGCGCTCACAGAGTGTTTGTTTATTCCCGTGTGCCCCGTGTGCGTCTGTGTGCCCGCGTGTGTGTGTGTGTGTTGTGTGTGTGTGTGTGTTGTGTGTGTGTGTGCGAGCGTTTCCCTGATCATGCGCTCGTGTGAGGGAGTGTGCGCGCTAACCAGGCTAATGAAAGACGGGACTGTTTGGCCGGCCCTTTTTTTTCAGGTGTCGTGCTGTGATTGCAGCTTCTGCTAATGGCCTCTCCCCGCGCCAGGGTGTGTAACTTTGGGATCATTTTGAGGGGGACCGCCTGCCTGGTTTGTAGCGCGCGGTACTTTGTATGCAATTGGGTGCGTGTGTTTGTGTACGGGAGATGGGGGGGTGTATGGCGGAGGACAGGGGGGGGGGGGGGTGTCGTGTGAAGTGCACATTAATAATAATAACCAGCGGCAGTGGCGGAGGAGGAGGAGGCAGTCTGAGGGACTGCCAGCCAAGGGCAAGCTGCTTCAGCACTTCTACAGAGACACACGCCTGGAGAGGAGAGGAGAGGAGAAGGAGAGGAGAGAGAGGAGAGGAGAGGAGAGGAGAGGAGAGGAGAGGAGAGGAGAGGAGAGGAGAGGAGAGGAGAGGAGAGGGAGAGGAGCAGCAGCACACCTGAGGGTTGAGGGGTCAGGACTGGAGAGAGAGGAGAAGGCGAGAGGATCTCGGGGAGGGGGGGGGGTCTAAATGAGGGAGAGTTTGTGCCCCGGGTAAAATTGGACGAGGGACCGAGGGATGGTGGGGAGGTGAGGAGCACTTCAACGGGAGGAAAGGGGGAGAGGGAGGGAGAGGGAGGGAGAGGGAGGGAGGTGCGGGAGCGCCGGGCTCTAGGTAAACAAGATAAGATGCAGCCGAGAGAGAGGCCGGGGAGCCGGCGGTTTACGGCTAAACACGTCTTTAATGTATTGTTGTTAAGGAGAGGGAGTCATGGAAACGCCCACGCTGTCACCTAGCCTTAGCACTGTCATCCCGATCACTGCCGGTCGGGTCGCCCCAGTACAGGCACACACACACTCACGATTAGCTCACACTTTACACACACAAACGCAATCGGTTTACAAATGCAACCACACACGCACAACAGCAAACACACTCACACACACACACACACACACGCATGTAAAGGTGCTACCACACAAACCCAGTGTATAAAGAGGTTAATGAAGTGTCCAATACAGTGGGTAGGCCCCGCTTTGACACTCATCCCTCCTAACAGGTCTGTGGATGCGACTCGCTGCTCTCCCAACACACACTCATCTTTTCTGACAGCTAGCCTCCCGTGGTGCTGACTCCTCGCTCCTCCCTCGCCCCTCCCTCCCTCCCTCACCCGCACTCGTCCACTCAGACTGTGAGATTTCTCTCCTCCCTCGATTTTTCCGTCACTCCATCAACCCCCCCAACTGTTTCCTTCTTACCTAAGCCCCCCCTTTCCCTCCCTCTCTCTCTCTGTCTCTCTCTCTCTCTCTCTCTCTCTCCCTCCTTCCATTTCACACTCTCCCTGTCTCTCCTAGTTCTTCTTTTTGGGCGTGTACCTCCTCTTTAATCCTTCAGGGCTGGTTTAGTATGGATCTGGGTCTTACGTAGGGTCTCCTGATGGCAAGAAAGGAGGAGGAGAAGGAGAAGACAACAGGGCAGGAAGGCCAAAGACCTGGAGGACAGAGGAGGGGAGGCGATGACCAGAGAGGAGGAGGAGGAGGGGAAAGGAGAGGAGGATGAGGAGGAGGAGGAAGTTCTGAGGGTAGAACCGTGTTGTGCCCGTCTTGTGTTGTAGCAGCAGCTCTCCTCCCGGGGGACGAGGGAGATATTTTCCCCGGCTCCTCGGCTGCCTTCAGCCTGCCTCTCGCTTTATTTCGGGCCACGCCATTTTCCCCCTGCTGTGGCACTTTTAGCGTATAATTAGGCGGCAGGGCTGGCTGTGACGTGGCGTTGACAGTGCGAGCACGTCCCGTCTCGCCTGCCTCCTCGACACACCGAGCGGGCGGGCGTGAGTGTGTATGTGTGTGTGTGTATATCAGTAGCTTCATACCAGCGTCTTCTAATCTCTTGGCTCTGTGTGGTTGCCCCGTGGCTGGTGTTTGTTGGTGCACAGTGGGAGGCTCGGGGTTTAGGATCGGGTGTGGGAGGGGGTTTGGGGGGGGTAGAGTTTTGTTGTGACACTAACCCACCGTGCGTGTCTGAGTCTTTGTAAGTGTGTGTCGGAAAGGGAGCTCCAGCCTCTCTCCGTCGACGCGTGCCCAGTCTCATATGTTCGTCTCGCGCTTTGAGCTTTTGTGTCTTTCTGAACGCGTGTGGCTGATCGTGTAATAGAATGATCGACGGTTTCCTTTTTCTAGTGGTTTCTGTCGTGTTCTGTAGTCTCTTTCTCTCTCTCCATCTCTCTCTCTCTCACTCCATCTCTCTCCATCTCTCAATCTCTCTCAATGGGCCTGTGTTGGCTCCATCACAGTGGATGCGTGTCACTTTGGCGCTGCTCTCTGCTTTGACCCCGTGCCTTGGCTGGTGACTCCCCATTCAGTCTCCTCTCATCTCGTCTCCTCTGCCTTCCGCCTGTCTCCCCCAGGCCCCCCGCCACGAACTGGGGCCAGTTTCACATGTCTGTCCAACAGCAAGCAGCCTACAACACAGACACACACACACACATAGACGATGCAAACACTGCTAGCTTGCTAGGCTGCCTTGGCCAAGGGCCCAAGGCCTGTAGCTTTGTTTGGGGATGTCACTTTATCACCATTCCTCCACTTTGATTGTTGTCTGGATGTGACAGCTACGGCTCAGGCGGTCTCTGCAGTGACAGGTTACGCTCCGGCGAGCCGCTATGCTAACTAGCGCGCAGCCATGCTACGGCGCTATGCTAATGCATGCTAGGCACGGTACACAGAGGAGCCTCAACTCCAGAAGTAGCCCCCCGGCAAAAGCCTCTGTCAGCGCTAACCGCTGACCGTAACACCACTTGGGCCTCTCGCAGCCAACCGTCACTGAAGGAGTGAGCCCCCTTGGCCGCGAAACGTCTCTGGCGCGGCGCTAACGTCGCTTTGCTAATGAGCGGTATTAGTATATGACCGCTGGAACAGGCGGTGGGGCTGACGGACACTCATCCCATAGCAGTCCCAGTCAAACAGCCAGACAGCCAGCCCGTCAAGTCGGTTAGCCAGACAACCAGCCAGTCAAGTCAGTTGGCCAGACAATCAGCCAGTCAGTCCATTAGCCAGACAGCTAGCCAGTCAGTCAGTTAGGCATACAGCCAACCAGTCAGACAGACAGACAGCCAGTCAGTTAGCCAGACAGTCAGTCAGTTATCCAGCCAGTCAGTCAGTCAGTCAGCCTTGTGGGGCCGCAAAGCTCCAGCAGTGTAATCTCCTCCCTCAGAGGCCAGACTAGCTCTCTGCCATGGCGGTGTCTGCCTGGAAGGCCAAGCCTTCGATCTGAATCAGCTCAGGAAGAAGAGGAAGAAAAACCCAGCCCTCTTCATGATGTCTGGGGCCCAGCAGTCATGGTCAGCTTGGGAATTGGATTTTCAAAGTGCCTTTCAGGGACTTTGACTTTGAACGTTCACAGACGTATTTGTTTGCACTAAATTAGTTACCGTCGTTTTGTTTTTACCGTTCTGCACCTGACAGACTGTGCACGGTCTCTTACTGAGTTGGTTTCATTGTGAAACCAAAATATCTGTATTAATAACTCACCTTATCATCCATGACCTTCTGTTTTAGCAGCTTCTCTGCTTCCTCTCTAATAGGAGTATGCGAGCCTGCGTGTGTGCGTGCGTGCGTGCGTGTGTGTGCGTGTGTCTGTGTGCGTGCGATAGTGTCTTGCTGCTCCTGTTATTGTGTGCGCTCCAGGCTTTAATTACTGAATTGGGATAATGAATCAAATCCAATCAGTCATCTCCCCTGCTCTCCATTAGAACGGAGCCCCCGTTGCAAAGTGGCCACCAGTCTGATCCACTCACACCAGCCGCCCGGCAGTCACATGAGACCCCATCTCTGTGGGGGGTATTGTGTGTGTGTGTGTGTGTGTGTGTGTGCGTATGTGTGTGCAATTGCTTGTGGGCTTGTGTATAGGTGTTATAATGATATTTTTGTACTTCATTGGCGTTAATGGGATTTCATTTCTAACTTGTTACTGATAATCATATCTTCAGTTTCACTGCCATTAGTGGTATGTTCTATTTTATTATGTTATTTGTTATTTAATTCCATGTTGTCCAGAAATGAGGCAGTGAAACCTGAATATACTGATGGCGAAGGGAAAAACACCGCCTACCCTCTCATTCTGGTCATTTTTCATATGTTTGAAGGTGTGGAGGCTTCGAAAAAGAAAATAGGACCAATGCGTCTAAGTGTAAATGGCGTACGTATAATATTAAAATAGTTGTACTCAGTTCATGAGTTCCACTTTGGACGTGAACCGGAGTGGAAAATGAGCTGCCGCGCCGTCCACCTTGACCTGCCAACGCAGAGCTCCCGGTGTGGCCCACTGGACGTGACAGGGAGAGGACTGGAATGGGGAGGGCTTTTTTTAATGAGTGTCTTTCTATGTAAAGTGTCCATAGCCCGTAATCTGTAGCGCCCCCCCCCCCCCCCACACACACACACACACACCCCCCTCCTCAGTGTGCTGTAGTGTGCCTGCGGTGTGGCTCCGCCGTGGGAGGGTGTGGGAGGGCTGGTGCGGACTCCCGCCGCCCGCCTCAGTTCTGCTCTCCGCCTCGCTCCGTGAGCTGATCTGATCGCCGGCCAGCTGTATGGGGCTGTGTACTTATGCCGCGGGGGGGGTCGAGGAGAACAGGACCACACACTGGCACTGCACACACTAATCTCACTGTGTGTGTGTGTGTGTGTGTGTGTGTCGTGTGTGTGTCTGTGTTTGTCTGCGTCTAGACATTCGTATTTAAATGTGTGGGCGTATATCTCTGGGCCTTAATTAGTATTCGCTTCTGCATCTAGGCCTTTGTGATTTGGCAGGAGCAGCAAAATGCTGGCGAGGGATGAAGGACCGGGACTCTGTGTAAGCTAGTCTTTAAAGCCTTAATGGCCTTAGTTACACAACTGAACTTAAGTCTGCTCTCCATGAATGGGCTGGCATTTAGAAGAAATATGAGCAGGTCCGGGCGTGGCGCGGCGCCCTGGGCGGCGGGGTGAGTGACATTGACGTTGACCCTGACGGGCAGCTCTCTCCTCTCCGCTGCGGCGCAGGCGCGGCTGAAACCCAAGACGCGCTCGCGGCCTCGGCCCACCCCTAGCAGGGGAGGGCGCGCCCCCCCCCTCAGCACTTCTGTCAGCCACGGGGACACACAGACTGCCCTGCCTGCCTGCTAGGAGGCTACTAAGCCCGTCTGGCCGCCCAAGTTGGGAGAGGAGTTTTTTTCGGGGGAGGGGGCGGCGAGAGTGAGGGGGTGCTGGAGGTGTGGGGGGTGTGGGGGGGTCAGTGGGTGGGGGGGAGTAGGAAAAGCTTTTCTGCTTTTCCAAAGCTCCCGTGTTATCCGGCCTGTTTCCACCGAGATAGGAGTCTCTCCTCTGGTTGGATCGGCCAGCGTGTCCCTCCCCCGAACCTGGCCCACCGCCTGCTTACTTCTCCTGCTCCGTCAGAGCCCTCTGTACCTGGTCTGGGCTGCTGTCTCTCAGATACAACCCCCCCCCCCCCCCCCATTCACCCCCACCACCCCGGCACTTGTTTGCTGTTCTCTCTGGCTGGAGTTTATAAAAAAAAACACAACACTGCATTTCAATAGACTCCTGCTGTCACTTAGCGCGGTGGACAGCCGCTCTCAGTCTCCCTCTCTCTCCCTCTCCCTCCTTCTCTCTCCCTCTCTCTCCCTCTCTCTCTCTCCCTCTCTCTCCCTCTCTCTCTCTCTCCCTCTCTCTCCCTCTCGGTGTGGAGCTGCCGGGGCTTTCGTCTCAGGGACGGCTCCACTCGTTAATACTGGCCGTCCTTCAGCCCCGCCGAGAGCTCCCGTGTCCCCGCTCCCATTCTCTCCCCTCCCTCCCTCTCTCCCTCCCTCCCTCCCTCCCTCGGAGCACCAGCCTCGCTGGCAGCCATTTTGTTTGTGCCAGACCGGAGGCTGAATGCGGGGGCAGCGTGGACAGCCCTCGTGGCGGCGCCGCGCAGAACGAGATGGAGTGTCTCTCTCGGCTGCCTCTCCGAAGAGCCTCTCTGGCCTCCCTCTCCCCCCTCTCAGCCCGGCGGGGCGATTAACCCTGCGTGGCCCCGACGGCCCTCAGCCCTCTCCGTGCGGAGCCCGGCTGCCGGCCCCTCTCAGACGGCTGATTAGGTGAAGTGGGCCGCAGCACCAACGTCCCCCCGTCACAGGTGGGGGGAGGGAGGAAGGGGCAAGCAGGCAGGCCTGGCACGCTCTCACTGCGCTGGCCCCCGAGTTCTGAGGCGACGGCTCTGCCCCCCCCCCCCCCCACTGTTCCTTTGTCTTGCTGTCTTTTCCATCTCGCTCTTGCTCCTTCCGAAACGGTCTCTCTCTGACGTCGGATTCAAGTCGGGCAGACTTGACTGGGGGATGCTATTTCCGGCCAGTGCGTCAGAGCCATGCGCGACGGTGGCGCCTTGCCTGCCTGAGTGTCAATATGTGTGTGGGAGTTTGTTAACGGAACATGTTATCACAGTTTGCCTCACCGATTGGGTAAATATCTACTCGAGAAAGGGCCGCTCTTTGAGAGCCTACTTTCTCTTTAGAACTGGAAGGCTCCATCAATCTGTTTTCCCCCCCTACAGGATATGGGATTTCTATTTCCAAAGTTTTGAATTGCTCGTAGCCATGCCTAGAACACTAAACGCCGGGGGGAACAACAATGCTGGAAGGACACTGCACTGCAGGTCCGCTTCTGTCCCGTGGGACTAACGTTTGCTCCCCCCTCCCCTCCCCTCCCCTCCCCTCCCCCGCCCTCTCCCCAGCGCTGAGCAGGTCGGCGATGCCCTTTGGCCTCATGCGCCGCGAGCTGGCGTGCGAGGGCTACCCCATCGAGCTGCGCTGCCCGGGGAGCGACGTCATCATGATCGAGACGGCCAACTACGGCCGCACCGACGACAAGATCTGCGACGCCGACCCCTTCCAGATGGAGAACGTGAAGTGCTACCTGCCGGACGCCTTCAAGATCATGTCGCAGAGGTGAGGGTCTGGGGGGGCCCGGGGGGGCCCGGGGACTGGTTGCGGCGAAGGTCCCTGCCGCAACGGGAGTCGCGGGAGATGCGGTGCCACAGAAGTATTTTTAGCCGAGCGTCCCGTCGAGGGCGCGCAGGTCTGCGTGTTCGGTGTGCGTGAGTCAGAGAGCCAGCGAGAGAGAGTGTGTGTGTGTGCGCGTGTGTCTGTGTGTGGGGCGGGGTGGGGGGTGCGAGTGTTTGCAGGGCTCCCTGCAGCTGCTCTGTGACTGTGCTCAGCATCTGCTTCCTCAGCGAGCAGATCAATGGGATCCCTCGGCCGGCTATCCATCACCCGCGTAATGGAGGCTGGGCCGGGGCGGGGAGGGACGCACAGATGGAGAGATTGCGGGCGGAGGAGAGAGCCGGGGTGGTAAAAGACGGAGGCAGCCGGCGGGAGGAGGATGGGAAGATGTGAGTGACCGCAGCGGAGAAAAGATGGATAGAAAGTGAGAGAGAGAGGGATGAAAATAATGCTAAAGCTGGGGTAAAGGAAAGGGGGATTATGCGGTGTATGTCTGTGCCTGTGTGTGTGTGAGTGTGCCTGTGTGTGTGTGTGTGTGTGTGTGTGTGTGTGTGTGTGTGTGTGTGTGTGTGTGTTTCCTCGACCTTGCAAATTTGCGGGTAAGTATATGTGTGTGCGTGCATTGAGCCTGTTTAGATGACATTATGTGCTGCTGTAGCACGTTTGCTTCAGCCGAGCCTGTCGGCCCCCCCGTTGCCCCCCCCTCCTTACACACACAGCGTTAGCCTCTTACTGTACCTCACTCCCCACCTCACTTCTCTCATCCCTCTCTATCTGTCCTTCGTTTTTTCTACTTCCTCTTCCCGTTATATCTCTCTTTTGACTCCCCCCCCCCCCCCCCCCTTCCTTCCCACCTCCCCCCGGGTCCGGCTGTCACATGATCTAGTCTAGTGTGAAATGACTCCCTTCCTTCCGAGCTGTTTGCCCGTCTCTCATCGCCCAGAGGTGTTTTACGCCTCTTCCCTCCGCTCTTTGTCTTTCTAAGAATGGCGTCTGCTTCTTTCCTTAATTTTTTGCCTCATACTTTCTTACTCCCCCCCCTCCCCTCAGACTGTCTCTATTATATTTGATTCCCTCCAAACCTATGTACGGTATAACACTCTCTCTGTCTGCCCCTCTCACTCTCACTCTCTCTCTCTCTGTGTCTGCCCCTCTCACTCTCACTCTCTCTCTCTCTCTCTCTCTGTCTGTCCCTCTCTCTCTCTCTCTCTCTCTCTCTCTCTCTCTCTCTCTCTCTCTCTCTCTCTCTCTCTCTCTCTCTCTCTCTCTCTCTCTCTCTCTCAGGTGTAACAACCGCACCCAGTGTGTGGTGGTGGCGGGCTCCGACGTCTTCCCCGACCCCTGTCCCGGCACCTACAAGTACCTGGAGATCCAGTATGAGTGTGTCCCCTACAGTGAGTAACCCAACGCCCCCTGTACCCCCCACCCCTGACCCCCTATCTCCCTTCACCGCCCCCCCATTCCTGCCCTCTTCCCAACCAAAGCTCTCTCTACAGCAACAACCAACTGGCATCCATGAAAAAACCCATGCGCTTTCTTACACACACACACACACACACACACACACACACACACACACACACACACACAATTCCAACACGGCAAATAAGAAGGTAATAGCACCCTCTCCAACTCTTGCTCTCTATCTCTCTCTTTCTTACACTCACACAAGCGACATACACAAACACTCACAAACAACACACACACACACACACACACACACACACTCACAACAACACACACACACACACACACTCACGTACAGACAGAGCTAAACCCCCGTTTTTCCTCACCGACAGCGCGACGCTCCAGCGGCTGAGAGAGATTTTCACATGGGGAAGGTGCTCCACAAACCCGCCCCACTGATAAGCACTCCACTCCCCAGCCCCGTTTCCCTCAGTGCAACCAGGGGTCATCCTTTACCGGGGATCACAGCGGTAACCCACACCACCCCACTCACACACTGATTGACCCGGGGCCGCGGAGGTGCCTTTATCTGGTGCCAAACACCTTTGCTGTCCCTCTGATTTCCAATAAAAATGAAAATTGGCCGCAGTAAGACTCCCGAGGCGGGAGGGGGAGGGTGTGTGTGTGTGTGTGTGTGTGTGTGTGTGTGTTTTGCCTCACAATGGGAATGTTAACACAAACAGCAGAAAGGGATTATTTTAGACCACCTGACCCAGTGGCGCCGCACATTTCAATATCCCCATGGAAACTGCGACTTCCGCTGGCTCCCGCTCCTCGCAGCTCGTGGCAGGTGTGACACACGCGCCCACACACACACGCACGCACGCACGCGCACAGACACTCACAGAGCTGTAGTCTCACAAAACCCGTCATCCGTTTGCAAGTGTAAACACACGTCTGCATAACGCAAATAACCCCCCCTCCCAACACACACACACACACACACACACACACACACACAAGGCATACTGTATCTATAAACATGCATGCAGAGAAACAAATACCGGGAAGAACTGTGTGAAGCCGCGCTCCATGTGAAAATCTGTGCTCAGACAAGTTCCCCTCCTCCCCCTCATGTGCTATGACTCTCAGCATTGATCCCTTCACTGTACAGGATTACCTGAGGGGAGAGGGGGGGGGAGAGAGGTTCACCCCCCTCTCCAACGGGCAGCAGCAGGAGTGCTGCGATGGGGAGGGAGGGGTGGAGGGAGGGAGGAAAGGGGGGAGGGAGGGTCTGTTCTGGGGAGGGAGAGGTCAAGCGTGGGTACGATTGATTGAAGGCTGGGGGAAAGGCGGGGAGGGGGGGACAGGGGGGACAGGGGGGGGGGGCAGGGGAGAGGGGTGTGTTTCTCTGCTTCTTCCCTAGGTTCCCTGCAGAAAAAGGAGCCCTAACCTTCTCTCACTCCTCCTCTCTTCTTTTTTCTAAGCATCCTC
>CM030183.1:8562775-8610275 GCA_017639675.1 Aplochiton taeniatus | reverse complement strand
CGGAGTCTATGCAGACTGTGCTGGTAACCCAGTGCGTGTGTGACTGTGTGTGTGTGTGTGTGTGTGTGTGTGTGTGTGTGTGTGTGTGTGTGTGTGTGAGAGAATGTGTGTGTGGCATCACGCGGTTCTCCAGGCGGTGACAGGCCTCACGCGCCACACGTGTGTGACACACACATCCGACACACCCTTCCAATAACACGCCTGCCGTGGCTGCACGCCTGACACTTCCTCTCGACACCTCTCTACTTGGACACACACGCACACACACACACACACACACACACCTAACTCGTCAGCCACCAGGAGTGAGACAGGCGTGAGTGAGTGAGTGACAGCACGTGAAAGGCAGGTCTGAGATTCCTTTTTCGCCCTGGATCTCCAGCTGCTCCCTGCTCCTCCTGCCGGGCGCGGCATTATCCCGTTGACGCTCCCGAGTGTCGGAGCCGGTGCGTGGATGTCAATGGAAAGCGTCTGCCCGCCCCGCGTGTGTCAGGCCCGGGCCTCGCCGCGTCTCCAAACACCGGCCCACTGATGGGCTGCGTTGATAAGCCCACGAGCAGCGCAGACTGACGACGGCCTGGCGCCTGTCAGCGCCGTCCCTCTCTCCCTATCTTTCCTTTTCAATCTCTCCTCTCTTTCTGTGAGCGGCTGTCTTCCCCTCACGGTCACCCCTTGTCCCGCCTTCTGTCGTTTCCCGTCCCTCCTCTCTCCGGTATGTTCTCCTTCCTCCCCCTTTCGCCCTCGTCTGGCCCGGGTGTTCTCCTGGCCTCTCTCCGGAGGGGCCGGTGGTCCAAGGGGCGGGCCGGGCCACGGGGCTCGACTTTGTTCCTCTCCACTTTCTGATGAGCAAGCCTTGGTCTGGCGCGCCGGCTGCTCTCCATCGATCAGCGGGGGTCGATGGATCGAGTGTTCTGTTATTTATTTCTTTCCCTCCGGGGGGGGTCTGGCGGAGCGCCCGTCCGCACTCAGTGAGAGGCAGCTCGCTCTCTGTCTGTGTGAGTGGATGGGGCGCCGAAAGTTCCAGCCCTGGACCCGGAAAGAGAGAGAGGACGGGCGGGTTAGGATCCTTAGGTCCAGCCCTGGACCTGGAAAGAGAGAGAGGACGGGCGGGTTAGGATCCTTAGGTCCAGCCCTGGACTTGGAAAGAGAGAGAGGAGGGGCGGGTTAGCAACCTGAGCTCCAGCTCTGCCAAGGCAGCAAATCGTTCAAAACCCTTCCACATAGAGAGACTCACCCACGGCATCCCCACCCTACCATTCTCCTCCCCTTCTCCTCCTCCTCTCTCTGTCTCTCTCTCTGTGTTTTTTTCTCCCCGCAGCTGAAGAGGAGCCGCTCAACACAGATGTGCTCTCTCTCCCCCCCCTAGGTCTCCGGTGCTCGGAGAGAAGAGAAGGAGGGAGGGCCGGAGGACAGGGGGAGGCGGGAGGAGGGGGTGCGGCGATAAGACACCAAAAAGTGGGGTGTCAGGGGTGGAGTGTGTGTGGTTGGGTTGGAGTGTGTTTGGGGGGGGTGGGTGGTGTGGGGGAGGCGGGGGGGTGTTATTATTGATAAAGCTGAAATGGAATGGAAACGGAGATAAACCGGGGTCAGGCCATCTTCCCTCCTCATTTTTCATTTGAGCCATCCGTTCTCTGAGTAGCCAACCATAACGCAGACAGATAACATGCTTTCAAAGGCCGAACGGACAGCATTTTATTTAATCTAAATTTTCTCTTTTTTCCTGCACCTGTTTTTTCTTTCATTCTCCTTTACTTTCTCTCTCTCCCCCTATCCTCCTCTGTCTGTCTTTATCTCCCCCTCTCTCTCTCTCTCTCTCTCTCTCTCTCTCTCTCTCTCTCTCTGTCTTTCTCTTTTTTTCCGATGCTTGAATAGAAGTGGATCAAAAAGGTAAAGACCACAATGAACATAAAAACCACAGCTCGCCCCCTCCTTCTCCTCCTCTTCCTCCTCCTCCTCCTCCTCCTCCTCCTCCTCCTCCTCCTCCTCCTCCTCCCCCTCCTCGACCCCTTGTCTCCCTTTCTCCCCTCATCTCCCTTCCTAACCCAGCACCTTGTCTAGTGGTCATGTTTGATGTACCAAACCCCTCCCTTTTCCTTCTCTCCTCTCTATCTCTCTCTCAATTATAACCAAGACTCTAAGATCCCTTCAGATTTTCTCTTCGCATCCCTGGTTCCGATGACACCAGCCTGACCTGCACGCACACGCACAAACACACACGCACACGCACACGCACATGCACACACAATTGAAAACATGAACTCAGATACACACAAAGGAAGTGATGCAAAACAGAGACGGCCGTCAATAAACACACATGTGGCACAGACACGTACATAGACACGCACACACACACAGACGTATCGACAAAGACACACAGAACCCCCGGGCGACCTTTCACTTATTCACACACACACACACACACACACACACACACACACACACACACACACACACAGACACACTTGAGGAACTCATTGTCTCTCTATAGATATCAACAACAAGGAGCAGTGTGGTTTCTAACACGAGTTTATCTGTGCACCTCCAAGCCCTTGCTCCTCTCCAACGGGTCATTCATGTCACGTCACGGTGAATCCCTATTCTCCCATCCAATCTAAACCTGCATCTGTCCTCCTCTAATCGATGGCTCACACACACACACACACACACACACACCTGGCGACTCATGATTCTCGTCAATTTGCTCATCTCACTCTTGTTTACAATTAATATCCCCCCCCCATCTCCAATTGGTCCCTCCAGATCCAAGAGAGGCCTCTCCTCTGCCTCCTCCTCCTCTTCCTCCTCCTCCTCCCCCTTGTGACCAAGTACACACGTCTGTGCTCTCCGGTTCCGCCGGTCCAGCGCCTGCTCCCTCTGTTCGGCTCTCCTCTCCTCAGGAAACGCTCCCCTGTGGAGTCTATATTTAGTGCCAGTGCAACACTAGGCGTGGTGGCGGTAGGAGGGGGGCACGGCTTCCTCTCTCTCTCTCTCTCTCTCTCTCTCTCTCTCTCTCTCTCTCTCTCTCTCT
Organism: Aplochiton taeniatus; assembly: GCA_017639675.1. Classification (NCBI taxonomy): domain Eukaryota; kingdom Metazoa; phylum Chordata; class Actinopteri; order Galaxiiformes; family Galaxiidae; genus Aplochiton; species Aplochiton taeniatus. The sequence continues at coordinate 8,607,247 of CM030183.1, read as the reverse complement.
CTCTCTCTCTCTCACACACACACAAACCATTTTACACGCTCTCCCCATTTCCAGGTGCTTCGGTGTCCGCTCGCCTTTGCTCTCTCCCTTCGATCAGCCTCTCCATTCAGTTCCCTCTTCGCCAGTCCTCTACCTCACAGACCCCCCCTTCTATCTCTCTCTCTCTCTCTCTCTCTCTCTCTCTCTCTCTCTCTCTCTCTCTCTCTCTCTCTCTCTCTCTCTCTCTCTCTCTCTCTCTCTCTCTCTCTCTCTCTCTCTCTGTCTCTCTCTCTCTCTCTCTTGCTATCTCTCTCTCTCTCTCTCGCTCTTTCTCCCTCTCTCCCCTTTCTCCCCCCCCCCTCTCTCTCTCTCTCTCTCTCTCTCTCTCTGTCTCTCTCTCTCTCTCTCTTCTCTCTCTCTCTCTCTCTCTCACTCTCTTTTTCTTTTTGTTCGACCTCTTTTTAATTTTTCTATTTCCTTCTTTCTCCACACGGTCAGATCCTCATCCGGTCATCACGAGCCAACGCAGACCCCTTCTCTGAGCCTTCCTCGCCCTCCCGTCCCTCCTCCTCCTCTTCCTTTCCCTTCCTCCTTTCTTCTCTGCTGATTGTCACGGCCATCCCTCATTCCTCCCACTCTCCTCAACCCCCCGCCCCGTGTGTGATCTTGTGTGCCCCCTCCCCTCCCTCAGCATCAGCCTGTCCCTCCATGGGTCATGGGGGAGGGGAGGGGAGGGGAGGGGATGGGGGGTAGAAGGTGGGTTTGTACCCCAGTAGGCTGTGCTCCTGGGCTGGCTAGGCCCTCGGCCCTAATGGTCTCTCTGATGCTGCGGCTGACTGTTAGAACCCTACCTCTCCAGCCAGAAGGCTCTCTAAAAGGAAAGCAATCAGCCGCTGCCCTGGGCCCCCTCAATCACACACAGCCTCACAGAGAGAGAGAGAGAGAGAGAGAGAGAGAGAGAGAGAGAGAGAGAGAGAGAGAGAGAGAGAGAGAGAGAGAGACAGAGACAGAGAGAGAGACAGAGAGAGAGAGAGAGAGAGAGAGAGAGAGAGAGAGACAGAGACAGAGACAGAGAGACAGAGAGAGAGAGCGGTGCACTCTGGCCCCCGTTCAAGGTCACCGTAAGAGCAGTAGCAAGCACCGAGCCGCGGGAGCAGTCCGTTGGACGGCCAGTAATGGCTGCCCTACTCACAGCCTGGCCCCTCACCTCTCCCATCAACCCCCCCCCCCCAGTCCCCCCTCTACCCCCACCCTTCACATCTGTCATGGCCGCTGCTGTTTTACTGTCTGCCTCCACGGCTAGCTCCATACGCCGGAGGAATTAACCTCTGCAACAGTCTGCCATTAACTGCTTTATGACCCCCCACCTCCTCCTCGGCTCCCCACTCCCTCCTATATATATGTTTGCAGATGTAGACTTTCTCACTGACACCGGTTCATTCCGTCTGATATTTTCTTCCCCTCCTGACGTCGCCATTTTGCTTCTCCCTGCCTGTGGAGGACGAGCTGAGCTGAGCTGTACGGCTCGCTCCTCCCATCCCTCCCGCAGGTGCTTTGTGTCGGCTGCGGTTCCACCCTCTGACGGCGAGACCACCACCCCTACCTTTCGCCCTCCCTCGCTCCCTCGCCCCCCCCCCCCCCCCCCCCCCCCCCCCCCTCCCTCGCTCCCTCCCTCCCTCCCTCCCTCGCTGCTAACCATACTTCCTTTACCCGCTGTGGTTGAATTAACTGTGTCCTCCACGCCCTCGTCTAATTAGCCCCCGCTGACATGTGGAATTGATCAGTTGGCTGACATCTTGGGATTGGGTGTGGGTTTGACTTAACGTTCGCCTTCCTCCTCCGCGTAAGCCGCCTGCTCGGGACCTGCAGACTCTCGTCCCCCGGGCTATTTTAAGACCAAACCCGCTGGCTGCTGTCTCCTCTCGCTCTCCTCCCGCGTTCTCCTTTTTTTCTCACCCTCTCACTGGGCCGTGATAGTCTAGCGTAGGCCCGCTCCCCCGGCACGGCTGCATTTTTGGGGCCCTGTGGGCGGCCACTATGTCGGCCTCTTTCAGCCGGGTAGAGGGGGGGGGTGCTGGGGGGCCACAGGAGCTCCAGTGTCATACTGTCGCTAATGCACGCGTCCTTTCGCAAAAGAAGACGCGGAGGTCGCACTGGACTGCCGGCTGATTCAGAGTCCTAATGGAAAAGAGGGAGGGAGAGAGAGAGAGAGAGAGAGAGAGAGAGAGAGAGAGAGAGAGAGAGAGAGAGAGAGAGAAACAGCGTCGCTATAGAGATGCTCAGCCGGGCAGGCAAGCTTCAGCAGCAGCACCTCATTAGGAATGACCCACCACAGACACACACACACACTCTCACATGACCCAGCACAGACATCCTATTCAGGGGCACACAGAGATAGGGAGGGGAGTGCGAGGGGGGGGGCTGCCTGCCTGCCTGCCTGCCTGACTGACTGACTGTACAAGGGAAAGTCAGGGCATTGTTAAAGCTAAAGAGCTATGGCACGGGCAGGTGGCCATGAATACAAATCAGGCCGGATCAGGGAGCCGACTGTCTGGTGGGTCTTCAAGGGCCGAGAGTCGAGAGACAGGCGACTGACACGCGGACAGACGCGCGGACCGAAGGAGCCCTGGACAGATTGACTCGGAAGAAGGGCGAAGAAAGACGTGGAACGAGAAGGAGAAGAGAGAGAGAGAGAGAGAGAGAGAGAGAGAGAGAGAGAGAGAGAGAGAGAGAGAGAGAGAGAGAGAGGAAGAGAGAGAGTGAGAGAGAGAGAGGGAGAGAGAGAGGAAGAGAGAGAGAGAGAGAGAGAGAGAGAGAGAGAGAGAGAGAGAGAGAGAGAGGAAGAGAGAGAGACCAGAGGGGGAAAAAAACGCGCAGAACTAGAGATACAAGTGGCAAGGGTAGAGGAGATGAGTGAGGGGAAGGTCATTGTCAGCCCGTCTCGGTGGCTCCGAGTGCCTGTCAGTGGGACTGTATCTGCAGCCGCTGGCCTGTGTAGTCGTGTCCCGACCACCTGGCCTGTCACTCAGCGTCAGCGGCACTACCTCCACCCCCAAACCCCCACCCCCCCACCCCACCCCACCCTCCGCACCCCACTTCACCAAAAAACGATAAAGACTTGTCTTTCAATGGCCTCCTATAGCCAGCTGTGCACAGCTATTGGGCTCGCTGAAGGGTATTGTCTGTGGGTGAACATGTGGCTTGATAAAAGTGACAGGAGGACGCCAGCCCCTTTTCACTGTCAGGACTGCGTGTGTGTGTGTGTGTGTGTGTGTGTGTGTGTGTGTGTTTGTCTGTCTGTGTGTTTGTGTTTGCGAGTGTTGGGTTGCGAGTGTGTCTATATGGAAGTCTGTGTGTATTTGTACAGTATACATATCTGAATGTAGGCGTGTTGGCGTGTCTGTGGGTAGGTGCGTTTGTGTGCGTGTGTGTGTGAGTGTGTGTGAGTATGTAACATTGGTGCTGTGTTTTTTTCTCTTACTTCCATGCCTTCACCCCCTTTGATATCCAAAAGGAAGAGGCCAGGACACACATTGGGGACCACTCCGCGCTCTCTGTCCCTCTCATTCCCCGGCAGATTAACTCACCCCTAATTCTCATTTCACAGGAAATAACCTTTGCCCTCTCTCTCTCCGCTTCTCTCTGTCTCTCTTTTTTGCACTCACAAATAACACTCACACTCTAAGCCTTCTCTCTTTCTGGTTGTCTCAATCTCTCTCGCAGACATGCATGCACGCACACGCACACACACACACACACACACACACACACACACACACACACACACACACACACGCAGACATGCTGAAGAAGAAGCACACACACGCAGACACACCATCCATGGACACCCCCACACTCACACTCACACTCGCCATACGTTCACTTCTAGTTACAGACAATTAGCCGTCCAGCTTGGACAAAGCGATGCCATGCTCTGTTCTGCCCCCTGCTGTCCGCACGGCGCTCCTGCCAATAACAGGTGTGGGATTCAATTAGAGCAGCATGTTCTCTCAGCAGTCAGGCCATGGCTGTGGGCAAGGCAGAGACCCGTGCCGGCTGCGCCTCACCTCTCCGACGCGGATCCAACCCGGTAGGGCAGCCATTTTAGATACAGCCTTCCAGCAGGAGCCAACGTTTAGACCAGCATATCCCGTCATCAAACAATAGCCCCGGCTCCACATCTCAGACAGGAAAACACCAGGAGTGAATGATAAAAAAAGAAAAAGAATAAAAGGTTTAGCCCGAAGCTGTCCGCGTTCCTTTTTAATTGCATTACCGGTCAATCAGATACCGTTGTTCCAAACTAAAGCGTGATGTTTTTTGTCATTTCCGTGTGGGACTCGATGGCTTTCATCTTTTAAAAAGCAGCCAGCACACATTGGCGAGGAACAGCTGACCTGCGTCTAGAAAAGGGATTAGGGAGATAATAAACAGTCAATTATAATGACAGTATTCGGCTGTTAGCAAATCTTTGCAAGGAACAACCGGCTCATGGTCAGGTATAATAGCTTGCAGCCTGTGTTTTTTTAATCCGTGATAAGGTAAGTTTGATTAGCCGTGTGGCCAGCCAGTACTGCTGCTGGCGCTGACGGTTCTTCAGTGGGCCAGTGGCTACACGGCGGCCATAGCAGTGCACCCCCCACCTTTTGCACTCGTACATGCATAATCTAATAATGTGGCTGTCTGGCGTAATCCCGACTCTGTTGAAAATCTAAAGGCTAGCCTGCGTCGTGCGGGCGCTGGATAATGCCTAATACCTCATGCTCACCGCCTAATACCTAATACCTCATTCATATTGGGCTGGCCCTAATAGCCTCCTTTGGTCTTGGCTACCGGGGTTTTGGCAGTGCAGGCTGCCCCCGGCTGCGATCAGCCTGCTCATGCATTCAGAGAGTAGACAGAGAGATGAGGTGGGCAGAGAGAGGGAGGGAGGGATGGGAGGGGAAGAGAAGAGAAGAGAAGATAAGAGGAGAGTCGACAGAGAAGGGAGGGAGGGAGGGAGGGTGGGAGGGATGGGAGGGGAAGAGAAGAGAAAAGACAGAGTTGGTAAACAGTGAGGAGCAGAGATGGCTGGGAGCGCAGGTCAGAGTTAATGAAGCCCCCTAGGTAGGGTGTGAAGTATCCATGGCTGGCATGTGTGTGTGTGTGTGTGTGTGTGTGTGTGTGTGTGTTTCCGAGTATGGGTATATGTGGTTGTGTGTGTGTGTGTGTGTGTATATGTGTGTGTTTCCGTTTATGGGTACATGTAGTGAGTGTGTGCGTTTTTCATCGTATGCAAGTTAGTGAGTGTGCAAACACGTTTGGGAGCGTTCCTGTAGATATGTTTGTATGTGTGTGTCCATGCATTGGTATATGTGATTGTGTGCTGGTGTGTGTTTGCATGCTTGTCGGTGTGAGCTGCTGGAAGGCCACTGATGAGGCCCTCTGATAGCTGGCCCACCCAACAACCAGCTCATTAGAATGAAGCCGGGCAGCTACTGTTAGGCTGGGGAGGGGGGGGGGCGGGAGGAGGACTGTAGAGCAACGTGGAGGAGGCCTGGAAGACGCGTCTGTTTTGGGGGATTGGTCGCTCAGAGCACAGGCATCGACAGGATGAAGCCAGTTCCATCCCAACTGTTTTTAACAGCGCCATGTCAATGTGGTCAAAAGTATATTTTTAACTGCTGGAAGCAGCTGCAGCCGTATGTTTTCCCAACAGCAGATCTCTGGCTCTACTGGCTCCAGATTTGTTTTTTCGTGCTGACATTTGAGAACTCCAGTTTTAGACCCCGGACATTCGGTTCATAAACAAACATAAGATTCGCTTTTTTGTGTTTTTTTCTGGCCTCCCCTCTCAATGCTTTTTGGCCACCGGCCATTTTGTATTTGTCTAATGATCTCAGACCCATCTCTACCATGGCGTGCCAGCGGGAATATTCAAGGGGGTTGTTAGCGTGGGGATTTTAATCCTTCCCGATTCCGACGTGCAGCCGATTGTGCCCAGCCAGCCGGCAGATAATAGCCTGGTAGACTGCCATGTTGTTTTGTCCTTCTTCCTACCTTGAGGGAGAATGATCCAGGCTTGGTTTATGGGTCACCTACATGCGGAGGCATTGCGTTGCACGCTGTTTATTTCTCTATTTACCTTTGTATTTTTGTAGCAGTGTCCCACTTTAGTCCCCCCCCCCCCCCCCTCACCGTCCCTATGGCTTTGAAAAGGGCCTGCTTCATAGGACTCTTTTCGTTGGCTGCTACTGCTGCCGGATCCGGGTGAGATATGCAACGCGGTGCCTGAGAGCCGACAAAGAAGACACATTCTTTGCGAAGGTAGCATTGAATCGGCGTAGATCTCAATTTAGATTAGGCCCGTGCCCCTGGAAGTAGTTGATAAAACCGGCGAATACTTTTAAGCGCCGCCGATGCTCCCGTGGCACAAAGACGCCGCATTCTTATTACCCGGGCTCGTCGATCGAGTGCGTCTTCCACAATAGGACGTGATGAAACTCCTCAGTCGGAGGAGCCTCTGCCTCTCTGTTTGTTTATCCTGGCTGCTTGATTAGGCTCCTGTTTTGACGGCAGCCTTCTTCCCCTGCTGAGTCCCCTCAGACAGAACCGTCTCTTACCCTAAAAGGGCCCTGGCACAGCCAGCTCGCTACGCACCGGCAGCGATACAGACGGGGTGGAGACAGACAGAGAGAGGGGGAGAGAGAGAGGGGGGGGGGGAGAGAGGGGGGGGGGGGAGAGAGAGAGAGAGAGAGAGAGAGAGAGAGAGAGAGAGAGAGAGAGAGACAGACACAGACACAGACAGACAGACAGACAGACAGACAGACAGACAGACAGACAGACAGACAGACAGACAGACAGACAGACAGACAGACAGACAGACAGACAGACAGACAGACAGAGGGGGAGAGGTGGAGAGGGGGAGAGGGGGAGAGGGAGAGAGGGAATCGTCTCCTAAAACCCTGGCCCCGATGGAATAACACCTCTAGCCTTTTCCCTCTCTTTTCCACCTCTCTACTTGCGCCACATGCAATATACACGACATGATCTCCGCAGGGGAGACTAGAACAACCCATTAGTTTGAAACTCTGCTGTTGCGTGCGCGTGAGTGACTGGGCTTGTGCGTTTGAATGTGCAATTGTGTGCGTGTATGTTTGAGTGTGTGCAGGCAAGCGTGCGTGTGTCATCTGTGTGTCGAAATGGCCCTGCAGTGACAAATTAGAGCATGGATGCGTTCATTCATAATGTGACCAGCAGGTGCCCAGTCTCCTTAACCACCCCAAGCCACAGAGACATACGATGAAGTCATGAGGGGGGAGTCCTGGGCTACTCCCTGTCCTGTGCTACACCCTTACCATGTGTGTGTGTCGTCCCCGTCGAGAGACCCCCCCCACCTTCCCCCAGGCTTTCCCTCCGTCCCACAGACCACCGTGACGTCACAGGACCAGCAGGTTTTTCCATAGATTTCCTGTGAGGCCAACCTGACAAAGAGGCAGTCCCAGGGAACTGTGGTGTCTGGCTGGCTGTCTGTCTGGCTGGCTGAGACAGAACGCGTCAAACAGCCAATTTACACTACTCCCAGTGGATGACCTCCACCAGAGCTCAGATGCTCTGTGCACGTGTCTGTGCGTGTGTGTGTGTGCGTGTGTGTGCGTGTGTGTGTGTGTGTGTGTGTGTGTGTGTGTGTGTGTGTGTGTGTGTGAGTGTTGCACAGATCACAGTGTAAAAGGAAGTGCTGGCCAAGCTCACATCTTTACCCCAGACTGGTTGTTTCTTAAGCGTTACCCTAGCCTGAAATCCATGTCCATTCTCATAAAACATTGAAAGGTACTGCAATTACTGCTTTACCACCTGGCAGCAGTGGGGGGAGATGGAACCTTTGGAAAGAAAAATACTAAATCAAATCAAAAGTAGGCCAGGATGAATTCAATTAGAGCGCGTATCTAAGCAGTGACAGCAGCCCCAAATCTCCCATTTATCATTACCAGAATACAATGCTGATATGCTCAATAAATGAGATTTTATATGTTCCTCCATTTTAGATCTGATAATGTAACTCACCTCACCCCCCCCCCCCCCCACCTCGCTCTCTAATCCTTTTCTCTCTCTCGATCCCCATTCCATTCTCCTCCCTCCGTATTTGTCTCCTCCCGCTCAAACTTTTTAATCTACCTCATCTCTCTCTCCGCTCTCTAACCATGTCTCTCGGGCTCAGACCAGCCTTTATCCTTTCCCCCACCTTTTCTCATCCCCACCCCCCCACCCCCACCCCCGACAGAATTTGCAATGTCCTCTTCTTCTTCTTACAACGCTGTGTGTTTTCACCTCTCTCTCCCCAACTCCTCTCTCTCTCTTTTCCCGCTCCTCCTCCTCTTCCTCCTCCTCTCCCCCAGTCTTCGTGTGTCCGGGGACGCTGCTGCGGGTGCAGGCGGCCAGCTCCCTCCAGGAGGCGGAGCACCAGTCGGGGGCGTGGTGCAAGGACCCCCTGCAGTCGGGGGACCGCCTCTACGTCATGCCCTGGACGCCGTACCGCACCGACATGCTCTACGAGTACGCCTCCTGGGACGACTTCAAGCAGGGCCGCGCCACCACCACCTACAAGTGAGAGCCACCCCCCTACTGTCCGGAGGATCAGACAGCGTCCAACTAGAGGAGTGCTAGGGAGGTGGGGGTGTCGGTGTTCTCACCCTTCGGCTGTGGTCTCCCCCCGCAGGCTGCCGAACCGCGTGGACGGCACGGGCTTCGTGGTGTACGACGGCGCCGTGTTCTACAACAAGGAGCGCACGCGCAACATCGTCAAGTACGACCTGCGCACGCGCATCAAGAGCGGCGAGGCCATCATCGCCAACGCCAACTACCACGACACCTCGCCCTACCGCTGGGGCGGCAAGTCGGACATCGACCTGGCCGTGGACGAGAACGGCCTCTGGGTCATCTACGCCACCGAGTCCAACAACGGCCGGCTGGTGGTCAGCCAGGTAGAAGAGCAGGGGACCAGCGCCCTCCTCAGTAGTGCCACAAACATCAAGTCAAGGGGGGGCCCTGTCGATTTGATTTTTATCTTCATGGCGTTTTATACGATCACGCCTATTTAATTTGTACCTTTTCAATGTAGTGTTTTTAGTGATTAAACATACTTTAGTTGAATCAAATTGTGTGTTCCTTATATATATATATATATTTATGTTGTTGTCTTTTGTTCGTTTTTTTCACGGTGACATACTGTGGTTTGATCTGGTCCTGTCTCTCGTCGCCCCCCCCGTAGGTGAACCCCTACACGCTGCGCTTCGAGGGCACCTGGGAGACCACCTTCGACAAGCGGCTGGCCTCCAACGCCTTCATGGCGTGCGGCGTGCTCTACGCCGTGCGCTCCGTCTACCAGGACGACGACAGCGAGGCGGGCGGCGACCTCATCCTCTACGCCTACAACACCAACCGGGCCCAGGAGGAGCCCGTGCACATCCCCTTCCCCAACCCCTACCAGTACGTCTCCTCCGTGGACTACAACCCCCGCGACAACCAGCTCTACGTGTGGAACAACTACAACGTGCTGCGCTACCCGCTGGAGTTCGGGCCGCCGGACCCCACCACCAGTGAGTATAAGGAGTTTTTTTTTTTCTTTGGAAGCCCGAATTTAGGTTGGCCGAGACGGAGAGACGGAAATCGAGGCACGCTGTAGGGGGAGGGATTTCTGAGTTGTCTGGGCCTGTTTGATTGGATGGAGTTTTGTTGCGGGAATGTGTCGCTTTTATGGTTACATTTCAGCTGGTTGTTAGCAGTTGTGGCTTCTGTGATACATTTGATCAATTATGTAGTTCCGCCTTTCTTGTGGCTCTCCTTCTACCAGTCCCTCTGGAAAGCGTTAAGTAAAAAAAACAAAACAGACATTAAAGCTTTTAGCCCGCTCGTGAAACAATTCTGCGCCCCAATAATTATAGGGCAAGCGTTTGAACTAAAGTTCTTGAAAGACCTCCCACATTCGCGTACTTTTTTCCTCTTGTTTCGTGCATATCTTTCAAATGTAAAATCTCGCGATTCCCTTTTTTTGCCGGACTCTCACGCCCCCTCTGCTTTCTCTCCTCCCAGGCTCTCTGGCCACGCCCCAGGTGACCACCACCATTCCAGTCCAGACCTTCACCTCCAGCACCAGCCCTGCCACCACCCGCCCCCTGGCCCCTACCGTGCGGCCCATTGGCTCCATCAACATGGGGCCCGCTCTCCGTCCGATCACAGCCACCGTTCCCGTGACCCGCCGCCCGCCCAGGCCCCCCCAGGGCCCGGAGCCCCTCGTGTGTGAGGCCCGGCTGGCCAGGGGAGTGCAGTGGCCCGCCACCCAGCGAGGAGAGACGGTGGACCGGCCATGTCCCAAAGGATCGCTGGGTAGGAGGAACAGGCGCGCCTGGGGGATACACCGCCGCTAGCAGTGGGCACCAGTGTGGATGTGTTTGTGGGCTGCGGAAAAAGAACATGTGTGTGTGTGTTTGTTCTTGTGTGTGTGTGTGTGTGTGTGTGTATATACATGTATACACTACTGAATATGTTTGTGCACATGCTTTTTTTGCTTTTCACATCTCTGTTTTTACATCCCGTCTCTGTGTGCTAGTCGTGGTTGCGAGCAGCGAGGTCCCTCCGGATTCCCACATAAAAGCCCCCTCCTCTACAAATGAAAGACTCCTCTCCCGCTGAAACAGGGATAGCCGAGCCAAAGCGGCGGAATGATTAAATGAAAGCGCCGGCAACACAGGCTACACCTCCCTTCATGCGAGCTTCTATAGCGCTACACATGCAAGGAATAAAATCGCTTTCTTTAGGCACTGAGCGCGGTCTCTCTATCCGTCCTCCCCCTCCCCCCGCTCCCTTGCTTTTCCCCCAGTGTTTGTTCTACGAGGACGACAGTCACGCGAAATTAGCAGCTGGCTTAATTGCCGCGTCTTGGCAGTGCTTTCAAACCCAATGTGCAGGAGATGGAGGGGAGAGAGAGAGAGAGGGGGGGGGGGGGGGGGGGACGAGGGGAAGAAAGGGAGGGTACGTCCGCTCTGATCCCTCTGCTGTTTGCCCGAGTGCTGCTGCCTTGTCCCTGTCATCTCTCCTCCGCCACTTTGTCTCGCTCCGTCCCTTCCCTCCCTTCCCTCCCTCTCCCTCCCTCCTCCCTTTTCTCTTCTTCTTTCCTCTTCTGTTGTTGTCACGGGGAGCTGTTTGTGCGGGTGGCAGAGGAGAGACCCTTCCCCGGGTTTGATCCTGGCGCGGTGTCCTCTCTCTCAACTCCGCTATCTAAACAGGAGAAGAAGAGTACGAAGGAGAACAAAAAACAAAAAAAAAAACGTTGCTCGAAATGAGGGGTGGCGGAAGGTGTCTCCCTCGAGGTGTTATTTTCCGCCATGAGAGGCAGTGCCTGATGGCGCCGTCTTTGGTGTGTTGCTGACTGTATGAGCGTGTGCGGGCGCGTCTGTATGTGTGTGAACGTGTGTGTGTGTGTGTCTGTCTGAACGTGTGTGTGTGTGTGTGTGTGTGTGTGTGTTTGGTATGATTGCATTTGCATTCTCTTAAAACCCTGTTCTTACAGCCAACTATCTTAAAAGCCTGCCCCTCCTGTCGTCCTCCCACTCTCTCTCTGTTGCACACTCTATTATTCAACCTTTTCCACTTCTGCCCCATTTTCTTTCCCACACCCTCCTCTTCTCTTCCTTTTTCCTATTTTGTCTCGTCTTCTACACTCTGGGTGCACTGCATCTTTCAAATTCATTTCGTTTTCACTTTTTATACCCACTCGAATCGATCATACTCTGTACTTTTGTCCTCTTTCCTCTACATGTCCCTTAGTCCATAATTGCAAACACCTAATGCGTATTATCTCTCCAATACTCCCCCCCCCCCCCCCCCCCCCCCCCCCTCCCTCTCTCTCCCTCCTGTCTGCCTGTCCCCCCCCCCCTCCCCTTGTCTCCAGGCATCGCCTCGTTCCAGTGCTTGGCCGAGCAGGTGGTGTGGAACCCGCGGGGTCCTGACCTCAGCAACTGCACCTCCCCCTGGGTCAACCAGGTGGCCCAGAAGGTGAGACCCCTCGCCTCCGGCCCTGTCCCCCCTCTCGCGGCCGCCCCCGTCCCTCTGCTCCCCTCGGCACGCACATTAGCATAGCTCCAGCGCTCCGGTCCAACGTCCACCATCCCCATACCACCGAGGTGCTCCTTATTAGGGGCCTCCTCTGAACTGGACCCTCATTAAAATGCGTTAACTTCATTCCTTAGATATGCTAATTGCCTTTGGCCCCGCGATGCAAGTCAGGCGGCGTATCGTTTCTATGGCGACTGGAAAACCAGCAGAGAAAGTTGCTGGCGGTTAACATGTTGATCTGTGTTGGTGCCGTCCCTGTTTGTGTGTGTGTGTGTGTGTGTGTGTGTGTGTGTGTGTGTGTGCGTAGATAAAGAGCGGGGAGAACGCCGCCAACATAGCGGGCGAGCTGGTGAACCACACGCGGGGGCGTATCCACGCCGGCGACGTCAGCTCCTCCGTGCGGCTGATGGAGCAGCTCCTGGACATACTGGACGCCCAGCTGCAGGCCCTGAGGCCGGGCAACAAGGAGTCGGCCGCCCGCAACTACAACAAGGTACAGGACCCGGAGAACACACACAGCCACCCACGTACTTAAAGCCTAGAGAGAGAGAGAGAGAGAGAGAGAGAGAGAGAGAGAGAGAGAGAGAGAGAGAGAGAGAGAGAGAGAGAGAGAGAGAGAGAGAGAGAGAGAGAGAGAGAGAGAGAGAGAGAGAGAGAGAGAGAGAGAGAGAGAGAGAGAGAGAGAGAGAGAGAGAGAGAGAGAGAGAGAGAGAGAGAGAGACAGCGTCGGGAATGGGAATGAGAGAATGAGAATACTGAACACAGAATACAGAGGGTGACGGCAAAAGGTTAAACGAAACTCAGACAGACAAAGAAAGGTGCAGCCACGGTTTTTACAATGTACAACTGCGGTTTTCGATGTACAACTGCGGTTTTCTTGCTGATCTGTAACGGCTGCCTTTGTTATGCCTTCTCTCCCCACCACAGCTGCAGAAGCGCGAGCGGACCTGCCGGGCCTACATCCAGGTACCTTCCCCCCTCTGTTGTCTCCCTTCTTCACGCAGGCCCTGGTCTCTCTCTCTCACTCTCTCTCGCTCTCTCTCGCTCTCTCTTGCTCTCTCTCGCTCTCTCTCGCTCTCTGTCTCTCTCTCACTTTCTTTCTCTCTCTTGCTCTTTCTCTCTTTCTCTCACACACACTTTCTTTTTCTCTCTCTCTCTCTCTCTCTCTCTCTCTCTCTCTCTCTCTCTCTCTCTCTCTCTCTCTCTCTCTCTCTCTCTCTCTCTCTCTCTCTCTCTCTCTCTCGCCTCTGGAGCGCAGCCGCTCTGTTCTCTGACTTGGAATAACGCATGCCAGATAAAGCCGGGCTCTGGGTGGACTTCGGGAGCTCTCCTTGCACCACTCAGCCCTGCGGCGCCGTGTTTTGTGATCTGTGTTGTTTGTGATTCATGCAGCCGGGGGTATCTTGCCGGGTGTTTACAGTATTTCTAGGCGGCGAAGGACTGTGTAATAAGGCCTGGCAGATAGATACTCATTTAAATGTTGCTGTGATATTTCCCGAGGCTGTCGGTTGCTTTGTACTTTTGGTTGCGGCTCAGGATGTACATCTTGGAAATATGGGTCAGGCTTATAGATGTTTTATTTCTTTTTGTAAGTAATCTGTCTGTCTTATTGTAACGTAATCTCTTGCTTTTGTTTGCATTCCTATTGAACATAATTTCCCCCGTTTGTTGTTTTGCTCGACATCCTGCAATCTCTCTGGCTAATAAAGAGAATGTTGCGGTAGGGCTAATTCAGGGGTATGAATAGGCCTCCCTGGAGGACGTCGTGTCGGCACCCCGACGTGTTGGCTCAATATTTTCTGCCTCCACGTTGCTTCAGAGTGAGGGTAATTCAATAGCGCGAAGCGGTGCGGGGACAGTCCCTTTGCTGTGGGGGATGAAATTCAGTATCGTGCGGCAGTGCTTTTGCTGCATGTGTCTCTTGAACGGTCTGCAGTCTATTGTAACAGGATAGTTCCCCCCTCTGATCTCCACGGGCGGCGGAGAAATGTAAAGGCGGCTGGGCAGTGTGTAGCCACACCACTACTCTGGGCAGTTTGTAGCCACACCACTACTCTGGGCAGTGTGTAGCCACACCACTACTCTGGGCAGTGTGTAGCCACACCACTACTCTGGGCAGTGTGTAGCCACACCACTACTCTGGGCAGTGTGTAGCCACACCACTACTCTGGGCAGTGTGTAGCCACACCACTACTCTGGGCAGTGTGTAGCCACACCACTACTCTGGGCAGTGTGTAGCCACACCACTACTCTGGGCAGTGTGTAGCCACACCACTACTCTGCGATATGTTGTAGCGAGGCGCAAAATATCAATGTTTCTGGAGACGCCGTTTCTCTCCCTAGTTTGGGGGGGATACACACTCTTAGTCTGGGTTCGTTTATGTGACTTGAACGCGCTCTGGTCCGCCTCGCAATCAATCCCGCGTTTTGAGCTCTGTGCGGGACAATTACATGATTCATCAAGCAGGCTACTCCCATAAATTGGATAGCCGCTAAAACCGTCCAAATTGTCCTCAGATAAATGGTCAGCGTGAAACGGAACGCGCGGCGTCGAAGTTGGGAGCGAGAACGAACGCGAGAACACAGCGCTGGGGCGGAACCCAATCGGTGGCGCGGGCCGTTAACCGTTGCACCCCCCCCCCCTGTGTGTGCGGCAGGCGGTAGTGCAGACAGTGGACAACCTGCTGCGGACGGAGGCCCTGGAGTCGTGGCAGGACATGAACAACACGGAGCAGGCGCACACCGCCACCATGCTGCTGGACGTCCTGGAGAAAGGGGCCTTCCTGTTGGCCAACAACATGTACGGCAACCGCTTCTCCGACCGAGCCCCCAACATCGGTAAGAGGCGCTGGCCGCCGCGTTGCGTGTCTGTGTGTGGGGAGTGAACGGTGAGTTCTGGGTTCTGTTGTTAGGCCTTGTGTGGTGCGACATCCCAAATATGTGTGTGTGTGTGTGTGTGTGTGTGTGTGTGTGAGAGAGAGAGAGAGAGAGTGTGTGCGTGTATATTATCTCCACGTGACAAACTGTAACAGGGCAGGCTATTCAGAGGTGTTGCTCTTTTGTGTGCGCCCCCTGCAGACCTGGAGGTGCATGTGTTGAACACGGAGATGGAGTTGCAGGACCTGTCCTTCCCCCAGAACTACGCCAGCGACAGCACCATCCAGCTCTCCGCCTCCACCATCAAGCAGTACAGCCGCAACGGTCAGTGAGTCCTCCTCACCACGGTCAACAGCCCCCCTCCATGCCTCTCTCCCAGCACCCCATCAACACCCCCCCCCCCCACCCCCACACCCCCACCCCCACCCCCAGCCCCCCAGGCTTCCAGCGTTCCTGCTGGTCAGCGATATGGGCTCCGGCAGCGACAGCCCCGCTCTCTCGACGCCATTTGCATTTGCAGGCGAGCTTTAAAACAATCTGCGTGCAGTTGACTAAGTTATTGGTTCATAATAATGGGCTAATCAGATTAACAGAAGCGCTGAGACAATTCCTTCCCTGATGGTTTCTTAACGGCGGTCTTAATAGGATGGCTGGGAGAGGCGTGTAGATGACTATCGTCCCCCAGCCTGACAGAGCAATCTCAGTCCGCACGCTCCCCCGCTCCCCCACTCCCCCCCGATGCATTCCGCTCTCGCGCCCGCCATCTTATCCCCCTCTCTCATCTCTCCCGCTTCAGCCCTCCCCCTTCTGGCCCCCCTACCCCACGCCATCGCTCCTCTCCAACTCCCTTCCACAGCCACATAAGCCCCCCCCCCCCCCCCCCCCCCCTAGCCCAACCCCCCCCCCCAGTCCAACCCCCCCTTACACACACACACACACGCACACACAGTCCTCTATCCTTTTCTGTTTTCTGTCGGCGCTCTGCTCTGCAGTGGGAACCAGATTAGAATGATTGAAACAAACGCACATGAAATATTCATACGGAATAATAAGAGATCTGTGAATGCTTGAGGGATGAATGTTCCATTGCCCTCCACATTAAATCTCGCTCTCTTCCACCAGTCAAAATGAAACGGTCCTTACCATCATTCTAACCTTCACTAACTCTCTCTCTCTGTCTCCCTCTCTCTCACCCTGTCACTCTCTCTCACTTTGTCTCGGCCTCGCTCTCCTCCATTACCATATTATGCCCCCATCACACTTCTGTCTTCTTTCCCCTGTCTGTCCTCCCTCTCCCCTCCTAACGCTACCCCCTCGCTTCATCTCCGGCTTTTTCATCCTCCTTTTTTCCCCCTCCTCCTGCCGGTTCTTCACGCTCCCATTTGAACAAAGTACCCCCCCCCCCTCTCTCGTCTCTCCTCGCAGGCCAAGTGAAGGTGGTGTTCGTCCTCTACAAGAACCTGGGCGCCTTCCTGTCCACGGAGAACGCCACCGTCAAGATGGAGCTGGAGGCGGGGCCGGGCCAGGGGGGGAGGGGCCTGGCCGTCAACTCCCACGTCATCGCCGCGTCCATCAACAAGGAGTCCAGCCGGGTGTTCCTGACGGAGCCCGTGGTGTTCACGCTCAAACACCTGCAGGTACGCTGACGGCCCGCACCTCCGTCACTAGCTCCTTCCCCCAAACACAAAATGGAGAGACAGCCCCCCCCCCCCCCCCACCCCCACCCACCCACCCCACCAGGAGACGCCGGAAGGTGTCGACAGGCGGAGGCTAGTCCGTAAGCGGGGAAAAAACGAGCGTGGCGAAATTGAACGTCGTGGTCTGAACCCTCGTCTGGTTTGTTTCCCTCTCCAGTTGGAGAACCACCACACTCCCAACTGTTCCTTCTGGAACTACTCGGAGCGTTCCATGACGGGCCAGTGGTCGTCGCAGGGCTGCCGGCTGCTGGAGACCAACGGCACGCACACCACCTGCTCCTGCAGCCACCTCACCAACTTCGCGGTGCTCATGGCCCACCACGAACCGGACGTGAGTCCACCCGGCGCCTCGGAGAGCACGCGCACGTTCTGGTGCACGCAGCCGGCACACGCTTAGACGCACACACGCACATGGGAGCACGCAGCCGGCACACGCTTAGACGCACACACGCACATGGGAGCACGCAGCAGGCACATGCTTAGACGCATACACGCACATGGGTTTGCATCCAAACGCACGTTTTCAGAGGCACACACACACACATGCATTCTCACTGTCAGGCGCACTCCTGTTCACACACACACACAGACACACACACACACACACACACACACATAGGCACACACACAAACCCATAGGCACACACACACACACAGAGACGCACACACACACTGACACACACACGTGGGCATGCGTGAACACCCTCCCGGTCTTTTCGTTTGCCATTCCATTTGAATTTCTCCTTCCCTTTCTTACCCACACACTTATAAATTCCAGTCCTGCTGCTCCAGCTGGCATTGACTTGAATTTGAATGTCATGTTTTTTTTTTCACAATGTCTTGTCTCTTGTCTCAACATTTTAGCTTCCTGAATATATTTACAAATATTAAATAAGACAATCTTGCTCTCCCTGTCCCTCCTCACGCCCATATCCCATATCCCATATCCCATATCCCACCTCACGTCTCCCCCTCCCCCCTTTTCTGACTGTCTGTCTGCCTTTGCTTCTCTCTCTTCCCGCAAAACCCTTTTCTTTCTCTCCGTCATCTCTCTGTCCCCCCCTCCCTCCCCTTTTCTGCGCCTTTCTCCCCCACCCCTAGTATCCGGGCCGGATGCACGAGCTCATCCTCTTTGTCATCACCTGGGTGGGCATCGTCATCTCCCTGGTGTGCCTGGCCATCTGCATCTCCACCTTCTGCTTCCTGCGGGGCCTGCAGACCGACCGCAACACCATCCACAAGAACCTCTGCATCAACCTCTTCATCGCCGAGCTCCTCTTCCTCATCGGCATTGACAAGACCCAGTACCAGGTGAGCGGGCTGCGGCTGCCCAGCGAGAGGCCGGCAGGCTCGGATAGAGAGTCGGCGTGCAGCCCCGGGCCGGCGGGCTATTGTTGTTACTATTGTCCAGCGTGAAAAGGCTCCGTTGTTGGCTCTTAATGACTCCATTCTGTCCAGGCCGCATTTCACACATCTCTTACTGTTCTTTCCTGTTCTTCTCCCCGTCGTCATTTTCTCTCCATTTATTTCCCTCCCTTTTCTATTTTCTTTTTCCCCCTCTCTCTCTTTCTCTCACCCCCCCTCTCTCTCTCCCTGGCCGCTGTCCTCAGATTGCCTGTCCCATCTTTGCGGGCCTGCTGCACTTCTTCTTCCTGGCCGCCTTCTCCTGGATGTGTCTGGAGGGCGTGCAGCTCTATCTCATGCTGGTGGAGGTGTTTGAGAGCGAGTACTCCCGCAAGAAGTACTACTACCTGTGCGGCTACTGCTTCCCGGCGCTGGTGGTGGGCATCTCCGCCGCCATCGACTACCGCAGCTACGGGACCAAGAAAGCGTACGTGGTGGAGCCCGGCCCTTTTGTTCACCTGCAGATGGAGGGGGGGTAGGGGGGGTTCCCCCGACAGGTGGCCCCTGTAGTGCGGAGCGCGGTGTGCGCGGGCGTTCGCACCTCCCCGCGGACCGCCTCTCTCTGAGCACACTCAGCCAACGCCCGGTGATTAGCCACCACAAGCTAATCCACCGAGACTGGGGAATAGTTTGTCAGTGGGCGTGAGTGGGAGGGGGGTGTTGGGGAGGGGGAGCGTGGGCCTCTGAATTAGCATAATCGTGCATTTTCTTTTTAGTTGGCTTTCAAAAAAAGAAATTAAAAAAAAAGTTGCCACATGTGTGAGCTTGTATGCTTGCTGTTTTTGTGGTGTGTGTGTGTGTGTGTGTGTGTGTGTGTGTGTGTGTGTGTGTGTAACTGAGTCTTTTCCTGGCTCCCTCTGTAGATGCTGGCTGCGAGTGGATAACTACTTCATCTGGAGTTTCATCGGGCCCGTGTCCTTCGTTATTATGGTATAACTCTCTCCTCTGACGGCATTATGTCTCCCTGCGGTATCGCGGGCTCCCATGGAGTCAGGCCTAATCCATTTCCGCCTGTCCATTGTGAGCCGCTTACCGAATTATTCCTCTCCCCCGCCCCTTCAGCTCAACCTGGTGTTTCTCATGATCACCCTCCACAAGATGATCCGCAATTCCTCCGCTCTCAAGCCCGACTCCAGTCGCCTGGACAACATCAAGTAAGTGTCCACGCCGCAGTGGCCGTTGGGGGGCCTCTGGAGTGGGCTGGCCCCCGGACTCCCGTCCGTAATGGCGCGGGTTCGCGGTTTGAGCTGGGTCGGCCGCTCGTGAGGTTCAGTAGCAAGACGCAACACTGCCCTGTGTTGAGGGCACACCGGCACGAGTCAAATTGGAGGCGGTGTTGGGGGGGGGCGGAACGGGGCTGAACGTTGTGCAGTGTGCTAAGCCTTTAGTGTGTCACCTCCCCCCAGGTCCTGGGCTCTGGGGGCCATCACCCTGCTCTTCCTGCTGGGCCTGACCTGGGCCTTCGGCCTCCTCTTCATCAACGAGAACACGGTCATCATGGCCTACCTCTTCACCACCTTCAACGCCTTCCAGGGCATGTTCATCTTCATCTTCCACTGCGCCCTGCAGAAGAAGGTGACTGCCCTGCGCTGGCCGCCATGCCGTCCACAGGACTTTAAAGAGCTCTGAGCTGTGCGGTTATCCAGGCAGCATTAAGCATTCATGTCCGCGCAAGTAAATTAGTGGATGGATTGGAACGTTGTCTGTGTGTATCTGTGTCTGTATCTGTTGTGTGTGTGTGTGTGTGTGTGTGCGTGTACGTGCTTGCGTGTGTGTGTGTGTGTGTGTGTGTGTGTGTGTGTGTGTGTGTGTGTGTGCGTGTACGTGCTTGCGTGTGTGTGTGTGTGTGTGTGTGTGTGTGTGTGTGTGTGTGTGTGTGTGTTTATCCGCGTAAACACACACTAGTGTACTACCCACCAGTGAGTGTGTGCCATTAAAGTGTAATGTCCGCCATTAAAAAGCCCTCGGCCCTGCTCGGGTCTGTGTTCACAGGTCCATAAGGAGTACAGCAAGTGTCTCCGCCACTCCTACTGCTGCAGCCGCACCTCCACCGCCAGCTCCCACGGCTCCCTGAAGAACTCGGCGCTGCGCACCAACAACCGCTACTACACCGCCAGCCAGGCCCGCCATGCTGCCGCCCACCGGCAGGTCTGAGCACGCCTCCCCTACGCTTTGAGATCCCACGTTAAGGTCATGGGAGCCAGTTAGAACGCGGTTTCCTTTTCACCCGGTTAAGCATAGGCGACACAGCGCAGCCGGTAAGCCGCGAAGAAACGGTTTGCCGTGATTAGGGGCCAATAACTCTGCGACGCTTTCACGTTCTTTCTTAAACGTCTCTGTAAGTGCTACGTGCAGACGCCGTGTGGGTACAGATTACTCACAGCCACAGAATGCACCAAGCCGATCCTACGCGCTGTTCTGCCTTGTCACGGTGGCAGCATTTTCAACACGCACATCAAACCTACAGTCTACAGCGCATAAACAAACTAGGACTCTCCGCAATGCAATCAGAGGCTTTCCTCTGACAATTGGATCCGAGTCTAATTATGCCCCCCCCACCCCCCCATCTCCGTCTCTGATTGGGTTTGTGTGACAGTGCATTAGCACGTCCCTGTGAACACGTCTCTCCGGTTGGGAGCCTGTTTGTTTACGGCCTCTCTCTTTTTTGTTTTCCTCGACGTTTTATTTGTTCCCAGGGATTACAGGGCCGCTGGCGGCGTTGATTGCGGCGGCCCCGCAGAGTTCCGGGGGTCGCGCCGCGCGGCGCCGCTGTGTTTGCCTTGTCGCCTGTCAGTGTGTGTCTGTTTGCCACCTCTCACACTCACGCTCCGCACCCCATGTCCCCTCGTTCCAGAGTCGGATCCGCAGGATGTGGAACGACACGGTTCGGAAGCAGACGGAGTCTTCCTTCATGGCGGGAGACATCAACGGCACGCCGACTCTGAACCGCGGTAAGCCCCCCCCTCCCCTCCCCCGCCGACCCCCCCCCCCCCCCCCCCCAGCCGCCCTCTGCTGCATCCTGTCTGCCTCGACTCACAGGCGACGCTCAGACCCCGACCCCCCAAATGTATTCACACGTTTGTTCCCACGTTCAGTCACACACTCCATCACACACTCACGCTCTCGGAGCTTAGGATGTGGGAGAATTGGTCCCTGTGCTCGAAGACGGACTGTGGCGCGAGATGGTAGCATTTCCACGGCAGCCATTGCCATGGAGATCAGAACCCCAGCAGAGCGCTGGGGTTGCGGGGTAGGAGGAGAGGGGCGGTGGGGGTCACGGATGATGACAAAGAGGCAGTCGTTTAATCAACTGTCGCTCTGTATGCTAATTTCCTCCATTTTGTTTTTAATGAACTGATTAGTGTGCTAGTGAACAGGGGGTAATTAGTCTAATTGAGGAGAGTGACAGGAGCCGGGAGGAGGGGCAGAGGAGTGTGGCACTGGGGTGCGAGGAGTGAGTCGGGGGGTCGTGAGGTGTGAGCACGAGAGGGGGTGGGGCTGGGCGCGGGTCGTTCATCATCAGGAAGCAGACTGGCAGACTGGCAGGCTGGATGGCAGGGGATGAGTTAGTGGGCGGACGATAGGCGCCAGACAATAGCACCGCTCGCGAACGCAAACAATGCAGACGTGTTGGAGGACAGTTTCCCGGGGTTGTCAGAAAGCGCACGGCCGCCGTCTTTGTCTGCCGAGGCCGAGAGGAGGCGACAGGGAGAGGCGCTATCATGGAGGAACAATTAAACGGGAGGAACGCGGGGGACGGGGTGGGAGAGACGCTGGCGTTATCGCCGCCATCTCCCATCTCTCTGATGTCCCCACTTCACTTCCTTATGAACCGGCTTCTCCACAGACAATTGCAGTGATCTGTCCAGGAGACAAGGAGGCGTGGAGCGCCGCAGCACGCACCCCGCCGCCTCCTCCTCTACCTCCCTCCCTCCCTCGCTTCCCACTGCCCTACTTTCTGGCCGCACTTAAAAACGGGTTACTTTAATATTTCTTTCCCGCAGTATGTTCCTTTGAGGTGTTTGCGGACAGCTAATCCCGTGTAATTTTGCTGTATGTTTGGAGAGGGTTGTTTTTTACCGTGGGAGAAATTTGGTCCGAAAAAAGAAAATGAAAGCAGGGCCGAGCTAGAGAACGCGCAGAAGGTGCACGCAGGAGTTAGAGAATCAGTAAATAAGTGTGCCTCGGTTTATGTGCATGTGTCTTTATGTGTGTGTGTGTGTAGAGGTCTTTTGTGGGAATGTCTTTCTTTCTGGGTCTGTGAGATGAAGAGTAGGAGCGAGATCTGAAGGTTGCACTTCGCCTCAGACCACTCTCCGTCATGGTGTCCTATTTTTTATTTCATGGCATTTCTGTTCGCCCGCCTGGGGCTGGGACCACACCACCACGGGCTTTCTAGAACATTCTCAATCTGCCATTCCTTTGAATTATATTTGCCTGGTGTTGGCATTCGCATTTCACTGTGAAATGAACTGTGTTTCAATGGCTGCCCCTTCCGACTACATAATGGTGTGCATTACGATTCCCCCTTTCACTACATTGTAGTGAGACAAGGAAAGACAGGCGCGGGGGGGAGGGGGGTGGCGGGTAATCTTGAATGGCAGCGCTCCCAACACCTTCCCGTGCAATTGTGTTTTTACTCAAAGGTTACATTCACCAGGCATGAACATTCT
This sequence comes from Aplochiton taeniatus, assembly GCA_017639675.1. Classification (NCBI taxonomy): domain Eukaryota; kingdom Metazoa; phylum Chordata; class Actinopteri; order Galaxiiformes; family Galaxiidae; genus Aplochiton; species Aplochiton taeniatus. Next base: position 8,584,527 of record CM030183.1, on the reverse strand, counting down.
AGGTAAAAAGCTGTGAAATGCATTTCTCCATGAAAAAGAAATAAACGGCACAACAATAATCCAGTCTGGGGAGGGGGGAAAAAACAGTCATATCTTTCTTTTTTTTTTTTTTTACAATTCTGAATATGAAGAAATTGACTCCCTGAAATGAATCCTGGACTGCTTGTGTTGTTGTGCTGTTGTGGACGTCGGCCAGTAGACGCTGACGGGTTGTGGGTGTTCTTGTCTGCTAGCTACCATGGGCAACCATCTGCTGACCAACCCCGTGCTGCAGACCCGCACCGGAACCTCCCCTTACAACACGCTGCTGGCCGAGAGCTTCACTCCTCCTTCACCGGGGGTCTTCAACTCCACCGGTTAGCTCCTCTACACTGCCTCAGTGTGTGTGTGTGTGTGTGTGTGTGTGTGTGTGTGTGTGTGTGTGTGTGTCTAAGTGTGATTTGTGTAATTGGATGCACTTGTGGGCATGTCTGTGTGCGTGTGTGCGTTCAGTGTGCTGTCGGTCTGTCAGTGTTTCTGATGTGCCGTCTGCGTTCTGGAGTACGTTTGTGCATGTGTGTGTGTGTGTGTGTTTCCAGGCTGTCAGGCTGATTCAGCAGAACACAGAGCCGTGCCTAGCTAGCCATCTGGCCGGGGTCTCTAATCCTGCCTCCTTGATATGAACAGCCACAAATTGATTCCAAGTTGAGCTACATCTGTGACAGCCGGGAGTGTGGGGGACAGCTTCCCGCGTGGAGAATTCCCTCCATAGATGTTAGTCTGTTACAGTCTGGATGGCCGTGGTAAAGCAGCAGACAGCTGACACGGTCTGCCCCGAGCGGGTGTAACGGGGGGAAAAAAAAGGAAAAAAAAAACCTAGACACACACAGGTGCTTTTGTTTGTTTGTACGTGGGATTGTGCGCGTGCGTTTTCCTTCGCTGGCGCACATTTGACGGGGGTCCCACGGAAAGGCTTTGGCTGGTAGGCCTCTCCACGCCTTTCCTCTTCAAAGATGAGCTTGAGAGGAATGTGTGCGCGCGTCTGTGTGCGTAGCCCTGGCGCTGACGGAGTGGTTGCCAGTGCAGTGGAGTCGCAGCCTTTTGGAATCCGAAGGGCTAGGAATTTAAGACGGCCCCTCTGTTTAATATTTTAAGCCCTCTCTGCACAATGCGTCAAGCCTGCCGGCCGCGGGCTCGACGACGGGGACATTTTTAGAAGGCTTCTCGAGAGGAAGTAGGAGGAGTGCTTCATTAGAATGTCTAATTAGCTGCCCGACCACCAAAGAAGGGTTGATTAAAATCATACCACGTATTAAAATTGCAGCGCTCACGCGCCTCGGCTTTGGCATGGACCACGCTTCCCTCGCTTTGGTACGTGACAGCAAATTGGACGGGAAAATCACAACATCTTTGGTGTGTTGAAGGCGAGTCGTAAAATAAACATTACTGCTACTTTATGAGGTGGAGCATGAATTATGTATATATCACAGGCTTGCCTCGCAGGCAGCAGTAAATAAATATCCAAAGTCTGTTGCGTGGCTGACGCGCAAACGATGGTTGGAAATGTCAAAGATACAGGTTACAGGTGTGTGCATGCATAAACGACTTCAATTACCTCAGGTTTTGTGTGTGTGTGTGTGTGTGTGTGTGTGTGTGTGTGTGTGTGTGTGTGTGTGTGTGTGTGTGTGAGTGAGTGAGTGAGTGAGTGAGTGTGTGGGTGGGTGGGTGGGTGGGTGGGTGGGTGAGTGAGTGAGTGAGTGAGTGAGTGAGTGAGTGAGTGAGTGAGAGAGAGAGAGAGAGAGAGAGAGAGAGAGAGAGAGAGAGAGAGAGAGAGAGAGAGAGAGAGAGAGAGAGAGAGAGAGGATCTGTGAGTAAGAGGACTGGCGAAGAAGGAACTGAGACTTTTTTTAGAGGAGAGATAACAGTAATCCTCTTTTTGTGCCAGTGAATCCTTTTTCTTTTGTCTGTTAGCAACACAAATAATTACAGTAGCAAGAACTAAATTAGCCATATAGACTTGTGCAAGCCATTTTCTCTCTTTGACGTTTCACTCTCATTTTTTTTTGCATGTCCTCGCTGTGAACCTACAGGAACCTTCAGGGACCCAAGTAAGTCCACCTCCTCACGGTTATGAACCCTTTTATCCACACCTTTCCTCAGTGGGCTGATGACTGTTCTGACCCCCTGCCTTGATTTGCTTCCTCTGTGTGTTTCCAGAGACCACCTTGTCCAAGGCCCGCGACCCCTGTGGGATGGAGACCCTGCCCCTGAACGGTAACTTCAACAACAGCTACTCCCTGCGCAGCGTGGGACCGGGTGGCGGCGGAGGCGGAGGAGGAGGAGGCAGCTGTGACTTCCTGGGCGGGGGCATGGGAGGGGCCGACAGCCCCCCTCCGCTCCTCAACCCCCGCGGCTCCGAGACCCTGGGTGGCGGTGGCGGCGGCGGCGTGCGCCGCAACATGTCCGACGCGGCGGCCTTCGAGAAGATGATCATCTCGGAGCTGGTGCACAACAACCTGCGAGGAGGCGGCGGCGGCGGAGGAGGAGGAGGAGGAGGAGGAGGAGGGGACAGGGTGTGTGGCAGCCTGGCCAGGGGGCGTCCCCACGGCGGGGTGGGCCGAGGGGGCACCTCCGGAGTGGGGCCCGAGCCCTCCATCGGCATGGACGAGGACGAGGACTACGCGAGCCGGGATGGCGGGCGGCAGGCGCGCACGCCGCAGGACGTGGAGCTGCTCTACAAGGCCCTGGAGGAGCCCCTGCTGCTGCAGCGCGCCCAGTCCGTCCTCTACCAGAGCGACCCCGACGAGTCCGAGAGCTACACGGCCGACCTCACCGAGAGCCTGGGCCACAGCGGCCACAGCGCCGGAGGGGGAGGCCAGGGGCCCGGCGGAGCGCCCGACTCGCCCGCCCGGGACTCGCTGTACACCAGCATCACCAACCTGCGAGACTCGCCCTACCCGGACAGCAGCCCCGAGCCCCTGGAGGTGGTGCCGCGCTCGGCCCAGCCCCCCGAGGAGCTCTACTACAGCTCGGGCCGGCCGGCGCTGGGCTCCCGCGGCGCGCCCATGCAGACCTTCTACCAGGCCCCGCCCCGCAGGCCCAGCGTGGAGGCCCACCAGGGCCAGGAGGCCCCCGCCCACAGCGAGGGAGACGGACAGATGCAGCTGGTGACCAGCCTGTGACTGGAGCCTGGAGGATGGGGGTGCGGAGCGACATGATGGCTGGGGAGGGGCCTCCCCCACTCCCCGCCGCCTCAAGCTGGACTGGCTCCTCCTCTCCACGCCCTGCTTGTTTATGTTGCCTTTTCTTTCTCTCTCTTTGGACTTGTCCGACTGGTGTGCAAACACACCGTCTGCATTCAGGGGGAGTTCTAGCTGTCTCCAAGGCAACCGTTCTTATCTATGACCCTCTCTGTGTTTTTTTGGAGATGAAGAATGGCTGGGTGTTTTCTCCAGAGCATTCACCTACTCTATCCTACTCCCAGTTTGTCTCCTTCCCTTGGATCCTTAAGGCCAAGTCCAACACTCTGAATGTACCTCCCCCACCCCAGATATTTTAAACTTTCAAACTTTGTTAAAGGTTTTTATGTAATTTCTCAGAATTTCCCCAGACTTGCCTCCGGAGAGATGATTCTTATTTTCTAGTTTCCCCCTTTCCCTTTGTCAACTTCCATGTCTTTTTTCAGTCACTTTTTTGATGGGTGCAGTTAGCTGTGGAGGCTGGTAATATAGTGCGCCATTATACCATAGAAAAAAATCTCTGAAAGCTCTTCAGTGTTGCCAAAAATATCCTTTTCCCAGCCAGAACAGAAACTGGAACATTCACACAAAACATACAGCCTCGCGCTTGTGCGCGCACGCACCCACACACACAAACACACACACACACAAACGCACATGTACACACTCCACACACTCACAGAAGTGCTTGTATGAACATCAGAAATTGAAAACAACACTACATCCTAGTAAAAAAAGGAACAAAAACTATTGTTCTGTGCAGGCAAGTGGGAGCTGCCTCATTGTAGTTGCCTTTATTTCTCGCTGTGAACCGTCGACTATGTACAGAAGTGGAGCTGAGCCGGAGACCGCGGAGGTATCCGGCGGCACCCTCCAGACTGGGAGAACCCTACTGTGTGTCTTTCTGCCTGCTGGGGGCCAGGGTCACCAGGGAAGGAGTCGGGGACTGTTGAAAAATCTCAGAGCAACGGACGAGGACATAAATCAACGTGTGTCCCCCCCCCCTTTTTTTCTTTGTGATTTTCACAACTAAAAAAGGCATTTGAAAAGTGATGGATTGCCACGCAATCTGAGGGAGAGAGTGTCTATCTCGTTGACTTTGTGTTTGCGTTGGGAACGGGGGAGGGGGGGGGGGGGGCTGAGAAAGGACGAGTCGAGCCTCATTTATTGATAGAGAATAGCCAGTGGGTTTTTGAAATGTCTCCTGTGTGTGGTTGTGACAAACAAACTCGAAAAGGTTACAACTTACAACGCCTCTGCCGCTACGCAAGTCTAACAACCCTGTACATACAAACCACACAGAACGAAAGTACTTATTCTAGTCCTACTTTGTAAATAGAAAACAGACGATCAAAAGCAACAAAAAAGTAATGAAACTTTGAGAGTTGACTTCTTGTACTGCAACAAAACGACAAAAGAAAAAAATAAAATGTTTTGGAGTTTGTGACCTGAATGATACACTCTACTTCTCTCCCGGTTCAGTCTCTCTCTCGCTCTCTCACAATCCAGTGCCCTAACGCTGTGCCATTCAACGAGAACCTCTCGGAGAGAGGCAGAGCCAACAAGGGAGAGAGAGGGAGAGAAAGAGTACGATGGGTGGTAAATTTTGCATACAAATGAAAAAAAAAAGGAGGGAAAAAAATCCTGGCACAATTTTTATGTAATATACTCCATAACCTGTTGTTAATGTTTGACCTTTGACGTTCCCAGACAGGAAGTACTCAGCGGTGCGGTTGTTGTGTGGGCGAGGAGTAGATGTCCTTAAATGTCAAGGTGTGCCTCATGGGCACAGCAATGCATTGTGTCTGAAGGACAGCAGCCATAATGGGATCATGGTTCTTGTATGGTTTGGGAGATATCATAGATATTACTAGATTCAATTATTTGAATACAATGGGTTTTTAGCATGTAGGATAGACATTTTGATCTATCCAAGAGTCTTGCATTTGAGATAGTTTTTTTTGCATTATTCCAGAGCCTAATGTGACAATTCATTCCCTGTGTGATTGTACAAGTGTGACAAAAAGAATGAGTGTGCGTCGGTGTGTTTAGGTGCAAGTTTTGTGAGCCTGCGGATAGGGAATTGAGCCCGCGTAAGCTAAGGGGGAGTAATTGTAAATCTATCAGAGTCTATATTAGCTTCCATCTCACAGCCGTGGCAGCTGCGAGTGAGAGTGCTGTTACCATGGTGTTCAGGTACAATGAAAGCGGGAGACTGCTGGCTGTCTTGGAGATGAGAGATGGCAACAAAGACAGTACCGTCAGAATGACAAGCTCGGCTGACCGATGAGATAAATATGTTTCCAATGTGCCACCATATGCGAGTGAATCCTGGGAGAAAAATAAGCTGTCAAAAGAGAAGTATTCATGAGAATCCTTCCCCTGCAGTCTGTCCCGACCTTAAGAAGATGAGTTATGCCTTCACGTTTTATTTATACATATTTCTGATGATTTATTTAACTATATTTATTTATTGAGTTTGAATATTTATTTACTACATGCATTTATTCATGCTTTCCCCCCTGATAATCTCCCTGTATGTTACCCGGGCGCTGGGTACAGGGAATGAGTAGGCAAGTAAATACATTTCATAAGCAGTAAAACAGCATTCCCTACCGTGGCATTTCGCAACGTACTGTATGTGCCACTTTTAAAATCCGAAGGACAGTTTCGTTTGTCCCCCAAGGGACACAGGAAAAACATATAAGGATCAACTAATTGAACCAACTGTGCTTGGCGTATAAGGTCAATTTATTCACATGCGTACAGCCAAGCGTCCTTGCACTGCACTAAAGTTCAGAGCATGGGGGGCATGTGTGCAATATCAGTTGAGTTTATCTGAGTTGGTTGTACTGTGGTTGGTAGTGTTGCATTGCGCTGTACAGCGTCTCCATGCATATGTATATGTCTGATGCAAAATGCACTCTTATTCTGCTTTGCTAATTCTTTGCCGTCTCAAATAAAACATGTCTCACGTCTTCGTTGGTGGTATGGCGGTGTTGACAGATTAACAAGGACAATTGAATGTATTTTGTTTAGAGGGCGGAAAAAATGATTCACTCCAGAGCGGTTCATTTAAAGCACTGATTGCCGTCGTCACTATCATCATTCCGTTCACCCACCCCTTGAACTTCTCTGACAAGAATAGAAGGATGTTGATCTTGAGTGCTCAGCTGGGACCACCCCTGGGACAGACGCTGTTGCGCATCCCGTCCCCACGAGAGAGGGGACATGCGTCACTTCACGCCCTGCCTTTCCCTTTCAGCCAATCCGTCCTCTTTCCCGCTCCCTCTTTCTCCCTCTTCTACACTTTCACATTGTTCTCAATGGGCTCCATTAGCACACGGCGGTTCTTCGAGAACGCTAATTTGTTTTGTAGAAAGCGTTTGTTTGTTCCAGATTAATATCTCAATAAACAGAGGAGTGCAGTACAGTGGTAATGATAGTGATTATATTGTGGAAAGCTCCGTAGGACCGAGGCCCGCGCAATGGGAGGTGCAACTCAATGGAAATGCTTCTGTAACCTCTGATTAGGGTAATAATACGGAGGCTAAACCGACCAACTGAGCTTTATTCCTCTTTTCTAAATCGAATTTGTTCTTTCCCCATCGCCCTGTCTCCGTTTCTCCGCCTTCACAACCACACACACACACACACACACACATTTCCACAGCGCCTGAGTAAATAAATTGGCCCAGCACTCCCATTGCATGTGTCTGTCTCTACCGTCTGCACATGTTCACGGCAGTGTGACCTGGTGGAGAAGAGGTTGTTAGAGGGTTGCAGTTGTAACCCCCCATGCAGCACAGCGTCAACCATGTGTGCACGTGCTCGGTCATCTCTCAGCCTATCATTAAACAGCAGAGGTCCCTCCCAGCCCACAGTGTGTTGACCCACCGGTGGCCTTTGTCACATGGAAGGCTGTTTTCTTCATTTTAAATTTTTTTACCCAGAGATTGAAGGGGCCCAAATCTCTTACTCGCATCGTGGGAACAAAAATAACAAGCCGGGGCTACTTCAACACACAAGCTGAAAGGGGCCGCCGAGTCCTCAAGGATTGTCCAACAGGGGGCAAACTGGGGACAATTCGGCTGTGATGTCACAGCAGTGGGAAGGGCCTGGGTCAGTGATTGGCTGGCTACTCCCGGGGCTGTGCAGAGTACGACCCAGAGATAAGGACAGGGATATGTTGCTGTGTCTTCACGAGTGTTGCCGTTGCCGGCCAGGGATCCAGAGGTTATCAGAGGACGGTAGATGGATCAGATCCACTCCACTGCCCTCAGCACGCCACGGCAGTGGCAAAACACAAAGGCTGCGATGGGAAATTACTATGGCCGTGCTATAGCCGATTTCTTACCTAATGTGTAAAACAAATGAACTGCCACATCAGCTTGACGAGGGAGACTTGTAGAGTACTGAAATAATTAAACAGGACTTTCCTATAGAGATTTATAAATCAGAACTGTAACTAGTACTATTTTGTTATCGGTCTCTTGTTACTTGTGTCCACATGACTATATACAGTACCTATATCATAGTTTTAATAATACGTAGGAGTACAATATACAGTAAGCCCAGTGATCGGGATTGTGCTGTTTATTTTAGTGTTGAGTAACTGTGAAGATTAGCTGGTGGCACAACACCGGCGGTCCTCTTTGATGCACAGGGTGGGCCCACAACCACGGGGGGCTTCTGGGTGTAGGGTGGCCACACAAGACGCCGGATGTGTGCGAGGGGCCTTTTCTACACTCAGAACTCCTGGTCCAAAACCAAAACAAACATATCTACTACACACCCAGACTCGGCACGTGTTCGGCCAGATGAGGCAGTGCTCTCTATCGTGTACAGTGAAGGGGAGGGGGAGGGGGGGCGCATCATAAGGGACCCGCCGTTTACTTGTTAGACGTTCATCCCGGTAGGAGCAGGCCGAAGTTGACCTCTCGTTTCCGTAGGCATGCTTTTTGTTCCCTCTTCCTGCACTCCCCGGCGCTCCGCCCCACCGACCCCTGGGGAAAAAAAGGGGGGCTGCATTGTGCCTGCATGTGTGCGTCCGCCAGGGCGCCACGGTTTTAGGGACCTCCCCGCTTCCCCCACGTCGTTTGCCGCCGCCGCGGAATAAACACCCGCCTTGCGCAACATCTAGAGGTAGAGAGGACAAAGGCAGCAGGGTGTGGAATGACACGCTCAGGTTTTACTGTTGCTCAGTTTGCCTGTTGGTTTTCTGGCCAGACAGAATTGAATATGAGGCCTCTAATGGGACCTGCCAGTGGAGGAGGTGGCACGGGGACTCGCTGGCGGTGGGCACCATTAACGGTTCGGAGGGCAGCCTGCGGTCATCCTCGACAGAATCAGGGCGTTGACATCGGGCCACGTGGGGTTCTGTGTACAACACCATTAGACAGTACTTTATCCCCGAGTTTCTTTACATGAATTTCTTAATTTATTATGTACTGCTGAAGCCTTTGTAAAGAAGGTTTATGTAAACCTGAATTATTTTTCTCTCTCTGTTTTTCCCCCTTGAGGAATGATGTGTTTTTATTTATTTTCTCATTGCTTTGACAGTTGTCGGGGCCAAAGGGGATGTTTTCTTTTTTCTGTGAGTGTTTGCCTCATCGCAGGTCAGCGCGACCCTGTATCAGCACATATTAATAAAAAAATATTCAAAATCGGTCCATGTAAAATTTGCGTCAGGGTTTCTGAGGGAGCTTCTGTGGAGGCAGTGGTGTGTGCGCGCGCGTGTGTGTGTGTGTGTGTGTGTGTGTGTGTGTGTGTGTGTGTGTGTGTGTGTGTGTGTGTGTGTGTGAAAATTGACGAACTGTGTGAGATGCACGTTTCAAATAGACCCACATGCGCCAAGGGCACTGCAGGCCTGTAAAGCTCAGAAGGCACAGCTTGTTTTTGAAGCTGGAAGTGTTTATACCTTCGCTGGCCTTTAGGTTACGACATGCGAAGGGAGTGCGGTGTTTAAAACCTCAGCTCTACTCTCAGAGACAAGGGAAACCATAACAACCAAAACCCCTTTTCTCTGAGTTAGTCCCTATTTATAAACCACATATACTGTATGTTTATGAAGATGTGATTGGTCGTTGGGGAGGATGACACTGTTTCAGGTTGTTGGTGTCTCTGTAGGGCCTCTATGAAACAAATCTAAGCATAGAGGCAGAGGACGGAAGAGTTTCTGGGTATGGATCATGCTCCCACTAAGGGCTGGTTATCAAACCCCTACACCCACACTGGTTAATAATAATAATAATAATACCCCTACTAATAACAATAACAGTAATAACACATGTTATTTGTTTAGCACTTTTTTAAAACCCAAAGACGCTTCACACTGTGAACAGCAAACATGATTAGACACTGACCTGACAGAGTGGTTCAATGGAATGATGTTAAAGAAAGCTGTACGTATTAATGTAGTTACTTGTGAGATGTTGATGTAGTATTGCACTAGCTTTATGGGTATTTTGTAATCAGCATTGTGAATTGTCTTCCCATTAGAACTAGTATATCACAATTTTTATTTTAATTTACTAACCTAACACTCACAAAAATTTAAGCGCTAATCCTGTCAACAAAAATCATTTCAAAATGTGCTTTCACATAAAGGAAAATCATATAACAAAAAAATACACAAATTATAAATGAGATGAGGACATTATATCAAAATGATGGGGTTGTTGCAACACATCATTTTGCCTCCCAGGAAAGCTACTTGTCAAAGATACGATGTCATCAGTGTTTGATGATTACCCCCATGTGGCTTGGCTTCCTTGATTGCTCATAATCCGAGCCATTGTCGAATCGGATCGCTAGCTAATTAGCTCCTGGATAATTATCATGCGCATTAGAGCATCTTATTTCATAATAACATGGCCTCCTTGTGACATTGTGCACCCCACCTCTGGTTTTCTACCGTGTCTAACCTGCGTCAAGTACCGTTTTGTGGAAGCTTTGCCATAGATGTGGGGTAAAAGCCCATTCCTATCGAGCCATCCCCCCACCCTCCATACCGCTGCCTTGCTCTTGTCCCTTCCATGGAACTCCCTCGGTGGGAAGACCCTCCAGCCTTGACCATCCAGTCACCCCACACTTCACCACTATAACAACAACATACGACACTCACACTGGCTCAACCGGACATTGTTCACACAACCGCACAGCACACACACACACACACACACACACACACACACACACACACACACACACACACACACACACACACACACACACACACACACTCACTCACTCACTCACTCACTCACTCACTCACTCACTCACTGACACACTCACTCACTCACTCACTCGCATTCACTTACTGGCACTCCGATACCCATATAGGACAGGCACATCTACAAGAAGAATTAACTACTCTTATATATAAATCATTTTAAGATTCAAATAGAATAGACTATTCACGACATAACAACAGTTTATGTGAAACTACGCCTATTAAACTCAGAATGAACTGGTGTGTGTGTGTGTGTGTGGGGGGGGGGGGGTAAAGTGAGGTATTTTTGTTAGCCGTTTCCAACAGCTGACCGTTGGTCTAATACTGCCCCCCTGTGGCTGTTGAGGCTTTCTTTTTTGTGTGCCATTTTACTGTTTTCGGAACGTCTCTCAGAAACTCTTCAGGCAAATCCCTTCTCTCCCAAAACAACAATCGACAATAATTTTTCATGATTTATTTTATTGCTTTTTTACTAACATTGTTTGGTTAATATAAAGGAATATGTGATTGTGATTGTTTGTCAAAAATAACAGAATATCCCAAGAAAATACCCCCAATATTGGAAGCAACATTTCAGAAAACAACTAGAGGTCTTTGTGTTTTGTTCAACCTACTACTCCATGTGGTAGGTTTAAACGCCATTGACCAGAGCCTCGGTCTGTTAACCATCAAAATAGGTCCAAACATTAAGCTCCAGATCTACAGATTTCAATGCTATCCTCAAAAAAGTACTAATGGCAAACAAACGCTATTAGACAAACGATACAATCCAATATAAATCAAACATACAATTCCAGTATCATATTTTGGAGTGTATCGAAAACTAATGCTACAAATTAGTTAGTTATGAATAGGTATTAATAACAGAAGTAAACACGAGAGAATAACAACAATAAAGAAATGAAACATATTAAGGCCATGAGTGCACCCCATAGAAATTAAATTGAGTTTAACTCCATATAGTAGAGTAGCCTCAAACCTATTTGACAAATTCATGTCGGGAGCATCAAATTACATCGCTATTTAACAGAATTAACACAAGAGACCCAAATACCCATACCATACAATCACAGAACGTATAGTCATCTTTTCTCTATTGAACTCAGTGATTTTACCTCCACTGTAACAATCCCAAGACCACCAAAGTAATTCATGACAGTGACAAAGAGGCCTGACCATCAGGGCACCAGCTATCACATAACTACATCTAGTAACATAATGACTATTTCCGAAACATGATATGGTAAATGGATTGCACTTACATAGGACTTTTTGCAACCTTAACAGTTCACAAAGCGCTTTACAATTGGCCTCTCATTCACCCACAGATAGCTGCCATGCAAGGGGCTGTCCTGGCCTTGGGAGCAACTTAAGGTCCAGAGTCTGGCCCAAGGACACCAAAACAAGTGGACACCGGGAGTCAGGGATTGAACCGCCAACCTAGTGGATGACTCTACCCCCGCTCGGTTATAAGGTCATTGTATGTCATCTTAATGACCACCAATAAGCTGTTGAATATGACACAATACAACCTAGGATATCATACATCCATGGTATAGTTACTAGTATTGGTTATATATTTAATATATGTATTCATATGGTACATTTCTCATCTTTATATGCTGTATAATGCTATTTATTTCTATCTATATTATCATATTTATTATCCAGTTGACTCCACGCCACTGGGTGTTTTGTCCTGTAAAAAAAAAAAAAAAGGTTACTAATTCATGGCATACTCTCCATTGGAACACACCGCTACAATAGTGTTTCATTCACACGAGAACCTGGAGGACTCACCTGTTCCCGACAGAACTCAATGACATGGTCTGGATCGTGGCCGTGCCCGTTGACCAGCGCCAAAGTCTCCTCCCCCTCCGGATGCTCCTCCCGACTCTGGTCACCAGGAGTCGGGCCTTCGGACGGGACTCGGCTGCTGCCGACACGTGTTGGTTCATAAAGAAGAAAGGGACGGGGTGAGGCAACCTTAGCCACAGGGAGGTATGAAAAGCGATAAGAGGAGCTTGTTTGCCGCCAGCTGAGGGAAATAACGTTTGACCTGCTTTGCAGCGACACTCCGTTGGTGTACGGTTTGGCCGTAGCGCGAGGGGACATCTCATTCAGTCTACGCGAGGGGACATCTCATTCAGTCTACGCGAGGGGACATCTCATTCAGTCTACGCGAGGGGACATCTCATTCAGTCTACGCGAGGGGACATCTCATTCAGTCTACGTGAGGGGACATCTCATTCAGTCTACGCGAGGGGACATCTCATTCAGTCTACGTGAGGGGACATCTCATTTAGTCTACGCGAGGGGACATCTCATTCAGTCTACGCGAGGGGACATCTCATTCAGTCTACGCGAGGGGACATCTCATTCAGTCTACGCGAGGGGACATCTCATTCAGTCTACACGAGGGGACATCTCATTCAGTCTACGCGAGGGGACATCTCATTCAGTCTACGCGAGGGAGGACATCCACCCACTTGGTTGGAACCCCCCTTTTCAGGTGGACTGCTTTTAATAAAGACAACCCTTAACATGAACCACTTTAGGAGATACTTGTTAGACACTTTGTTAGACCCGTGGTCTCAAATGGTTGGACTCCATTCTCTTGCTCTCCCATGTTTTACTTGAACATCCGTGCATGCTAATCAAAGTGCTAAGACATTATCTTACCCATTAGGCAAAGCGGGTACTCCGTTGCTTGTTCGATTCTGGACCGTGGGAATCACACTGTCATCCATCTTGCCATTGGGTCTGGAGAAAAGAAGAACAACTTTAAGTTTCGTCACGTTCTTCTCAAACTAGAACGTTCCACTACACAAAGGGACACGGCCCATGGGATGAGTTAGCAGAGTCAGAAAGTCAGACTGCATACAGTAGACCCAGTGGAAATAAAGTAGGGTAAAAGTTGGGTCAATCCTTTATGCTTCTTTCTCATTCAAACCTCTGAGCATCGGTAGATGTTCTCGTAAGGCTATTGGTGGTGACAGAGATGAACTCAGGGTAAAGTACACACCCTCCAAATACACTAGGCCGCTCATCTTCACACATGGCGTTCTGTTAGTTCCTATACCCCTCCTACTATTAGCATACTGTTCCGTCATCACTGACACTATCTAGAAGATGGCCGTCTGGATTATTGGCGTTGTACTTTTCCCCCCTTGGTCTCTACTATAAAAGTACTTTAAGATGCTTTTCATCCATTAGTTTCACGATTACTATACTCTTACATTTCTACTTAAGACAGGTCTTTGAAATACTTTGGAGTTTTACTACAGTATTATGTTAATAGCTGACACAGTTTTACCTTAAAAGGATTTTCTGTTGCTATATCTTGAATTTTACCTAGGTATAGTTTGATGTGAATTTCTCCATCACTGTGTACCTCTAACAGGAACAGAATGAGGAGGTAAAGAAAAGGGAGACCCCACACAATAAGATCCTTTTACTGCTGTTAGGTTTGGCCATAGCACAAGGGGACATCTCATTCAGTCTATACGAGGGAGGACATGGACCCGCACGTTTGGAACCCCCTGTTACCTTTTCTGGTGGACTGCTTTTAATAAAAACAACCCTTAACACGAACCACTTTAGGAGATGAGCTTTAAGACCAGTGAGTGTTTTCAGTAGTAGAGAAGGACGCAGAGATGGAGGGATACCTGTTCTTCATCGGCTTTAGCAGGGAGGCCAACTCCTCGCCCCGCTCTTCTGTCGTACCGCCAGGGTCATCGTTTGTGCTGGCCCTGAGAACACACGATCCACACACACGTAAGAAAAAAAGTAGACTGGAGATAGATTATATGATGAACTATAGCCTGTCTAGAATAACCACTAGGTCCATTCAATGACAGTGAGGATGTACCCGATCACAGCTTGACCGTCCGAGGCTTGGTTGTCATCTGGGATAGCATCAGCAACATCATGAAGTGGAACCCTAATAATAAGACACCTTGTTAGACCCGTGGTCTCAAATGGTTGGACTCCATTCTCTTGCTCTCCCATGTTTTACTTGAACATCCGTGCATGCTAATCAAAGTGCTAAGACATTATCTTACCCATTAGGCAAAGCGGGTACTCCGTTGCTTGTTCGATTCTGGACCGTGGGAATCACACTGTCATCCATCTTGCCATTGGGTCTGGAGAAAAGAAGAACAACTTTAAGTTTCGTCACGTTCTTCTCAAACTAGAACGTTCCACTACACAAAGGGACACGGCCCATGGGATGAGTTAGCAGAGTCAGAAAGTCAGACTGCATACAGTAGACCCAGTGGAAATAAAGTAGGGTAAAAGTTGGGTCAATCCTTTATGCTTCTTTCTCATTCAAACCTCTGAGCATCGGTAGATGTTCTCGTAAGGCTATTGGTGGTAACAGAGATTAACTCAGGGTAAAGTACACACCCTCCAAATACACTAGGCCGCTCATCTTCACACATGGCGTTCTGTTAGTTCCTATACCCCTCCTACTATTAGCATACTGTTCCGTCATCACTGACACTATCTAGAAGATGGCCGTCTGGATTATTGACGTTGTCCTTTTCCCCCCTTGGTCTCTACTATAAAAGTACTTTAAGATGCTTCTCATCCATTAGTTTCACGATTACTATACTCTTACATTTCTACTTAAGACAGGTCTTTGAAATACTTTGGAGTTTTACTACAGTATTATTTTAATAGCTGACTTACAGTTTTACCTTAAAAGGATTTTCTGTTGCTATATCTTGAATTTTACCTAGGTATATAGTTTGATGTGAATTTCTCCATCACTGTGTACCTCTAACAGGAACAGAATGAGGAGGTAAAGAAAAGGGAGACCCCACACAATAAGATCCTTTTACTGCTGTTAGGTTTGGCCATAGCACAAGGGGACATCTCATTCAGTCTATACGAGGGAGGACATGGACCCGCACGTTTGGAACCCCCTGTTACCTTTTCTGGTGGACTGCTTTTAATAAAGACAACCCTAAACATGAACCACTTTAGGAGATGAGCTTTAAGACCAGTGAGTGTTTTCAGTAGTAGAGAAGGACGCAGAGATGGAGGGATACCTGTTCTTCATCGGCTTTAGCAGGGAGACCAACTCCTCGCCCCTCTCTTCTGTAGTACCGCCAGGGTTATTGTTTGTGCTGGCCCTGAGAACACACGATCCACACACACGTAAGAAAAAAAGTAGACTGGAGATAGATTATATGATGAACTATAGCCTGTCTAGAATAACCACTAGGTCCATTCAATGACAGTGAGGATGTACCCGATCACAGCTTGACCGTCCGAGTCTTGGTTGTCATCTGGGATAGCAACAGCAACATCATGAAGTGGAACCCTAATAATAAGACACCTTGTTAGACCCGTGGTCTCAAATGGTTGGACTCCATTCTCTTGCTCTCCCATGTTTTACTTGAACATCCGTGCATGCTAATCAAAGTGCTAAGACATTATCTTACCCATTAGGCAAAGCGGGTACTCCGTTGCTTGTTCGATTCTGGACCGTGGGAATCACACTGTCATCCATCCGTCTGGAGAAAAGAAGGACAACTTTAAGTTTCGTCACGTTCTTCTCAAACTAGAACGTTCCACTACACAAAGGGACACGGCCCATGGGATGAGTTAGCAGAGTCAGAAGGTCAGACTGCATACAGTAGACCCAGTGGAAATAAAGTAGGGTAAAAGTTGGGTCAATCCTTTATGCTTCTTTCTCATTCAAACCTCTGAGCATCGGTAGATGTTCTCCAGTAAGGCTATTGGTGGTAACAGAGATTAACTCAGGGTTAAGTACACACCCTCCAAATACACTAGGCCGCTCATCTTCACACATGGCGTTCTGTTAGCTCCTATACCCCTCCTACTATTAGCATACTGTTCCGTCATCACTGACACTATCTAGAAGATGGCCGTCTGGATTATTGGCGTTGTCCTTTTCCCCCCTTGGTCTCTACTATAAAAGTACTTTAAGATGCTTTTCATCCATTAGTTTCACGATTACTATACTCTTACATTTCTACTTAAGACAGGTCTTTGAAATACTTTGGAGTTTTACTACAGTATTATGTTAATAGCTGACACAGTTTTACCTTAAAAGGATTTTCTGTTGCTATATCTTGAATTTTACCTAGGTATGGTTTGATGTGAATTTCTCCATCACTGTGTACCTCTAACAGGAACAGAATGAGGAGGTAAAGAAAAGGGAGACCCCACACAATAAGATCCTTTTACTGCTGTTAGGTTTGGCCATAGCACAAGAGGACATCTCATTCAGTCTATACGAGGGAGGACATGGACCCGCACGTTTGGAACCCCCTGTTACCTTTTCTGGTGGACTGCTTTTAATAAAGACAACCCTCAACATGAACCACTTTAGGAGATGAGCTTTAAGACCAGTGAGTGTTTTCAGTAGTAGAGAAGGACGCAGAGATGGAGGGATACCTGTTCTTCATCGGCTTTAGCAGGGAGGCCAACTCCTCGCCCCTCTCTTCTGTCGTACCGCCAGGGTCATCGTTTGTGCTGGCCCTGAGAACACACGATCCACACACACGTAAGAAAAAAAGTAGACTGGAGATAGATTATATGATGAACTATAGCCTGTCTAGAATAACCACTAGGTCCATTCAATGACAGTGAGGATGTACCCGATCACAGCTTGACCGTCCGAGGCTTGGTTGTCATCTGGGATAGCATCAGCAACATCATGAAGTGGAGCCCTAATAATAAGACACTTTGTTAGACCCGTGGTCTCAAATGGTTGGACTCCATTCTCCTGCTCTCCCTTGTTTTACTTGAACATCTGTGCATGCTGACTAATCAAAGTGCTAAGACATTATCTTACCCATTAGGCAAAGCGTGTACTCCGTTGCTTGTTCCATTCTGGACCGTGGGAATCACACTGTCATCCATCTTGCCATTGGGTCTGGAGGGAAGAAGGACAACTTTAAGTTTCGTCACGTTCTTCTCAAACTAGAACGTTCCACTACACAAAGGGACACGGCCCATGGGATGAGTTATCAGAGTCAATAGGTCAGACTCCATACAGTAGACCCAGTGGAAATAAAGCAGGATAAAAGTTGGGTCAATCCTTTATGTCTCTTTCTCATGTAAGGCTATTGACAGTGACAGAGATGTTCTCAGGGTAAAGTACACACCCTCCAAATACACTAGGCCGCTCATCTTCAAACATGGCGTTCTGTTAGCTCCTATACCCCTCCTACTATTAGCATACTGGACCTGTCATCACAGAAGATGGTCGTATCAATTATCCATGTAGTCCTTTCCCCCCTTGGTCTCTACTATTACAGTACTTAAAGTAGTTTCAGTTGTTTTTCAATCTTGAGTTTCACACTTTCTTTACTCTTACATTTTAATACTTATATACCTCTTTGAAATACCTTTGAGTTTTACTAAAGTATTATTTGAATGTCTGACTTACATTTTTACTCTGACTAAGGATTTTCTGTTGCTGTATCTTGAATTGTACCTAAGTATATATTGTTATGTTACTTTCTCCATCCCCACCTCTAAGGAAAACACAATGAGGTAGTCGAGAAAAGGGGAATCCCACACAGCTATCGCTGCTCTCTCACACCGGAAAATAACAATAACACATTTTAACCTCTAATCTTTACATCCACAACAATTAAACCTAATCCTGGATGTATCCATAAAACATCTACATGTATGCACTTTGTAAATGTACTCACATGCTCCTTCTCCTCTTGATATGTATACACACAATAACCAAGATAACTCCCACTGGTGCAGAAACTATAAAGAAAAATTCTGTTAATTCAAGGTCAGATCTTTACAGTCAGATTTACAAATGATTGCAAGGCAGGCAATGCCTGCTTACTCTCAACAACAAATTCCAACTCACCAATAAAGCTTAATCTGACTGCCAGTGACCTCTTATTTTCTTCCTTTTCCTTTGATTTTTGTTGTTGATCTACCTTTGCCACTGGTTCTTTTTTTTCTTCTTCTTCAGCAAACAATCAGGAAGGGTAATAACAAAAATAATACAGCTTTGAGCAACAAGTTGGTACTGTAAGTTTGAAAGGTAAAGGTAAAGAGGTGAAGATGAAAATGCAGGAGTACAGTAGCCTCTGCCAGTAGTCTATGTCTCACCTGTTTCACCAGTGACCACATAGTCAACACAATTCTCATATACGTTATTATCCTGTGAAGATAGGAAATAAAAAAACACAAAAAGTTACATCCATGTGCCATCATTTATTTCAGGAAGACTTAATGCCATTCTTGTCTTGTGGTGAATTTGATGAGTATGACATTTTTGTATATTCATAACGCAAGATTCTACAAAGGGCCAACATTACTCACCAGATGGAGAATATATGTCATTGTCAGATTCATGCAGGTCTTAGTAGTGAATGAGCTTTTGTCCACTGTTATTATCTCATCAGTATGTGTGACGTTGTCCTTTTCACAATTAATAATCGGGGTCTACGTTTCAGCACAGGAAAGAAATGTTATCTTATTGTGTAGATTAAAATAGTGTATCAGATTAGGTACATTGAAAGAACATAGAGGCCCATTCAGATTGGAAGGTAACATTTTACTTAATTGTCCTTAGGGTTCTATACTAACCTGATCTCTATACACCTCCCAGTCAGATCCATTTGGATCCTCACGAACGTACTTGTATCCATCTTCATTTTGTAGATTTGAGCATAGAAGCACCGTCTGATTGCACTCTATTTAAAAAAGAACATTGTGTGTCAAATCTATAATCTCTGTGCTTTTAAGAGCGTCATTTACAAATCTGCAAGGTAAACTGTTCGAAAGAAACCATTGAAAACATGTTGACTCCACACATTTCAGGCCTCAGGCCTGCCAAGACACGTTTCTAACTTTCTATACAGTGACGAAATCAACAAGAATTATGTGAAACTGTTTTAAAAGATTAAATACCTGGATGCACAGCAGAACATTTGTTTAATAAAACCAAGCCAACAAAGAACAAACTGACAGACACCATAATGCTTCTAGTAGCTTCGAATGGCGAAAGATAAGGAAGTGGAAGCCTGCAAATTCTTGGGTGGAGCAATCTTACCCATCATCATATCCGGCCATATCTCGCAATATGTCCAGAATGGGCTATCATCAATCCAGAACTCTTATTTTAATCTCCTAACTTGGCAAGAACGTGAAAGATAGACAACTGAGACGTTTCCTGTCATGTAATGATGTTCTTAAGTGTAACGACAATTGAACTTTAGTTTTTTTAACAAACTAATATTTTGAAACATTGAAAAGTTGGATTCTATACTTCCTTAGTAGGTAATACACACCGATTGTGTATGCAAGTCAAACTAAACACAGCAACTACTTCCTGAAAAGTTTGTTTTCGTTGTAATGGCACAAACCAAACACAGGAGGACATCCTTGCCATACAAATACATCTGCCCTGTGCTTGGGTTTGCCTTAGTAGTAAAGGGGTTCTCTTTTAGGTCCCTCTGTCTGTTGAGTGTAGGCTGTTACATCCCATTCATTCGGGACCAAGTTAAAACAGGCAGAAATCACAACTTGCGAATCAAGTTAATAGCAAATGTCTTGGCAAAATATGTTCCTTACTAATTCTTTGCTTAAGGCTAGGAAGACAAAGGCATTGATGTTTGTACGTATGGTCTCCTTGTATGTGTGTACATAATGTGTGTGTGTGTGTGTGTGGTGTTAGCAGCAGGAGGACATCCTCCTGTTGTCTTTGGAAGCCGGGCAGTCGAGAGAGCGTTGCAGTCCGCCTATTTGATCCTGGCTAGAAGAACAGAGGAAGAGCAGGTCTGGGGCCGCTCAAAGAGCCCTCTATCATCTCCCACTCCAAACATACATACACGCAGACACACACACACACACACACACACACACACACACACACACACACACACACGCACACACACACACACACACATACACACACCACGGGGCCGTCAAGAGCAGTATGCTTCGTTTACAGATTCACTGCATCTTCTCTGGTCCAGCGAGAAAACACAGACAGCAGCCTGTGCCAGTCAACCTGGGCCCCTCCATCTTTCTCTCTGTCCGTCCCTCCTCCTCCCGCTCTCTTTCTCTACCCCCCCATCTTTCTCTACCCCCCCATCTTTCTCTACCCCCCCATCTTTCTCTACCCCCCCATCTTTCTCCCTGTCCGTCTGTCCGTCTCCCGCACTCATTCTCTGTGCCTCTGTTTTTCTCTCTGTCCAGCTGTCCTCTTCCCGCTCCCATTCTCCGTCCCTGTGTACTCTGCCTCTCCCTCTTTCTCTTGTCCTCTCTCACACGACTCTTTCCGGCCATACTTGTGACACAGGCCCATCGATGTCGTGGAGGCAGAGGAACAGACACCTCGCACATAGAACATCTGAAAATAATCAGTGTCTGTCTCACTCTTAAACACACTAAGTTCTCACCCGGAACATAACCAGGGACGCCGCTGAGAAGTTGTGTGAAGTGTGAAGCTGTCATATTAAAATAGGTAACGTTGAATTACTCATAAGTGAACCACACAGACGTACAGTAATAGTAGGAGGTCGTAGTATTCAACGTGGCCCGTTCATCAGCGTTTTTCCATCGTCTCCCCCCAGGCCACCTGTAGGTGACACTAAATAAAAAAATGGCCCTCGTTTCAAACACCTTCTTCTCGGAGTGGCCAGTGATGAGGGTGACCTGGGGGGTAGGAATTAGGAGGGGGGAGGGCTGAGTGAGGAAGTGGGCTCTCGCCATTCCCCTATCCGATCTGCGTTCCACAGCTATCGAGTGACAGCGGGAGGTATGCACATCCTGGTCGGCCTGCCAGGGAGCTGATGCACTGTGGGACTGTCCTGCATAAACAGAGGAGAGCAGCGCTGACGCCGTGCTGGAAACACACACACACACACACACACACACACACACACACACACACACACTCACACACACACACACACACACACACACACACAGACGTGTACAACCACACACACACACACACACATACGCACACTCGTCGCTCACAAGTCATAAACACAGGCCAGGTTTAGAGGGTAAATAATTACAAAACCGTCATTCCGTTTCTCTGCCCCCATCTCTCTTCACCGTTCATCCCCAGCTTCCCTCACCCCTCCCTCCCCAGCCCCGTCCGCCTGTCCGCCTCTCTTTCTTTCCTTCCTTCCGTAAAAGCAACGATGAGAGATAAACAGTCCTCTTCCCCTCCAACCTCCCCGGAGTCCTCACCCTCCGTCTGGAGGCCATGGGGGAAGGGAAGGGGCCGTGGGTGGGAGGATACAGAAGGTACAGAGTTACACTTCTGGAATTCC
>CM030183.1:8480275-8560275 GCA_017639675.1 Aplochiton taeniatus | reverse complement strand
AAGTGCAAGCACCAGCATGCGTTTTGCTTAGTGGACTCGAGGGAAAGTATGTGGGAGCCCACATGGAATTGCGCAGTCGGTTGGCTTTGACGTAATGGCGTAATGGTGTGTGCCTGTGCAACACTGCTTCCTGTCTGCCCGTCTGTCTGAGCGGGACACCCCCTGAGGCCGGAGGAGGATCGCTCCATCGTCTCTCCATCGACTCTGCCAGGGGCTTGTTTTACGCCATTCAGCTGTCCACACTTGGCGGAGCCGTGCCGCTGCCCCAAACACGGCCTTCGTCCCGTGGCAAGCCCCCCCCCCAACCATCACCCACCCCCATCCCCGGTGTCCATTGTGCTGAAGGATCTGTCAGGTGCTCAGCCACACACCTGAGCCGGGCGGGGGCCAACAGCAGACTGAGGGGTGAGGGGGGGTTGGTCTGGACAGGTAGCTGGGATCCCTATCTCTCAGCAGCCGTCCTTCGTCAACTTGGAGGCTCCGTTTCCCCAACATCCGCCAGGGGGCCTGCCGGGGGGGGGGGGGGGGGGGGGGGGGGGGGGGGGGGGGGGGGGGGCGTAATTAGAGGGGCGCCTGTCATAACTCAGGTCAGCCTAACAACCAGGGGGAACCGGCAGCGGCCCCTCGCTGCGGCCCTCAACGCCGACTCCAAACAGCCGTTAAGAACAACAGCCCGTCCCGCCCCCCCCCTCTCCCGTCCCGCGACCAGGTGGGCTGGCATGGCTGGGCTGTCAACCTGCCAAAACCACAGCCCCCCCCCACCCCCACCGCGGGCTGATTTTACGACTACCCCCTTTAAAGACGGGGTTCTACATGTTGGCTTTTTTCCATCGGCCAAGGATCAAGGTGTATTCAGCACCCCCTGTTTAATCAGATTGAGGTGGTGTGTCCACCGTAGATTACTGGGAAAAGCGCATGACTCACGCCTCAGTTACCTCACTCGCTCGCCACAATGAGTCACAGGGAAACGTGCCAGATGTGTGCATGACATTGCTGACTATTAGGCAACTGTAGCTTCTGTAAGACACGCATTCTCGTGCAGCGGTAGAAAGTGGTGCACACGTACACAAGCCCCATAGGAGGCAGGAGACACACACGCTCGAGGGGAAAGGCTCTAGACTCCGTTGGCTGCACAGCTTCACACCCAGGCGCTGCTTGGCTGTGGGGGAGTGTGAGATGCTGCAAGGCCGGCTGAAATTGGGGGACCTCAGCCTTAAAAGGTCGCTGGAGTCCTCCATGTTATTTCAGCTGGGCCCATGGGAGCAGCGTAATTATGAGAGCACTGGCCTTCCCTTCGCTGACATGCGATACAGACACACACACTACCACACTCCCACACACTTCCCCTAACACACAACCACACACACACACAAACACATAAACACTTGAATGAGCTCACCACTTAGTTTTATGTGCACCTGACCCCTAGATTATCAGCAAAAAAACGAAACACATCAGGTTCTCTAGAACATCAGTGTCTTCTAGTGGGTTTCTGGCTCTGGAAGGATGGCGCTGGAAGAAAGTCCTCGTTTCACCCACGAGCAGCTGTCACTGACACCTCCTCATTCCACAACACGTTTTCCCTCTCATCCTCTTGTTTTCACATTCCAATCAGTCCTTAACCAACCGCCCACAAATAGTGGAAAACACACACACACACACACACACACACACACACACACACACACACACACACACACACACACACACACACACACACACACACACACACACTATAAACATGCTGGTTGGTATCTATCAACAGTGCCTTGTCTACGTCCCACCAGATAAGCTTGTTTTTTGCTCCATGTTGTTTCAAGCGCAACTTACTAATTATGATCCTGAATGAAGATCAATCTGTACCTGTCAGTCTTATCAGTAGGTGTCTAAAGGTCGTGTTTTTGTAAAAAAGAGACTTGTGTTATGTGTGTCCTCCCATGTGGAAAGGAGCTGTGCTAAATCGATTGTGCGTCCGTACAATGTGTACGTCACACGAGACATTCTGTACAGGCACATTCAGGAGAAAGGCCTGATTCCTCTAGGAATCATACGCAATTTTCCACCAGTGTGTGTGTGTGTGTGTGTGTGTGTGAGTGTGCGCGTTTGTAACACCTGAAGCACCGTGACACAGCCACCTTAGGGTATCTTATATCCTACGACGTTCTGTTTGACAGCAACTCAGTACAATAAACATCCGCAGGGTTTGGCGCCTGGCACCATCCACTCTTATCAGGGCACCTTTTCTATTGTGTTGCAATCGCGCCCACACTTCATCGCAGGAGCGTATGCAATCCAGCGAGGTGCAGGTAGGTAAACTGGGACCAGAGGTGTGTGTCCTGATGCCACACTTACGAATCCTGGTCAGACCTCGGTCCAAATTAGAAACATTAGCCACCTGGGAATACTGACAAGCCATGAAACGTTATACAAAGGTTATGATCGCTGTTGGGAAGATACAAAAAAATGCCTTAACAGCAGTGGAGAAAGTTCTAGACGATTGTTTGCATGTTGAGTACAGGGTTTGAACGATGACTTCAAATCTCTCTTCTTACAACCGAAGCAATTTTTCAGAAGCTATTTCAAGAAAGGCGTATAGTTCATTGCCCTTTCAGAAATAAACGTGTTGGGGGGGGGGGCGGGGTATCACACGTTAAGAGTGTGCGTGTGATTATTTGTATACTTCTAACTATGACTTACGTGTGAAAGTCAGGGTTTCAAAACGGAAAATAAAAAAGGCCTGTGGTCCACTACTTACTTCCCCTTTTTAACCGATGGCCAGCCCCTAATATTCAGAGCTGGCAGCTCAACCTCTGTACATGTTCTTAGCGATACCGTCCTCATCAGATAGGAAACAGGTACAGAGGTGCGTGCGGACTGTAGGTGTGTTATCATCTGGACAGATTCTGGTATGCTGGCGATGTGTGCTCCACAGTCCACACACACACACACACACACACACACACACCACACACACACACACACACACACACACACACACACACACACACACATACACACACACAGACACACGCTCAGAAACTCGGCAGTGTTTACACGTCACACCGATAGCCATCGTGTCCCCGCCGTGCGCCCACAGCAGGCCGGTCCCAGTGTGAAGACAGGGGGAAGTTAGGGTTGTTCATCTATCACGGAGACGCAAGGGCTGCCAGCGGCCTGCGGCAGGACACAACGTGCTCGCTCGGCAGCCTTTAATAATGACGGCAGCCAGGGCATTCACTGGCTGTCATTACTGGGGACCAGGGAGAAACGTGGAGAGCACGGGAGCCGGGGAGCTGGGCCTGAACTGGAGCGTTCTACAGAGCCCATTAATCCGGCTTAATTCTATTAGGAATTGGGGCTGCAGCCGGATAAGAAGCCAGCTGAGTTCCAGAGACTAGGACCCGACCGCCATGGAGACACAGAGGGAAAGCTCGTCCCCGACTACGGATTAATAGGCACCGATACGTAGAGTAACCCTCTCAAAGGTTAATTTCATGTAAAGCCCTAAGTCGCTTGGACGTGCTGACAAACGCCGACTGGCGTCTTCATAAAGGGAGCAGTTCCGCCGCCATTTTGTGAGGACAGCGTGAAACACACCCCAACGGATCACCAACTATTTCAAAGCCGAAGCTTGACGGCCTCAGTTCGCCAAATGAAGATCGACGAGAATACCACAGCAACGTTATCGGCGTCAGGCATCTCTGGCAGGTAGGACACAGGTGTCCTCTCTCCCCCCACTAAGAGAGGTATGCAGGTGAGCTACGTGACTGCAGCAGCAGCACTTTTATCTCGTCGCGAGCTTCCTGGCCGATTCGTATCGGCCGCCGTAACATCCGCCATAGAAGGCAAACTATATTTAGACCACTTAAATACCCCCCCCCCAAAAAAAATTACTCTCTTATCGAGGGTTTCCCCACACTAGGCAGAGAACAGAGGGAGACAGTGGCCTTTATTTTATTTGACAATGGGCCGTGCTGGCTTTACTGGCTTCCACAGGCCGGAGATTAGAGCTCATTCGGCCCCATCTAAAGGACCACAGGTCTGGGCTCAATTTCTCGTGTGTGCCCCAGTTCACAGGCCCGGGCTGTGGGGGTCTCTGTTCAGAGCAGCCTGTCAGTCTGGACCCCCGCCTGCCTTTGTCTCTGGGCGTGGACTAGAAGACTCTGCCTGAGCTTGTCAGCCTCCGTTCCCTTTAAAAGGGGGCCATGGGTTGGTGAGAACGAAGTCATGTGCAAAGTGGAGGAGATGCCATGTTTGACAGGGTGTGCAAGCTTACCTCTGTGTCTCTCTCAGCCTTGCACACACACACACACGCACACGCACACGCACACACACACACACACACACTAAAAGGGGCCTAGCCCAAAACAGATGCTCAAGAGTATTCTCACAAGCACGGGCATACATGTCGCTGACGATTGAATGGTGTCTCTTAGTAACAGCATTATGAAACAAAACAGGCTTGAAAGCCACTGTCGCATTCCCTCCCACCCCGGAGCCCCACACCCATCTCCCTCCCCCTTCCTTTCTCTCTCTCCCCGTCTATTTGCCACCCCGTCTGCCCCTGCCAACTGCTCCGTTACCTCTTCCCTCCATTACCGACCCCCCTCTTCATCCTTGCTTCTTCCTCCATGTCTGCTCCCCTTACCCCAGCTCCAATCCCTCTCTCTCTCCCTCTCTCTCGTCAGGGCCACCTTTCATTCTCCTTGCTCAGGCCTGGAAGTGGGCTGGAGAGAAAGAGAAGGCATGAAAGGAAAGCCTCCACCTCCAGAGCCTCTAACTGGCCAAGCATTGCCATGGCAGCATGACCCCCCCGAAACAGCTCATCACGCTCGACTGCACTCCTAAAGGAGGAGGGGGGGGGGGTGAGAAAGTACGAGAGAGTACCATGCGAGTAGCTTATGCTGAATAGCGAGGGCTACGATCATTTGTCACTTCAATATTTAGTTTCGACTTTTCTTGCACCCTACTCGGTAAGTACTGCATATCAAGTGGGTGATATTTTATGGGTTTGTAATTAATGACTTGCTTACAAATGGCTTAATCTATAAGCTCCCTAGTTTGCCCACTGAGAGAACAGAAAGATGTGTGTGTGTGTGTGTGTGTGTGTGTAGGTTATGTGTGGTGGGGTTTACAATTAGGACACTACCTGTGAGTACAGTGTCACGTGGCAGATACGGCAGCGAGAGAAAAATCAATAAAAAAGGTTCAACATTCATTTATTTGTTTGGTTTTTTGAGTACAGTGGTTATTTCAGCCATTCTGGCATTCACAGGGAAAACAAAAACAATGTATAACTGGAAACAAGAAATATAGCTTTCTGATAATATAGCTGGCTCAGTCTAGTCGTTAAGACAATAGATACAACAACAATCTCCGTACCTGATCAATACAAAGACAAACATAAAACAAATAAAAACGATCCAAAATGGCACTAATACTTTTTGAAATTCTCTGTGATTTATAACATGAACAAAGCTATTTACATTCATTTTGAATAATTATCATTTGGAGGAAAAACAATAAAACAAATATACTGTATGAGTCTGACAGACAAAGGAACAAACACTGATTATTAAAATATATTTATATATTTATATATATAACATGGATTACAATTAGAAGGTTCCATTAAATAGTTCAAGTGCTATTAATAGAAACGTATGTACGCAGGAGGTGGGGTGGGGGGGTTGGGGCATTCGGCCCGTGCCATCTTGCCGACCCCCCCCCCCCACACACGCACACTGTGAGAGTGGTATAACTCAAGGTGCAGCTCAGAGGTCGGACGGCAAAGGTCACGGGGGTTCAGTCATGGCGCCATCTCTGAGACACAGCGTAAGTGGTTAGTACAGGAAAGACAACGTGGTTCGTGGCGGAGGCCTTGTCCGTGGAGTGTTCCGTTCTCGTTTCTGGGACGTGGGGACGGGGACCGGAGGGGGGGGGGGGGGGCAGCGTTGGGGGTGTGTGGAGCGGGAGGAGGCCACAGCCTGTTTCCTGTTCAGTCTTCTGACGATGGCCCAAGCTCACACCCTCCCCTCCCATGAGATCACTAAACGTATTAGACACTGTCGATGTGACCCCCCCCCCCCAACCCCACCCATCCCACACCGACCGCTAGCCTCCATCTTAGACTACCACATTTTCCTAAGGGGAAATCATCATTTTTTTTAGCAGCTTCATCTACACCTACATTTGAAAAATGTAAAACTTTCGCTTTGTATGAATAAAAAAATAGCTGTAATATAGTATGCAATTCTCTTCGCAGGACGGGTTTCATTTATAGTCGTGTGTGCTGTGAACATGGTGTAGTACCTCTTTGTGGGTGTGAGTGTGTTAGATTCTTGTGTGTGGGTGGGTGTGCTAGTGACAGAGGTGCATCACTGTAGAGTCAGTACACTCTTCAGCAAGCATGGGCGTTCGATTGTTGTCCGTCTCTCTCTTCCTCACCTCATCCCAGACATTCTTTCTCTTTTCTAAACTTCTTTCTATCAGATGCAGGCTCTCCTCTTTCATCTCCATCCACTCGTCACCTGCGCTAATTGACTTGGACTTGTGTGCTCTCTCTTTCTCTTTCCCTCCCTATCTGGCAGTGGTCCATCCTGGCTGGCGAGGCGCTGGGTTGGGGGCTAGCAGACGGTCTGCTGGCTGGACAGGGGGCTCTCCAGGGACATGCTGGTGGGGGACAGGTCTGAACGGGCCGTCTTAAACATGGAGGAGATGTAGAACGCCTGGAGACAGAGACAGAGACAGAGACAGAGACACACACACACACACACACACACACACACACACACACACACACACACACACACACACACACACACACACACACACACACACACACACACACACACACACACAGTTACAGTCACGCACTGTAAGGTACAACAAAGACCAGCCATTGTGGGCTTGATAAATCGTGGTGGTTCAGGAGACAAGACAATGGTACTATTGTTGGTGGATGCTGAGTGTGTTAAGACCATGAACAAAAGCAATGCAGCCAAGTATCTATGTTAGGGGCAGGCAGGTGTGGACCAGACTCTTCAGCTGCATTCCAAACGTCAAGCCTTCTTGTTTTTCTCTCCTCGACCTCCATGATAAGGAGTTCAGCAAGGCCAAGGCAACGTGGTAAGGCAAGGATGGTGCCCGTCGGCACCCTGGTACGTACCACCCAGTAAGCGGTGAGCCCCCCCTGCAGGAAGCCGGTGATCACGTCGCTGGGGTGGTGGCGGTAGTCGGAGATGCGGCTCAGGCCGGTGTACACGGCGATCATCACCAGGATGAACTGCAGCAGAGGGCGCAGCAGCCGCGCCCCTCGCCACGACAACCGCGCCTGCAGGTAGAACTGGAGGGAAAGGAGGAGGGAGGAGATGGAGAAAGGGAGACATCACACCGTGTTCCTTTACGCGCTGCTCTGCGGCCGTGCACGTAACTCTAACTCGTAACTCTAAATGGAAGCGGGGCGGGAAGACAGCGGTATGTCTGAGGTGCGTCAGAGAGGAGCGCAGCCTGGCAGCGGTCCATCACCTCTCGTCTTAAACTGTCTCCCCCCCCCCCTTTATCTCGGCCCCCATCCATCAGGATGGGATGGGGGAGGTGGGGTCAGAGATACAGATGTGGGGCTGTGTTTTTTTATGGGCTTCTAAACAGGTCTGTCTGGGCTTGTTGGCGCGCGTGTGCTCTCTCACACACACACACAAACACACACACATACACACACACACACACACACACACACACACACACACACACAAACACACACACACACACACGGCAACACTTGGCCTACATTCCTGAAGTGGCTGGTGGGGCCCGTGGCCCACTGCTCTCTCTCTCTCTACTTCAGTCTGTCCTGACTGGAAGCAGGTGTCACTGTCCCAGAGTTCAACCCTAGCAGCTGGCCCATGGCCCTGGTGGCATGTAGCTGCAGGGTTAGGCAACTTCAACACTGCCTACAGTCTGCAATACTGGCTGGCTATGTGTGTGTGTGTGTGTGTGTGTGTGTGTGTGTGTGTGTGTGTGTGTGTGTGTGATGATGGGGAAAGCCCAATGAGGGCGAAAAGGGGGCAGAAAACAAAGACGGCGGCCCACTTTTTTTTCGGAGGCTACTCGACATGAAACTCTTTCTTCTTTCGCTCTCTCTCCCTCTATCTCTCTATCTCTCTCTCCCTCTATCTCTCTATCTCTCTATCTCTCCGGCCCTTTCTGATAAGTGGTGGAGGGCTAGCGTTGCTTTGTCGCATCAACAGTAAGGGCTGCAACGGTGGGAAGAAGCAGAGAAATCTCATGAATTGCACAGCCCCCGCCTCATTGAAATGCTATGAGGGCCATCTATTTTACTTCCTCTCACTCTTTAAATGCATTTATGAGTCATTTTCAAAAATAATTTGTGACTGATTTGGGCATGAATGAGAAGGAATTCCTTAGGAATGTAAATGGATTATGGCGGAGAGGGACTCCAGCTACGGTGGCCCCTTTATCGGTCTCCAACTGTCATTTTACCCCTTAAATGAGCCCCTGACAACTGGCCAGGAACAGAAGAAGAGTAGAAAGAAACAGAAAGAGAGAAAAATAGAAAGAGAGAGAGAGAGGGAGCAAGCGAGAGAGATGCAGAGGGGTGAATGGAGAGATGACGGAGGGAGGGTCACTTGTT
The DNA here is from genome assembly GCA_017639675.1 of Aplochiton taeniatus. Classification (NCBI taxonomy): domain Eukaryota; kingdom Metazoa; phylum Chordata; class Actinopteri; order Galaxiiformes; family Galaxiidae; genus Aplochiton; species Aplochiton taeniatus. Next base: position 8,551,622 of record CM030183.1, on the reverse strand, counting down.
GAAAGAAGCCTGTCGATCTCTCAGCAGGAATACGGATCACCCCCCGCCCCCCCCCCCCCCCTCGCTCACCCCCCTAACCAGACCAAAACAAGGACTCCTCTGTCTGCAGTCTCTTCATCTATTCATGGTCCCTGTGGAAAACCTTCGCCCTCATTCTCTCCTCTCTCTCTCTCTCTCTCTCTCTCTCTCTCTCTCTCTCTCTCTCTCTCTCTCTCTCTCTCTCTCTCTCTCTCTCTCTCTCTCTCTCTCTCTCTCTCTCTCTCTCTCTCTCTCTCTCTCTCTCTCTCTCTCTCTCTCTCCCTCTCTCCCTCTCTCCCTCTCTCCCTTTCTTTCTTTCTTTCCCTTTCTTTCTCCATTCGAGGCAGGGTGCCTTTTGAAAGTAGCTTTTTTTCCAGAGGCCTCCTCTGAATCACCACTTGCGGTGTGGATGTGTTTGAGTGGGTGGGAGTGCTTGTGCATCCGTGATTAGAAACCACTAGTTTGTATGCGGCAATGGTTTACATCTCAGGGGACAGCAGATGCAGTCTGTCTAACTGAAGTGAACGTGACACACAAACACAGACACACACAAACACACCAATAATTACACACTAGGAATTTGAGCTCAAGTGGAGAGGGCCGTTTCCAATAGTAAATGCTGGCATTTACTGCACCTAGAATTATGAGAGTGGATCTGTGTGTGTGTGTGTGTGTGTGTGTGTGTGTGTGTGTGTGTGAGTACGCGCGCGTGTGCGTATTGTAAAACAGGTACCACTTACGGCTAGGTAGAGCATGGTGTACATGGCAAAGGAGGCATGGCCTGAAAAGAAGGACTTCCTGAAAGGCAAACAGGAGACAGCGTTACTCATTAACCCCACTAACCATTCCAACACACAGCCGCCTTTAGACGACAAACCATTTCCCAGGCTCACACCCAGGCGACCTCCCATAGAGACAACATGCAACCAAGATCTAACATCCACTCATCCCAAAGAACCTACATAACAGTGACGGGAGACCCCCTAACCCCCCGGACGCTTAGCGTTTGAGCAAAGGGCTCCCGTGAGCCTCCCACCTGGCCTCCTCCACCATCTTGGCGTGCGGCTGCCGGCAGGTGACCTGCGACACGTAGCTGTTGGGGCTGCAGCCGAGCGAGGCGTAGGTGACGTTGCAGACGGACAGGAAGTTGGGCCGCAGGCGGCCCACGCTCAGCTTGGCCATGTTGGTGAGCGACTGGCCCACGCAGCAGCCGAACAGGAAGCTGCCCAGCTCCTTGTACAGGCACGACACGTACAGGTTGCGCACGAAGGCCCGCGAGTGGATGCCGCGGAAACGCACCCGGTAGCACTCGCCCAGGGCGATCTGGGGGCGGAGGGGGCATGCGGTCAGACAGGCGGCGCAAGCTTTGGTGGTGGCATGAAGGTTTTAAAATAAAAACAGTCTACTTAGGGCTACTCCCATGAGAGATCCTCATCATTATTGTCACCATCTTTATCCTGTAATCCACCGTTGTATCAGATGTGTCTGTTATTGATGTGTGTGTGTGTGTGTGTGTGTGTGTGTGTGTGTGTGTGTCTCTCACCGTGAGGCCGGTGATGACGATCCCCCCGGCGATGAGCAGAGTGTCTGGGATGGCCTCCCGCTCCACGAAGGGGTATGTGATGCTGGTGTCACCACAGAAGAAGCCCCTCCTGTACGGAGTCACCGCCTTTAGCTCACAGGCAAAGAACGGGATGGAGGCTAGAGAGAGAGAAGGAGAGAGAGAGAGAGAGAGGGGTTTAGATATGGGGATCTCAAAACTACTTCTTGCGGTGTGTGTGTGTCTGTGTGTGTGTGTGTGTGTGTGTGTGTGTGTGTGTGTGCTTGTCTTGTCATAGCGCAGGCCCAGACAAAGAGGGGTGCTCTGGTTGGCTTGGACAAAGGCCCGTTCACCTGCCGCTGTCGCAGCTTGAGAAGAGAGAGAGAGAGGGGGGGGGTGCAACATGAGGAGACTCCAGCGCTAGTGTGCCAGTCATCTGCTGACAGGACGCCCTAGAACCTGGCATTCCTCCCATAGCTCCCTTCTCGCTCCACCAGAGGGGCGAGGCGGGGGAGAGACACCCCGACAGGGGGATAGGGAGAGGCGGAGGACTTTGCGGAATGAAGGAGAAGGCTGCAGAAAGTGGAGAACGAGAGGCGACTATGGCCGTATCGGACGGAAAATGAGCGAGTGGCGACAGGTAAGGGGTTTCCAGCAGCCGACTGGCTGACTGGTGAACGCCACGCGAGGGGAGTTCAACAATAGACCAGTGTTCCCCATGGAAGTGCTTGTCTTCCAGAAGGTTTACAGTAAGGCTAGCTCTACGTATGAGATGACATTTAATGAGCCAGTTCCAGACACCCCCAAAAAAAAAGACTACGTTAATTTCGTTATCTTTTCCTGGTTGGTGGTGACTAATTCCGGGAATTCCAACAGGCGTGTCACTGGTCAAGGTCTGCCTATTCTAAAGCAAACAAACCTCATTGCTTGCCACAGTTCAGTTAACAAAAAAAAAAAGAACAAAAAAAAAGAACAAAATTGAAGAAAAAAAAAAAAAGCCTTTTGCAACGTTTTACGACGCGGACGTGGGAGAAATCAGACAGGGGCAGAAGACAACGAGGACCCTGGACTTCAAACTGGACTGTCCTCTCCTCGTCTTGTCCTCCAGTGACTGCCCATGCATTGTACAGCGAGTGCTTTTCACTCTGTTCCCTATGCCCTATCACACACACACACACACACCCTTTCTCTATCTGACAGAGCCCAGCAGGAGAATAGGACTAATCATTAACTTCCCTCCCAGTCTCATCACACTCAGACATGCCCGCTGGCTGGAACAGACCCAGGCAAAACTCTCAACTCTGCCAGGGAAAATCCACCACTACGTGACTAACGGAGTAGACACTCACACTCACACACACACACACACACACACACACACACACACACACACACACACACACACACACACACACACACACACACCACTAGGGGCTGGATCAATTTGGCGAGGCTGAGGGCAGGACATGGTTGACTGACCCTAAAGAGTCTCCACACAACAGAGTTAGGTGAGTTTACCTTGACCTGGGGTGAGGCTCGTTCCACTTTGGTCTCACAACACATCAGCTTAGAATCTCAATAGGACAGGGCAAAGTCACGAGGGTAAACATCGCATGGCGTGTTAGTGACCTTTGCCGTTACTGGGAGCCATGTTTCTCTGACAGAGAGGCTCTGCTTTCAGAGACGACAGGACGGAGGGAGGGAAGGAAGGAGGGATGGGCTGGAGGAGAGTAAGAAATGTTGCAGGTAAAAACTGTGCCGAAATCAGAGAGAGAGAGAAAGAAAGCGAACGAGAAAGAGAGACAGACAAAACAAAAGTCTCCTCTGACCCTGATATCTCGCTCATCTCATCCACCAACCTTGCCTGCCAGCGTCACATGCTCCTTGCTTCAGCCTCGTTCACACGAACACACACACACGCACACACACACACAGACACACACACACACACACACACACACACACACACACACACACACACACAGCCCACAGACAGATGAGCCCTCGTGTACTCCATAATGACCTTGTTGTATTATATACTCTCATCATGTCATATTATGTCCATTATAGGGGAGGGGATTCTGGTCTGGTATGCCTCTGAAGGTTTTCCAACATTCTCCCTTCAAAACAGAGCGAGGCTTTATGCGAGGCGGTCAGTCAAGCCCAGCCAAGACACGTCATAAAGCCGCCGATCCTAATTAGGAGGACGGCCGAAACATTCTTCTGGACCACAGCCACGGCGTTTGCCTGGCGCAGGTCACCCTAACCATCTGCCTGAGGTTGTAAACCGGGTTAGTTAGAGTAATTAAAAAAACATGTAATTTTCTATTTGAGCACAAAGATCGCTTTGTAAAGACAGAAGTGCATCTACAAATATTAGAGGCGTTGATTTAGGATCGTTTCAGTTAGTATGCATATTTTACAGAGACCAACATGCATGTCATGGGGATTTGCTTTCTGCATAGATTCGTGCTGCTGAAAAGCCAGCATGTGGGTTTCCTGTTTCCTCCTAGTTCTCTAACCATAATCTCCTTATCAGTGTGTGTTCACACCTGGGGGGGAGGGGTTCACAAACTAGAGGAGGGAGATAAGGGCCTAAGCTCTTCCTAGTCCTCTCACACACCTGTAGAGGCCCGGGAAAAACACATCGCCCAGGCTGTCCTAAGACAGGTTGGTGGGACCACACACACACACACACACACACACACACACACACACACACACACACACACACACACACACACACACACACACACACACACACACACAAAAAATGACCTCTCACCCCGGGCGTACTATTAAGTCTGCAGCAGACTCGCGTCCGCACCACAGTCTGGCAGCGGTCAGGGCCAGCCAGTGGAACGTACAGTAGGGCCCCCTCAGGGAAACAAATGGTGTGAACCCAGGCCCAGGGCTGACGAAGACCGCAGACTCCTTTATGAACCGACCGACCGGGCGGGGTCTTGGAGATCCCTGCAGGCTCCTATTCACTTGACGCATGTCGTAAAAGGGGGCACTGGTTGACCGCCCCCCCCCCCCCACCCACCCACCCACCCCAGGAACACGCCGACAGGGTGAGGGGTCAAGAACACTAGAACGCTCCCCCCCCCCCCCCGTCTCATTTCCCCACCTCCCTCCATCCATCAGCCGAGCACTGTGGTGGCCCGGGTGGGAGCGTGGCCGGCGGCCAGCCTTCTCAGAGTAATCGATATTCATCTGCGTTGTCGGGACTGGTAATGGACGCGGTTTCCGTCTCTGTCATAATCAGCGCGTCGTGTAGCGGCTTCATGGCGCTGCCAGGGATCCATTAAGAATCCATCTCGGCCCTGATGGGAGCCATCAGCTCAGCCAGGCAGAGAACAGACGGCTTTAAGACCGGCAGCCTGTCAGTGAGCGATCGACCACTTAGTGCTGTTGTTTCCTCATTTATGGGTTGAGTTCATACGGCCACAACTAAAACACTGGTCCTGGCGAAAGCTATCCGCAAAGCAAACAATCATCGCAGACCAGACCTCACTGCTATAAACTCACCATTTTCTCTTTCTGTTTCACCGTGTTCACCAAACAAACATCGCCGTGGGAAACAATGGCAAACGCACACTGCAAAACAGAGCGTTATCACCGGGAACCCCCAGCTTGCCTTAAAAACAGCGGCGGGTGGAGGAGAGCATGTACGGAGCCCTCTGCAGCCCTGTGGGCCTCCGCGGTGCAGAGTCCCCGCCTTCCCCACCCAACGGCTTCACAACAAGCCTCTAAAGCGCTCCGGAGCCCCTCTCACATCATCTGTCAGGCAGCTGTGAGCAAACCTCCGCACCTGGCCAAGCAGGCTGCGAGGAGCCAGCGGGGCCCGATCCCAGAGCCACGGCCTGCTAGGGTGAGCCAAGGAGAGGGGGGGGGGGGCTAACTCACACATCCAGGCCCAGTGGGCTGAGAGCTGGACCCTGGTGCTCAGGGACGGAACACTTTCAAATGTTCTAAAGGGAGAGAGGGAAGCTGGGCAGAAAGGAGAAAGAGGCAAAGGCCATGCTACAAAGAGAGAGAAAAAATACTGAAAGAGAGAAAGAAAAGAGAGAGAGAGGAGGGGGGGGGGGGGGGAGCTTGGGAGAGAAAGAATCGCAGATTGAAGAGTTGAGAGCCAGGGAGGACAAAGCGTGCGAGAAAGGGGCGAGCGAACAGAAGAGAATAAAAAAAGAGAGAGAGAGAAAGAGCGAGAGAAGGACGAATGACGGGAGAGGGGGCTTTGTGCTTGGCTGTTGGAGGAGCTCCTCATGGTTCTAATTTACACATCCATGACCACAGCCCAGAGTGAGCTCACTGGGAGCAGGAGGAGAACAACAACAACCCAGAGAGGGAGAACGTGACGAGGGGGAGAGAGAGGGACAGAGCGCTCCAACGGTGTCCTACCCCGAGTGTTTTACGCTGTCAGGTCATATTGCTGGGTCGTAATATGAGTCAGTCAATAATATAGTGACAAACTAAAAGCAAAATCAAAACACATGACCAGAGGGGTAGAATATTGACTCATAAAGTAGAGGGGGGGGGGTGAGAGGGGAGCGATGGGGAAAGGGGAGATGTGGCAAGAGCCCTCTCTCTTTGCTCCGCGGAGAACAGCAGACGGAGGCGATTAGCGGCGGTTCTGGAATGCGAGGGTCAGAGATCCGGGCTCTGCTGGGACCCGCTCTGTAAACAGAACCCCGCCTCAGCTCGCAGAATCCCCTCAACCCCCCCCCCCACACACACACACACACACACACACAAACAAACAAACAAGCCCAAACCCACGGCCCCCGCAAACAGCAACGCCAACCGCGCTGTCTCAAGCACACACAGCCAAACCAAGCGCGAAAACCCTCCAAGACCCGCGGAGAACCGCAACCCACCTTGGACCAACCCAATAAACCGCAGTGGAGCCGGCAAGCCGCGGGAAGCCAAGCAAGCCTATCGCGTGCGGCGAAGCAAACAAACCACACCAGCACAAACCCAACTGAACTCCTGAGCCATAATATCCTACTGGGTTATAGATGTAGCCAACATGGGCTTTCGATTACAAGTTAAAGAGGACAGCACCGCAGAATTGCTCTTCATGGCCCTGTAGTGTGTTGGAGTGACCAGCCCTGCTTGGGAAGAGACCTGATGTCCCGGCAGCTTACCCCGGTCAGCCTGCCAGGCCTGCGGTCCGAGGGCCGTTGGCAGCGCTGCACCTAGTAGCTGCCCTCCAGGGGTGGTCTCTCTCTCAGCAGGCCTCAGGGCCGGTGCCAGCGGAGAGACTGCACTGCGTCCCTGACTTGGCTATAAGCAGCTTGTTTATCTAGAATCGCTCTAGCAAAGTAAATGCGCTTGGGCCACTGACTCATGGAGAGGTGCTGTAATTGTAATCCTACAAAGCCCTGCGTAATCCCTAATAACAGCGGCGGGAGCAGCAGCGTGAGGGTCTGTCTAGATTAAGGACTGTACAGCTTACTCCACCTGCAATTATATGTGTGTGTGTGTGTGTGAGAGTGTGTGTGCGTGTGTGTGTGTGTGTGTGTGTGTGTGTGTGTGTGCTCACCCGTTAAAGACAGTTTATTTTACACCTGGCAATAAAAAGAACAATGGCCTTTGTTTAAAATGGAAAACAAGGTGTGAAAGGACAGGAACTCAGAGACGTGTACACACAGACACACACTTCCTGGTGTGGGCAGGTAAGCCTGGGACAGGAGATGAAGTCATTTTCACCGGGGCTGTAATTGCAATTTGTAAGCCACAATCGGCCACATATCTAATTAAAGCTTTCGTGTGCACTGTGCATGAAGGTGCGTCGTGTGTGTGTGTGTGTGTGTGTGTGTGTTTGAGGATGAGACAGAGACAGAGACAGAGAGAATGTTGGTGTGTGCGTGCGTTTGTCTGAACAGACAAGCCTGCAGTTACTCCTTCCCGGCTCCTCGCCGGGCTGGTGTAGGGGCCAGTTGGGAGAGAGAGACTCTCAAGTCGCCGCTTCCTCTCTCTAAGTGGCTGGATTGTTCTAACTGGGTGCGCTGTTTTGTCTACCCTGATGGCCTTACAAGAAAGAAGCGTGGGAGAACAAAGAGGGGGAGCGAGATTGAGGAACAAAAACAGGAATCCCTGAATCTTCTCGGGCCATCTGCTATCACCTGCATCTGCTGCAGCTGGACTTCAGAGAGAAAGAGAGAGAGAGAGAAAGAGAAAGAGAGAGAGAGACCGCAGGGTGAGGGCATCTCTGGCGAACGAAATACTCCCACATCCATTTAGCTCCGCACAACACATTACCGCACACAGTCTCCAAAACAAACGGCACACACCAAAGTCAGGTCAAGTAAACACCCTGAGAACGACCACGGTGGAAAAGAAAAGGTGGAGGAACGAGGGGGAGGAGAACCAATAGCTGGATCCCCACACACCACGTCGCCCTCAGTACCTCCATCCCTCCCACCCGAGCCCCCCTCCCCCTCCCCGCCTCCCCTCTCAGTCGCTCCGTTGCGCCACAACTGTTACAGTTACCGTGGCCGGGTCCAGACATGCTTTGCGCCCCCTAGACGCCTCTCTGTTCTCTCCACACTCCACTGACCTGCTTCCTGGAGGCGGGAGCCTGCAGCTCCCAGCCTGGAGCTCAGGGCATGTGCGGTGAGCCCTGTGTGTCTGTCTGTCTGTCTGTCTGTCTGTCTGTCTGTCTGTCTGTCTGTCTGTCTGTCTGTCTGTCTGTCTGTCTGTCTGTCTGTCTGTCTGTCTGTCTGTCTGTCTGTCTGTCTGTCTGTCTGTGCCTCCGACTGGAATCATAAAGGGCCCGTCACTCCGGTATGCAGGAGCCTCTAAAAGACGGTGGCTCTGCGGTGTAAAGGTGTGTGTGTTTTAGGGTGTGTGAGTGGTGAAAGCCGTCTGTCTGCAGTGCGAGACTGAGGGGAGGGGCAGTGGTGGAGACTGGGGGGTCTTGGGCATGTTTGGAAAGAGAACAGAGCTTCAGGGCTGTCTGTGCGCCAGCGTGTTTGGCTTAGTGGCTGGGCGGCGGTTTGGGCCAGCCTCAGACGCCTAGACAGGAGAGAGGCTGGGGGAGAAGGGGGGACCCAGCAGGTGAGACATGTCATGATGGAATGATGGTGGAGATAGCAAATGATATTATTAGAATACAAGAAAAGGGCATCATAGCAGTCAGTGGGGAACAGAGCCAGGAATCAGGCCTTGCTCTTACAGACATGATGGTGACACTGGTGTGATTGCCCAGGTAAGAATTAAAATCCCTCCTTGCCAGCTCCTTTAAGATGGCCAATGCCTTGATGGACTGCTTAGAAAACCCCCAAAGTACAAACCTCCCCTCAAGACAGGATTGTGGTTGCCTTATTACGGACACATTAGTAGCAATTTGCCGACGAATCCTGGCTTTCCGAGGAAGCGCTTCCCCTAGCGGGACATAAACAGACAGCTGTGGAGCAGATCCCTGAGGCGCCCCAGGACTAACCTCTGACCCCTACTGTAGAACCCCCCCCAACCCCCTCTCCAGTACACCCAGAGAGCCCCTCGGCCACTGCTCCCATGGCCCCCCCTGCTCTCTTCACCCAGGGCTGTTTCCATGTTCGGGCCTGCCCGACTGCCAGACCCCCCCCCCCCCCCCCCCCCCCCCAATCCCACCACTCTCTCTCGCTCTCTCTAAGCATGTCCCAGGCATGGGTTGGCTCCGGCGGACTAATGGACACGGTGTGAGGAAAGCATTGACAGGACAGGGCCATATCTGGGCTCCTGCAGCTCGGTATCCAGGAAGCGTCGAGAGCCTAATGGACTTTTGAAGCGCAGGCACGTTGCCATAAAGGAGAGGTCACGCATTGACGAGGGAGTCGGTCTAACGTTGTATTTTTTCCTCTTTGGCTTAGCGACACAAATTAGTCGCTTTTATTGGCTCCAAAATCTTTACGCCTCAAGAGGGAAAAGCCGTGGCGTCTCCATGACTTGACGGCTGTTTGATTAGGCTTAAACATTTAGAGACGTAGGACGGGAAAACTGGACAACAGAAAGATGCATGCACACTGTTTGTTGTTGGGGTGGCTCAAAGTTCAGATGCAAGCAGGTCTGGAGACGAACAAACACAGGAGGCCCTAATATTCCTGGCACAGTGCACACACTGACATGCTGCTACACGCTCGCCTCTCACTGTCTCACTCAACAACTTTCTCTGCCAGTTAAACAGAAACAAGACCTATTCTAAACATACTACCCGCCCAACACAAACACACACACGCATTGGCAACCACACTCACGCACTCGTAAAAACGTAAACACTTGCACACTCTGCATCACGTGCCGGTTGCGATGACACCCTCTATTCCAATAGGGCATCGGTCTACTGAATGAACATAGAGAGATGAAAGATAAACGTGGCCCTTTGTGGCCCAAGGAGACACTTTCTTTTCACAATCGGACCCACCTCACACTTACACACACAAAACCACCCGCAGCCATCACACAAATATAGGAAAATTGGTTCTCAAAGGATTAGGCCTAACCAGGGACAGGCAGCTATGTAACCATCAATAACCACTAACATTCTGACATTCAGAACTTACCCTGTCTTAAGTGTTGTTTTGTTTTTTACATTAACCTTAAATGCTATGCCTATTGGACAAATCACCAAGTCCATTGCCTTGCCTAATTATTGGCTTTAAGGAACCACTCAGCCTCAAGATAATTTTCCAATTACTCTAAAGGGAGCCAGTAACTGGCCTTGTGATGGTGTTTGACGAAGCGGAGACCACCTGGGAGGGAGAGGCACAGCAACAGGGAGAAAGGGGGCGGGGGGACCTGTTCCAGCATGCCTCACAGGTATGAGAACAACCTCTCACCCCTGACCCCAGGCAAGGCTGGACGCTGCGTCTCAGGTATGGCCACGGGGCATGGATTCTGTTCAGACCTGAGCTTCCTTAACAATGGCACGAGGAATGTGTTTGCAAACACACACACACACACACCCACACACACACATACACACGGAACAGAGTGACACAGAAGTGAACCAGTAAAATCCCTCTCTGTGAAGCATCCATCTTTGGATACTGTCAGGGAGCCCCATAAACAACCCTGCCCCTCTGAAATAGAGAACGGCAGCTACCTGAAACTCACTCCCTCTCACACAGACACACTGGTTTTATCCGAAGCCAGGCTGAAATCCGGTCTTTTCAAACAGATTAACAGCAATACCTTGCCACTTACGGTGTTTGCTTTAATTGAATCTACACCATGGCATAAACAGTAAACACTTGAAAGCTGAGGAATGCCTAAGCTAGAGGGACAGTGGAATCAGTCTTTAACTGATAAAGACAATTAGACCTGAATGGCAGGGGGGGGGGGGGGGATTCCAGGGTTACAGTAATGAATGAGTCCCTTGACAGCGCCGCTAACGAGGGGTCAACAGCCTGAGGAATGTGCTCGCTGACATTTGGGGGAAAATTGGAATTCCCGAATAGCAGATAGGACATTTGAGATAAAAGGCAAGCATCTACCGGCGCCAGTGCATCACTAATAGCTTTCATATCTTTCACATAATTCGTGACTAAATGGCGTCAGATGCAAATTCTAGAGATGGCAATAAAAGGTTAGGATGTGGTCGCATACAGGGGAAGTGAAAAAGTTGCGTGGACGAAAGTAAGGCACACTATCAGATGGCTGGCAGAGCGTGGCACACTTGTCGTCTGCCCTCGTTACCCTTCAATGGCCACAGCCACCAGACTAAAGTGCTGTCCAAAATCCTTTTTTTTCTTGTACCCTTTCCATCCTGAGAGCCAGGGCCTCAATCTTGATGTTGTAATCTAGTGTCGATGATAAGAGAGAAGGGCGAAGCACAAAGCACAAAGTACAGCCACGCAACGGAGGATAATGTGTTGGAGAGAGGAGGATTGAGAGAGAGACACTATTTCCTCCAAAGGGAATGATGTGGCTGGGTCTGGTGTTCAGACACTCTGAATACAGAGTAGGACAAAGGGTACTAGGTGTAGGATTTGTCTCGGTAAATTGATTCTGCAGGGAAGCCTGCATGAAGGAAAAGAGCACTGTGGGGATAGGAGTATACATGTCAAACACTTCGCTAATAAAGGTTAAATCAGGAGATGTAACATGTGACATATTTTGTTTGACGTGCCAGCTATTATCTTTCATGTATTGATTATGCTGTTTTGTCCGATCAGCCGATCGGTCAGGCCGGTTTACAACTAATATGGTAGAAGACCTGTCTGTCTGCCTGGACGGGTTCCGCCCGTATTATGTTTGTGCAATGGTCTGTTAAGATGAATGCTAATGAACTCAAAAACACTTCCCAACCCTCTAAAAGGGTATTTTCTCAATCATTTTAGTTCATGGAATAGGCTAACATATATGATGATGAAAAACGATATTATGCAACTGTGGTCTTGTTTTGTTTTAAAGCCAGTAATACTCTAGCCTATGTTAGTTCGGTTGGTTATGTCATTACTTATTGTTTTTCAGTAACCTTAGTACAGGTATTAATGCTCTAAAATGGTGTTGACACTAGCAAAGGATTACAATCATATTATAAATCTGCTGATATTGTCTTGGAGCTGTATAGTTTTTGCAACAAATTAAGAGTTTTGTTCCAAAATAAGATTGGAACATCACACATTTGACAAAAGAAGGACTAGGACTACACTAACTAAAATAAATTGATTGGGGTTAATCAATTCAACTCCTTATGGACGTTTAGATTCACTACAAATATAAGCTATTTTGTCACTAAATCTTAAAAATATGAACATTTAAACGTCAACTGTTGACAGTACATTTAATAGCGGCAATACCAAAGAAACGGTAAGAATGTACATGAGCATTTTTTTTTTCTTGTTTTGTTAGTATAACTCAACCAGGGATAACTGCTTTGTTTATTTGGTTTAGTTTTTTTCACTCCCATGTACTTTTTTTGAGAACTATAAGGTTGTCATGGGAACGGAAGAACTCCCCGGACTACACTCAATCGGTGCCAGAGCGTCCTCAATGCTCAGAATTTAGACCCCACGTGGGGACAAACAAGTTGTTTTGCCTTGTTTAATGGACTGTTTCTAAAGGAAACCATCATTTGATTATAGTTTGAGGTAGTTGATGCTTCAATTATGCCGTATGTGTCTATGTTTCAGTTAAAACAGACGTATACGTTTTCTCTAATTTAACTACTAGTTAAGACTGTCAGGTGTAACATGGAAACCCAAAACGTGTTTAAAACGCGTACGCGCCTGTATGTGTATGTATACTTACCAACAAACAGGCAAAGTATATCCAAACCGACCAGCATCTTTCGTTTAGAACAGAAAAGACTTTCCGCAGGTTCTGCGAGGATGTGCTTCTTCCCAGCGCCGTTTTCTTTCGCCTCCCCGGCTCCCCCATTATCGGCTAACCGCTGCTGCAGTTCGGCGTCCCGTGGCAGCGTGTTGTTGTGGGTTGAGTTAAACTTCTGCATCTCTTCTTGAGTTTAGTTTAAAACCTATTTAAAACTGTATGGCACAACCAAAACGGACGTACTGCAGAGCAGTCAATCCATCAAGAAAAATTGTCGACGTTAAGAAAAAAGCATTATCTTCTTGCTAGTAAGGCTAAACCATACCTTTGCCTGCAGCCAGGTATCAAGCTAAAAATCTGCTAATTTAACTTAGCTTGCCAATGACAGTCTCTAAGGTGCATGAGATACTTGTCAACTTGTCAAAGTGTAGGATAAGAATCCCAAACCAGCTTGACTCAACCAGCCGACAAAACTCTCAAGTTTGTTTCTTCCTCTAGAAGGGTGACAAGCAAGTAAATGAGCTATACAGTACCTGCCCGCGAAATATGTTTTTAGCAACCCCTACCTATTACGCGGTACACCATTCAAGTTCGAGGTGTAAACTATTCGCCCTAGTCATCAACAATATGACTCTCAAATCTCTCGTGCACTTTCCCCCTTCCCTCCCTTTTGCCCCTCCCTAGATCTAGTACTGTAGGACATTGGGAAAGTTAGTATTAATTGTACCCACCCCACCCCCTTACTTAAACCTAAACATTCAACACTTTTGACTTGGGATTAGACTTTACATCAAGTATTAAGTAGATATTTACAAGGCTATAGAATACTGAACTGTTTATCATTTATTTTGCTTTAATATGCTTTAAGTCTAACTACAGATTGCTATGTTGATACTTTTTCACATAGATGCCATCGCATAACTTAAAGATACATTGGTCCATTCAAGAAAAATAAATAAAATAGCCTACTGGCTTTAGGAATGTACTGTTGGAGTTTGGCCAGTTCAGGTGATCATTACATGCAGTACGTCCATCCGTGTCAAAAGGGCCCTGCCAATAATGTCCTTAATTTTTAAGATTTATTTGGGAAAATGTATAGTGTGCCACCTGGTGGCTGAGAAAGCAAAGCGCATGGCCGCAATCCTTGATGCTCATATGCAGTGATTGTTGTTATTATATCTACAAACAATGAGACAAAAGAAGGATTTTTAAATGTTTCTTAAGACAATGTCATATTTAAAAAATTCCGGAAGCAGAAAACTAGTTAAAGTTGCGTCGCGTTTTATTCTTATTTTAAAAATTCTACTTATTTAGTTTGAGTTATTTCTTTAGAAGTCCGATGCGATGCTATAATGTGCCTATCATAGACACCTTCATAATTTAATGATAAGTAACATGTTGGACAGACACATTTATTGGATTCTTATTCAACCTTTGCGTGTGTGAAGGTAAAGGTGCTGCCTTGACGTAATCCATTGTGATCCTATGTAGTGACCTATAACAATTACTTCACTTCCCTATTACTGACAGGGACCTCCACAGCTACTGTCTGAAAAAGTTAAAAAACAACATAGGCCTACTTCTGGTTTCAGTTCAAATGCCAAATAAACTAGTCATCTGGTGATAGAAGGGAATATAACTTTCCAATCCGGCGTCAGCGTGAAAATGTCTTAATATAAGGAACCACTAGATGGGTGTAGTTAATCATGTACAGACAAAAGAGTGTTGGAGAGTTAACATGATGTAATCTGGTGTTACAATAGAAAGAGGGAATCGTAACTTGAATTGTGTAACAATTAAACTATAAATCTGCGAACCATGTTAATAAAATAAGATATAGAATCTTTCATGTTCCATTCAGGTACAATGAAAGTGTTTCAGTCTGAGGTGTCTGAGACCTCACATGATGATGAAATTGATTTGCTCTTTACTTTTTTTACTTTTACTTCTTATCCAGAAATCTGACCTTGCTCGGGAAACCTTGGACCAATGTCATCTCAAAGGTCGCCATGTCTCTTGTGTAGACGTTGATTATTAACTTATATTGCATGAGACACAAATTACCACAATATTTCTCCCGCTCACCCCTGTTACTGATGAATGAACATCTTAAAGAATACAGATCAGTCCAATAAATGATGAGGGGAAATAAATAATCATCTACATTTATTAAAAGTTCTTCATCAACTAAAACTTGGAGCCACGTGTTTGTTGACAAATCAACAATGTTAGGTTATCTTGAACTGAAATGTTAAGATGCTTCAACCTTCAAACATCCTCGTCACACACACAGAAGTACTATGCTCACAACTCGTACTAAAGTGCAACGTTACGCAAGCCATTGTTTCAGTTCCTTCATTTTCAGTCTTACGTTTAATATTTTTCTTTCATGGTTTCCTGAAACCAAACTCCTTACTGTGTTTATTTAAACTAGACTGTGGTTGTACTTTCTTAGAGACAAATGCATTGTTATTTTTAGAAAGCCTTTGCATTTTGAAGCCTATACTGGTTGTTTGTTTAGGGTTTATTTGGCCATGTAAAAGTAATCTATGTAGGGGTTGTTTGGCCTTTTTATTCACACCATCCTGCCTGATGATGAATACCAAGACTGATACCTTAACCACTGTTACACTGTCCTGAAACTTTCCCAGGTTGACCACAATTTAGTGCACTGAAACCACAGGAGCTACTGGGCAACACATGTAAGAGCATGTGCTCGATTGGCATGTTTTGAAGTACAGTAAGCAACATATGTTGTATGTTTGTGCTTCAGTAGGTTAGGGTGATGACCATCATGACCATATTGACAATCAGGAAATTGGAATGTAATCTTAAGATGTTTTACACTAAACTGAAAGAGGACTAGATAGAAATGAAAAACGAAAAGGAAATAGGCCTACGCGAGACTTAACCAGAAATACTTTCAGTGTTGTAAAGGGAACCAACTAAAAATGCAAGTTGTAGTTTTTTTCAAATTCTTTTTGCAAGGATAACATGACTCACTTTTAACCCTTCCTTTTCTCCCTGTTTATGGGCATTGTTCCTCGTTTCTGTGGGAGTGGTGGTGGTGAGAATGGTAGGAGGGTCCTCCCCTACATTGAGGTGGGTGTCTGGGCCTCCTGTGTTCTCCCACAGGGGGAAAGTACCACACAGGTCACCTGTACACCGTTGTCGGCACAGAACCTCAGCTCAGTGCAACAAAGAGCGCAGACATCCACATGCCTTCCTCGCATTCAGACACCAACAATCAGTTCAGGAAACACACTGCGCGACACAGGAAACAAAAAGGACACCCAGCGGCACTCAATCTCTCTTTGCTCTTACCGTACTCCCTGGGCTGAGGCTGCTCTGCCCTCAGCCTCTTTCCTTTTCAGGCATCTCGGGCCAACGATGCCGCACACCATGGAGCGGTGTCAGGTGCCAGAGAGCGGCCATCACAGTCCTGCGGCCCAGCGCTCCCAGTGCCAGCTGGTCCATGTTCTCCTACTGTGGGTCTCCATTCTCACCATTAGCCAACTCATACTCCTCAGTTTTTTCTTCACTGCTGGACCCCATTTTCTGGTAAGACAGCTCTTCTGACTATACTGAAGTTCTACCACACATACACACTTGGTAATATTATTAGAGATGATTAAGTTATGTGTGTTATTGTCAAAGTTGTAAATTGTTGATTAGTTTGGTTAATTTGCCAATTTATTGATAACTACATTATCTCTTTATAAACACTTGGACATGCTATTCTGTCAACATAAACTTGATAAAAATTATTATTAATTTATTACTATAATTTAATGAATAGAAATAGACGTTCAATGTTGTCTATTTCTATTGATACTAAGTTTAAAATAGCTTTGAATAATTGTAATACCATAATTGAACTAAGTATATGAAAATGAAAAAGTTAATATTGGGCACACTAAGCTCAATGTTGGCAGATGATTCTAGGCAGATGTGTTTGCCAATGTGCTAATGTAGTGGGAATGATGCTGCCACAAGAACAATTCCCATTAGGCCAATGTGGTGTGCCAGAATGGGCTACCAATTTGGGTATATTATGAAACCAGGAACCAAAGAGAATGTGATATATATATATATATATATATATATATATATATATATATATATATATATATATTTATATATATAATTAATAAAAAAAACATTGTGTTCGAATTTTTTATCTTAAGGTGTTTATCAAATTGGGAAATATTTATTTATTTAAAATAGCCCCTTCTCTTTTGATGAGTGTTTGTAGCATTGCGCACAGCATATGTTTTGACAACTGTCAGGTGCACCGACTGTTTTGGATGGTTTTACCAGCAGCAGAGCCAGTCGGTGTGGTTTTTCTGGTTACACAAGAGCCCCCCAATGCCCTCCACCCCTGAAACAATCACACTGTTATTACATCAACTATTTCATATTGTAACATACTATTCAATCTGAAAGGTGTCATTATGTCGTTTTGTGCATTATTGTTGATTGAACCTTGTCAAATTGATGGTTAACTTGCCATCCCCCAGCACCACAAAGGAAGTGATGACATCGTTAAAACCGCAGACACCACAAACAACAGTGGAACATCTGTAAGTTGACCACATGATACGTTTGTACACCTTTTTTTTAACTCAATATGAAGACAAATTGAGGCATGTTTCAATTGAAAAATCAGAGCATGGATTATTTCATTCATAGCATATTAGTAATCCCAAGTTCAGGTTTTTCAGACTTAAAACTATTGTTATCATGATTGTCCAACTATTTAGACAATCTCAAAGGAACAAACCCTGTCATTTGTCTGAAGGTTAGTTGCCAGCTATACTTGGTGTGAGTCATCAGTTAAGCAAACAGTAGTCCTAGCATCGTGATGACAGCATAGCCACATTCGGGGAAATGCCACAAGCTTTTTTCACTTTCTGCCTCTCATTATATTCTCTCCGGAGTCAACACGTGTTTTGTCTTGTGTCCTGTTTAATAGATGGAAAAATTACTATGTTGTTGGTGTAGTTACAAGTTTATGTTTGGATCAGCAAACATTACAACTACTTTCCATATACTCTGTACATATATAGAATGTGTGAACTTATTCAACATTCATTAACTTAAAAATATTTCCACAGCCCGGTGTCCAGCAGCATCTCGAGCACGTAATGGTCACGTTTCAGGTCAAAGGTATGCTTGTTTTCTAATGTCTCTCAATGCTCTCAATTCTGTTCCCCAATTGGGTAGTGTCCCCCTACGGTACCAATGAGGTGGGGCATTCGTGTGTATTGGATGGACTTGTTTTAGGAAATTATTGGCCAGATTGCTTGCAATAGGCTACCTGATATCAGTTTTTTCCATTATTTAATTAGGGTTCATTTCATGAGGTCTGAGCACTTGGGCATGGTGGGGGGAAAAAGTTGGAAAACTTTTCACTGTATCAAGAAAAAATACAAAAAAACAGCTTATAGGACAAGCCATTTACGGTGATATTACTATATCAAACTAACTGCTGGATGTGTTGAACCTCCATCCTCTTCTTTTTAGTTAATCAAATATACTTCAATCGCCATGCCGATGAACTTTGTCAGTGATATGCCAGACTATGAAAAAGCAAATTTTTTATAATATCTTAGAAAGATATCTAAGATATCCACCGAAATTATCTGCCGTTCGAATATGAAACAATTTTTGCTTAGATCAGTATTTAACCTGCTACAGGTGACAACCCGCTAAATACTGATATCATTTGGACGACGTGGAAAACAAACCCCCTGGTCGAGACAGGGGCCGAAGGCCTAACCATCAAACAGGACGGCTCCTACTTCCTCTACCTCCAAGTGACCCTGGGCCAGCGGGAGAAGGTCGTTGGAGAGCACACAGTGCGACTCAAGCGAATGGAGACAGGCGAAATCCTGCTGGAGGGCCTGCTCACCAACTCAAAAATGAGTATGTTCCAGGGCAAGTCAGAGATTCTCTCTTGTGGCGACATCCTGGTTGTCACTGTGCACCCCCATGCTCAGATCAACATCACCCGCACTGCCACCTACCTGGGAATCTTCTACCAGCCAAAGGTCTTTTTTCCCCTAGACACAAAACAGATGGGCTGAATGAATTCAATGGTAGCTCACACAAGGTCAACTCGTGGTCTCAACTCCAGCCAGAGTGGGGTTTTCATATTGTAAAGAAGGCAATGTGAAATATATTGTAAAGGAGGTATTGATGGATTGATGATTCAAGCCAAAAGACATTTCTTTTCTTAATATTTCTTTTTACTGAATACTGGACTATTCTTCTGTCTCAAGTCGATTATTCAAAAGGTCATGGAATTGGAAACGCTTTATGAGTTAACGATGCATTAGGCTATGGCATCATGTTGATTTAAATTGGGCGGACCCACACTTTTCACTAACATATTGTTGCACATACAAGATAAATATATTAACACAACCATTTAAAAAGTACATATTCTAGTGTTACAATAGAGAGCCATCTGGAAAGCCATCAACCACTTTTTTCCATCGTTTTGCTGTTCCTTTTTGCAGAATGTGGGTATTTCTGGTGATGTGTGCCTTGATTAGTTACAAAATGATGTGAAGGGAAAATCTGAATGTGGGATTTTCAATAGACATTGTTTTTTACTTTGTCATGATTTTACTGCCATGTGTTTGCACTGTTCCATTTTGTATTCTACTCCTTTGTCAATGTTTTTTTATTTATTTGGGTTTTATCATTAAGATAAATTAAATATGTCAGGATTAAGGATGTTGATTTGATCACCGTTGAAGGTCACTGTGTGACCCAACTGTGTTATGCCTAATAAACTCACCGAACGATTGTACCGTCAGTGGAATATATTCATTTTGATATGGAACATTCTGAAGTGGAACATGTGCCTGGGACACCACTAAACCACATAACAAATAGGTTGATGAACTGTGCTTTACTACTCTGGCACAACCCAATAAGTCAGGTGAGATGAAGGTGACATTTATTTACAATGTCCTTGGCATTATCACTATACGTATAGTTGACCTCCTCTACTGTGTGCTGCTGAAGGATAGTGCCAAAGAGGAAATATCACGTCAGTATCTTATTTTGCCAGAATGAACTTTAAAGACGTGGCAACAAAATAAACCCTCTCTACTCATTGTCAGGCGGAAAAACACCTTTGTGCCAGCCATTGTAATGTATGGCAATTCATTTTCAAACCACAGGGGTGAACTCTCTTCTTACCTATTGATTTATCCTCTATTACAACCCCAGGTGTCTAAGATACTGTTGAAGATCGTCTCAGCTATATTGGATCATCAGCCCACTAATTCATTCACCACCATCAGATTCTGTGCATACCCATTTGTGTTCTCATGGCAATGTTGTTCCACTCCAGGAAGTGCGAGGGCAGATACAGGAGCTGTGTCTGTCCGTTATTAGAGAAGGTGGTTAGTTGTTCTGTAGGTTCAGCGCAGCCATCCTTGCCTCTTCCTAGCATTTACAACCACACACAGACACGTCACGACACGTCACCTCTTATTTCCTTTGTCAGATATTGTGTTTCCATCATTGCAGCCTTTCCTTTACTGTTTATTTTAATTGTAGGCCTTGCATGATAATTTGGGGGAAAACATTACAGCATGTATATTAGGAAGTATGTTAACATTTGAGAATGTGAACTATGTGTTGACCAAAGCATTTTAGAGATCTCTGCGGGAGAGATTGATACGTTCACAAAAATGTAAAAAGATTATTGAAGTTAGTGGTAGAGACAATCCCAGAATATTGAACCATCTCAAGATTTTTTGTACTCTGCCTATACTCTGGTCTGGCTCATGTGAGAAACTAATTGGGCCAAATGTGATTTAATGCACTGTATGTCTTGGCAGAGACTGACACCAGGGGACAGTATTTAGCTTAGTGAGACCACATGCCTTTGAGTTATTAATTAATTAATTAATTTCGATTTAAGACGACATTTTTCATGAAGCGGATCACACAAGCGGAATACAATCTGGCAATTTTAAATTAGATTTAGGCCTATTCAAATAATTTTAACAAGAGACTTTTTACCTGGATTTTCATAGGCTTCCAATTTTTAAAGCAACGCATATTATATTTTAATAAAATAAAATTATATGTAAGTGTTCTTAAGATTTAAAAATAAGTCACATGTCTAAACTCTGGTTTTTATCTATGGACGGTAAAGGGCTATGGAAACTGTGATCGGGAAAGGTGGAAAATAAATCGATGGTTAAAACCCCCGTGACAGGTGTAATCTCTCCTTTATTGTTGGTTACAGGGTGACCACTGTATGGACTCTGAAACTGCCTCAATGACTCAATGACTCAATGAATATGACTCAAACAAGCTCACCGGGATGACATAACGTGTCAGAATGTGTTAAACCAAAGACTACAAAACATTTGAACCAGAAAACGAGCGACATTGCCCAACCTGAATTTGTTAGCAGGTGCGATAAACTATTGTTTAGGAGTACATGATGTGCGGCAAGAGGGAGGTTATAGATCGTATCGTCCCCTACAACCCCTACCCCCCAGATAATTAACACAAGAGGTTGGGAACTGAGTCAGCAAAACACTACCTGAGCATCTCCAACCCCCACTTCCTGTTCAGTTAACAAATATACACTCGGTGTTGTGGGCGACTTCAAAGGGCAGCTTCTTAGAACTAGATCAAGATGAGGGGAAAGTGTGGGGGGAACAACGGAGGGACTAAAGTATTCGCATGATATGTTCAAAACAGAAAAGATCGAACATTTGTGCGTATAGGTGGGGGTATGTGTTTGTGTATGAGTGTTAACGAGATTGGCAAGTCAATTAGCTGATGCTAATCATCATGATCGGATCGAATAATCCTAAATCTCCACACAGGGTCAACCCGCTACAGGAAGTTAATTTAGAGTGTACGGCAGACAATACATCATTGGAATAATGTAAATGAAATACTGTCCAGTGGAGTTTTGAGAAGCAGCAGCATTGTTGCTTGCAGAATGTGGTCGAACAGTTTCCTGAGTGTGGTTAAGTGACTGAAAAAAGAGTGTCTACTGCATCTGCTGCTACTACCAGAGACCCCACAGCAAACGTTTCAGGACAAGGCCATCTAAACAGTAGTTACAACAAGACATATACTACAGATCCAAGGTTTATGGGCCTTTTTGTGTACAAGATCATACTGTGGAATTACATTTGGCAGTGAATGAAATAAGCTGTAACAGCATTTATTGCTGAAATTAGATTTTTCATGTTTAAATTGTGTTGAAAAAAAGAGACATTTTCTGCATTATATTCATAAATTAATTTATATATGCATTAGCCTTGGTGAATAAATGGAATACACAGCATGTGATCAACACGAATTGCATTATCTTTGTCAAAGTGAAAAATATAAGCTATTGCATTAATAAGATGAAAATGTTAACAGATTTCTGAGTTTACCACTAAGCCCTAGAAATATCAGGTGACTTTTACATTTTCACATGAATAAAAATGTATTTTCAAATCAGTACTGCGAATCGGCACAAAAATACGACCTACATTAATCTGGCAAGTAACTAAACTAGCATGAACAACTTAAATACTCACAACCTCATGCAACTTATTGAGATGGAGATCTTATGGAGATCTTATTGGTCTGGATTGAACTCTAAAGTGTAGTAATCCTACATCTATGTTGGACTGTAGGCTATACAAGGTTTGTAAGCTTAGTCTACTATACATTCATATTGTAACGTTGGGCTACAGGTTCTTGAAGACTTTGCAATCACTATTTTATTTCTATGTGATGTTATAGAACAATTTAGGCTGATAAGGTGCACATTTTTACAAAGCAAAAAATTGCGAGAAATTGTCATTCTCTTCTTCAACTCTTAAAGGTTCAACAGTTGCAAATAAAGGTTCCATCATCATATGTATATATCACATAGGGTGTTTTGTGCAAATAAAAAGTGTTCTGTACAATTTTTCCAAATGCCTCCAGTGTTACAGGGTCTGCATTTGAGCTGATGATGTGAAATCTCCGCATACAATCAAAACAAGCGGCCTGGAACTTGCATTAGAATCTGCACTAGATTGAGTGCACCTGTGACGTCTTTTGAGGCCAGAAAATTGTTTAAAACGAGGTGATCTGACAAAAATGCCAGCTCTCACTTGTTCTATGTAATGCCTCATCACCTCAATGGTAACAAATGGATGGAAAGACCTGAGTCGCCAATTTGATTTGCTACTAATACATATTTTACTACCTTCAAGTTAAAGGCAAAAGGAGACCAATCTTCACCATCTTGTCTCGATCATTACATCTTGTTTTGCAGAAAAGATCAGTATTTGTTAAAGATTGTATAGTACTGATAACTTAGCTTGTTTAAATACCACAGTTTACAAGCTATAGCAAGATTGCTAAAGCAATTTAAGCTTTAAGTTGGGACAGCTGCTTTCATAGCCTCAATCCTTGGCTCAGTTGAGAAGACATTTCCCATACACAATGCATAGCTTCTCGTTTCTACTATCAGAAAAATGCCTTATTGCGTTATATTCCAACCAGTTATTCAACGTCAAAGTTGCATCCCCTGCTGTAATTGATTATTGATTGTATTAAATGTTCTTGCTGTGTTTCAGCTCATCTTTGAAATAAAATCTAAGTCCAGCTGATTGTTGTTTTTGTCCAAATTCTAATTATGTCACGCTAGTGCTTGCAGGAACACCTTTCTATAGCATGTAGGCACCAAAGTAATTCTCATAACTGTGTGCTATTATAATTTGGGAGGTGTTTGACACCATGACGACGAGGGACTCATTCTTGCGCAGGTGGAACACGCCACTCAGGACACTGTTTGAAGTGGCCAATGAATCTTTCTCAGACCTGCGGTAGGGATGGTGTCCCCTGGACTGCAGAATGGGGATGTCCTGCCCCAGGTAATTTGGGGTAATAATTCGGACTGAGTGAGTGAATTGAGACTTGTTTGATAGTGGATTGTTAGTTTCACTGTAAAAGACTTTAGAGTAGACATAGTAGTATCCCTCTTTCTGGATGGTCAGCCGGCCATCCCTGTACTCCATTTGATAGAGGAGGGGCTCCGCAATCATGTTCCATGTCATTAGCTCATCTCCTTTGGGAGGCTGAGGTCCAGCTTCATACAGAACATAAATGTGTAAGATGAATATATTTGACAATCGATATTTTTCCAAAAATCTCAGAAAATTCAATACAAAGTCATAACCACAATTATGGAGGAAATGATCCCACAATGTTCTTACCTGTCAGGTGTGCAACAGGTTTGGAAGGCAGAACAACAGTGTTTAGCCTTTTGGTTGGAGGAGGGAAGGCAATGCCTTGTTTGTCTATTTTCAAAGACAATACTATTTTAGAAATAGTTCACTGTTTTTAGTGTTGAATACAATTATTTTGATAAAACGGACTCTAAAAGATGGGACAAACCTTGAATACTGTAAGCAACTGATGCTGAAGCGACCTGCAAGGAAGGGATAAAAAAAGGAAATATGATATGTTATTGATTAGTTGTGTTAATGTGTGTGCATAAAGGAAAGATGTGCAGATGTATATTTCCTGATAATAAGAAATAAGAGCTCAAGCAGACCACCTGTTTAGGTCTTTGAGCACTTTTCACAAGCAGTGGCGGCTTGCTCTGTCCTTTTTTTCAAACCACACCAAAAGTCCCAGACCAGGTTTGGGGAAATGCAGTCTGATTGGTCTTTACCCCAAAAAGCACCTGACCAAGCACAATCATGTAACATCTGTGCCCCTATTGGGTGGACACATTGGTCCTCTGGGTCCAGGAGAGCTCCCTGGAACTGAACATCAATAAGACAAAAGAGCTGTGTTGACACCCCACACACTCTCTCTGGACTGCACAGGCTGGAGGTGGAACAGAGATCTTTAAATACCTGCAGCACTGAGATTGACCATCGCCTGTCTTTCACACAACATGTGGATGGTGTCTACAAAAAAGCCCAATGGCACATGTTTCTCCTGGTAAGGCTAAAAGGTTTTAATGTCAGACAAGACAGATGCAGTGCACCGGTCACTCATCAAATCAGTCCTCACATTCAACATCGCAACCCGGCACAACTTCCACAGAGAAAAGCAATAAAAAAGAATCATCAAGCATGCAACCCAAATCACCGGCACCACGCAAACCCAACTCTCAGAGCTTTACAGTCACACAGTATAATGAAAGGCAGACTCCATCACTGAGGACCCTTCATACCCCCTTCACCACTCCTTTCAGCTACTCACATCAGGCCGTCGCTACAAAGAACCCCTGGCCAAAAAAAGAACTCACAAAAACTATTTTATTCCCAAAGCAATCTATTTTAAACAAGACCAAATAGACTGTCACTACTTTTAATGCAGCTTTGCACACCTATTCTTATTTCTTTATTTATGGAATTGTTTGTGTTTGCAATTTTATGTGAGTTTTTCATGGGTGTATGTTAATATATTCTCGTGAGCCCCTAACCTAAGAGATATTTATATGTGATAGACTATAAAGTTCTGTGAATTTGAATTTTGAATTTGAACAGAAGGAAATTAAGTTTTGTTGCCCATTTCATTCATCACATACATATTTTGCTAATCTAAAATAAACAATGCTTCATATAAAATAAAGATCCATTTCATAATGTATTAGATTGTATTTAATTGACATTCAGGAATTTCAAAGATTTCAAATAAATGTATAATCTCTTTAAAATAACCAGTACGTTTTTATTGTATTATTATATTATATTATATTATACTATATATATTATTTTCATGGTTGTGGCACGAAAAAAATGACAAAATGTTGGTAAAGTAATGACTAGAATATGAGCTGAGAATGAAAATCAGTAATCCAGATAGATGGATTCTATAAAAAGTTTAAAAGGAACCCAAATAAAAGATGAAAAATGAAGGGGAAGAAAAAGAAAAGGGAAGTGTATAATCCAACACAAAATCTAGAGAGAGAAGCGTACAGAAAAGCAGTGCTTCACCTCCAGAGCCCAAACCAGGCAAGGTGGTGATGGTGCAGATACTCACAGAGTTGGGTTGATAGAGGCGATAGATTAAGCAGGCCTCGATGGCCATTCCACACAGCGCTAGGCTCACCAGGATGAACAGCAGGGTCTGAGCCACCCCAAGACCCTGTCGTGGTGTCTTTAGCCTGGGGGGCAGTGGAGGATAGTCTCTATGGCTATCAACTACAAACACAGAATGGTGTGGAACACCTTGAGCACACGCCGCCATTTCAGACAAAAAAACAAAAACTACAAAAAAAAGGCCAAATGCCAAGAAAATAGCCCCAAACGTCGAATCAGAGGTCCTTGTCCACGAGGTCTCAACAAAAGATAGAGCGACGAAATCCACAGAATGAGACCAAGCAGTGGTGTGGGTGGTTAGTACCTACTTTCAAGATGCATGAGAAAGAAGTCAGACCAGAACAAGAAGCAGCAACCCTCTAGATGTGCGTCCAAAAGTGACACAGCAGCTGACCACCTTGACAAGCTGTGACAAAGGCACGGGGCTACCTGCTGCAGGGGCACATCGTCAGGGCTGTGCATGTGCTCGTCCTTGTTCAAAGGTGCTAGACAGGTCAAGTCACCGGAATCAGCATCATGGAGAGACCATGACACTGAAGAGAGAGCATCCTCATCTCCCCTCTAAGCCTTTCCACTGTACAACACCTAAATCACACAAGTCACAGTTTCTCTCTCGCTTTTCCATTCTACACTCATGCATTCACTCTCAGTTTCACTTTTTGGGTATTTTCTGTACCAACAAAAAAGGTTAAAGACAGGACATGCTACAATTACAGCAGGTTGTTTGATGTTGGGCCTACATGTTCAGTAATTGCACATTTCGCTAGTGCTTTATATTGACATTCTTAACCAAAGTTTCATGAAAGCTTTGATAGGAAGTGCACAAATATGGAGCATACTCAAAGAGACATTTTAATATTCAGAAATTGCACTCAACAAATTACTTTCACTTAGTTATGTTATTTCTGCTATACTGTGGGTAGCTATCCTATCACAGACACAGGTTTAAGACCAGAAAAACAATGTCATCAAGCAACACTTAATAGACGTTAAATCTCTTAATATTGAGACTAAATTAATATAGGTTATAACATGCTGTAGTAACATTTACACAATTTTAATCATTGAGCTTAAAGTGTATTGCAGTTTGAGATCAGACTGCGGAAAGGAAGGTTTGGAACAAAACCAAAATGCCTGAAAAGCATGCTCCATTATAAATTATCTCATTGTCACAGGACTCTCGGGTGTCTAGTATAGAATGCCATTCTTTTTCTTTTAAAATAGCACCCTCTACAGTAAGAGTAACATTACCATCAGAATATCATCCTATATTATTATAACAATGCAAAAAAGTAACTATACACTAAAAAGCAATTCCTAGTTAGAACACCAAATATCTCCGAAAAAAATAGCTAGTACGTAGGTGGTTTAATATAAGCATGATAGCAGCAGGTAAGATAAGGTGTATCGCACCGAATACATTTTAATGTGGCCAAACCTGAACTGCAGCGCTAAAGGTCGGCCAAAGGATCACTTGTGAATTTTACTGATCTAACATCTAGCAAGAAACAATCTCCTTGTAGTCGCTTTGGATATCAAAACATAAACAGTTGTATGTTTACAGACCTTTGGTCGCCAATGCTCGGAGACTTATGTCTCAATCGTAGAAATTCACTTTTTAAGTTGCTAGCAGAGCAATGCATTATAACATGAAGGTGATAAACCAACAGCTGTATCTGCTGTGTTGTTTGGCGTTTTCAGTAGACTTTACTATAGGCTTGAGACAGAGCCAAGACGCCGAATTTACATTTATATTACCAGCTGGAAGCACCGAATGTTTTTATCAAACCACTGTGAAGAACGGAAGCATCGAAGTCGAGTACCAGGTAGACTTTCTCTCTCTCTCTCTCTCTCTCTCTCTCTCTCTCTCTTGCTTTCTCTGTCCCCTTTTTAAACAAATGTCGAGCACTCGAGTCAATGTTGCGAATGCAGTTGGATGTGTTATACAGTTTGGTTAATTTTTGTATGTATTTACTTGCATTAGGAATATGTAGCCAGGTACCTTGAATCGATCGTGCAAGGTGAAAAGACATTCCTGTTCTTGTCCTGCTGGCATGACAATCAACTCTTTGCTTCATCGAAGGCATAGACTGGTTGTCTACACAATGATCAGTTATGTCTATATATTCAATGGGTAGTGTCGATCAACCTTAGTTATGACTGTACAATAATAAGAAAATAATATACAAAAAAAAACACTTTATTAAAGCACTTACAAACAAATAACATAAACTGTGTTTGATTATTTCAGTTTTTACGCGCTTAGTCAATAATTGTACGGACAAAAGCGTCGTACAATCATCCACAAATTGGAAAAAAATTATAATTCCTATAGACTTTGTCTGTAATGGAAACCCTCTTACATATGACTCTGCTCTGACACATTGGTGTGGCATGAAGTCGCACTCCTTAGTGCCAAGCCGAGGTGCACTACTGGGGGCTCTGTGTAGTCAGAGTGGAGCCGGGCTGGCTTACTGTGGATCCACACAGGAACAGCTGGCACGCTGCTCAGGGGCTAGGGCCACTTGAGAGCTTGAGCAGAATGTCTGTGGGGATCAAGCAGTCTGTTATATTGCTCAACGGTCATTCTCACACTCTGCCTGTACTTGAGTGAGTAGTTGTGGGTAATGCCATTGGACAAAGAGCTGGCTCTTACAGTAATACATCACCAATTGTGCCTCTGTGAATTGTTCTCATGCTCTCCTCAGTTTTACCATCTGAGGTAAAATGCTGACAATTTTGCCAAGTGGATAACGGATTTGGACTTTGAAAGAAGGGATGTAAATTCAATAAAGTGTGGTTTAAACAAGCAGCAGTCCCGTCTGCAGTTTGAACTTTTTCCTTTCCTGTGAACAGGAATTTGACTATGAAAATAGATAAGGAAACCAGATAGGGCAATAAGCCTCAAAGCCTGCTAGCTGTGTCTGCGACTTGCATAGCCGATACAGCATGATAGAGCCGGGTGTTTTTTTACAAGAGATGATATGTGTATGTGAGGGTGCTATTGTGTGCGGGTATGTGTGTGTGTGTGTGTGTGTGTGTGTGTGTGTGTGTGTGTGTGTGTGTGTGACTATGTGTATGTAAGCAGATCCCTCTTACCAACGTCAAACCTGTATAACCAGTGTTTCATATAACAGCTATATGTATCCCTATCAGGTGATAGCAGGGGCAGGTCTGGATGTAGGCTTCACCCTCATCTCGCCCAGTGGCTTCAGACTGGCATCGGACTTCAGGAGATCAGATGCCATCCACACGTGAGTCATAAAAAACGCCAGCCAATGTATGGCCTAAGTTAACCCTACTTCCTGGCTGCCTATACTTTATGCCACTTAATAATGCACTGGGCCTCCCGAGCAACCATTAGGAGTCCTTGCGCTAACTCATCTGCTTCTCTGATTGTGAATGTGTGTGTGTGTGTTTGTGTGCAATGCTTTTTCCATGGCCGCGTGGCCCCAGGATGGAGCCCACAGAGGCTGGGGACTACCGTCTGTGTTTCGACAACAGCTTCAGTAAGCTGTCAGAGAAGATGGTGTTCTTCGAGGTGATCACTGAGGGCCAGGACGGAGACGCCCCAGGGGCTGTTGAGTGGGAAGACATGGCCATGCCAGAGGGCATGGTGGAATACAAAATGGAGGACATCCGAGTGAGTGTGGCAGCGGGACCCGCACTCCAAGTCGTACGAGACTCACCTGTCTGACTATTGCTCCTCGTTACATAAGTTACACTGTCTGCTATTGCCTGCTGTAACTGTCCGTTTTGTCAGGGGAACTACTACTTATGTATAATTCTGCCCTAAAGATACTGCCCTTATGACTCTGACTACCAGTTCCTTCATCTGTCCCATGGCTCTGTATCATCGCCTTCCTGTATATCTTGAACAATCTTCCAGCCTGTCCCTCTGGCCTTTTGTCCTCTCCAGGAGACCATGGACTCTGTTCACAGGCACCTGGAGAGGAGTCGCCAGGCCCAGACCACGCTGCGAGCCTTCGAGGCCCGGGACCGCTACCTGCTGGAGGACAACCTCTGGAGGGTGTCCTTCTGGTCCTGCGTCAACCTCCTGGTCATGCTGACAGTGGCTGTCACCCAAATCTACACCCTCCGACGCCTCTTTGACGATAAGAACAGGGTGCGGACGTAGCCACATTGCACCGCGTCTCCAGCCCCTAAGCCACCGGTTGTCTGACTGTGGGGAGTGGTCTCAGAGCAAGAGCGGCCCCAGCCAAAGATATGCTTTTGCATTTACCCTAAGGAATGATTTGGTGTCAAGACAGCTATCATATGTCCTTGTCATTTTTCTGTATTTGTTAGTCATTAACACTGTGTTATTTTGTGTTTATTTGAAGATATGTAGCTTAGATCTACAGGATGTAATTACTGTTGGGTAGGAAAACAATTCATGTTATGAGTCTGATTAAGCAAGGCCAAGAATATGTATGGTTAGAGTTTATTTATGAAAAGGCAGGTAAATAAATAAACAAACCCTTTGTGGAATGATATTTATGAAGAACATTTGAAATCCAACCGCAAATCTCAGGTTATGGATTTTATTAGATTGTATTCATTACATTTCACAATGACAATGATTGTGTTTGACAAAAGCACAGTTTAATAAAAAAAAAAATAACAAAGCCAAATAACTGACACAAAAAGAAAATGGACTGAAATCTCACTATTGCCAGGATATTGTAGTCATAAATTATACATACCATACAAGGTTTGATACAGACAAAAAAAAACATATCACAATCATAATGCAAAAAATAACAAGCTTTTGTGCATTTACACGAAAACAATTTCCCTGATTAAATCCTCCACTTTACAGCATAGTATTAAATTCAGAGATTTTGTGAAACAAAGCACTTATTTGCCTGCCTACTCTGATTGTCTACATCATTACACAGTTGCATTTATTGTCCTATAAATACAGTTTACAGTACACCAGGCATAAGGAACATTGGTCCTTCTAAGACCACTAAACCTAGCAATACCTTTCTTTCAGGTTATTTTGGAACTTTACATTTTAATACCGGGTCTCAGCAATTTCTATCGATCAATGCGCAACACTCTGGAATCCTTCACATCACAACCTTGGATGCCCTGCAGCAGTCCACAATACGTGCCTTAGCACTATTTTAATTTATGTGACTCTTACACCCATCCAAAGATGTATTTTAGTTTACTTAAGAGACACACCCAATGTTTATATTACCCAATCAAATACCACATACCACATGTGTGAATAAATTCCTTAACCGCATAATCCAGATTAGATTCATCAAACTGGACGACAAAAAATAAGTATTTTTGTGATTAGCTACCAAAAACAAACACTAAAAGAAATGCTAGAATTAAGAATCAAGGTCAGGGATTTGCTTCTTACATATGCTCCTGCTCCATAAAAAAAAACAACTAATATTTTCCATGTTGAGGTTTCATTATTACTTTGGCACATGAACAAGGCAATTTCCCCTTAAAAAGTCTATTTCAGTTTAATAACTAATAAGACATCTGAGGACAGGATGAAACATTGAAAGAAAATCAAATGGATTTGTAACGTGTTGAAATTCTTCCCCCGTACTTATATACCGGATTCACACAATTCTAATTAAACCTGAAGGATTCAATCTTCTGGGTTTTGACACTGAGTCACATCATTTATTTCCCCTTTAGTTATCCCAAAGTATATGTCCAAAACTGTACAATAAGCAAGTATAAAGTAATCAACATCACTTGTGTATATATGAAATGAAAATGATTTCTCCTAATACCATACCAGCAAATATCTACAGGTGTTTAATCTTAGGATTCACCCTAGAGCAGAGCATTGTCAGTGGGCCTTCTGCAGTAAGAATGGTGTTCCCCCTGGAGTGAAGTCCGGCCATGTCTTTTCCCTAGCTCTCACCACTGGTTTCGACGGGGAGCTGGACGCCTGTTCAGGAATAATAGTTATGACTAAAACTACATTACTTTCTCCCATTCAATATTCCAAACCATAACTCTGCTTTATCAACTGTTATAGTTAACAAGATGCTGCCTTTACCAAAGTGTTACCAAATATTATTTCCATTTTCTAACAGCTAGAAGATGTACAATCACCTAAGATAATAATTCACTATCCATCCTCACGGTGTGTGCTTAAACAGTACAGTAAATGATGTACATAGAGGGTCAATTATCAATCAAGAAATGTAATGTGTCAATTAAACTCCATGCAAGTCCAATAGTTGACTATATCATGTCTAACTTAAAATCTTCATGCCCACCTAACAATTCTACAACTAATTCTAAGATAGAAATCTTTGCTAAAATCGCTGACCTCATAGAAGTTATCTTTGCTTGTAAATAAAGTAAAGGTGCGGGTGTTACCATGGCAACATCCGCAGGTTTATGTGATTACATCAATGCAGGAAGGAAGCATGCCATGAGAGGAGGAGGACGGAGACGAACACATAATTCACAAGGAGACACCAACCACCAGAGACAGTCCCTTTATTGTTTTTTTTGTTTGTTTTTTTACAATACCTCTTTATTAGCTCAGCTTTTTAAAAGTCTGTTCAGTTTGCTTATTCAAATCCATTCTACACAGGCACTTTAAAAGGCTTTGCAAAACAACACAATACAGATGTATGCAGATCAGTTCCCCCAACTATCCACCAAATCCAGAGAGAGAAAAGAGGGTGGTGAGTGCAGGAGGGAGAAAGGGGCAGGGACATGATGCTCTACCATCAAGGAGAAAGGAGAGCTTCAACCCACTCGATGCTGCTCGGTGTCAAGATTATGTACTACGCTTGGAGCAGAGTACAGTCGACTGCAGACAGACAGAGAGGGTGCAGATGGACCGAATGTCTACTCCCACCCCCAGCTCCAGGATAGTAATCAAACCCCAAGAGAAAACACCAAACAGTAGTCTGCTATCAGTCCTGCCCCTTTGCCGTGTGATCACCAAAAACATCATTAAGAAAGCAAAAAAAAAGAAAAGAAAAAATAAACAAATCACTGTTCAAATACCCTCAGAGAGCAATCAAAAAGATATTCATCAGCAAAGAATCACAGCCGTGGAGACGCTCGGTGCTCCTAGGAACCTCCCCAGTTACAGCAGGTAGACACAGCCAACCCTCTGATAACTCAATGGGAAGCAGTCGAATTTTACCGAGCGCTGTATGACATAATCCCAATCAAAACAAGAAATGACAAATGCCCGGGTTATAAATAATGAAATCAGGAGACGACCAATTTCGAATCCCCTACGCCCCAAGCTATTCCGTATGACGTCTGTGTTAGTACTTCAATTAGTACGCTCACTGCATGCATTGTTTGGCTTCGAAATCTATTAACAAGAACATCGTTTCTCTCTCTCTCCCTCTCCTTCTTCTTCTTCTTCTTCTTCTTCTTCTTCTTCCCCCCCCCCCCCAATCGGCCCTACTTTAAAGAGAGACAATTTAACCTCTGCCTTCTTCTCTGTTAGCTAGTTATGTACAATGGCAGCCTATTGTAGACACCTGCAGAAGCGATCAACTCTACCCTCCGACCCTTGGCTTAGGAGAGCCGTGGGGCTGACTACATAGACCCAGCTCTTAACTACACAGCCTGGCACTCTTTCCCCATGTAGCTAACCAACCTAGCCCCCTTCAGCTCCAGTCCTCTTTGAGAGGGGACCAAACTCCCCTGCTGCTGTGCTGGCCAAATGAATTGGAGGTGCATCAAAAAAAGAAACAGCCCCGAGGTGGGGTTTAGACTCAGGCCAAAGGCATTGGCTAGACTTCTACCGCTAAGTATTAGAGGAGACAAAAGGCACCTGATGATGTGCAGACATCTTTCTCCCTCCTAGGTTTGCTGTGCATAGTCTTAGTAATGAGTTACAACCTTAAGGACGAGGGCCTTGCTGTACATGGCTAAACAGAAGTGCTTACGTGGCCAATCTAGCTGACATCTCCTCAATGTGAAAAGATCTTCACAGATGGGATAATGTCAATTTGTCGTTTTAAGTCATTTTCCTCTGCTGCGATTAGAAACTCATTAAAGCTACAATTTCTTAACCATTGAAGGACAGAAATCACTGAAATAAAATACACAGGAATCAACATCGACACCGCTGTAATATTAAAGACATCCATAACCTATCGTTTTTCAGTCTGAAATCAGTTAGAAAACGGAAAAAAATGAAATAATCAACAAGATAAAGGGTGTATTTTACAAGGAGGTCTCCCTCTGAGGGCTGAGCTTCAGGGCCAACTGATTGAAACCAGGTTTATTAAGCGGTTGTACACCTTCGCCAGGGAGATTTATTACAAGATAGTCTTCAACTGATCACACAAAAGGAAGGTTGTTCCCCAACCAGTTCCATTTAACAATGTTGTGTGTAAACCCTGCCGGTCAAAGTCTACCTTGTAACCAGGCTGGACTTTGAAGAATAGAAAGACATAGAAGAATTTGCAGAGCAATTCTTCCTTTTTGAATGTGGATCTCTACTTAACTCTAAATATTCCAGTGATTAAGTGGTTGTCGTTCCTTTGTTATATGGACAGTCCCCAGAGCAGTCCGTACCAATTTGAAACCGAAAAGGGGATTAGCAGCTTATTAATGCACAGGTTTGAATGGAGTCTATTCAAATAAGGCTGGACAATGTGGGTCAACGTGCACTGAAAGCAGTGGGCCCCTCCCCTCTAGCCCTTCCTCCCTCTCTCCTTCCTGGCCTGGGCTGACACACACAGGTGGGCCTGGCCACGGGATCTAGTCTAGCAGGGAGGGTTCGGCAGGGCGGATAATGGTGGGCCGGTGAGGAGGAGCGCCGGGGGGTCTTCGGCTGCAAGAGGGAGAGAAGAGCAAGAACAGGAAGTGAGACCCAGGAGAAAGTCACGACACCAGCCCAGTGAGATAAAGGAGGGAAGGAGAGGGAGACGGGGAAAGAGGAGACACAAGACCGGACAGACCGGAGAAAGGAGGGAGACTGTTTTTAAAGTACGTTAACAACCACCCAAGAATGACACTAAGTCCACCCAGGATACGCTAGGAAAAAGTACGGTCGGCGCCACCAAGTGGGGAGGTCTCTTACCTGGGAATGTTGGGGGGCATACGGGCGGGCCTGTTGGGGATCAGTGGAGGGGCACTGAAGGGGTCCAGGTTGTTGCTGAAGGCGTTGGCGGCTGGGCCCGGGCGAGAGGGGATGGGCGGCGCCCCGAAGGCCGGGGAGGGGTTTAAGGGTGGCCCTGGCGTCGGGCCTCGCACCGCAGGCGGGCGGCTCGGGGCTGGGGCTGCCGCTGCAGCCGGCCTGCGCTGGGGGGTGGGGCTACAAAGACAACCACCAAAAAGAGAAGGCATTATTGATAAATGTAGATCACTGATTCTCTGTATCCACTTGATCGAGAAACCTTAAGATGTGCCACGTTTAAAATGTCAGAGTTTCCGGGTCGGAGTCCTCTTAGTCAGGTTCCATAACGCCCCCCTCTCCCCCATGGCTCCCACCCCTGTCCCTCACCTGCTCTCGGGCATCCAGCTGTCGTTGACGGGCGGGGGCACGGGGACGGAGATGGTGGTGGTGCTGATGTCCCCGATGATGTTGAGCGCCTCCTTCAGGGCGTGGTACATCTTGAGCATCTCGTCGCGGCGCTGGGCCTGGTCCACGGACTCCTCCATCAGGCTGTTCTGGTCGCCCGAGGAGTACAGGTAGGCCAGCAGCTCAGAGTGGATGAAATCCTTGGCCTGAGGGGAGGGGAGGCCGGGGAATGGCAGGACGGTTGGAAACAAAGTAAGTGAAAGTACTGATTGTACTTACAATGTAAAGCGCTCTATGAATAAGATGTATTCTTTATGATTACTATTAAAAGGGAATGATCTCTTTGTAAATGCACCGTCTAATTCCACGAGCCCTAACCACCCTAGCCAAGTCAAGTGTTTAAATATCATACGGACACAAGTACGATAAAAAAAAACGAAACCAAAAGAAGACACCATCTCTAAAGTGAAACGATATCGTGGTGCATTTACTTGGGCTAATACTATCCATCATGGCGACTCACGTTGTTGATCATGAGGTGCATGATGGTCTTGGGCATGAGGTCCCGGATGGTCTTGTTGACGATGTTGCTGTACGAGTCTACCAGGTTGCGGATGGTCTCCACCTGACGCTCCAGCTGGGGGTCCATGGAGAAGGTGTCCGCTGGGGCGGCGTCGTCGCTGTCCACCTGGGATAGGGGAACACACACACACACACACACACACACACACACACACACACACACACACACACACACACACACTTTACAAAAAAAAAATTCTGGCTTTGTCACACTTTTACCATTCTGTTTTATAATTGAATAAACTACAAATACATTGTGTAGCTCTGCTCCAGAGCTATGGTAGTATAACAGTAGCACCATAGGTAGTAGTGTAGTAGCACGCTGCTCCCTATCCGTCTACCTGGTCCTTCTCGGGGTAGACTCCAGCCCTGAGGAAGGAGGCCTTCCAGCTGTCCACATCCTCCTGGGAGTCACAGGCCAGCTCCACCTGGCGCAGGTCCTTATACACGTTCCTGGGGGGGGGGGGGGGGGGGGGGCGAACAGGGAGATTGGTTAGGACCTCACTGGAACAGTTGGGGGGAGGTCTACAGCGGTACAACACAACACACTGACCTCTGCTCAGTGTTGAAGATGGCAAAGATGTGCTTGGTGGACATGAAGCCTTTCTCTATATCTCTCAGCTTCAGGTTATCCAGAGGCAGCATGTATTTCTTCTCCTTCTCCTATTAGGAGGGTCACACACACACACACACACACACACAATAGTACGCATATCATGCCAAAGTGATGAAAAGCTTCAAAGTACAGCACTAGCCGAAACAGCGAGTTGACTCTTTTCTTTGGCACGATAAAAGGGTGCGCTCCGCAAATGAGCAGACATGGTGGAATGTATTTCCTCTGTCTGGGAGACCACCAGGCCGATGAGGAGGGGGAGACAGAGAGGATGAGAAGAAAAGGGAGTGGGGGCAGTCCGGCTGGGGGATGGGGGGCGGTGCCAGCTTTCACTTGAGCTGAAGCATCTGGAAACGTTTATGTCTGCACTAACACAGAGAGCAGCAAAGTCCCAACAGTTACATCACTCAGGGATCCGCACAAGGCCCTGCCCCCAAAACACACACACACACACACACACACACGCACAGACACTCAAACACACACACACACACACACACACACACACAAATACCTCCATACGGGCATGAAACTATACAAACATGCATGCATACAAACACAAACACACTGCAGGCCTTGGCCTCATTAACATGGTGGACTGGCATACATTAAAAAAACCAACACAGTCATCCACTTTCTCTCACACGTACACACACGTACACACACACACACACACACACATCCCCCCACGACGGCCCGCCCCCAGTAACCCAGTACGATTTCCTGCAAATTCCAAAGTCAGATCCCGGCTGGAACATTTCAGCCCGCCTGCCACGTCAGTTTGCCTCCACCACCGTCCCTCGCGCTCTCTCTATCCAGCGAGTTCGCCTCGTTTTCTGAGCCATTTGCCACAAAGGTCCACGGCCCGCATTGGTTTCATTCGTGTTCTCGAGTTTGCACGGGACGTTGGCGGTTCTGTCGGCCTTTGGCTGTGATCAACGGCGGTGTCTTTAGAGACCCTTTTCTTTCACTGGCCGAGTGCATAGGGCCTGGGCCTTGAGCTTTGCAGTGGACCAACTGGTGAGTACAAATCGACTTCAATTACATTTATTTTGAGTCTATCTTGATCTATTGTGCAATTCCAGTTTAAAATATCCATCTTATAATACTAATTAACCAAGGCGGTGAGGCTATTTCTGTTCCGACTCTGAATATCCTTTTGTTTGAGCTGCAGAGATGGCTCTCAGTTCGCAGCCGTGGGCCGATTTGTAAAAAATGACCTGAAAGTTTTATTTTTAAACTTTGAGACTTGCAAAGTCCTACATTTCATTACTTAAAACTTGTACTCCATAAAGTGAATATAGGGTAGATCTATTCGGATCCTCTGTGTGTGGTGGTTTAATCTGGCGGGTTGATAGGAATGTTTACTCGCTCTGCCCTCTGTGCCTCATTCCCTAGGGCACTGACCTGCAGCCACCACGACCGCGGGGCCCTTCCTCCCACCAGCCTCCACCTCACCCCCCCGCCTGCCCAGTGTTCAGACTACCTGTTCATCAGGCTGCAGCTGAACAGTAGTCTGCACATTGGTTAGGCTGGGCCGGGACACACACACACGCACACAACCCCCCCCCCGCGCTCGCTTCTCAAGGACTGGAGAGGACGCATCAACCAGGGCTAGCCCCCAGCTAGCAACGCAATCGTCGTTCTAGTCACTAGCTAGAAGAAGGCTAGCTTCAGTGTCAGACCACATTTGCTTTTAGGCAGTATCTTACCTCTTCGTCCTTGTACCAGGAGAGGGACTCTGCAGTCAGCACAAACCAGTACTCTTTAGAGCCTCCTTTCATGATGCTGATGTTGAGTGTCAGCCAGCCTTTTCGAATCACCTGAATGAAGAGAGGTGGGACGGACAGAGAGAGAGAGAGACAGGGGAAGGGTGGCAGTGGAACAAGGGCGGGATAAAGGTATACCAGAGAGGGAGTTAAAACACTGGTGGTTCAGCATCACAGAGGATCTGTAGCCAAGTAAGGGCTGTCATATTTTGTCTGTATATCTTATGGTGTGATGTATGTTTTACCTACAGCTTTAATAAACACCTTACCTTGATCCTCAAGTTTGTTTATCCATTACTAACAAAACACCCTGTCAATTGACTATTGTAGGTATACAAATATGATAAATAGTTGATACATTTATCAAACCTATATTAATGTCTAAAAGAATTTGACTTAAACTTTATAAATAGGAACTAAGTGTGTTATATACAAAAGCATCCTCCACAGAAGGAAATTAGCTGAAAGGATTTAAATTAAATCTTATTCCTTTTCATGAAACAGAGAAATACATCAAACAAAGTGGGACCAGATGGTGTCCCACACCAAGCAGGGCGCACAAGGGGTCATAGACCAAAGGTCGGCGGTGGTATGTTAGGGTCAGCAGGTCATTCAAAGCTAGTTTATACACAGCTAGTTAAAACAGACAAGGGCTAGTGAGGTTAATTTGACAGAGGTACACACTCCAGAACAAGGCAGAGGGGCTAAAGACCTAGCCTAGAACTGGAGAAAAGACAACGTGAGAAAATGAGGCTTCACAGCAGATCCTGGACTGAATAAAAGATTACGGAGAAAGGGAGTTATCGGGGGTGAAAATAGGAAGGTTACTAGAAGATGGGAGGGAGTAAGAATGTGAGCAGTAGGCAGAATTGAGAAGTTTTGCTTTTGGACAAAGGCTAAGTATTTTAGAGGAGAGCCACGTGGCCCTAATCTCTCTTTATTTAGTACCTCTTCACAACATAGGCTCTTGCTGTGTTGAAAGGCTCTGCAGGAACATTATTGATCTTAAAAAAAAAAAATTTGGACCTAAGCTGAATAAGCCGTATTTATGTCCACTTCAAAACTGCCATCTGCCCCTATTTTCTCCTTCTCCATCCTCCTCAGAGTCCTGGAGTAACTTAACGAGGAAAAGATTAATTAGTAAGGAAGCACAATGGGAGACAAGGAAGAGGTGGCTCTAACATAAGAGGTCATTTGGTAGTTTGCCTTGACAGGAAAATGCCCCAAACCCCTCAGGTACATGAAAAAGTTGAGTTTATAAAGCCAGTCGAGATTGTTGTGACTGACAGGTAAGTGTAAAGTGAGATGCTTTTGTTTTGATACGGTTCGGGTGTTTGCTACTGGTTGTCAGATAAACATAAGGTCTAAATAATATATTTAATAATCAAATCAAATGTGTCTTTCTTGACAGCGATTCCAAATGTTCCAAAACAGAAATCTGAAATATCAATTTAGACTATTCATTGAATCAGGGAGTCAGTTTGACTTCCAGCCCCAGATTGAAATAACAGAGAATTAGATTCGAAGTTTGATCAGATTCAGATTAGAAAAGAAAAAACAACAACCACAAAGCCTGGAAAACTAAATGGTTTATAAAGTTTGGAAGATATACATTTTAGAGTAAACTTAATTTGGATTTACGGACAGGATTAAACGTTTTAAGCATGCAATTATACGTTAAGGAAAATGATTTATTTGTATAGCTATGGTCGTTGTGTGCTAAAAGAAAAAAAAAACGATTCAACCCCTCTTGTTGCCCCGAGTGATCAGGTCGATTCTCCACAAGGCAAACTGCTGGTTACCCTGCTCAGAGCAGCAGGAGTCCACACCAAAGTCTAGAGAACTGACGCCCATCACTATCCCTACAATGACAAACAACTCCATCTCCTCTCCTTTGTCACAGAGCAGCTCGACATTCAAATCCACAAGATGTCACACAGAATCAGTATATATTGAAATAAATAGTAAGTCTGTCTCTATGGTTTCTTCACTTTTTCAAGAAAACAGAATGCAATTGTTAGTAGCCTCGCATTTCCATTTATTCAATTAAGACAATTACTGTCTTGTTAAACGAAACCAAGAATTACGGAGCAAAACCTGGATGTTATTGAGATTACCGTTACCAATTACAGGTAACAGTGAGCTGGTATTAATGATATCCAAGATTGGAACTGGATCTCAGGCTTTCTATAAGACCGAAGACTCTACCTTCTCCGCCTCGCTTTCTCTCAGTCCGCCATGCTGTTTGGGGTGGAGACCATATGACGAGAGACAAAAACAAATGACTCATCACTGTGGGAAGCATCCGCTCCTGTAATGGTGGGGAGGAGTCGCTAGGGAGTCACCTGGAGCGAACTGTCTGAGAGCCCTGTTAGGCCTATCACTACCTAAGTCTCTCCCTCTCACCCCCTGACCATGTTCTGGAGGGCTGACAGTGGATGGCCTCAGTTCTCCTGCTCGGCTGACCCCTGCTGTTCCCTGACAGGGGCCTGGCTTAGGTCAGTGGGGTACTTACCAGAATCTCACCCTGCAGTGATGGGGAAGGCGGGAGAGGGGGGTTAAGGCAAAAGATGGCAGGACAAATCGTAGCAGAGAGGAAAAAGGAGGAAACCAGCAAGCCGTGAAGGGAAAGAGAAGTGGTGGTTAGGGAAGAGGGAGGGTGGGAGGAGGGGAGGTGGGAGGGGGCAGAGTAGAAAGGTTCAAAGAGAATAGTTTAAGGAAGGGTTGGAGACAGCGTGTGTGAAGGATTGAAAGGTGGGGAAAGACATCAAAGAAAGGAATCCATGAGACAGCCAAAGAGAAAAAAAGAGAGAGAAAGAGAAAAAGAGAGGGAGCAAGAGAATTACATGCAATTAGAATTACTTCAGGTACACCACAAATTAGTTATATTACATTTGTTGCTTCATTAAATGCTTGCTGGGTCCATGCACATTCTGAATTTCAATACAAAAGTGCAGTGGTTTAAAACAACAAAACAAACATGAATCTGAAATTAATTGTTGTTTTGGAGAAGGGGAGTGGGGGGGGCATCATGCCTGAGTTGCATTTCCCAGCATGCAAACAGTGATTAAAAGATGGAAACAGTGGCTAATTCTAAGTGCAGTTTAGCAAGTTGGGGGTACTTAATTAAATCTGAACAATCGCAACTCGTCCCTCTCTGAAATCAAGTAACCTGAAATATTCCCCTTCCTGTATGCACGGCGTGTGCTAAAAAGGGCACGCTGATCATCATGGGGTGGTCAGCACGTGGCATGGTTTCCGAACACAAACATGACATGGTTTAAGTCTTCAGAAAATATGTTTAGTACAAACACTAGACAAAACATTTACGGGTTACAACAGTGTGGACAACAGAGGGACTATGAGTTGCTAGGACCACAGAGTGCCGGGGTTAGCTAAGTCAGCATGGAGAAGCAATGACTGGGACGGGGCAGAGATCAATGTGCTACAGCATTAGGGATGTAAGTGGGAGGTGTGACAGGCAGTTACATGGGTCTTTACACTAACACAAAAACACAGGGGTCTGGTTACGGCTGGGGCCGAGAACAATCCTAATGTTGGTTAGGGATGGGCGTAAATCAAAGGAGCTACTAGACATTGAGGATTGTGAGGTGGCCGGGAGTTGATGGAGTGGTTGAACAGCGGTGGGACAAAAAGCATACCTGGTTCGGGATGGCCCTCTTCTTGTTAGCAGCCGTGTTCCTCTGCTGGGCACTGTCACCAGAGGAAAGGGCCAACGCCAAGGAGAGGGACAAAACAAAAAACACAATCAATATTGAATATATTAAGAGCCATTGTAAAAAGTCTACAGAAATAGACGATGTATATTCTGGGCTAAGACAGCAGCTGTCACATGTGTACAGTGTTGTGGGGTGGGTACTACGGTGGAGGAAGGCACAAACAAAGGCCCGCCTGTGTGCCAGCAGACTGCCCACCTGGTGTTGCTGTGCCCTGGGGGGCTACCATCATCCAGCCTTCTGAAGTCAAGACTGAAAGTGACGTCAGGAGAGCGTTACACGAATAAACACCCCTTTGCTGATCTCACACTGGGCACAGAGCAATCCATTCTCTTGCATGCGGGTGAACGAAACCCACAAAGGCTCACCGGGCTTTCCTGTTATTGTCTCAGCCACGGGCGGACGGCAAGCTTCACACGGCTTCATGCTCTAAGTCCAGCTCTAAGAGCCACATTGGAGGGCCAACGGGGAGCCGGGGGAAGCCCTCCCGGACACCCGGCAACGTGCAATCTAGACCTCGTCACTACACCCGGAGCACTTACCGCGGCGGCGCCCATCACAGCGACTCGGTAGCCTAGCACTCTCAGAGAAAGGGCTCTTCAGTAATCAAACCACTGGGCAGAGTCGAGAGGACGTATCCGCCCAGCCTCACAGGACGCTTGATTGAGCTGCTGGAGAGCTGTCTAGAGCACCTATCCCTGAGCCTGACCTACGCCCATGGCCCAGCCGGTAGTGGTAGGGCACGCAACCACGGTCACGCTATCATTCTGATTGGCATTCATCAAAAGCATGGGGGCTGCTAACCGCTAAAAGCTTTTACGTAATGACTTCACTTAACGTCGGAAATTCTGGCAATCTAAAGGAAAAGCTGCGGGGTGAGGGGCTCATCTCATCTCAGCCCAAGACACTGTGCTCATGGGCCTCCAACCTACCAGAAAAGGCTAGGAGGAGCCAGTGTGTCGGACAACTGCAGCTCGCGGCGGCAGGCAGCACGCAGTTAATAGGGGTCCCACCCTTTACTAACCCTGATGTGCTGGCGGGATGCAGTGGGGTGGGATGGAGAAAGGGTCAGGGCGGAGGGCGGGACTACGGACCAGCCCCCTGACAGCCAGATAGGAGACGCTGGAAGGGGGCTGATCCACAGGCTAGGGGAGGAGCGGGCAGGGATGCATACTTAGCAAAGCCGATGAAGTCCTCGTGGTTGGTGTTGATGTAGGACAACTCGATGTCTATCAGCAGCAGGACCTTGATCGGGGACAGCGACAAACAATTCCAAGGGAGAAAGCAAGCAAACGAAGTTCACACCAGATGCAGAATGTAATCGTTTACATAAGTTTGTTTGCGTACGGTGAAAGTGACGTGTGTGTGTGTGTGTGTGTGTGTGTGTGTGTGTGTGTGTGTGTGTGTGTGTGTGTGTGTGTGCGTGACGGTACGGACCTGGTCCTTGGTCTTTCCTTCTCTCTCTCGGACGTAGGTGGTGACAATCCTCTCGGTTTCCTCTCGGAGCCGGGGGTAGGAGCCCAGCTGCAAGGGAGCACATCGAAAAACTGCAGCACAGACCGTAAACCCTCACGCACGCCGTCCATAAACACAACACTCACACTGACAAACACACACACACAGAGCCGGCCTAGGATAAAGCAGACTGAGGACTTACCCGTAAATACGCAGAGAGGAGTTTGAGAGAAAAGTGGAGGGAGCACAGGGTGAGGAAGACCCAGACAACAAACACACGCCTCTTACACATGCACCTAGGAGGCATGTCTGTGGTCTGTGCAGAAATTAGGCCTTTACCATCAGATGGAGATGTCCCATTGTAAAAGAGACAATGAATCATGAGGTGAAGGCAATGACACATTTTGAGGTGTAGGAGGTTTATTCCTCTAGTCTGTCAATG
Source organism: Aplochiton taeniatus (assembly GCA_017639675.1). NCBI lineage: Eukaryota > Metazoa > Chordata > Actinopteri > Galaxiiformes > Galaxiidae > Aplochiton > Aplochiton taeniatus. The sequence continues at coordinate 8,507,620 of CM030183.1, read as the reverse complement.
GTAAAACCTTCATTTGCATTTTACAAATGAGCGTAGGTACATTTGTAAAAATGTATACTTGGGAGCGTACTTAACAAATTGAGTCATCCCAAGCTGATGGTAAGGTTGGCTATTACTTCAGGTTAGTGAACACTAGCGTAGGTTAGTGGAGGGGAGGGTGAAGGAGAGAGCCAGATGAAGGAGGCTCTCTAGCGGAAGTGATAAAAGAGACAGAGGTGGTGGTATGGCAGGTCTGGGGTGGGTGTGCTGGTTGACAAGCTTGTGTTGGGAGGGGTGGTGGTGGGGGGGGGGGGGTCATTTAATGATGCAGTTCCCCCTCTGTCCACAAGATGGCAGCTGAGCAGCGTTGCCATGGTAACTCTCCATTAAAGCAACCGGAGAGTCCGGAGAGACCGGCGGCTATTTGCATTGTCTCCCTCACGTTGACTTTCCATTCGGCAGGGCAGAAACAATAAATGTCAATCTGCTGTGCTGGGTCAGTGAGGAAGCTTAGCCTTGCACTTTGCCGTCCACGGCCTGACAGCCTAGGCCTGGGTCTTGAGGAGGGAGGGAGGGGCGGATAGATGGATGGATGGATTGGAAATGGAGGAAGAGAATAGCTTTAATTTGCTGGAATCAAACGGTGGAGCACGGGTGAACGGGATCAGCAGTCGGGGGAAATTTTAAGACGCGCTTAAAATTTCAGACGTGATTCGCAAGTGAATGCTCGATCGAGCGGGAGCACGGGGGCTTCCACTGAAGGAGGGAAGACGGGATGAAGGGGAAGTAACACACAGTCCAGGCACTGAGGACGGACGTTGCAGGGGGAGGGGGGTGGATTTGATTAGGGCAGCTCCTATATTGGGGGGCTGGAGCATGGGAGGTATTCAGGGGGGGGGGGGGGGAGAGACGCAAGCCCCTCTTCGTTCCATGTCTCTACCTTGACGGCACTCTTCATGACGAGCGCGGTCAGCTCACACACCACCATGTCCACACATTTGAGGCTGGGCTCTTTCAGTTTGAGGATCTGCTTCTTGACAATAGCCTCAAAGGCCAGGTCAGGGGTGAACAGCCCAGTTCTGGGGGCGGGGCAGAGGGGACGGGGGGGGGGGGGTCCGTGGGCGATTGGTGTTTGGCAGGTGTGCAGTAGAGAGAACGACAGAAAGAGAAACAACAAGAGAAGAAAGGGCAGGGGAGAGACAGGAAAAAAGGGGGGGAAAGAAAAAAAAAAGAAAAAAAAGAAGAGAAGATCTTTGTTTAGTTAGTTAGTCATCGATATTTCTTTACAGCTACATGTCACGCAGTATAGAAGGACAAGCCGCAGGTTTCTTCCCCGTTCTCCTATCCGACGGCTCACTTCCTGTCTGTGTCAACAGGGCAAACGTTGGCTTGCTCGTCACCTCTTCCTCAACCCCAAATGGCTGTATATCGTAACAGGACAAGTTTGGTGCTTGTGTGTGTGTGTGTGTGTGTGTGTGTGTGTGTGTGTGACGGCTATCTGTCTGGCGGCGAGACCTGCAGCTTGTCCGAGCGAGACCGGAGATGCTCGGGGGAAACGGCCCGTCTCCCCAACCATCGGGTCTCCACGGCCACAACACCACCACACCGGTCACAACACTCCACCAAACGACAGCATCGCCTGCACAGAGGGGCGTAGAGGGCAGGGCCGGAGCTAGGGGGGCGGGCGGGGGGAGCCAACCGCACACTGTCGATGCACTTTTACCAAATAAGCAGACTGGGCCACATCTGGACCCTCAGCCACCAAAATGGCTTCTGTTGGTTCTTAACGGGCCATTGATAGACAGTGCGTGCCAGTGTACTCCCACCCCCTACCCCCCTTCCTCCTCCTCCTCAAGTGTGCCCCCTTGTGGCCAGGCTAGGTCGGGAGATGCTGGACACCTGCAGTACCTTGTTGGTGCACTGCCTGACTGTGTTGATGAGCTCCTGAATGACCAGATCGATACATTTGAGACAGGGCGTTTTCAGCTTAATGATCTGCTTTTTCACGATGGCCTCAAACGCCAGGTCGGGAGTGAACAGGCCCGTTCTGAGGACGCACAGAGACAAACAGACACATTGGCAGACACAGGAGACACAGCCAGGGTCAGACAGAGAGAGTTAGAGGGACAGGCAGTCAGAGAAAAAGAGGATAAGAAAAAGACATGTAGAGACAGAAAGACAAAGACCAACAGGTTAGACCAGACAGAGAATAAACAATCAGGGGAGAAAATAAACAGATGGCCACAAAAACAATGCCACAAACAACAAATAGACGCAGGCCAAGACAGTCCCATCTCCAGCCAGAACAAGAGCGAAGAGAAACACATCTTGCTCAAAAACATAAGACCATTTGATTATGCACAAAAGCAGACAAACAAAAAAAGATGGAAATGTAGATTGACATGCAGAGAAGAGTTGGAAAGGAAAAAGGGAGGGGGGCGGGGGGGGGGGGGGATGAAAACAGTTAAGATTTCCAAAGCAATCCAAAGCAACAACATCCATTTTCAGAAAAAAGCTAAGGACTAGGCCTGCATGTGCTCTAGAACTGTCTAACAGGCAAGGATTTACTGGCAGTAATGCAGGAAGGGTAATGCTATTTGGAGTGGGAGAGAAGGAAAAGGGAACAGGCATTGTGAGTAATGGTGAAGGACGCTATAGACGTCCAGAGTTTTGCAGATGTGGAGTGATTGGAAGAGAACGGATCGGGTCCTATCCACTTGCCTGACACCGTGAACGTTCTTAATGGCATGGCTGATCTCCCTCCTCAGCTCCTTCTCATCAAAAACAATCTGAGGACCAGACGGACACGGCGCCATAATTGAAATCACATCATTACAATGTCACCCCTCCCTCCACAGTTATCCAGGCTAGAGAGGGGTCTGACCTTGACCAGCTCGAAGGGGAAGCGCTCGTGAAAGATGCGGTTGATCTTGGCGCCCCCCGACAGCTCGTTGGTGTCCACCTGGTCCCCGGAGCCCTCGATGCACTTCTCAAAGTCCACCCCGAACTGCTGCACCATCCTGGGGGGGAGGGCGGCGGGAGAGACCCCGTTAGGTCTCAGCCAAGCACGGAGTTCCAGCAACTCTTTACCTTACCCTTTGTTTGTCACCGCATACTTGACTGCAGTTAAGAGAGAGAAGTGGCTGCTATTGTTGGGGAATCGGTTTGCCCGTTTAGCACTCACTGCAGCAGGGCCTTGGTCTTGCGCGTGGGGTCGTCGGGTCGGAAGTTCTTGTACTCCTCCACCTCCTTCTCCAGAGACAGCAGCTGGCTCTGCAGCTTGCTGCGTAGCCCAGGGAGAGTGTCCCGGATGTGGTTGGTGAGTTGCTAGGGAGACAAAATCACGACGGTTACGAGGGGACGAAAAAAAAGAAGTGACGCGCTGACCTGAAAAGACCCGGCCGAGAAGACTTGCGGTCAATAACAGAGAGGATCCACGACAGTGCGGGCAGGCCACAGGCTCAGCCAGACCTGGTTGAGGGTCTTCTGCAGGTGGGGGGTGCCCATGCGTTCAGCTATGTGTCTGTAGGCCGGGTGGGACAGGAAGAACTTCCTCTCGGCAGCCAGCGCGGCTTTGATGTCCTTCCTCCCGTCGATGTCCTTCTGACTGCGGTTCACCACGCCGATGTAGCCTGCCGCACAAACACACAAACGGTGACTCCTGAGTTCCTCCAGGGAGGAAGGGATAGGTTGGTGCATGTTCTCGTGGGGACCGGCCCACCTCGACGCAGGGGCAGCAGCTTGTTCTCCAGGATGTCCTTGGCGTCGGTCCCTTCGTCCATCAGGTCCAGCTTTGTGATGACGCCAATAGTGCGCAGACCTATGTTTACAACCGCAGTACAACAAATCGTATCAATTAACAGTTGACTGTTACATTGTACTTTACTCTCATGTGGTTTGCTGTTGTATGTAGGAAATATTTACACGTTCTACATATACTTAGATTTTGTGCGTATTTAGCCAGCCTTCACTAGTGGTCATCAGAAAACCCACCAAGAGTTAAATCTTTAAACTAAGGGAATAAAACTATTTATTTTAAAAAGACTATAACTACTTTTGACAGACGCTGAGCATTCTTGATTTTTTGTCTACTGTATAATGAGCCCTGAGTATGCGTTTTTTCCTGTTTATTAAATCATTCATTAAATCAAACATCGGAAGAGAACATCTAAATAATGGTCTGCCCAGCGTCCGTCCTCATCCCTTGCCCTTCCTCCTGACTTCTGGTCTCTTTCCGAGGACCAACTCCTTACCATGTGGGTCCACCTCCTTACCTTGTGGGTCCACCTCCTTGGCAATCTTAAGGGCGTCCGAGTTGGCCAGGTCGGTGTTGGCGGGGGTGACGGCCAGGATGAGGCAGCTCTCCTTGGTGATGAACTGCATCAGCATGTCCCTGATCTGGTGCTCGATGTCTACCGGCTGGTCCCCCACCGCCACCTTGGTCATCCCCGGCAGGTCGATCAGGGTCAGGTTCAGCACTGAATGCAAACGAACAAGCTCAGGTCAGAACCAGGGACGTTAAATGGAAACGCTGTTAAACAGACCTAAAAAGCTTTTAGAACAATATGCAGGGGTGAGAGTAAAAGTCGAATGTTTGGCTCTACCATCAGCAAATATTTGGCTGCAAGTGTGTGTGTGTTTGAATAATTGCTAACTTCACCATTTGGGGAGTAGACTCTCAGGTTAATTGGGATGGGCGAGATCCCTTTGTTGGAGCCTGTAATCCTTTCCGTCTCGGCCTCGATCTCACTCCGCACCTCATCAAAGTCCACAAACTTCTTCCCTTTACAGTGCAGGAACTCGGCATATTCTATAAATAGCGAGAGAGGAAGAGAGAACAAGTGACCAATGCAGGAAGAGACAGGGAGTGAGCCGGAAAGAAACAGGGATATACTGTAGCAGACAGAGGGAGTATCTAGCTATGTGGGGAGGGGAGGAGGAGGGGGTGGTGGTGGGGGTGGGGGCGCAGATCACACGCAGAGCAAGAATAAAAGCAGAGTCCAAGATAGGGTCTGGGACTCAAGACTCACCAGCTTTGTTGTTGACCAGCTGCAGAATGAGGGGTCTACGGGTGACAATGCCTGATCCACGTGGTAGAAAGTCCCTGGGAGAGGGAGGGAGGGAGGGGGGGAGAGAGCAGGAAGCAGACAGACAGGGTGAGGGAGAGAAAACGAAAGCAATAATGAGTGGGAGAAGAATGGGTTGAAGTGAGGGGAAGAAGCAAAAATAAGAAATTATTCATTACACTCAAGGCCAATTTCCTCAGAGCATGGCCTGTGGTAAATTGATCAGCGCGAGGGAAGTTCACGCCTCCAACCTATCTTGCAACAAATAACAAGTGACATTTTCCATAATCATCATGTCCTCGCAGCTCAATTCATTCACACCCACTTGTGATGTTATAGCCTCATTGATTTTGTAATGTGGCATCCCTCTTTCTATTGATGTGCTCACTTTGCAGCAACACAAAAGCTAGGAGGCTCTTGGATAGATGGTTTCAATAGACCATGATCAGGCTAAAGTGTGTGCATGTCTGGATATGTCAATATGGCAGACATTGCCGAAGGGAAGAGATGAACAGCTTAGAGTTAGGCTAACACCTGCCTTTGACATGGCGTTGATGTTCTCTGGCACTCCCACATCTTATCCCATATGTATACTTACACCACACCATATCATGGATGACAAGATTATTAAAACATTACTGGAGCCTGCATCAAGAGCCTAAAAAAAACCTACAACAATTTAGGATCACCCTTTCACCTATTGCTTAAAAAAACTGGAAAAAGATCTACTTACGCTGTCTCCTCTCCAACAACAAGCGCTACACACCAATCAATTTGAGGGAGCTTATGTGAGGGTTGGTGTGGCGCCTACTCTTTATTATCAAGACAAACTTGAGATTAAAGAGAACACCCAACTCATTTTTTGGAAGTCAAAACAGGGATTTTCCTCCACGCAGTATGTGTATGTTGCTCTTAAAGTGACAGAGCCCCTAAGGAATGTCAACCTCCCACCAAGGCTGCTGAGTCAGCTCTCTGGACTGACTGGGGACTAGATTAGCTCACCACATCTACTCTTAATCAGTGGACGCTAACAAACTGGGTTGGGAAAAGATACACAACCCTGTCCTCACTCTCTAACCTACGTTCTGCCTCCATCCCAGTCTTAGGTCAGAACCTGCGGGCAGGAGGAGAGTGCGGAGGGGACCCGGCCTGCTCCATGGAGACTGGAGGCTATGCGTCAGCCACAGGACAAGACAGCAGCCCGTAGCTAGCTCATGCTAACTTTAGTGAGCAGCACTATAGCCTCGGTTGGCATAGCCTCTATAACAGTGGGAACATTCTGGATGGCCTGGGTTCAGCAAAAAAGACAGGTCTAGTGTTGTGCTGTGTGCTGCACATAATGAAGGCTAGAGCGGGCATTTTTCACCATGGTTAATGGGGGGGGGGGGGGGTTGAAAGCACTGTCCAAAAGAGGCTGGAAGAGAGAGTGAGAGAGCAGGAAGGGGGAGAGTAAAGGGGAGGAGGAGGCCAGTCTAAATGCAGTGGACAGAGATCTGAGGAGGTCCTGGGAGGAGCACAGCAAGGCTGACCTCTCCATGTGCTAATGTATTAATGCATTAATGCCTTGCTCTAGTGGCACAGCAGTGCGCCCCACTCTTTTCACCGGAGGTCTTTGGGACGTTTCATCCCCTCAACTCGTGGTCTCAGCCCCATGGGCAGGCGACAGCTGGAATAGACCAGCTCATCAAAACAAAGGGTGAAAAATATCACTACTTTTAAAACTAGCATTCGTATCATGCGTTGCTGCTCTACAAAGCATCATTGACACAAAGCCAGGCTAGATATATAAACACACATTCCTGTTCGATGGACTGAAAAGTCAGACTTGAAGGGAAGCAAGCGGGACTGGTGGGTGCGAGTCCATTATTGATGTGCTGTAAATGATAGACGAAGCCGAGCAGATTGTGTATCATTTCATGCATTATGGATGGCCAAGCAAAGAGCAGCTTCCCTTCATCAAACAGAGAGGGACACATAGAGAGAGCAAGACGACGGGAGAGAGAGAGAGAGAGAGAGAGAGGAGAAAGTCAGTCTGTCAGTGCCAACTCCCCTCCCCCTGCCTGTCGCCCTGACAGTCTCTGCCTCTCACAACTAGACAGTGGTACCACTGACTCACACGCTCACTCCCACCAGACACATTAGCCCATTGCAACCGGTGCTCCTGAGGGATGGAAGGTAGCCTGCCTGGCCGTGGCAGGGCCAGGCTGGGCTGGGCTGGATCACAGAGCGCAGGCATTGCAAAGCCCACGGGACACAGTGCAGTCCCAGTACGGTGGAGTGGTGATTAACACAAGCATGTGTCTGAACACTCATTCGGGGGAAGTGGGGGTCCAGCAGAGAATTCTAATTCTGATTATAATTACAGCAGCATTCCCAAGTTACTCACACATCGAAGTCTGTCGCACTGCACTGCCTGAAACAAAGATTTCCAGCAAGCTTATATCCTAGACTTTCTAATGTCAAACTGTGAACCACAAATGATAATGTCCCTGAACTTGTGGAGTCTTTTCCTCCTAATTTTCTGTTAGCGTAGCCGTTTTCCTAAGCCTTAAGCTGGCCTAGCCCAGTCTAACGGGTTAATCAGTCTAAAATGTACAAGTCAGTATCCAGCCGGCAGCACTTGCGATAAAAGCCCCACCCTGCCCAGCCTGTCGTGCTAGATATGACCTCCATACTCCCGCCCTCAGGGAGTGGATGACATCACTGCACAGACGCAGGCCAAACGGAGACCTCGTGGTCCTCTAGAAATTGAACGTTATTCATGGTTCAATAACACACATATTAAACTCGGGAGAGGGCATGCTAGGAAAATAAAACGCTGAACTGGACGCGAATGAAATGTAGCCCCCAAACAGAGCAATCTACAGAGCCCCAGAGCCACTGGAAGCATTTTATCTCAGCAGTTAATGGTCTTAAAAGGGAGCTTGATTGTATTTCTCGGGTGTGTTTATTTATTATGGCACACATATGTTAAGCAGCATTTAAGCAAAACAGCTTTGCAAGCCTTGAAAATAAGAGGCACTCTGCTTAACAGAGCTTGGAGAAAGAGAAGTTGCATATGCTTTTACATATTGCATATTCATTCAGCACTTTGCTAAAATACGCTTTAGAGTGAATATTTACAGTTGCAATTATTATTTATTATGATCAAAAGGCGAGGTTAAAAATGTGAATAACATGGATGTTTCCTGTGCCTGGAAGTAGGACAAATTAACATGTGCACACAGGCAGGTGCTTACGCTATGAAAACGTCTGTAAACAACAGCCCGCAGAGCAACACAGAAACAGTGGCTGAGTCAGACTGATTAGATCAGATCAAGATCCAATTTGAGAGGCATGCCTGGCACTGTGTTGTTCAGGTCTGCAGAGAATCCACCAGAAAGGGACTGCAAGGGGAAGAAGCACCACACCCACAGAGAAGAATGCAAACTCCAAACTAAGTCAGCGAGCGAGTCAGGCGGGTGCGAGTCCACTTGACTTGTCGACAGCATACATAGCACCTGGGAGGCCGAGTCACTGATTCAACACGACTGCCAGTTCCGCCACGCCTCTGACACAAACTCTAAGCGGTCACACCTCTTCCAGCAGAGCTAGCCTAATGTGATAGGCTAGCACATTCAGCACCGGTCTGACGCTTCCAGTGACAGGAGGAAAAGGCCACTAAGAGTGGCGGTCTGGTAGACATTTGCCAGTCAAACACAGTGAGGTGGCCCCTCAGCCAGCCAGTTGACCACAGCTGAACATGACACAGCAGCTTGCCTTTTGGGCGGGCCAGAACAATCATGGGAGGAGGGGCTGTTGTATATTGCTACTCGTGTGTGAGTGTGTGTGACTGTATGTGTGGGTGGGTGACTGTGTGTGCGTGTATGTGTGAACGTGTGTGTGAAACTACAAGTGAGGGTGTGTGACACTGTGTGTGTGTGTGTATGTGTGTGTGTGTGTGTGCATTCCCAAGGGATGGACTCTGTTCTCATTGCTGGTGTAGCAAAGAGAGAGATCATTTTACAGCCTTTGGGATCGGGCCGAACCTGAAGCGAAAACAACACATCATTTCTCACTAAAACATTTCTGCAAAGTGTCCTAATAGCCAAGTAACCCATAGCAGTCCAGACAGAAGCTTCCACTTGCCTAATTCACACACCACTTAATTAACCACAGCCAAGTGACATCCCATCAGTGTAACAACAAAAGCTAAGCTTTGAAGACTTAGCTAGCACTACTATGTGACAACTGAGCAACACAGCTCTTTATGGGTATCACCATGTCATAGGCTAGATGACTCAGTCCTCTATTCTGTTGCTATAGTGAGCTATGGCACCACCAAAACCCTTTGTGTTTGTTAGACTTGACCTTGGTGCTAGCACTGGGGGTGTGCTAATAACTTATTGACCGTAGAGATCACGGCAGGATAAATTGGACCGCTAAGTAAAATGTCCCTGCAGAGGACAAATGTCGCACAATGTACTGCTTCTAAAAGAGCAAATGAATAAAAGCTGTTTAAAATACATAACAGAAATCATTTGTACTGTTCTGTGCTTAAGCCATATATACACGCCTACATTGCTTGAGTGTAGCCTAGGGTGGCCTTAATGTGGACTGCCGGCATTTGAAAGGCCTGCTTGGGCATAGAAATTGAGGTGGCTTGCAAACGTCACAGCTGTTGTGTTAATTACAGCCACTTTGTGTCAATTGCTCATCAGAACCTACATGTGTGTTGAGTTGTAAGAGGAGTGTCCATTCTTGATTAACTGCAGCTATGACATGCTATTGTTTGTAACCACAGGGATGTCTGTCTAACATAAGTGAGTGAGTGTGTGTGTGTATGTGTGTCTTTTTGAGTGGGCTTGGTTCACCAAGTTTATCTTACAGGCTGTCACTTGGGAAACCTGCTAAACTTCTTTGTTTGAGAGATCACTTGTTTTCATTATATCAGCAGAGGATAGGCCTATAGCCTGTTAAAGCCCAGTGGGTTAGTCCTCAAGACTAGCAGCAGAGACAGACAGTCACACTAGCAGCTTCTAATACTTGATGTAAAATACCAATATTAAACAATGTAAACAAAAAAACAAACAAAAAAATCTGAACATACGAATATGGAGGAAGTGAATTGTGTGACTTTATGCCTAAATGGCTTTCTAAATACTAGACACAAAGTGTATCCTTATTTAGAGTATAATTCCTACAAACAGAAATGAAATAATATGAAAAGTAGTTGGCTTCAAAAATAAGTAATATTCTTATGATGTCGTCCTGTTAAAACAACTGCAACTGCTTATCTGATCAAAAAGCCTGGCCTGACAGACATAGCCAATTCGTTTTCAACATAGCTGACAAAAATATAAAACAAAACAAAAACCTCAATACACAGCCTCAGGAACAGCCCGGGTAAATGTAAATGCCACACTAATCAATTAATATTCTGCTGGAACTTTTTGGGTGGTATACAACAACATACACATGTTGGCGTGGGGCGGGGGGTTATGACAGGTATCTCTTCGTAACAAGGGAGAACATAAGGCAGAACTATGGAAATGCAACACAATACATTTCATTATGCTTAAGGGCTGAAAGATTAACAATATATTTTGTCTTATTTATGGGGCATATTTAAACTGTAACACGCTAAACAAGAAATTGGTTAATAATGCACTCAAAATGAATGAACACCCGTGTTTAAAAAACGAAAGCAATATTAAGAGGTCGAAAGTTTCTATCTTTTCACATAGTTGGGTTTGTGTGGCTTAAGTTGGTCGTATTGTAGCAGTGCAGCTGTACTACTAGAAACCTAGAAACTACAAATAAGTATTACTACAATTCATACTATTGAGGCTTCTCACGCAACGACCCATGGCAATGCACTTTGGTACTTCTCTACAATCTCATTCTAAATTTCCTGACTGGCTACTTACTGTATGTCAGAAACGACATGAACTTATATAATTAACATAATATACTCTTTTTAACGTTATTTAAACGAGGAGTTTGCATGAGTAACAAATTTAACCTAAACAACTTGATTGAGTGTGTTGGATTTGTGGTTAGTGTTCGCCTATTCAAAATGTACTAACGTTAACTAACGTTTGCTTTGAAGCTAACGCGCTAATTTAGTTAGCGTTACCTGCCAACGAAATTTTCCAAGACAGAGCTTTTTCCAGCACTCTGTCCACCCACTACAGCAATTTGAGGAAGGTCCAAGTTACAACTTTGGCCAATGGAGCTAAAGGCGTCTTGAAGTTTGTTGATTAGGGGAATCAAGTCTTCCATCCCCCGGTTCCCCATGGTTGCGTTCGATCAGATCAGCTCCCGAACAGACTGCTAGGAGCTAATGTAAACGTTAACGTTAGCTTTAGCCGCAAAGTGCTCGGGTTACTCTGAAGTGTTAAATTCCTCCACCTCGAGCTGCCCCTCTGTGTTTTCTCCTCCAAATGTTTAGGTCTTCGACTGTTTCGTCAACACAAAAAAAGATTGTAGCGTGTTCTTCTGAACACGTTAAATAAGGAAAGTAAGCCCAAACGGACGGAAAACTTACAAAACAAAACTTCCTCTCCACACCACCATCCGGTCAGGCGGGTCATCTTCCGATCCAAACCGGTGGGTAAAGACCCACCATCTGTCAACGAAAGGAGGAGAATTCATTGGCGTATACAACTACCACTCAATAAATTAAGTCTCCCTATTGGCTGGTCAGTAGGCGTGTTTTTTGTTAAATCGAATCCAGTGGTTGAACGGTGTTTCAATCATGTGTATGTCACCAGCGTGCTTGTTCGTCCCATCATGGCTGCGCCCGTGATTAGAGAAGCTGCTACAAACAGTTCGGAAACAAGTATGTCTGTTAAAAAAGTTGTCTCTTCTATTGCTCCCCTTGCCTTGCAAATTGTTGCTGAATGTCCCGTGACCAAAGCGAGAGCATGTGACCTTACACTACCACACTGCACCGTTAGCACCCCAGTTTTCATGCCTGTAGGCACGCAAGGAACCCTGAAAGGAATCACTGTGGATCAACTGGAGGCTCTTGGATGTCAGATTTGTCTGGGTAACACATACCACCTAGGTATGAGACCGGTAAGTGATAGTCTTCTGTTGATATTACGTGTCTTTGCCTTTTAAACGTCAAGGCTCTCTGCCGTAAGATCTACGTGTCTCAAAAACTAGGCTTGTATGTGTATCAATCTAAGCCTACTGGCTGCTCAGTGAGAGATTTGACAGCGGCAGGAAAATAAAAACAATGATGTGCTCTGCGTAACAGGGTCCTGAACTCATTGAGAAAGCAGATGGTTTGCATGGCTTCATGAACTGGAAGAGAAACCTCCTAACAGTAAGTATTAGCTCACCACCCAAATACAGTAAAATGTCTGTATGGTTGAATCTCTTGTCACCTTTTTTTGTGTGTCAATAAAAACACTTACAGAGCAGACCGGAGTTGGGGACATTTTCTCTTCCTATGTATCTCTTGCTCAACAAAAATATCCACTCTGCTCTCACATAGGACAGCGGAGGATTCCAGATGGTGTCGCTAGTGGAGCTTTCGGAGGTCACTGAGGAAGGGGTCAGGTTCAAGTCGCCATATGACAGCAAGGAGATCCTACTTACTCCTGAGCAGTCCATTGGCATACAAAACAGTCTAGGTAAGTTTAAGGAGATCGACAGTTTTAGTAACAAGTCAGACAGTACTTTTTTAAATCAGTCTGTCTACTTAAGTAGATCTGATAAGGCATGGACCAGACACAATGTTTTTAACAGTTGCATTTCCTCTTTCTCTTACTGTTCTTTAAAATTCCAAGTTGTTTGTGTCTACAGGTTCAGACATCATGATGCAACTGGATGATGTGGTTAGCAGTACAGTGACAGGGCCGCGGGTGGAGGAAGCTATGAAGAGATCCGTCCGCTGGTTAGACCGCTGCATAGCGGCCAATAAGAATCCAGAACGACAGAACCTTTTTGCCATCATCCAGGGAGGGTTGAATGCAGAGTTGCGCAAGGCTTGTCTAGACGGTAAGGTTTCTTGCTGCTCTTTACAAATACTATCCATCAATCCTTTGAAATATGACATTGCAAATATGCTTTTATGTATTTTTCTTTTTCTCTTTAAAATAATAATACAGATCAGCCATTCAAGTAATCCATAGCTAAATAGCTTGTGTGCATTCTGTGTCAGCTGTGAAATTATTCTGTGTGTTTAAGCATACAATGTAAATGAAACCATGTTTTGTAGCATGTCGATTTTAATCTAAATGTAGTGATCTTTCTGTCCAATCTATAACCTTTTGTACCTGTTCTGTACAGAAATGACCAAGCGGGATGTCCCTGGCTTTGCCATTGGTGGCCTGAGTGGGGGTGAGGAGAAAGATGATTTCTGGAGAATGGTTACACTGAGCACAGACCACCTGCCCCGAGACAAGCCACGTTACCTCATGGGTGTCGGGTATGGACACTCTTTACCAATGTTTCTTCTATTCCTCACTTTACCACGACCATGCTGCAGGACCTCATATGGGTTCTCATAAGACACGTCTGTGTATGTTGCAGTTATGCTGTGGACTTGGTGGTGTGTGTCGCTCTGGGTTGTGACATGTTTGACTGTGTCTTTCCTACCCGCACTGCGGTAAGTACTTACCTCTGCGTGCACCCGGTGCCCTGAAATGTAATATTGTTTCATAACTTCCTTGAAGATTGGTTCAATTGGACTCAATCTGGTCATTGTTCTCGGCCTGCAGAGGTTCGGGTCAGCCTTGGTTCCCTGGGGATCTCTTCAAATGAAACACAAGCAGTTTGCCAAGGACTTCCAGCCCATAGACGCCGACTGCCAGTGCCCCACTTGCAAGAGGTAAGGGAGTCCTGCTCTAAAGAAAATAAGATAAAAATGTGAGTGTGTTTTTCCGCATTTATGTAGGCCATTAGAATTCTTAATTGTACCCACGTTTTTTTCTATTCAAGGCACAGTCGGGCGTACCTTCATGCCCTTTTCAAGAGTGATACAGCCGCCATGCATCACATCACAATCCACAACATTGCCTATCAGGTTAGTCTAGGAGAGAAAATAATAGAAGGTATTATTTAATAGTTTACCACAAACAGAAGTCGTTTCTTGTACTAATGTCTTTAAATAACTTTAATCACATCCTATTTTCCCTGTTCAGCTCACCCTAATGCGCTCTGTGAGACAGAGTATTGTGGAGCATCGCTTCCCTGATTTTGTGAGGCTGTTCATGAGGCGCATGTTCCCCTCCAGTGAACAGTACCCCAGCTGGGCTGTGGAAGCTTTGGCTTCAGTCAATATCACATTGGATTGACCCTGGGATGGCTACTATTTACACAGACTGAGAATTGGACTGTATTTACAGTTATCACTGGGACTTTTGCTACCCGCTTTTTTAAAATCCTTTTTTATGGTTCAAGTCACAGTTTTCTGCTGTTTGATCTTATGGCTGAGCAATTTTCCCTCTCTTCCCTGTCAGCTATACTGAAATTAGCCGAATTTCAGATGCTGACCCAAATACAGCCAAGCAGTGTTTACTCAATAGTCTGGTTATTTTAGTGCACTAAAGACAAAATTGCAATGAATCTTACCCTCGCCTAATTTTGATTTGTCTATAAGGGGATGGGGTTTATTAAACCAATGTTACTATCCATTTCTTTTGGCATGGTTGGTTGGCCCTGCCCTCAGCCTTTCAGTAGAGATTAGGCTGTTAATCCTGTTTGTGGTGAAATGCCAATTTCCTGGAGAGCAGAGGTGGCCTCTGGACTTTGAAACAACATCTGCAGCAGCTGCTTAGCAGGCCACAGTCTGATCATCTGGGGCCAGACGGGTTTTGAAATACAGCAACTCCTCTGATGTTCAGGCTCTTGGTCGTTACCATGGATACAAGCCCAACTTCTTGTAGATGATGCCATGTTTTCTTTTTACTAGAAGGCATTCAAATTGTAGGCAATGGTGAATATTTCACCTAAGGACAATTTTGTGAAACACTTCTATCATTTGCATTTGTGGGAAAACAATACTTGTCTGTATTTGGTCCATCAGTTATGTTCTGATGTGCTAGTGGTAGTTATTCCAACACTGGCTTAATGTTGTGGACTAGTGGTATTAAACCACTAGAGGGCAAAGTAGGCATTACCAAATAAGTGGCGGTGACAACAAAGCTTGTTCTACATTCTTGTGTTTTTCAAATAACAGATACTTTTTTTTTAAGTAATAAATTATCAACTTTTTTAATGTCTGCTGTTGTATAACATGCAATTTATATCCTCAAGATTTTTGGGGGGGAGCCATGGTGCTTTTTACATGCCACAGCTCCAATAGGTAGCTTAATGTTTGGGTACCTGATCATTCCTGGTTTTTACTTTGATGTCTTTAGTTGGTCCTTGTCCTGATTTAGAAACATTGCAAGTTCATTTGAATAACACCTGTTGTTTTTCGTTTTGAAGAGAAGGAAAGTCAATAATATTTATTTAATGTGAAGGTTTATTATGTGGACCTATTACTCCTTTTAACAAAATATGATGTACTTAATACAAGGTTCTGGAAAATCTGTTTTCTTAACTGAATGTGACAGAGACGAAATATGGTGCCAGTTATGTCTAGAGGGTGTTCGTTGATGATTCAATTATAATAAATACCCGATGATAACTAAAATTGAACAGTTTGAGAGTAATAATATGTTATTTTAAGCATAAACTCTATACCAAACTCATGAACTGTGCTTGTTGACGTTTGGTTTCGTTATCTAAAAATAATCGGGAATTGTTAATTTAATGAAAAGCCAAGCTTCATCAAATTCGCCACAGTCCTAATTAATGTCTGACCAAGGGTCGCATATTGGATTGTAAAATGAACAACATGCAAAACAGTAGTCAATTTTCATTTAAAAATGTAAATGACCAGCAGTAATTTAAGCGAATCTGAATTGTACTCATGGCAAGAAAGATACTTTACAGTTTGTAATGTAAAAATGCCATAACCTTGATATGGATACATTTTGACATGTTAAATATATTCTGTTGATTTCACGCGTATGTGATTTTTCCCTCTTTAAAGTTGCCATCATTTATGTAAGATTTTCTATTTCAGTTGAAGATGTTTATCCAATCGATTTACAAATTATAGTGCTTCCATCGAGTGAACAGGCTTGTTTCAAGGGGACTACCAGTTGCTCTCCAGTTGTCACAGCAAAAGTACCAACGCGTCACAGCACATCATCCTCGACCTGTTGCTTTGGTAGAAAAGTACCACGTCGTCAGTCTCCTGAAAGCAGCGAAAGAAAAAACTTCAGTTGGGGTGCCATGACTTGTTCATTTAATTTACATCCTAAATAGGAGTGGTTTCTTTGTGGAATTGTCAGAGTATCCTCTGTTTGCATTCCTTCTCGGGTATTTTGCGCTTGTGGATTCGGCGCCGAGGAGGGGACAATGGTTGAGATCGAAAAGGAGGTACTCCCTTTACCTCCACGGTACCGGTTCCGAGACCTGTTGCTCGGAGACTGGCAGGCGGATGATAGGTAAGGAGAAAGAAGGTTTCACATAAAGACATACGCTATGTATTTTGTAAAGCGTCTTGGAATAATGTTAGTTGCGCATCTGTATTGCTATGCCATTACATGGTTACATTATTAATATAATTATATTATTTTGATTTGTATAATAACTAAAGAAAAAAAAAAAAGCATGTTTCATACGCTGTTTATTCGTGGTGCAGAGTCACTATAGAGACCTCTGAATCGAGTTTATTGCATTAGGAGAAAAAAGTGAATAATATGAATTATATTATTATGCATTTACCTACAACAACTTGCTTGCTATACTCTTATGTGATTTCTTTTGGAGAAGTAGGTAGGACCATTAAAATAAAATTATTTTTGGCCATTACAAATTACATTTGCACTACAAACCAGGGCATCTGCAAGGCAATTTCAGGTATCCCCACCAACAGTCAATTAACTCATGCTTAACCTCCCATTTCAAGACCATGCATTTGCTATCCACATAAATATTTATCAGATATGAGTATGCAACACCAGGTCTGGCTTTTTCATTGTTGATCCTCACGGGAAACTCAACCTCCATTTCATGCCCCCCTTGTTGCTAGGAGAGAAATGAGGACCAAAACACTTGCATGTGGACTTGAGTGGGTGTTACAAATCAGATAATTGGTGAAATTGTCCCTTGAAAGCCTTGATGGTAAGGCTAAGTGAACATTGAATCACTGTTATTCAATACAGATATATTGTTGGTGAGGTGTAAACAACCTGTACCCTTTGTAATGGGGATGACATTACCACAACAAGGGTTCAGCCTCCAGTAGAGTTTAGTGGTTTTATCAGATGAACTTGGCTGGCAAAATGACATATTTGTCTTAAATCATCATCTGCACACGCTTCCCAAAGGGCAGATATTGTTTTTTAAACCCTTGCAGTGGCCATTGGTGACCTTGCAGTGGTAGTGAATAGCTTATATGTTGCCCAAGGAGGTTGTTACCCATTCAGATAACAACCTGGTTCTGGCTCCCTGGAAGGAAGTGAGGGTTGGTTCCAGGAAGAACGTGAAAGTATCTTAAAGTCGGGATATGTCACGCTTAGGGAAGGCAGGGAAATAAAAAGGCCACAGCAGACAACAGAGACTATGTGGCTAAATGTGTGTAAAGTGTATGCGACGGAAACTAGGTGGGTGTTCTGAGTGGAGCACGCTCGCGCAGTGACTGTGCTTGTTATGATAAAGAGGCTGCAGAGACATTTGCCTGGGAGGCAGGCCTATACAGCAGTTTTGACTTGCTTCCTAAACACATGTTTAATGTATTCCCAGTAGATGAGTGTCTGTGAGATTTTTGTCTGTGACTTCAAAGGCTCTCATGGGGCACGAGCTCTGTTTGTGGTCGTGCTAACTCTGTATCCTTCCTTGTGAAGCTCTGTAAAGAGATTCACAGGACACACACACACACACACACACACACACACACACACACACACATACACACACATACACACACACCTTCTCTGAAACAGAGTAATCCCATCCGGGCTGGGACTGAGAGCCACTTCTCTGGGTGAACAGTGGCAAAGTGGCAAATTAGGCTTGGCAGAGCTGTGTATGTGTGAGTGTTTGTGTGTTCAGAGAGATAGAGCGAGAGAGGGAGAGAGAGAGTGTGTGTAAGCCGCGGTATTTTGTCATGGGTCAGAATGTTGATCTCATCATCCAGGGAGCATTAACAGGTATATAAAAAAGTCTAGTGCAGAAAAACAAGCGCTGATTAATAGTGACAGACAGCTTCATCTCTGGATGGCATGCCACAAGATCTGCACAGGTCTACCCATCTAGGGAGCCCAATTACTCTGCTTAGACACACACACACACACACAATAGATTAAAATGTCACACACTCTCCTTTTCTCCCACACGTTCAGGCACACGTATTAATGATCTCCCTCATGTAGCAGTTCTTACTCTATAACAGGGGAAAAACGCACACTAAGGAGTCGATGTCATCGCAGCACAGGTTCCGACTTTGAAGTCGTCGGAAGTCGGAAAACCCCCCTCCCACCCTGGCAGGCTCTCCTGTCCTCCTCTCAACACACACTGTACAGGCTCATGTTGCTGCTGCCGCTCCCTCGTTCTCCATCCCCCTCTGTGTTTTGTTCTGCCCTGTTGGAGTGCCTCTTGACGCACTCCAATGTGTTCACCTTTTCCTCTTCAGGGGCTGTTTTTTTGGTCAAATGGTAGAACAATGTGTTCCAACCTGACTGAGAAGGAACAATTCATGACAATGTTTCCCTCTTTCAACTGAGAGAACTTTTTTTTTCCATTGCTGCAGAGCAATGACTTGAAAGCTTGATAGGAGATACTTTGACAGGCAGAGTGTACTGTTCATATCTGCGTGAAAACAGTCGGCAGAGGGCTCTCACACCTTTTTTTCGGGCTTGAAACCATTTGCCAGATAAGTGTCACAACATTTCAGGTTTTGGTATACAGTACACCTTAATTCTAAGCATGTTTTGTCTGTTTGTTTCTTGATCTGCTTCTCTTTGATTTGACGGGCCAGAGAGACAGTTAAATATGGTCATGGCAAGATGAAATCTCCACAAGCTATTGACCAGTCCACTCATTTTCTCTCTTTCACTCTCTCTCTCTTAAACCAGCGCGTCTCTAGACAAATTCAGCCATTCTGAATTGTACTCTATGAATACAACATAATTTATGTCTGAATGTAATCAACAAATTCTGTTCATCTTTTTTTTATTCGCAATAGCATATTGAGGCATTGCACAAAAATACACATACACACACACACACAACACACACACACACACACACACACACACACATACACACCTACTTGCACACAAACGCACTTACACAAATGCACAAAAATGGGCCTCCATAGGAGCTTTTCACAGTCAGGGATTATGAAACAAAAAACTGTCTCATGCCCGTAGGAGAATCGCTTTTGAACTAGCACCCCCCCATCAGGCCTTTAATCTTGGTGTCTGGGTTCATTGGAGCTATCCTTCTTCCCCCCATGCTCCTACCTGTCCTCTTCACATTTTTTTCTCCCTCTTTAGAAACTAATTTACCCAGAGAAACATCAAGCACGACTTATGCATCAGGAGGTGATATCAATTGGCAATCGTGTGCTTGCCACCCCTGAATCAATGACATATAGAAAAACACTACACACACACACACAAAAGAAAAGTGAGCCTTTCATATTTTTTTACTTGTAGTTTAAAAAGTATTTGGGATTATATTTTGCAATATGGTGGGGGTAATGGAGGTGGGGTAGTACACAGAGACCTCATCATTTGTTCGCTGATTCATGGCAAGTGTGCTGCACAATCCTGTACACGTCAGTAAACATTCCGTTCTAAGTACATTTTGGGGAAACACAGTTTTGAACCATAACTAATTGACTAGTGTTTACAATTGGTCGCAATGAAGTGAGCGCCCTGGTGCGTGATGGGTTAACGGGGATGCCTGACATGTGAGACCCGGCAAATTAAGGCAGTGCTGCGATCCTGACTCTTAATTGGAGAAGGCTCCCAGCAACAACCTAGCTGATTACTGTGAAAACACACAGAGCACCCGTTCTGAACCAAAATTAGGAAGATTTGCCTTTGTACAGCGTCCCTCATCGGATCCAACAAGAGGTTAGTTTTAGGCCTACTTTTGGGGGGTCCTCAAATAACAGCCTACTCTCATGGCCTGAGAATAATGTCAGAAACACCTCCTAATTTTATTTTGTTCCTACCTCTTTGTTCTCTCCACCATGCGGTTGGCTGTGTCCATGAAGCATGATGATTGAAGTGATTCGCCTGGGGGCCGTCGAGTTGTAGGGCCCCGTAGAGGAGAACTTTAGAAGGGTTAGTTCAGTCAGCAAGGTACGGGCCTCTGGAGAACGCAACCTATTAGATGCTTGGTCAGATTCTGTTTAACCACTGACTTTCGTTTGACGGCTTTCGTTTGACATTTTGCTATATGCTATTTTGCAAAACCGCTAGCCTTTATGAGACAGAAAGGGAATTCCCAGACAACTTCTTTCCTGTTCAACAGGCACCGTCAACAATAAAGTTGCACCGTCTGCACTCTCAGAAGTTAGCGCCTAACACCTCAGAAGGGCTCGCTAGCACAGCCCAACCTCCTGGGGTAGTCTGATTTGGATGGTGCCGTCAAGCCCCTCAGCTTGGTGGGGGCTCGGAGACCTGTGCTGTGGAATCACAGACACACTTATTCCCCAACTCTCAAATCCATGTCGGTCTAATATGTTGCAGCAAATGTCTTTAACCTAAAGGCTATACTCTGGCTATTTATTGGGTAAATTGTGTCCTTTTGTAAACATATATGGAGATTGAATAGGGGCTTGAAATTATATTAACATTTCCCTTCCAATTTTTATTTGTGACATGGCTGTTCACTTTGCAACTAAACACATACATTTACAGGAGTATACAGGGTGAAAAAAACGTCTGCTACAATGTTATGTTGGACCTTTAAATCTGTCTTTGAAACAGCATTGAGTAAAACGGCTATTGTACACACTTACTTACTGTCAATGTGGACTACACAGCTTGGGTAAATGATGACTTTCATTTAGTTCTCCCCGTGCAGGGATTGCGGGGGCAGAGGAAGGCTGAGCATTGAAGGCTCAAACTGTGATACACACTACCATCCGTCAAAGTGCAGACGGGCTGCTTTTATAGCATGCCCCTCTAGAGAGAGAATGATGGAGAATGGGAAATGGAATCTCTAAGTAGCGCAGTCGTTTTAGAGAGCTCGTGTCTCCTGTGATGTGTGAATTAAATCATATCATCTTAGTGTTATTGATGAACCACAAATCTCTTTTTTTTGGACGTCCTCATCTTTCTAGACCCTGTAATACTGAATTAGTCAAAGTGACTGTCTCAAACGGAAGAAATTATTTATTCCTGTAGGGTAAAACTGAAAGGGTAAAACTGAACTTTTTCTCAGTGGACTATAAAAATGGCTTCTCTTGAGTCTTTATTTTTTATGAGTGTGCCTTATCATCATGATTCTGTGAGTGTTGCGGTTGAACTCTTTCTGGTGTATCTGGGTCGGGACAAGCTGCCCCCCCCCCCTCGGATGAATCACAACACACCTCTCCGCCAGGCAGGCGCCATGGAGGTGTGCAATTTATTTGCCTGCTGTCGCCGCGTTGAATTCACCTCACCTTTTTGTTGGGCTTTGCCATTGTTGCCACGCTTGGTCGGCTTTTTTCCCTGTCACCTTGTAATTCCATGTCATCTTTGGCTACTTCTCTCCTCTCACTGATTTGCACTCACGATGGCTTTTCATGATGCCACATTCCTATGAATTACTGCAGGATCATCCAATCCGAGGTGTATGCACCACCATCTGTGGTCAGCGTGGAAGTTGCTCATTCGCATTTCTCCAAATAAAAAGAGCAAACGTACATTTTAAAAGTGGACGACGTTCACATGTTCCAATCAAAGTACTGCAAGGTTTTGTCCTCTCTTGATTTCTCTTATCTTCGCGTGGCAGGCCGAAGTTGGGATGACTTTTTAGAGAGGATTACTCAAAGTCCTTTGAGGGAACGGAGATGTTTCATTTTCAGCTGCACTCACCTTTCAGCGGCATGTAGACTCTGGGCTGTGTGTGAAGGTTGTGATGGAAACTGTGCAACGTTGTTGTTAGAGTTCAGCTCTTTCTATTTTCTTCCTGTGCATCGTTAGGTAGCTGCTAGCTGGCGTTGTGTTATTATCGAACATGGCACACTGTACAGGTGAAGCAATTTCTCTCACTCTACTCTCTATTTCACTCTCTGTCTCTGTCTGACTTTGTCCGCCTGTGTTTTCTGTCTCACTGCAACAGCTTGACGACAAATCAATCAATCTCTCGACAATCTCTCAAATTGTCTTAAACATGAATATGATATGAATATGAATATGAATATTTTGCATCACTGCCTTTAATATTTCGAAGAATTGTTATTGCTGGTTGTGTTTTATCCTCTGGGGCTATAGTGGTTCAGACTGACTGAATCGCCGACAAACAAGAACACAGTCTGTGAAGGGAATTGACGGGACCTGATGTGTACCGATAGAGTTCTATGCGTCTTGGGACTGCCATGGATGGCAGGTTGTCCTGCACCCTCTTCCCGCGCTGTCAGACCTGACAGCTCCACTCTATCGTAAAATCTGTCAACCCAAGCCACATCAAGCCTCCAAATCATCTGTGTCGAACATAGCTGTTCGGTTGAAGGGCCTTCCAGTAATGGAAACCCTCTGCCAAAGCAATTATTGTCAGTAATGATCTATTCCTAGTTCATTTTGTGGCTTTTTGCTAAGCCCTGTAAACCAATATGCAGGATTATTTTCATGAAGCCTTGGGCATTAGCACGGTTTTGGAAATTATGCCCTCAAGAGTTTTCCCACTTGTTTGTTCTGCCCCTGGTTAACTTGAATTAGAAAATCCAACACTTAATCTTCTGTACAGCCCAGCCTTTTAGTGGACCATATTTCTGTAACACTCATCATGTGTCGCCCAAAGTGGTTAAGGCATGCTCTGTTTGGCTGTTAAAACTAGGGGGGGTTGGGCCTCCACACCTAACTGCATGGGAGCTTATCAATAATGGAACTCATCTCAACTTGCATTTAAGGATGTTATCTGTGTTGCTTGTGGAGGCCGTGTATCTAGTTACTGCTCCTCTGCAAATAGCTGCCTAATGTACCGAGATAATGAGCTAATGCTGCTCACGGCGACGAAGGTCACGGCATCACTTCAAGCCTGCCTTCCAGGCGGATTCCAGTTCCGTGGCCTTGCTAGCTGTTTGCGTAACACCGCCAAATTCAATTTTGCGGGCCCCTTTTTCTTTTAATGGCGTCTTATTTCGTGGAGGGAAGGAAAGTGATATGACCGGGGAGCTCACCTTACATCTCGCTCTTTCTGTTTCCCTCACGCTCCCTTCCCTCCCTTCGTTTTATTCCTCTCGTCATTACCGTGACGAGTCATTCTCTAATCAAATGCTGCAATTACAGTTTGCACCCTGCGTGCCAGGGGCCCAAGATAGCGAAACTATCCCGGTTTCTTTTTTTTTTATCTCTGTGTATGCAACGAGGGGATTAATGCTCCAGAAACTACAGGAGTAGCAGATGAGCTGCTGCTTTGGACTGAGGAATCCTCTGAGGCCAAACATTCCTTTCTTTATGTGAGCTCGGGAGAGACCAAGAGAGAGAGAGAGAGAGAGAGAGAGAGAGAGAGGGAGAGAGAGAGAGTAAGCGTGAAAGGAAGGAGAGAGAGTGTGGGAAGTGCGAGGAGCGATGCTCTGTCGCCATGGCAACCAAAAAAAGAGGAAAGTTTGTCCCCGGGTGTTGCCTGCTTCCTGGCTGTGACTCGGGGTTTGCTGGGAGTGTGTCACTCACCCATACAGTGTGTGGTGCTGCTTCCCCCTAACCCCCCTCCCACACACACACACACACACACACACACACACACACACACACACTCTCACTCTCTCTTTCCTGCTGAAACCCCTGCGCGGGGAGAGCCCCCAGCTGCCAGCAGATTAGATCATGGCTCTGCTCTTTCATCTCGGCGGGTGGCGGAGAGGGGCCACCTGTGAGCTGGGTGTCTGTTTTGGTCTTCCGGTTGACTCATCCCCCTGGGGCCCAGTAGGTCTCACTATAGCATGGTTATGAAAGGGTCACCCAGAGCACAAGGTGGTCGATGTGTACTGGGGAAAAAAATGCTTCGTTGTGTTTGCTGACATCTGATACAGGGAGGAGGAGGGTGTATGTGTGTCTGGGTGTGTGGCCATGTGTGTACAACCTTTTCCATACTCCGCGTATAAGAAGTTCATAACTGAGGATGTGCACATGCCAGTCAATATGGTGTAATGATCCCTTAATGATATGTTGAGGTGTGTGTGTGTGTGTGCGTGCGTGTGTGCGTGCGTGCGTGCGTGCGTGCGTGCGTGTGTGTTTGTGCGTGCGTGTGCATGCGTGTGTGTGCGCGCACTAGGGTCTGGGCCCGTCCCTTTGGCTAGAGGGACTGGATGGATTGGAGAGGGGAGAGCAGTAATTATGGACTCTCGTGTTCAGCGGAACATCAGAGGGAAGCAATTTGTTGCTCTATATTTAATCAGGGGAGATAACGAGGCTGACTGTAGCCGTCTGGCCCCAGACCCACGAGCGGGAACACAATTTCCTCTCAAAGCCATTCGTCTTCAATAGGACCCCCTCTGAGGCTCCTTTTACAACCCAACCGTTCATGTCGGTGGAATTGTTCTCCCTCTCCGCCGCCACAGCGGCCCCTTCCCTGCTCCTTGTTGGAACTGTAAGCCCTGCTCCACTACGCCACGCCCCCTCTGTCCAGTTCCTCTGCGCCATGTCGATCAGCCCAATCTCCTCGTTCCATTTTTCTGGCTACCCAGGTCCTCTCCCCCCCCTTTTTGAACCCCCCCCCCCCCGCAATGTCAATTTACCAGTATTTCCATCTCTCCATCCTTCTCTTAGGGTGCAGGTTGAGTTCTATGTCAATGAAAACACTTTCAAGGAGCGCCTCAAGCTGTTCTTCATCAAAAACCAAAGATCCAGTGAGTTGTTTGTGTTGGGGACCAGGATTACTCCCTGTGTGCGCTTTGGCATTTGTTAGATGTCCTTCCATGTGGTGGCCTCTCAGGTTTTCTTTCATGTGGTTTGGTTGATTTGTTTAGTGTTCTCAGTACTATATTGGTTGGTGTTTGAGTCTGTGACGTGGCATTGGTCTTTGTATGTTGCCTACTTATTTCCTGTTTACTTATTGCCCGACTCTTCAACTGTTATCAGTTTTACCTACCAAAAAAATGAAAGTAACTCCATTTGCTGTTTCTGTGTTGCAGGTTTGAGGGTGCGAATGTTCAACTTCTCTCTAAAGGTCCTGAGTTGTTTCCTGTATATAGTCAGAGTCCTACTGGACAACCCCTTGGAGGAGACACAGAACTGGTGAGTGGCAGGGAGCCGGGGTGAGGGGACGGCTGTGGTAGGGTAGAGACATAACACCTGGGAGGGGCTTATGATCAAAATAAAGATGGGGTTATGATCAAAATAACTCAATGGGGATTCCAGCAGGTTAAAATGGAGTGGTCAGCACAGCCTAGTGAGAGGGCGCAGTAGAAAAAAGCAAGCGAGAGAAAGCCTCCCGGGTGATGAAGGCTTGTGATGGTGTTGGTGCTTTTGAACCCGCTGACCTGGCCACTGTCTCCCTGTTCCCCCCTGCAGCGTGGACGGCGTGAACTGCTCCAAACAGAACGCCTCTGCGGCCCATCCCTGGAGCCAGTTTGACTGGTAAGAAGCGGGGCCGGGGCTCTAAGTGGGACTAATGGCTGTGGCCTGGGACCGGAGATCACCGAGGCGGAGGAGGAGGAGGGGGGGGGGAGGATGAGGCGCGGGCAGACACACTCCGCCGTCACGAGTCCTTGTGTAACCCGATCAATGCCGGTGTCGTGCGCGGCCCCCGGTAACGATGGCATGGAGCGGCACAGCACCGTGTCACTTTGCCGCGGCGTCACAGCGCCATGGATTTTCATGCACGGAATAATGCCTGTGTGCTCCGGTTACGCATGGCCTAACCAGCGCATAGCAAGCGGAGGGAGAGGCTGGTAGATGGAGCCCTACGTCGTGATAGGCAGAGGGCTTTTCGAGGGGCAGGGGGGGTGGCGGGGGGGGGGGGGGTGCATGGGGAGAGAGTGGCACTGCAGCGTAGAGGGGGGGGGGGGGGGGGGGGGTTGTCCGACTGCACTCCGCCTCCCGCTAAGGGAACTATCGATCTAATTGCCGGTTGCTGGTGACACTGTTTAAGCTCTGGCTCCAAATGAATAAAGAGCATGACAGAGGGGGCTCACTAAAGGGATTGGTGGCCCCCTGCTCCAGGCAGGTGCTCAAGTGGCCCGATAAGCCCCTTTCTCTTACGGTGGGGGCAATAAAAAGGCATTTATGGCCGTGTGAATATTGCTTTTTTATTTCAATTTTTTCCCTGCAATAATGTCAGTGTTTTGGCAGCGGCTGTACTTAACAGCTGCTCTCTGGGCGCCTAACGAGCTGCGAGTGGTGTCATGACATGAGCAACTGTAACTGATGTTTTGCGGTGTGTCTCCGGGTTTGCTTTAAAAAACGAAATAATAATTTTAATTAGCTTCTTTTCTTTTGGCCCCGGCGTTCTCTCACTGTTGCTGCTCTTTGTTGTGTCTCTTGATTGTTCCGCGCCCTCCAACCCCGGGAACGGTCTCCGCAGGAAACTGATCATCTGGGTGGACAGGCCTCTGCCCCTCTGGGCTCTGCAGGTCAGCTCTATATAAACACTTCTTTTTTTGTCCGCTCACACACCCGACACACACCCACTCCCACACACACACACACACACACAAAGTCTCCAAGCCCCAAACATCTTTTGTTACAACAGAAGCCGCTCTGGTTTATTGCGTCACTTAAAGCTCAATCACACATCCAGACGCCCACTGATTCCACCTACACAGTCTCTCTGGTCTCTACTTTAATGTCTCCCCTTTCCTCCCTGCAACTGTAGCCCCCACCCCCACCTCCTTGTGTTAATGTCTGTGTCTGTGTGGGTTCTCTCTCTCTCTCTCTCTCTCTCTCTCTCTCTCTCTCTCTCTCTCTCTCTCTCTCTCTCTCTCTCTCTCTCTCTCTCTCTCTCTCTATTGTTCTCTTTCTCTAATTCCGTGTCCTGTTTTTCTCTACAGGTCCTTGTGGCGTTCATCAGTTTCTCAGAAACAATGCTGCTGGTGTACCTTAGCTACAAGGTAAGTTATGTGCTGTATCCTTCAAAATGTGGTTGTGTGTGT
>CM030183.1:8417775-8475275 GCA_017639675.1 Aplochiton taeniatus | reverse complement strand
TCTCTCTCACTAACACGACAACGTACTCCCTCTTTTTCTCCTCCCCTCATTTTCTCCTCCCTCCCCAACTCTCTCTCTCTCTCTCTCTCTCTCTCTCTCTCTCTCTCGCTTTCACTCCCTATTTCCCTCT
Source organism: Aplochiton taeniatus (assembly GCA_017639675.1). Taxonomy (NCBI): domain Eukaryota; kingdom Metazoa; phylum Chordata; class Actinopteri; order Galaxiiformes; family Galaxiidae; genus Aplochiton; species Aplochiton taeniatus. The sequence goes on along the minus strand of CM030183.1, from coordinate 8,475,145 downwards.
TCCCTTTTTTTTTCTCTGGATTTCTCTTGTTCTCTCTCCCCATTTCTTTCTCTCCCGCTCTCTCTCCCTCTCTCTCTCTCCATTTCTTTTTCTCTCTCCATTTCTCTCTCTCTCTCTCTCTCTCTCTCTCTCTCTCTCTCTCTCTCTCTCTCTCTCTCTCTCTCCCCCTCTCTCCCTGTCCCCTGCTCCTGCCCGTTTCCATGGAACCCCCCGTGTCCCGGCTTGCCCGTGGTCCCCTGACCTCCTGCTCTACTAACCGGCTGTAGGATGGACGATGCCGAGGCCTGCTTTATCCTCAGCAACCGATTCGAGGTGGACCGCTTCGCTGCTGTACGTTCCTCCTCATCTCCTCCCTCTCTCTCCCTCCATCCATCCACCTCCCGACTTTTTCTTTGTTGCCGCCCCCCCCCCCCCCCATCTAGTATCTCTGTAGCTGTATTTAATCATCCAGAGACTAGCTTATTTTCTGTTGGTTTTTTTTACATTTTAATTTTTCACTTGTTCTCTGTGGTGTTCTCATCTCATTTCCCCCATACCTGACAATGTGCCATTCTCGGCCCACAATTTCACACTTAGGAAATATTCCATGATTACAAACTTGCAGAATGCGGGGGGAAGAGATTCCTGTCGGAAGTAGCCAGAGTGTTCCGGGCTGTGGTCAAAGCCTATTAAAGCAGGCTTCTCTGTGACGGGCTGTGGTCTTGCTGTGGAAGAACTGCTCCTGGTAATGACAGGCCTCTCTCTCCTCTTCTCCTCTCACTCTGCCAGGATCACCAGACCATTCTCCGAGCATGGGCAGTCAAGGACTTTGCCCCCAACTGCCCTCTCTACGTCCAGATCCTTAAGCCGGAGAACAAATTCCACGTCAAGTTTGCAGGTGGGAGAAGAGAACATGGAAAAAATGTCAGCCTGGCAGAGATTGATTTACTGGAAAATATGATTTAATTTTAAGTGTGCATGTGTGTATGTGTGTTCGGTGTGTGTGTGTTTCTTGCTGGCTGGCTGGCTGGTTTTCTGTCTTTCTCATATCTCAAGGCCGACTCATTTGTGTTACCACCATCGTGCCTCATTTTCTCATCTAGATCCATGTCTGACCTTCATGTTTCCTCTAACAGGGTACGGCCGTACACCCGTTCGCCATGCCCTCTGGCCATGCTGACCAGACTGTGTTGACAGCCTTGGGGGAGTGTCCTTGAGTTTTCCCACTGCTAAACCAGATCTGATCTTCTGTTGAACAGCTACCGTAACAGACCAGCCAACAACAAAAAACAGACCGAATATGTTGAGGAGAGGAAGGGAGAGAAGCATGAGATGAAAAGAACTCCCCCGTCTCTCCTTTCGCTGTCTGCCTGCCCCAAAACACTACCCTATCTATACGCTCTATTGCCTCTCTCTTTCCCTCTTTGCATCTCTTTTTTCTCTCTCTTTCTCTCTCTTTCCCTCTTTGGCTCTCTCTCCCCCCCCCCCCCCCTCTCTCTCTCTTACGCCCTTTCTCTCCCTCTCCCTTACTTCTCTGTGCACAACCCAGACAATGTCCTAAACACAGTTCTAACTTCCCGCCCTCATCCCAGCTGCCTGCATCCGTGATGAACATGGCACTCTTCTCACTTCACTGGGGGGGAATGTATTCCTTCCTTCCCTTTCCTTCTCCGCCGCCACGGCTTCCCACAGTCAGACTCCCTCTGCCCAACCCTCACCGTGCCCCCGCCTTCATCCGTCCACGACAACTCAGGCGGATAGGCTGGCTGTTATTTGAGGTGCCAAACAATTAGTATGCAGCTACCTTGTCCAGTCTACCACAGAGGGGGTTTGCCAGCCCGTGCATTGTGCGTGCTGTCTGCCTGGCTCTCGTATTCAGATCCCGTCTGTGTGGCTGCTCGGGGAGCTGTGTGTTTTGAGACGACGGCTAGCCAGCGCTGGGGGACTGCATTTCATGCCACTGAACTTGTTATTTCAGAGCTCCATCAAATGTGCACATTTCTTTGATGTGACACGCCATCCCATCTCTTGGTTATCTCTCTCTCTTGATGAGCACTCGCATGAGGGGATGTAGACGGAGCTCTTAGGCTTAAGTGCAGCGGTGTGTCGTGGGAACATAACAGCAGCGTTTGTTTTTTTTCGGTCGCTGAAGACCTACGCGATATGAAATGAAGCCCGGCGCCGATAAGAAAGGATCCCATTGGCTAGGAGGGGCACATTTACTCATGAGGAAACCAAACCGTTCCTCGAAGAAGAAACAAACGGGCCCGTCAATCGGCATACCTGTTGAGCAGCAACGACTTGACATCCCCGCTCCCATAAACACGCACCGTAATGGCCCATTGGTTGTATTTGGTTCGCTGTTAGGGATGAACCTCTTTGGAACTACGATGGGCCAGAGAGTTTAGAGGCATTACAAACCAACAAACGCACACAGATACACCCGCACACTCATACGTACACCTCAGAATACTGAAACCCATTCGTTCCTTATTTTCTTCCGGGCAGAAGACAACATCTTGGCAGCCTTTAAAATTCAGAGAGAGAGATGGGCTCCTTCCCTCTAAGGTGGGGTCGGCTGGAGCAGTTGTTTGGTTCCAGCCCAGTAATTGGTTTCTCTTTCAGCTTCAGAGCCGAGCACCTCTAGGAGAAAGGGCAGGACGCAGGCCCAAAGAAAGGCAACGAGGGGACGAGATAGGGGAGATGAAGGAAAGGGTGGTGGATGTTAGGAGTGGTACGATAATTGGTCAACATCGTAATTTGGTAGCCTGTGCGTTCGCCCCTGGGTCTGTGCATGTACAGCGCTTGTCCAAGGTGCTTAGGGTTTGCCTCCAACCAAGACATACTAGGCATGCCGCTGTGAATAGCTGTGCATTTGAATAGGCTTTCGTTTGAAAAGACAGTACGACGCGGGTGTCAATGAGATTCACTGCCGTGTTGTATTTTGAGCGGCAGAAACACCACTCTGTTATTATTTTTGAACACTGGCCCGTTTCGATCTCTAGATTAAGTTACTGGTCTGCTATTCAAGTACAGAGGATGAACACCAAGCGGTGACTTGTTGGGTCAGGGAGATTTCAAAAATGTAAATAAGCAGTCGCCCTCGGTTTTCCATATTTTTTCTTCCCTTTGACCTTGCTTTAACTTGCAGACCGCCGTCCTTTATACCAGCTGGACACAATGCCAGCCTCATGTGCCCGGGCTCCTCATAAAGGCAGCTAATGCTATTGATTGGCTTGGCTTGTTCCTCACAAACAGTGGTACAAGAGCAACAACAGGAAGAGGTGCATGACCGGCTGTTATCTTTGTTTGTTCAGTCGGGTCCGACTCCTGCGCCTATGTTGAGTCCGTAAGTGTGAAAGGTGGCAGGACGCCACTCCGAAGGGCTGCTGTTTGGTCTCCCTAACACCAGAAAGAGGCGCGGGCCAAAACAACAACCCGAAATACACCCCAGAGGTGTCGTTGGAGACGACGGTGGAGCAGCAGAGGAGGATCTGACATGACTGGAGGCACGGCTGTCATTTTGACTTATTTCACGTCCTCCCATCCTGCTCGCTTTTAGATAATTACCATAGATAGTTACAAATGATAGCTGATGCACTTTCTGTCCGTGTGTTTATGTTTCTATTTTTACGTGTGTGTGTGTGTGTATGTATATGCTTGTGTAGTTTTATAGTAAACATGCAGAATTGAATTCTATCCACGTAATGAGTGAAATACATAATATGTGTTTGCAGGGACTGGCAGGCCTTAGTTAATCCCAGTCTCTGCCTCATCAATTATTGCAGCATTTAGACTGCACCTGACATAAGGAGGATGCTTAGCCTTCTGGGATGAATCTGTTAACGTGCACAAACACAAACATTCAAATGTGAGCATGCAAACATTCGGATGATTAATTACATTTGTGTCCACTATACAAATACATTACAGAATGGACAAAAATGTAACCAACGATCACATCCAGATGTTCGCAAGTTCATGTGCTCAAAATATTTGTGAAAAGACATGGCTAACACCGGTTTCTACCTAACACTGGTGGAAACAAATAAGTAGAATGTAAACAAAGAAACAAAGCACAAAGCATGTTTTTATTATAGTTTCAAAGAGTGGCTTCTTTTCATTATGGTGTGCGTACATACATCTTCTAGACTCACATCAAACATGCAGACCACCTCTTTAACATTGACTACATTTCATCAATAACAAAAACAACAGTTTATGAAAATGTTGACCCAAAGGTTGGGCTCAGTGGGTATGGCCTGTCCTGTTGCTTAAAATTGAAATATGACAAAACTTTGATTAAACCAGCATTTTTTGTTGCGTGGTATACAAATCAGTCAGTATTGGAAATACTAATGTTTCCTGGTTGACCCAGTCCAGTACAGCCCAGCAGTCTAGTCCAGTACAGTTCAGTGCAAGGTTGTTGTTGTCTGTTGTTGGAAACACAGAGGCGAATTTCAGGCTAATGGTAAGTAATGGTTGTAATGGTCCATTCACTCTTTCTGCTGACGTAGGTGAATGGACCTTATTAATAGGCCATATTGACTCCAGCCTTGTCAATCAGGACAGGTCAGCCTGACCAGACGCCAAAGTGGCACAGAGGCTCTATCTTGCCACTTTGTTTCTCCTTAAAGGGTCCATTTCTGGGGCAGTGGGACCTAGTGCCTTTTTAGACTAAAAGAAAAAAGAGAAGCTTTCCTGCGGTTTTGTCACTGTTATGTTGATGTTTAACAGGCGAAGGGCATGCAGTAAACCCAACGTTAAGCTCGGTACACCTAGTTGGCCCTCTCTTTTAATGGGAAAGACAATTCCCCAGATGAAAGTTCAAGCAAGAAGAACACATCCTCGCAAAGGCCACAGGGTTGTAGCTCATGTTTCCTGCTCTTCTTAGTTGGCATCTGAATATTGAAAAACAAGTGTTTGGGCTTTGCACAGCTTAACCTGTCGCACAGCGTCCAGTTACAGAGATAAGGGCAGGGGGCATGTGCTTGGAAGAGTGCTCAGAGATAATGTCAATTGCCTAAATTAGATTGAGAAAAAGACGATGATGAGAGTGTTCAATGGAGAAAAGAGAGTGTGTTACTCCGCTCCAGCTCGTAACGTCCAGATCTGAGAGATGTCCTTGGAGGCATAGTGGCAGCTTCTGAGGGTCTCCCTCTAACCAATAGATTTTTGTATGTCACTGTGAATAGCGCGTGAATTTGAATAGCTTTCCGTTTGAAAGGAGAAGGGCAGCATAGGTTGTTTGTACAGATTCCGTATTTTTGAGCCGCAGGGACATTACTGCTGTTATTACGAACAGTCTCGAGTTCGACACTAAATAATAAAATAACTATTCAAAGGGGGAGTTTGAAAGCCAAACAGGGCTTACTTATTTGAAAGCTTACGATTCTTACTTATTTTTTGGGCTGCATTTTTTTCTTTTTCAATAAAGCGTGCCTGCATAATGAACCGCCGTTTTCCACACTTTAAAAACAACAATGTACCCCTAAAGTGCCGTCCCGACCATCAATGCAGATAAGGCCATCAAAGGTGACACAGCAGGTCCTCATTCCGTGTGGCCACACCAAGCACTAGTAGCTATCGGCTCGTGTTCGCACCCAACAGTGGACAGAGCCACGCAGCATCAGGGAGCCCGGACGGTTGTTATCTTGGTTCAGTTTCGTTCAGCTGGCTCCACCACCCCTGGGCCTGATATGCTGAGAGTTGGTGTGTGAGTGAACGGTCGTTTAATAAGCCACCACACCGCAGGGCCGTTGCTAGGTCCTCCTAACACCACCGAAGGAAACACGGGCCCAAAACAACAGCTTGAAAGACACCACCGAGGTGTCAACACAGACGGCCGTGGAGCAGCAGAGGAGTCTCTGACATGACTGGAGGCAGGGCTGTCATTTTGACTTATTACCCTTTCTCACGTCCTGCTCACTTTCACTTAATTACAACACTGAGCCATAGGGGGAAATGGTACATCAAAGTGTATGCACTACACTTACTGTGTGTGTGTGTGTGTGTGTGTTATTTTGCATGCTAATAGTAAACGTGGGCGCTTAAATTAAATCCTGGTAATTAGTTAAATGCAATAAGACTTTACAAGAGCTGGCATGCCTTTCATAATCCCAGGTTCTGCTTCTTCGACTGTAGCAGCATTTAGGCTGAACCTGAGCTGATACGACTGCTTTGTGTTCCGGGATGAAGCCATTCACCCCATCAACAAACCGACATTTGCCCTCTTGCTCACGGAGCGGAAGCATTTTTGGGGGGTTGGATCGTTGAAACGAGCCACCCCCTAGGTTTCTAAAAAGTCCTTTAAAACAAAGATGTCAAGAGGGAATCTGTGCCCTCTGCTCCGTGTGTAAGCCAAGGGAATAGACTGTGTTGGGTTTGAAGTCCCGGTCAAACCTGTGATGTCCGCTGCTCCGTGTTCCCTGTGCCTGCAGATCATGTGGTGTGTGAAGAGGAGTTTAAGTACGCCATGCTGGCTCTGAACTGTGTGTGTCCGGCCACCTCCACTCTCATCACGCTGTTGATCCACTCCTCCAGAGGACAGTGAGTGCTCCGTCTCTCCCTTCATCGCACCTTTCCATGGCGTACCCTCCCCCCTCTGGCTGCCTCACTCTTTCTCTCTCCCTCCTCTCTTTCTCTCCTTCTCTCACCACTTGCCTTCTCTCTCTCTCTCTCTCTCTCTCTCTCTCTCTCTCTCTCTCTCTCTCTCTCTCTCTCTCTCTCTCTCTCTCTCTCTCTCTCTCTCTCTCTATCTCTCTCTCTCTCTCTCTCACTCACCCCCCCCCCCCCTCCACACACGCACACACTCACACACACACACACACACACACACACACTCCATTCCTCATGCAAAAATGTTCAAAAAATAAAGGTGAGTGTAGGGCTGGACACAGGATGGTCTAATTGCTGCATTGTATCAAAGTGAGAGAGAAGGTTCCCGGTAGTTGCCTTGAGCCTCCATTAGAAGCGAGCTGAGCCGTAGTCTACTGCTTCACCAACCCCTCTCCTCTCAGAACAGCGCCCCCAGAGGCCTTCAAGCAACGTACAGGAGCCTTCCAGCCCTTCAACAGGTCAGTCAGTGTGTGCCTTCCCCCTCCCCTTCTCCCACTCTCTGTGCCCCTGACGTGCCGTGACATTAAGCTAGACCGGCACATCCCCCCCCCCCCCCCCCCCCCCCCCCCCCCCCCCCCCCCCTGCCCTGTGAATCCACCGCGACACTTGTGTGTGTAATCGAGGGCTCTTCCTCAGGCCTTCCCCGTGGTCTTACATTACAAACTCCCACGTGCAACACCCCACCGTTCCCGCTCAGACCTCTAAGCCTGTCTGGCTCGCACACAAGCGGTCACAGACACACACACACACACACACACACACACACACTATCACACCGCATCTCAGACCAAATAGCTGCGGGCCACTTGTCAGCGCTCCGAGAGATTGCTTACAGTACATCAGGTCTGTGTTGGTCCCCCCCACCCCACCCCCCCTTCAGACAGCCTTGGACTGTCCGCTGATTAAGCTATCGATCGGCGGCTCCCACCGAGATGTAAAGCATTACCACCCAGGCTGCCGGGCGGCACGCCGTCTCTCATCCGCTGCCGATGCGGGCGCTGGAAGCTGTGTGTTCTTTTCTGAAAAGGTCAGGGCACGGTCCTCTCATCGTCAATCCCTCTCTCGTTCCCCCGCTGTCCCAGGGAGGGTGGCGCCTGCTCCGCTGACCAATGGCAGCGCACCTACCGGCGCTGCTCGGGCAACGAGGTGCACCACATCCGGCTGGAAGACAGCAAGTTCTTCGGGGACTACCAGGGGAAGAGCTTCACCTTCGCCTCCTTCCACGCCCATAAAAAGTGAGTAGATCCCATGTAAACACTCAGGCGTCGATGCAGGCGCGCTTTACTCGCCCTCACACATAACACCGGCGCGTGGGTACCAAGGTTCCCCCCCAGCCGAACCTCCTGGTGTTCTCCCCGCAGGTACGGAGTGTGTCTGATCGGCGTGCGGAGGCTTGACAACACCAACATCCTGCTGAACCCCGGGCCCTGCCACATCATGGGCTCCTCCGACACCTGCTTCTACATCAACATCTCCAAGGAGGAGAACTCGGCCTTCGTCCGGGGACAGAGGGAGCCCTGGCGGGGGGGCGCCGGGCCCAACGCCAAGGGGGTCCCCCAGACCATCTACCATGGCCTCACCCGGCTGCCGGTGCACAGCATCATCGCCAGCATGGGTCAGTCCCGGGCCAAGGGGCGGGGGGGGGGGGGGCGGGGAGGGGGGGGGGGGGGCGGAGGGGGGGCACTGGCCGTGGAGCGCGCTCCCACCGCCTTCCGTCCCGTTCTGGTGCGTCCATCTGGCCACGCTCTGGCGGCTGTCTCGGGTTCGACTGACTCACAAAGCGTCGGCGTCGCGAGTCCTCCTCCGTTCCCGTTCACACCTCGCTGGTGGTGACCCTCGCACTCTCTAAGCTAACAATAGCACGGTGTTCGCATTCTCTCACCGGCCATGCAAAGGCGCGACACGCATATCTGATCGAGTTTTGTCTTTTGATAAGTTCACCTGCTGTATGCCTGAAATGTAACTAAGCCTCCATTTGAGACGTGGTCCCATTTCAAGAGCAACGCCTGACAACTCTGCCACCTGGTGGACAATAGTAGAACTCCACTCACAACACGAGCTCAATAAACAAATGAGCAGCCCTACGAGGCTGCAGTATTTATCTTATGTACGGTGGTCCTGTGTTACCTCCAGGCACGGTGGCCATAGACCTACAGGACTCGAGCGACAGCAGCCCGGAGGGCCAGGGTCCCGGGGGCCTCGGCGGTGGAGGAGGGGGCCGGGGCAGCTCCAGGGTAGAGGTGGGCGGCGTCAACACCCTGGCCCTGCCGGCCATGGCCGACCTGGCCGAGGAGAGGCGCCACAGCATCGCCCCCGTGCTGGAGCTGGTGGACGGGGTGGACAGCCCCACCTTTGACCTGCTGGGGGACCAGTCGGAGGACGAGGGCGGAGACGAGGGGAAGGAGGAGAGCGACGGGGACGAGCAGACCCACTGGTGGGGCGGACACGGCGAGTGAGTGCAGCGGAACGCCGCTCTGTTTTCCTCTGCCGTCCATTGTGGGGAGGCCACGGTAACCTTATCGTCGTTTTGCTGTTGTCTTGACTGTATGTGCGTGTGTGATGTGTGTGTGTGTGTGTGTGTGTGTATGTGTGTGCACGTGTGTGTGTGTGTGTGTGTGTGTGTGTGTGTGTGTGTGTGTGTGTGTGTGTGAGTGTGAGTGGCAGGTGGGTGAAAGGGTACCCGTTGAACTCGCCGTACATCGGCAGCTCCCCGGCGCTGTGCCATCTCCTCCAGGAGAAGATGCCGTTCTGCTGTCTGCGTATGGACAAGGTACGACATGTACACCGATCTTGCCCTTTTCCATGTGACGAGACCTCACCACGCGCAGGCATTACTCTCTCTCCTCACTAACACCCCCTCCCCACCCCCCTCAGGCCTGTCACCACATCCCCTTTGAGGATGCCCGCTCCTACGGCTTCAAGAACAAGCTCATCATCGTCTCGGCGGAGAGTGCGGGGAACGGGCTATACAACTTCATCGTCCCGCTCAGAGCCTACTACAGGCCCAGGAAGGAGCTCAACCCCATAGTGCTGCTGCTGGAGAGCATGTGAGTCCACCCGGCACGTCACTATAGGCAGAGCTCACGTGCGCTGTCATTATCGGCACCACGCCACACAGAGAGGTGTGTGCCTGACTGGTAGTCTCGTGTCCATTCGAACGCCAAGAGTAACGTATGGCCCTGATTCTTGAAGACAAGTGGACAAAAGGGTGTAGCATCTGTTGTTTTATGAGGTCAGGTCAGGCTGTGTTGTTACGTCTCCGTGGCGGCCCTGAAAAAAAAACACCAATGACAAGCACCTTAGCTAGGCAGGGCTTATCGAATAGGCCTATCTGTTCAGAGAAGAGAGACTTTATGACTGCCTTTCCCATAAAGTTGATTCATGAACCGCTTTAGTGAGCTCTGCTTCTATTAGGATTCATGGACGCGCACCGCAGCCGGCGCACAAACCTAGGCAGCGAAAACGAGAGCGGAATCCAATAAAAAGGCAATAAAAGGCCGAGTCCCGCTCCCGCAGCTCCTCCGCGCGGGGTTCTCTGCGATGGGGCTCAGACGAACAGGGGGCATCTCTCTGGCTGGGGCGGGCGCTCTCCTCCGCCTCGGCGGGGAGCCCCACTCTTTTGTGGTGGTATGCATGGCCCCGGGCCCCTGGGATCCGAACCACCCTGACCCGCGTGTGTTTTGATTGATTTAGACCCGAGGCGGACTTCCTGGAGGCCATCTGCTGGTTCCCCATGGTGTTCTACACAGTGGGCTCCATTGACAAGTAAGCCACGGCACCACACACGGCCCTTTCAACCCTGAACCGGCCGTCGGCCTCTGGTCTTCTCTCTCTCTGTCTCCTTCAGAGGATTAGTTGGTTTATACTGAGCGCTGTGAACCCGTCCCCCCCACCCCCACACACCGCCTCACATTAGCTCCTTTTTCACTTAAGACAACAGGGAAGTTATTTGGGGGTTTATACATTTTTTTAAACAGTGTCACCTCTTGAACTTTGCTCTGGGGTTATGGGCGGCAACGTAGGTTCTTCCTAATGTCTTTTCATCTTTCTCTCTCTCTCTCTCTTTCTTCCTGCTATGGTGGCGTGTGGCTCATTTGTCCAAACACCGCTGTCGTCCTACTCCTCCGCTGCGACCTAGCCTGGACAGCTTGTTGCGCTGTGGGGTGACGTTCGCCGACACCATGGTGGTGGTGGACAAGGAGAGCTCCATGATCGCCGAGGAAGACTACATGGCTGACGCCAAGACCATCGTCAACGTCCAGACCCTGTTCAGGTCAGCGACCCCGCCCTGCCCCCCCCCGTTGCCATGGGACATAGACATGTGGGTTTTTATTTATTCTTTAACGTTTCTGTTTCTGGTCCCTCTCAGACTGTTCCCTGCCCTCAGCATCATCACCGAGCTCACGCATCCGGCCAACATGCGCTTCATGCAGTTCAAAGTCAAAGACCACTACTCCCTCGCCCTCTCAAAGCTAGAGAAGGTAAATGCAGCCTTTCACCCGGCACACAATGTGACTTCACTCGGAATACCTGGATAGGAACGTGTTAGCTAGGTTAACCAATGTGCACGGCGGTGTAATGGAGACCGGGATTGCCCGCTCCCCCCGTTTTAAATGAACGCCATTGCGCGTCTTTTCTTCTGTGGTTGCTCGGCAGAAGGAAAGAGAAAAGGGATCCAATCTCGTCTTCATGTTCCGCCTGCCCTTTGCGGCCGGGAAGGTGTTTAGTGTCAGCATGCTGGACACGCTCCTCTACCAGGTACTTACTCTCCCAGTCCACCGCAAGCAGCACGTCTCCTACTGCCCACTGACTCGTATACACTGGGTAAAAAGCTACTGTAAAACATGTCATAGACTAGGTGCCTCGTCATCTTGTGAATTCAAAAGACACAAGCTGCACGTCTGGATGGGCATGGTGTGGCTCTTATAGCAGGCACGACATTAACGTCTCCGTTTGCCTGTTCCCCGGCCAGTCGTTCGTGAAAGACTACATGATCTCCATCACCAGACTGCTGCTGGGGCTGGACTCCATGCCCGGCTCTGGCTTCCTGTGTGCCGTAAGTACACACGCAGTGCCTTCTTCACGTTTCCACTCCGCTAACGTTCATAGGGACGTGCGTGTGTGTGTGTGCGTGTGTGTGTGCGTGTGTGTGTGTGTGTGCGTGTGTGTGTGTGTGTGTGTGTGTGTGTGCGTGCTTCTGTGTGTGTTCAGAGCAATACTGTAATGAGGTCTGGGGTTTGTGGATTCTCTCAGACGAAGATCACTGAGGAAGATCTGTGGATCCGCACCTACGGCCGACTGTACCAGAAGCTCTGCTCCTCCACCGGCGACATCCCCATCGGTATCTACCGCACAGAGTCCCACAAGCTGCTGGTCTCTGAGGTACGGCATCACGGCCTGGCTTGAAGGAACCTTTTTACTCTAATTGCTACTTATCTCTCAAATCTAGCTCTCTGTTCCCATCTTTGCCTTGAATTTAAAACAGCCGACTGAATTATCAGTAGCAGTAGATCAATTCCAATAACAGGGATCTGATTCAATTATCATCCACTCGCCGAATAACAATGTAATGTGTGTGTGTGTGTGTGTGTGTGTGTGCCTTAGTCCCAGGTGTCCATCACAGTGGAGGACTATGAGGACACCAGAGAGCCCCGAGAGCCCCTCCTGTCGCGGACGGGCCCCCACCGCAACTCCACGTCCTCGGAGCCGCCGTCCTCCTCCTCCTCCTCCCACACCTCAGACCACCCTCTGCTGAGGAGGAAGAGCATGCAGTGGGCCCGCCGGCTCAGCAGGAAAGGGGGCCGGGGCCCCAGCTCGGCCAAGGGGGGTCCGGGGAGCGCTGCAGAGAGGATCAGCCAGCAGAGACTGACCCTGTTCAGACGCTCGGAGAGACAGGAGCTCAACGCCCTGGTCCGCACACGCATGAAACACCTGGGCCTCTCGCCCTCCGGCTTCAGTGAGTGGCACTCAGCTGACCGTGCGCATGGCAGGCTTGGTTAAAGCCCTCGGTTACCAATGGGTCTGCTATGTATGTTAGGCTGTGCGAGGGTGCAGGGCTGTTGTTTGTTTGGGGTCCTATTTTCTATGTCTGAATCTAAAACAGCAATCCGTTTTTGGAGTGAATTTCCTGGCCCATACTGTATTCCCTGTCCCATCCTCTCTGTTTCCCTCCCGTTTTCTAGATGGGATGACCGACCAGGGAAACAGACTGTCTTATATCCTGATCAACCCCTCTCCAGACACCAGGCTGGAGCTCAATGATGTCGTGTGAGTAGAGAGAGCCTGCTTTCACCACTAGCATATCAAGCGTATCATTTATCTGGAGCTTCACCGCCCACGTAGGGATCCTGTTGGCCCTGGGCAGTTTTGGTCTAAATCTGTGTAATCGTGTGCTCCATGCGCAGGTACCTGATCAGGCCCGACCCCCTGTCTCTGCCCAGCCAGGGCAACAGCAGGAAGGGCAGCACCGGCCGCTCCGAGGCCCACCGGTTTGACACGCAGGACAGCACGCACCTGTAAACACCATGAGACACACACGTCAGAGCTGCCAGAGAAATAATTCAACTCACTGGGTGGATAGAAAATAGCTAGAGAGAGAGAGAGAGAGAGAGACAGAGAGAGAGAGAGAGAGAGAGAGAGAGAGAGAGAGAGAGAGAGAGAGAGAGAGAGAGAGAGAGAGAGAGAAATAGAAAGAGGAAGAAAGACAGGAAGCCTGTAGGGAATAGATAGTAGGTATTGCACACCTTTTCTGAACATTCAGTCTCAGCAACACTCAGAGGACTCGGAACTGCATGGACATCTCTTCGACCTGATATTATTTATGCACCTTTTTATTTACAATTTGGAAAGTTGGGCGGACACAGAAGTGCATTTAATTTACATGTATTCATAATTGTGTATGTATTATAAGTGTACAGTATGTATTTATGTTTCCATGTATGTACAGTGGGGGCAAAAAGTATTTGGTCAGCCACTGATTGTGCAAGTTCTCCTACTTAGAAAGATGAGAGGGGTCTGTAATTTTCATCATAGGTACACTTCAACTATGAGAGACAAGAATGAGAAAAAAAAATCCAGGAAATCACATTGTAGGATTTTTAAAGAATTTATTTGTAAATTATGGTGGAAAATAAGTATTTGGTCACCCACAAACAAGCAAGATTTCTGGCTCTCACAGACCTGTAACTTCTTCTTTAAGAAGCTCTTCTGTCCTCCACTTGTTACCTGTATTAATGGAACCTGTTTGACCTCGTCATCTGTATAAAAGACACCTGTCCACAGCCTCAAACAGTCAGACTCCAAACTCAACCATGGCCAAGATCAAAGAGCTGTCGAAGGACACCAGGAAGAAAATTGTAGACCTGCACCAGGCTGGGAAGAGTGAATCTGCAAAAGGCAAGCAGGTTGGTGTGAATAGATCAACTGTGGGAGCAATTGTAAGAAAATGGAAGACATACAAGACCATTGATAATCTCCCTCGATCTCGATCTTTAAAAATCCTACAATGTGATTTCCTGGATTTTTTTTCTCATTTTTGTCTCTCATAGTTGAAGTGTACCTATGATGAAAATTACAGACCTCTCTCATCTTTCTAAGTAGGAGAACTTGCACAATCAGTGGCTGACTAAATACTTTTTGGCCCCACTGTATATGGGAATGAATATAGGAATGTATGAATTTAAGTATTGTATGCATTTGTGTATGGGCACATGTATGTATGAAGAAACGCATCATGCTGTGAACATAACATATATTTGTAAGATAGAAGCCGGACACTGCCGATTTGATCTGGACAGCCAAAGGAACACAATGCCAAGGGGAAGTTGAAGGTTCAATGTATTTTTCTGTCTTTCTATGTTGTAGGAGTGTTTAGTCACACAAGGTAATTTTACGTGTTTGAGACAGATGCTCGTTACAAACTTTTGTTATGATCGCTAATTTTTGTATCTTTGTACCAATTGCTTCAGCTGACTCGGACAAAATTCATTTTTAGCTCACACCAGCACCAGAGAAATCCAAAGAATAGCAGATAGCCCATTGGCCATCCAGAGAGCCAGCCAGCTTCAGTGTTGGGAGTCCAAGATGATTGTTATCTTCTAAAGGGGACTACTGTATGGACCCCTTTCAATACCGTGAACATCCCATTTGCAACGTTCTTCATTTCCTGTTTCTTATGTGTCCGTGGGGAACACCACCTCCTCCCCCATCACTGCCATCTCCCACACACAACCCCGGCTTATTGTTGTCGCCATGCATGTTGGACGGTCACGCATGTGGGTACCAAGGACTCCAAAGCCTTTGTGAACCTTTGTCTCAAAACCTGAATATGAGGTTTCAAAGAAAACGGTGAGCCCTCGTGGTCAGAGTGGGGCTCAGCATCCCTGCCTGCAACACAACTGCTTGGTACCATTTCAACACATGGGAATATTTACAGAATTAAAGCTGGTCAAGATAAGCTGTCGTTGTCCTGCCTCGTTCCAATGCTTTACTGAGGCAGTGCAGATGGTAAAGGTGCAGTTACACAACATACACACACCTGCCTTGACCTGTTGTTTTTGCTTATGAATAGAGAGGTGTGCTTAAACGTTCAAATGAATCACTCAATAGTATTCAACATGTCTGGTATTTCTTTACTCTCATGGCCCATGCTTTGTTCAGGTCTGTTTGTCCCAGGCCACATCTAAGGTTACGTCTTTCAGGTGAGCTCTAAATGGCTTCTCCGCGGATTCACTGAAATGAGTGCGTGAGCATGAAAATAAAAGAAAAACACAATGTAGAATAAAAACATGGATGCATGCCATTTTCTGTGTCCTTATATACACAGTCATGACTTAACTTGTTTTAACCAAAAAAATCTATCTAGCTTCTCTGTTAATAAATCAATGACCAACTTTCAGACTGCCAGGCCAACACAAAGCACTCCGCTCAACTTTAGCATACATTATTCTGCACAACCCGAGCTCATTGAACTGTCAGCTAGTTCACGTTAGGTTGAGGAAGCGCCAGCGCATGCACGAGAGACCTAGAACACAATCACGATTAGTGCCTTTGGGGTTGTCTGATTTGATTTCTTGCCTTACTGTTTGCTCATCTAACAGGGGTCTCTGTCATTGCTCACATCGATACTACTACCTTAATCCTTATATAACGTATCTGGTAAAACATGCAGTCGACAACCCGATACACAGACCCATGCCATCGCACAGTTTCTAAGTTCAAGCATGACTCAACATGTTCAGGTGACTTTCAGTAATCTCCTTTACATTGTGCTAGGTGTGGTGATGTTGCAGAAACCTTGACCGGAGCAAAGACTAAGCATTATCACAGCCAGTCAAGCTATAGGCTGACCTAAAAAGAAAAGGGACACTATAGGACTAAAGAAATGGCGGCTTAATCCGGCAACGTGCTGATCACGGGGGCCAGTCAAGGCCTGGGTCTGGAGATGGTCAAACAGATGGTGGAGGACGCCCATCCTCTCAGAAAGCTGTTGCCTGCTGTAGAGATCCAGGTGGCCCCAAAGCTGAGGTGAGAGCCTAAAGACCTGCAGGAGTCTTCGAATAGAACTGCTCGTTGGTCGTCTTAAACTGCTAACACAGGAGTTCTTTATTTGTCTACCAGGCCCTGCAATGCTTGGCAAAGAAGCACCCGAACATCATCAATGTCATTCGCCTGGGGAAAAAATCCATCTAACTTCCTATTGCTTCCTTATCCTACAGCATCTAGCACATATTCTGTAGCTAAAGAACTAGCGTTCTTTCATGCTCCAGCAAACATTATGATAGAAAGTGTGCATTCTGTGTGTTTTTCTAATCGCTGATAGTTCTTCTCTGACAGATGCCACAGCACCAAGTGTGCCCAGGAGGTGGGCCCTTTGCTGGAGACAAAGGATCTAGACCTGCTGATGAAAAACGCAGCAATCTTTCCCCTTGGTAGCCTTCAACATCAACGCCAGTGGCCCGATGATTATTACTTAGGTAAGGGTGGAGAGTCCCATCTGTCTATCCCACACACACACATCAACCAAACACTTGTGTATGGTTCAATAGTATGCAGCGTGATTACGTTGCAGGGTTTGAACACAAAGAATTACCAAGTTTTCATGTTACATTTGACCTTAAATAACACTTACTCTACACGTTTTTTTATTTTTGGTTATCCATAGGAGTTCCTGCTGTATCTGCGGGCATCAGCTAAGGCTTCTTGGAAACCAGGGATGTCCTCTTGTAAAAGCAGCGGCCAATAACATCTCCACCGTCATGGGCTCAATGGTAAAGGTCAAGAGCATGTGCAGACCCTACCCAGCCCTTCCCCACAACATTAGCAAGGTAAACAGTGGACACGCCTAACTAATATCTGCACCTTTGCCCTAGACGCCCACTCCTTTCTTTTCTTGAACCCTGTGCTTAGTCATGATGATCAATGATGTCATTTGTCACATTCCTTGTCTTGCTTCAGCTCACTCTTGACCCCATTTTTCTTTTTTTTTTCTGGTTTAGGTAGGTCTAAATATGCCCACCGTGTGTGCAGAGGAGGAGTTTACAAAGGATGAGATCATGTCTGTTGATCCTGGATGGAGAAGAGGTGAGTGTCTGCCAGTTGCCTATACTGACCTCAGGTATTGAGAGGTCAAAGTGTTTCAAAATAACACAAATGACTTGATAAAATGTGTACGTTTTCTTGGTTTTATGAATGATAGACCACATTGTATATAGAAATAATTGAAAATATCAAGTAAGAAAGGAATGAGTCACCCAGTTCCTATCAGTGTGTGTGTGTGTGTGTGTGTGCGTGTGTGTGTGCATGTGTGTGCGTGTGTGTGCGTGCGTGCGTGCGTGTGTGCGCGCGCACGCGCATTTGTGTGCGTTTGTTTATTGTGTTTTATGCTTTCCTGACCAACAGGGGGAAGTTGATGCTCTAGAGATTGTGCAGGGGAGGCTGCGTGTGATTCAGTCCCTGGCTGAGAAGCAAAACAGAGCCTTCTTTGACTACAATTGAAGGCTGTGCCCTGGTAGACTCACATAGTTATTCATGATTTCATTATTCATCTTTTCAGCAGAAGTCATGTATGATGCATAAAAAACTATTCCAAAAACAGCATTTAATTAAATCTGAAGTGGATTCTAACTATCAACTACTACAACTACTCAAATTGATAAGTTACTCCTAATGCATGGCATTATATTAACTGAAAACAATATTCCATGTTCATATCATGGAAATTCCAAGGTAAAGAGATCCATTGGCACCAGTTCCAGTGGAACATGAACCCCATTATCTATGGATGTAATACTTGATCCCCATCCTGTATCAGAGACTGTTTCTATGGCTCCATGTACCACTTTTCCAGACACTGTTTTCAGGCATTACAGTATGTATGCGCAGGCCCTTATCATCATCTTAGCAATACATAGCAATACTACTATAACACCGTTTTACTGATGATTTAGTTTACATTGTAGCAAAGGCATTAACAGATTATTATTCACATACAAAAAACAGAGCAACAACATAGAGCAGGCAGGTTATGCAGGTTACAATAGAGGTCAAGCAGTGAGACGACAAGGAGGATAAGGAAGAAGGAATGGCCGCACCCTTTCTGAGAACTGGCTGTGGGCCTCCTTTGAGAGGGTGTGGGTAGGGATATGGTGGAGAACAAGGCCGTGTGATAGATTGAACTATTTTATCTCTAGCTTTGAATAACAAGCATGGGGGATGGGTATACCATTGGATCAGTTCAATGGTTTGTGTTTGTGTGTGCAGGCTTAAGCCTAGTTTTATAGGTATGGAGCTAAGCGGCTGGTTTGACTTGCTAAGCAACTGTATGCATGTAAAAGGGTTTGACCACCGCCAAGTGAGGACAGGCAGGCTGCCCTGAACATTAACGTCAAAGTGTCACTTAACTTGAAAAGTACAAATTGGAGGTGTGTTAAAGGGGTTAATAAAATGGTATAGATGAATAACATTACTTGATAAAACAAACATATTATCTAATTAACATTTGGCCTGCAAATATACCCACTGTGCCAAATTCTTGGTCATCCTTAGGAGTTCCCGCCCTATCTGCGGGCAGCAGTACAGTCCTCCAGAGAGCCAGGGATGCCCAGTTTAAAGCGAGCTGTCATTAACTTCTCCACCATCCTGGGCTGAATGGTAATCGTCAATAATATTGATTCTGCCCTGTCATCTCCTACAACATTAGTAAAGTAAACATACTCACAACCTATCAGCACCTTTCCCCTAGCCACCCCCTCCTATCGTTTCTTGACCCCTGCACATAGTCATCACCATCTATCACTGGCTGTCTTGTATCGCCTCCTATCGACTTGCTAGACTCACCAGTGACGAAAACCCTCCTGTCGCCCCTTTCATAAATGGAAAGTAAAATATGTCAATAAATGTATATGCAAACGTTAAAAGAGCAACAGTCCCTCGACATTGAATATCCATAGCGCAGCAAGCTCAGGATTGCATTGCCTGCATCAGATTCCAATTCACATTCTTGCTTTCTGCAAGTTCTTGTCCCTTATTTGAAGGGAGAATCCTCAAAATACGCGAGTACCTACTCAAATACCAGGATGAAAAATGGTGGCCAACTGGGAGAGAAGTCCCAGGGTGAAGTCCAATTCGAAGACTAACCGTACATGTAGACCCTAGATCTAACAACATTTTTGAAAAAATGCTCAAATCTAATGGCAACGGCGGGTGTAGCATGACTGGCTGTGGTAGCGTACATTTTTAAACTTATACCGATGTAATGCACTTTGTGTGACGTCTTTATTGTAGCTCATGAACGGTCTGCAATGGTCTTGTTTCATCACCATAGAAATGCTAGTATGATTTGAGATTCAAACGTCAAGGAATTGGACTGTTGTTTTTCACTTTCGTCGGTTTGCTCCACCCCACAGTCCACTAAGAAACGAATTTTGAGCAATGAGTATCTCAATACTAAAAAGTGTGGTTCCCACAGTGGGAGGTAGGTATGGCGTTGACACAATTAGATTAATATTCGCCAAGATCCATAACCCCAAATCCCCACTATTACTTGGTTGTTACCAAATAACTGCACCCAAAATGAACCTAATACTAAATTTAGTCAATGTGCAAAGCAAACTTGCTAGTTTACCGACAGTGGCATACCTAGCATGAACTGACAAGTGCAAACCTATCAACGAAACTAAACTTCGACACAAACATTTTACGTCGTGTTTCCTGAGAAAATAAACTGGCACTACGAAGGCATAGGCCTCTAGCGCAGCAACCATCAATTAATCTACATGTAGGCCGAGGCCTTAGTAGTAAATCAATTATTATTATTATTCATATCATATTTTATTGAATGAAGCATTAGAGGGTAACATATTTGGTAAAACATTCGGACGACCTTTGAGACATAAGCGTCGACTGAACATGAACCTAGTCTATTACATAATTTCTGGGCTGGGCATGACTCAGCATGTTGAGTTACCCCCTGGTATTTTGCAGCATTCATGTGGCGTCGGAATAATCGAAAAAATGGGTTATCGACTGGGAAAATTCACGTGAACTTGAATGTCCCCTTCAAGTACAACAAGTAACAATAACTTGGAAAGTCGGCGAAAATGTTGGTACACGACTTGCCGACTTGTGACGTCATACGCAGAAACATGGTGGATGAAAGTAATAATAATACATTTTATTTATAGAGCGCTTTCAATTGTAAGTACTACAACCAGCATTAAAATAGCATTACAATTATATGAAATATTAATATGACATAATAAAATATACAAAATATTGATGAAACAAATACAGACAAAGAGGAAGTTGACGATGTTAAAGATCATATCATCATAAAAATACAAAGCTAACAGAAGGCTTTCTTAAAGAGAAAAGCCAGGTGGACTTGGAGGGCATTCCACAGATGGGGGGCAACAGCACTAAACGCCCTGGTTGCCCATTGAGCTTGGTTTTGGGAATTAGGTGGAGAAGGCTGTCCCCAGACCTGAGACAGCGGGATAGACTGTGGATTGAAACAAGGTCTTTAGGGTAAGAGGGGACATTGCCATAGGAGCACTTGAAAGTCATCAGAAGGGCTTAGAGTGCCAGTGTAGGGAGAACAGGATAAGTAAATGATTAGTCGATGGTAAGAGACTTTTCACTAATTCACATTTCGCATATAATACATTTTTTTTCTCACATGCAATTTTTTAAGGTAAAAGTGAAAGCAGCTATCAACCTGTTGTTTAAACGCTCTGAGCAATAAAATATTATAAATCTTCTGTGCAACATCAATGTTGTTTACACATTACGACTTAAAAGCTCATGAACACTCTGAAGTTTAAAGAACGACTTCGCAACTCGGTAAATGGGACCATCCGAGGAGCACATGAATGCAGCTTTAATCTTCTCTGTGAGTGGGTGGGCCCCTCAACTGACACCACCATATAAACACTCCACACAAGCTTGCAGCAGTTACTCTATTATACCACAGCTAGCCTAGCTACACACTCAATACAAATAGAAAATAAAACTCTTATTAGGACAAATGGCAGATAAGGAATGCAGTGTGCTTGTCACAGGAGCTAATAGAGGCTTGGGTCTGGAGATGGTCAGGCAGTTTGTGGAGGGCGCCCATCCTGTCAGAAAGTTGTTTGCCTGCTGCAGAGATCCTACCGGGTCAAATGCTGAGGTAAGTGTATGTGGAATTGCTGGAATATTTTAATAGAGCTCTTTGTTAGCCCTCTGAAACTTACTATAAGGGCATGATTTCTTTGTGTTCCAGGACCTGCAATGCCTGGCAAAGAAGCACCCTGAAATCATCAACATTGTTCGTCTGGGTAAAATCCCTCTTTTCTTTCTTTTGTTCCCTTGTCCTCCGCTACGGCTGCTGGAAGTTTTCCAACCCTTTACATTGTAGAGGAAATGAGAACGCCCTGTGTTAGGTCAGGCAGTGGACACATTGTGTTAACACATTTCCCCTCAGGCAATTTTCATCCCGTCTACTTTAGGTGAAGTCGAGGAGTTTGTGATTTGAAGACAAATGTAATAGCTTTTCCTCCACCTTCAAATCCATGTTGCATAATGTATTCTCCACCCACAGGCCAAAATGGGGTGACAATGATTGTATTTTGATGTTTAGTAAATAAACTAGTTTGGGATTGGAGGAGAAAGCCACTAGCCAAATGTTTACGCAGAGCAGGTCTCGTGACTCCATGTGACTAGCTTAAAACTGTATGTGTGTTCATGAGTTGGAGGACGGTCATGTCATCTTTCCTTCTAAAAGTCTTTCATGCTCCAGCATTCAACATTATGTTGAAGTCTGAAATCTTAGTGTGCCTCTGATGGCAGGTGCTCCTCTTTCCCTGACAGATGTCACAGACACGGGCAGCATCAAGAAGTGTGCCCAAGAGGTGGGCCCTTTGTTGGGGACAAAGGGTTTAAACCTGCTGGTGAACAACGCGGCAATTGCACCCCATGGCTCCTTTGAGAAGACCAGTCTAGAAGACATGAACGCTGCCTTCAACACCAACGTCCTTGGCCCCATGACAATCATTAAAGTAAAGTTCTATCTATCTATGAAGACACCTACTCAACTCAACTGAAGACTTGAAGTGTCACAATTAGCAAACAATTATAAATTGGGGTTATGTCACAGTTTTTTGTTGTAAATCATAGAACTGAAAAGATTTTGTATTGGACCTTTTACCTGAAATTATTCTCACTCTGTCCGATTTTCATCGTTAGGAGTTCCTGCCCCATCTGCGGGCAGCAGCAAAGGCCTCTGGGAAACCAGGGATGTCCTGTTGCAAGGCAGCCGTCATTAACATCTCCACCATCCTGGGCTCCATGGTAAAGGTCAAAACCTTGTACTCATTCTGCCCAGTGGTCTCCTACTGCGTCAGCAAGGTAAACACAAAGGACACACAACACACCTTTCAGCACCTTCCCCCAACCCCCACTCCCCTCCCTTTTCCTCGGCCACTGTACATCCCATAGTCATCCCTATCAATCACTTCCTTGTCTTGCAGCTCCTCTATTTATCTTGGTCCGACTCAATCATGAATAGCCCCTCCTGGCCCCTCTTTTCTTTTCTCCGGTTTAGGCAGGTTTGAATATGCTGACTGTGTGTGCGGAAGAGGAGTTCAAGAAGGATGAGATCCTGTTTGCACTCCTGCACCCGGGCTGGGTGCGAACGGACATGGGTGGAAAAGAGGTGAGTCCGTCTGCCATCTGCTTATTCTGAAATCCGACGTTGAGAGCTCCACATGATAAAATAAATAAAGTAAATCATCATTTGCTTTATTCATTTTAAAATATTTATTTACACGTTATGTAAAAAAATGATACACAAGAAAAGACAGATGCTGGAAATAGCAGTAGAAGTACAACAAGTGGAGTACAAAGAGACACAAAGTTAATTGTTGAAAGTAAAAGTAAAAGTGAAATCTATGTTTGATAATGTGTTTGTGTACAGCAAGGGGAGCTTGATCCTTCAGAGAGCGTGGCTGGGTTGCTGAGTGTGATGCAGTCTCTGACTGAGAAGCAGAACGGAGCCTTCCTTGACTATTCAGGACAAACTGTGCCCTGGTAGACACACACAGTTATCCGGTCCCCTATTATCATTCATCTATCTTGTAGAAAATCCTATGTTGTTTTTGGAGTATTTGTACTGTATCCTTGAAAAAAAAAAAATTCATGAATCAAATTAAAGACCTCTCTATGATGGTGACACAAACGGCAGACATATTTATTTTAGCATTGCATGTCATTTAAAGTTTATTAGGAAAGATTCACTTATGATGGAAATTAAACTCTGAATTAAAGCTAGTGGTGGATGTTGTTGTTGTGGTTATGCTACTGCATGTTCAAGGAATCCACACCATGTTTGTTATGACTGGTGCCAACAACATCATCACCAGGTGGCACTGTTCCACACAGCCACTTTGACCGGACAGATCTTGAGAGGGCCGGGGTTGTTGCCGTTGATGTTGGCTCCGGGACAGAAGAAAGGGAACAGCTTCTCGGTGAAGAAGTCATGGAAGATGTAGATGGTAGTCATACTGACCGGGTTGGAGAAGGCCACCTCCCCAGAGTCGTAGTCCAGCTGCACCCTGACCCGGTGCAGCCCTCCAGACAGCTCCAGGGGGGTGCTGGGTCGTGTCATTGCCGTGTACTCGCCCTCACAATGGGACATCATCCAGAAGCCGCCCTCAGGGCAGCCAGAGATGGGACCTTTCCTGTTGACGGACTCCTTGACCACGCCCAGCATCCAGTCTTCCTTCTCGCCCACCTCCACCTCCCACGCGTGCCGGCCCGAGGTAAAGCCCTCGGAGCCCAAGACAAACACAAAGTGATCAAAGCGCTCAGGGTTCTTTGGGAGCTGATGGACCGCCCCACTGTTCGACACACTAGTCAGGTCCTTGGACAGGGTCAGCCAGGAATAGGCTGTGTTAGGGTCTAGAGTCACAGGGGCTGGAGGAGAGAGGGGTTTAGAGTCATGTTAGGGATACGTTAGAGGCGTGAATAAAAAACCTGTTATCACCAACTGTGTGACACACAACTATCAATTAGTGTAATTAGTGTAATTCTCTTTTGCCTGTCAAAACGTCATTGCATGTAATTACATGTTATTGGACTACAAGTCACTACTTTTTCCCTCCACAGTTGGCTTACTGTATTTCACTAGTTCCAACATCTTCTGCCAAACCTGGTACTTCAGAGAACAGATATGCTTGGCCTCATTTATCAGAGCACCTGCTGGAAACTTCTCTGGATCACTTGCCGTGATCTCAGCCCTGTGGAGGAATTCATCCAGTAAACGAGGGCTTAACACCAAGCACAAGTAAATGCTTATGATAAGGGGCCCTAAATGCATTCACAGACTAGCAAAGCAAGACGATGCAGTGATGGAAGGACAGAATACACAATATGCGCCTTCACACTTGATACCAAACAACTGACCTCTTTTTAGTGCTGTTGTAGCTCTGAAATAGAAACGATACAGATGTTATGGGCATAACATGTTTATTGCTATAGTGTCTCTGTTTTACAAGGGAGGCAAACATACACGTAGGCTGCGTTTTCTTACCTGCAGAAAAACGGCATCGCCTGAGGCTATATCGTTTTCGATAGCAACAATGGCCATAGAGAAAGAGAGGATGTCTCTGGTAATGCCATCTGTCTTCTTCATCACCAGCTGCCTCTTGGCCTCCTCTTCCACATGTAGCAGGGTAATCCTGGCATCTTCGTCCTTCTGGAGGAACTGGCGCAGCTCCTCAAACTCCGCTCTGATCTGCCTCTCCGTCGACTGGGTTTGGTTCTGGCAAGACACGGGAAAACACCCTAATCATATTGTCACGCACTGACAAAAACATTTTTTTAATGTTAAACCACCATGACTTGTGTTAGGAGACCGTCACCAATCAGCATTTGATTAAAATTAAATAGCATGTACGCTGATGGCAGCTCATAAATATGGTACAAACCTTTTAAAGAGAAGATGAAATAACTTATAAAACTGTTCCTTGAAAACTAAATTGTTTATTCAAAAGATGTTTGTGTAACCGAACAAACAAGGGTAAACTCAGTCATCTGTTTGAGGACTGACGTCGCACTCATACTATGGCCTCCACGTTTGTTTATACCTTGATATGCACAGTTGTGTCATCACATTCTTGCTTGGCCTCATAGAGGCTACGCAGGCTTTTCTTCATTGGAATCAGCTCTTTTTTCAGCTCCACCTGGGACAGAAAAAAAGCAATAACAGAAAGAAGGACAATGGGTAATCTTATAAATGATACAGGTTCTGACGCTAAGCTCAACTGAAGGTGCTGTACCAATGACTCTGGCTCCTCGCATCATGCACATCATCATAATGTGAAATCTAGCAACATCATTGCAGCAATTGTCACATTAATAAACGCTTGGCAGCACATTTTCCTTCCTGTGTGGTGAGTTTCTAAACACCTAACCACATGCGTGTGTTTACTCAGGGGCACATGCATGAATGAGTATATTTGAAGGCATGTGTCTGCATCCACTATCTGTTTGCATGTACTTCATTATTCAGTATTCCATTTCATGTTTGCTTAATCGTCTTTTTCTTTTCTTCTTGGATGTATTTAATTGACGGGACTTTTTATTTACTTATTTTTTTATTTAATATTATTAATATTTTAGGTCTATATCTTACATTCTCTGATTATTGGTCTATCTTGTTAAATAAAAAAATAATACAAATAAAAATAATCGTACACGAACATTATTACCTGACCATCAAAAAAACATAAATGTAACATTCCTTTATGTCACTGCTGTTATAATACAAAAATAGTAATAGTAAAGCGTCTCACCCTAAAATCCTGAGCTCCCTCTTCCAGGGGACACACTCGATGGCCATAGTGCTTCTTTGAGGTGTGACACACACAGCAGAGCACCTCTTTGTCGTCCAGGCAGAAGAGCTTGAGATACTCTCCATGTGTACTGCACTTCACCTCCAACCTCCCCACCTCCTGCCCCACCATGCCTGAAGCTCTGCTCAGCGAGGTCTGCCGCTGCTCCCTGGTGAAGGTGTCTGCCACGTTCTTTAGAGCCAGGCTGACAGTGGGCTCAGTCAGGGAGCACTTCTTCCGACACACGGGACACTCTCGTTTGGCCCTCTTCTTGTTCCAGAACTCCTGAAGACATGACCGGCAAAAGCTGTGGGTGCACTTGAGCACCACAGGGTCCCTGAAGACTTCGCAGCACACGGGGCAAGTCAGCTCCTCTTCCAGCAAGGAGCCTGCGCGTGAGGACACTGCCCGCGGACGCAAGTCCATGGAGGCCTTGGGCGTAAGGAAGAAAGACATCTTCCCTGGCTGCGAAGAGGCTCGTGGACGCGACATCACTGGCTATCGGACTCCCGAGTATGACTGCAGGATCTTCCCTTCCTCTTTGAAGCACTTAGGAAAAGTCTCTAAGCTCTCATTATAAGTGTGGCTAGACTCCTGTACGTGTGACACAGCAGTGCATTAAAGGCAAGAGGGATAGAGCTCTAGGACTCGGAAAACAGGTAGGACTTCAGTTGCAATAAATAGGGGCAGCCCCTTATCCACCAGCCCATATTAGATGATTTTATAAACAATTGCCTCAACCAGTTCACTGGGCCGAGTAGTGAAGTGTCCCTGTTTCATAGAAAGGTGCAGCCAGAATGTCAAGGCTTGTTTGAGTCTGGGACAACAAGGTCTTTGGCAGGTCTACTCTATCTTGCTTGCAGTAAACATACTTGTTTTGGGTATTCAGACAGTTTAAGGTCCGCGTGTGAAGTCAGACAGTGTAATTACATTTTCCTAAATAGTTTTGGCAGATCACATGGGGCTCACTAATTCTAATGGGGGCAATCCGTGTCTAATTCGTTTCACCCTGAGGTCTAAAGGTGACCCCTGAAGCTGATCAAGCTGTATCAGTTGACCAAGCTATATTGTATTACATTACCTCTACTCGCCTGTTGGCCAAAGTGAGTGATTTGTTGCCTAGTAAAAAAGGTCATGCATTATGCAGGTGACCACCTGGGTGTGAGAGTAAACACACACCCACACCACACTCTCAACAGAAACAGGTTTGAAAGGTAATGACTTGTTACCTTAGCATTAGCAAAGTGTCACTAACTCAATTAGATATACTATACAAAGGGTCTCTAGTTTAACTATAATTTCATCATAATAATGAGGTAAATGTTATTCTTATACTTACTTGGTGGTACAACATTATCCTAATTTTCATTGCAGTCTAAGTCCAGGCCATGGTCTACTTAACATGCCAACAGCTCAGTGTGGATAGCAACCATGTTAATTAATCATATCCGTAGCAAAAAGATGTGATGCATTCCTAATATTCATTGTGTGCTTGATTAAAAACAGCAGGCAGAATTGTGTGCACCTACAGGTCCTTCCAGTGGAATGCAAGTAATTGCTACTAATCCATGAAAATAAAAAGATGAAAGACAAATGGCTCATAATACCAAAGTTATAATTGCCACTACGAAGACATTAAAAAACAGTGTGGAGGAAGTCCATCGAAGTAGTATATGTTCTTCTCAGAAGGTGTTACAGTGTTTTAGTTGAACATTAACCATCAAATCTTCCACAGTATTGAAGAACGACAAACACACCAACCCATTACAAGCCATTAACTACAAAAATATCTTCATACATTAAGTGGACATTTCATACAAAATTGATATCCCCATAAAATGAAAAAGAAAGTATGTATTTTTATAGTGTCTCAATCATTTATCATACTGGTTCTTCCAATGCAGTAATTTAAAGTCTAGTATGAATTTAAATGAAGCAAGTTGTTTGTTATAATAACAATAATGCTGTTTTTCTCCCATGATGTGTGTAGTTGATTACTGCAGCAGTAATGGAGATTCTACACAAAATTAAAAGGTACAGGGTTTATGTGCAATTGCATAAAGTGTTTTTCAACTTCTTGGTTGTGTATCAAGAACATTTGGTCCCTAATAAATGCTCTTTCCTGACACAACCAATGCAAACCCATCTTGAGGTTAGAAATTCCTACTATCATTTCTAAAATAAAATACAAATTACTCCACAAATATGTACGCAGAGGACTTAAAAATAGTGAAAAAGGCTTTCTTATACCACGAATTAGGGCATCATCCTTCCTCTTTGTAAAATAGATAAGACTTGAGTATGCCTTAAACAAAGTATTTTATAAACAGTGGTATTTTTAATACTGATGTGGCGTGGTAAATCATGATATTGCTGCTCTGCTTAACTTTATTTGCCACAAGCAGGTTTCCTTATGGTGAGCAAGCATTATTGACTTTAAATGACTGTGGATCAATTGTAACCATTCAAAATTCATTCTATAACCATCAATACAAAAAAACGAAGTCACTCACAAGCAGTATAAAAATCATAATAGAAGGCATGCTTCTGTGACAGTTAAGAGTCGTAACAGACGGTAGTTCAGAGCAGTACTTTACAAGGACCGGGGATCCAGCGGCAAACTTACCTCTGGAATCACGGCACTTCTCCAGGCGGACGTCCGCCCAGCGCTGTGCAGTGACAGAGGGTGCCACTCCCGTGATGTACAGTGCAATTTTACAACACAGTGCAAAGTGGAAAGTCCCAGATCTTCCTAAATATCGAAAGTACGCTTGTGTGAGGCACGATCCCTAATTTCTCCCAATACCTTGTGCTCTTTTTTGTTCCAGTGATCAAATGTAACAAAGGCATCAGTTCTGGTCTCTAGAAAGAGCCCCCCCCCCCCCCCCCCCCCCCCAAGCACTTTTCCCTGTTTGTAGTTATACAATTACCTCGGCTGTTGTTGTTAATTGAACGGGGGTCTTGTAACACTGTAAGACAGGCGAGACCAAAGTCTGTGACAGAGTTTTGCCCTCACCAAACATCCTCGTTCCCTTGGAAAGTACACTCTACGCCCCAAAATAAAATAAGTACGAGTACACAGAAAAAAAAAGAGAAGCTATTCACAATGGTGGTGTAGTGATCCCTAGTAGTGCTGTTTGTTGTGGGCGTCACGCACACGCACTTCTGCCATCTGTTTCCCTGGTTACAGTCGGCCAACCTTAGCATCGCCGATGGCACCCCAGACGTCAAACACAAACTCATCGGGGAATGCAAAGTCTCCCAGTGTCTCGTCCAAGGCCTCGGCAAACTCATCTGGGTTCTTTTTGTCCTTCCCCAGCTCCACCATAGTGGCAGCTGACAAAAACACAAGAGGCAGGGGTCACAGAAAGTTCACGTGCAACAGGTGCAACAATCTGTGACAAAGCTATCGTGACATTGGTGCCGCTAATGAGCGAAAGGCAAAGTCATCACATGCAGGCTAAACACGTATTTACCCAGTTCACTGTCTCTGATACCCATATAGCTCTCCAGGAGGTCATCCACTTTCTCAATGGCTTTTTCTTCAAAGGCAGAGGGCTAGGGAACAAGATTCACAAAACAAGAACACAATTTGAAGTTGCAGCGACGTTCACTGTTCTAATGGAAAAATCAACTAGCTTATCACATGAAGTGACTACCACTCACCAGGTCCTCCACAGTGGCTGGTCCTTTGGATCGCAGACGCAGGGTCCCCCTGCCAGTCCCCAGCTGAGCCCCCGAGCCTGACTTCGCCCCTCCAGACCTCTGGCTGATCATGTCTGTACACAGAAACGACGCACGGAAACACACAAGTAAAGCAGACCCGTTCAAACCCACGCTTATTGGTTGGATTTTGGACAAGTCACTGTGTCGTACGCTAACCCACCAAAGGCTTTGAGTGGCTCCACCATTTTGATGAGGAAGTTCTTCCCCTTGGGCAGCTCTTTCAGCATCTTCGCGACTTCGTAGTGACGACATCCGATCAAACAGTGGCCGTTGATGGACTCGATCATGTCTCCCACGTTGATGACGTGGATCTGGTGGATGATGCTACCCTCTCGGATCCTCTGAAATGCAATGGCAGGAGAGAAGCACGGGTCAAAATCATGGTATGGGCAAATCAAATCTAATAATTGATCCTGGTACATTGCAGCCACAATTAATGGTTGTGGTTTCTTTGTCCTTCTTAATGTTGAAATGTGTACCTTGATGAAGGCATAGCCTGCTCCATTGTCAGTGATAGTCAGGCCCAATGCGTCTTCCTCCTTAAACACCTCCACCTCTTTCCTCTGGCCTTTAACATGGGCAAAGATAAAGTCCTCCAGCCCAATCTGTCCTCCCAACAACTTCTCCATGTCAACCTTATGAGTGTTCAACGTGCAGAACATAACCTGAGGAAAGAGCAAGGCGTCAGACAACAAACTGAATCGAGGGTTGTATGCCCCCCCACCCCTGGCCGCTGCAACCAAAAGTCCTCTCACCTCAACAGGTGGGATCCCAAAAGCCTCTCCAATCTTGGCATAGAGTTCTCGCACATTACTAAAGCCCTCAATGCGTCCTGTGGGGCTGCCATGAGCAAGTTGGGTGTGGAAGATAAGGCGGGGTCGAAGGCTGCTTGGGGGTGGTGGAAGACCCTCGGTAGTGGCGCCCTCACCTAGCCCCACACCCCCTCCATCCAGACCATCCATACCCGGAATGTTCAACCCTGCCCGTATTGGCTCCGCTTCCTCATTCTCAACTAACGGCGATGCCTTCTTCCTTCGGCCCAGACCAAGTGGCATAGTATTTCCTCTATTTAACTACACAATGGGAAGAGTGGAGCGGGGCTTATGTCCAGGTTGTGTTACCTTCACCTCCAGTAAAGCACCGAACACTCTCTGTTCAGGTCCAGCAGCACTGCAGTGAAATGTTAAGGTAGAGTGCTGTGGATGTGACTCTTCTGTTACTAAGTAAAACTCCTCGATGCTCTTAAGTCCAAGTTGTTGTCATCCAGGAAAGCTGCGGTCAAACTACGGGGCGTGAAAAAGATGATTGGACAGAAGTCATCGGTCATTGCTATCATGATCCCATGTAAACAAATGTCTGATCAAATTGAGTTGGCAGCAGTGAGAACAACAGTACAATACAATTACTTTTTCAAAGAGGCAACGTACCTATAGATTTGAAACGTTTTAAATGTGTAACTGGCTGCTACTGACAAACTGGCCTCAACATCCTGAACAACCCTCTGCCACCATGTTGTTGAAACAAAACGTTAGCTGACTAGCTAGCCAATCACTATGCATTATCTTTGACTTTGGTAGCATTAGATAAGAAGCTAACGCCTGCAATGTAATCCTATTTTCTTACCTGCCAGCAAATGAAACCGATGGGACAAGCTTTGTATTAGCAAGCTGGCAAACTAAGAAAGGAAACAGGGTACTTAACAACGCAAGACAATGTTAGATAACTGAAGTTATCATAGCTGACGTTAATGCAACGTTATTAAGCTAGGTTATTAGCTTGCTGGGTAGCTAACGTAGCGCTCCCTAGCAAGTCCGCTAACGAACGTTGGATGAAAATAATCATGGCAGACCAATCAAATCTTACCAGTTTAGATAGCTGGATACGTTACTCAGTTTTGGGGAGAAATGTCAGTGCTGTGGTGCTGGTGTCAGTCGAGCCGAAGTAAACGACATTATCAGCGTCCAACGTTTCTAAAGTTTGCGTCATTACAAGCTTAACTAGCTAACGTTAAGGTTACACCGTTTTAGATATTGATTCGTCTTGAAACACTACTTCCTTAACATAACATTTGCTGCTAAACTTAGCCAGGTTGGAGGAGGAGGGCTAGAGGAGAGGATTCTTTAGTCCATCGGTATTCGCCTAGCATAACCAATCCAGTGGAACAGATCCGTGCGTATTTCTGCCATCTAGTGACAGCGTAAAGAATGGCCAACATGTCATGTGAATAATAACATCAACCAGTTAGTGGGCCTACATTATTAAATTTCCAATTACTTTAATTTGGTCTCTCTAATGTTTTAGTTAATACTTAGAAGCGCATACACAAGCACATTTTTTATTTCAGTAAAATGTATTTTGAAGCCATGCCCCTGTTCCTATAACCCTATTCCTTCCATGCCTTCCATGTTTAGATCGGGAAAGTTCCATGGAAGAGATCCATTTACACAATTTACAGTGGAAAATGAACCATAATATGCATGGATGAAACACTTTATCACCATCCTTTATCAGTCACTGTTTCTAAGGTCTGAAGTAGCCTACCACTGTTCCAGACAATGTTTTTAAGTTTGACAGTATGTATATGCAGGCCTTTGTTAATGTTTTGAGTAACAACTCATTACTGATGATTGATTTCACATTGTAGTAAGAGTATAAAAAGATTAGTATTCACATAGCAACAATATGATCTCAATTGATAACATAGTCTTGGAGGACTTGGGACGTGGACTTGGAGCTGAATGGCGTGGCTGTACCCTTCCGAGATGTTCCCGTGGGCCTCCTTTGAGAGAAGTGATGTGAAGGGACGTGGTAGAGAGCCAGTCAGTTGAAGATGTTGTTTGACACTTTGTAGCTAAATTCAAACTTGTTTGGACCTACGTTTGTGATTTTATCTCATACAATAAATACATTTCTAATATTGTTCAAGGATTCCACTTTTTCTCTCTACTACTCCTTTTACAAAAATGCTTTTAGAACAATGTTTAAACATGTATCAAGCATTTTATACTTCAATATTATAGGATTGTACCAACAACAGTGAACTATCGGTATGTTTTGTGTGTGTGATCTAAACTAATGTTCCTATGGTATTTACAGTAATCCTAAATTAGTGATTTGAACCAATGATACTGGAGATATGAATGCAAAATGCTAGATTTTGAACACCAGTGATAGCAGCCAGTGATACAAATGGTAACAGTTTTGAGTGTGGTATCTAAAGTTTGAAAAATTATTACACGGTTCTGAAATTAGCGGGCGAAGCAATTGTAAAAAAATAAAAATAAAAAAATGTTAAAGGCTAGCAGGAGAAAAACTGAAGAACTTTTTATCTACCCTTGGGTAAATAAAAGTTATCTGGACGATCAAGACATCTACCGGGAAAAACGGAGATAAGGTACTGCCTCCGTTCAATGGTTATAACATCCAAATCACTAACTATCCCTTTAAGTCTGCATATCAAATGACATTCAATTGTTTAATTAAACTTTCTAAACCATGAAATTAAAAACCAAGCCTATTAATGTCATTTGTATATAGTCTGCCCGTCAACAGAGAGAATGAGTAAAAATTGACAATTTGATTTGGCTTAATGATCAGTTTATTATTTGCCTGTATATGAAATATCATAGGGAATACATTTACAAGTTTAATTTGTATTCAAAGTTATACTCATTCAAATGTTGAACGTGTGAAAGACAGCAAAATAGGTAAAACAAATCGTTTACCTTTTCCTTTTTAAAGGAAAACATTTGCAGAGAAAAATAAATTTTATTTTATGTATTTATTACAAAAAAAAGAATAATATTAAAGACATTACATCTCTATTTTCATGTTTAACCACATTTGTTCAGTGGTATGGTAGGTGATATTAGAACTTCAGAACAGAAATAAATATGAATCCAAAATATAAGTATACCACCAAAAAGCACATTTAACTTGGCTATTTCAACATTGTATGTCAAATTATCAATCTTTCAGATTTTTTGCCTGCATTAACATGGTATGAGGGATAGCCCTGATTCACCCCAAAGAACAAGGTAACAAGTTATTTCATGTAAACTAAAACAAGTGTACTAATAATATTTCCCAAATATGTATGGTAGTCGATATATATGGCCCTGTTAAAGAATTTGCATAGATTATTAAAGAGTAGTACTTACTGCCTCGCCTGGGTATACAGACCGGAGACTGTACAGATATTTTGTACACAGCTTGGTAAAAAATAAAAACTGAAACACACTGGCTTTTAGTCAGCTAACAGCTGGGAAACAATTGGGAAACATTCATTATATGCACAGTGATACAATTTGACTTTACAACATCTTAAATCAAAGGGACCACCATTGTCATAGGACGGTGCTATATTTTTCTGTCTCTCTCCCACATTTTCACATGCTACAGTCACATAGAAGTGATATGGCACAGACATTTCATGAATATCTGAAATCTGTACAATGTCAGGGTTTCAAATGCGTACACAAAGGAAAAAGACATCACAGAAGAAAAAATAAGCTCTATTTAGGCTGAAACAGAAAACATAATATTCTCAGTATCACACATACTTCACTTCATAGTAATACCTATCAGCACCAATCCCAAAAATGTCTATGCTACATTCAGGCAGGTGTCCCGGTTCCTGAGTAACGGGCAACAAGTTTCTGTTACCCCAGCCAACTAACACCCTCATGCTCTATGAAAATGGTTGCCGTCTCATATTAGACCTGTTTTTGCCCACATGTTCTCATTAATGGTTCCTATGCTTTTTTCCTAAGCAACACACCAGAAATGACATTTCAAACCCAACCCAACTGTCTCGGTACTCAGGAGGTTTCTGCACTAACCCTTTTAGAGAAAAACAGGCTCGCCCAAGTCTATAATACTGCATCATTTTGGTACACATTCTACGTTTTGAATGCAGACCAAAATTAAGTTATATATTGATCACTCTTCAAATCTTGTGACAATCAAAAAGTGGGGATTTTAATTCAAATCATTTTATAATTGAATTATTTTTGAAAATAGTTTCAGCAATAAAAGCAATACAATCGTTAAAATCATGATCATAACAAGAGGCATGAACAACTAGTCGGTTCTTGGTTTAGATGCCAAAATAAGGGATTGCTGTGGGAAATATTGACAAACTATCCTGTCTTTGTTAGTTTTTTTATTGGTGTACTCAGGGCGGAAGAATCTGGAACAATGTATCGCGAGCACTTTTACTCAACTTTTCAGGGAATTTTACTGTAAAGTCCAAGATCATGTCCCCCCGCTTTTCAGGGCACTTGGAAAGGGGTAGTCCCTCTCCCACTATGCGCTTCTTCATCCCAGGTCTAATCACATCTCTGGAGGTTATATTGATAAACCCCCCTTCCAATGTTGGAGCGGTGATAGTACATCCACACAATGCCTGTTGGAAGATTATATTATATTAGCATGAGGCTAAATCATTTCTGTTATCAAATGGAAAGTTATTGTTGGCAGTTGTTTATCAATAACAATTGCAACCATGTTGAGTTAATAATTGATTAATAAACTCAGACTGCTCACTCACATCTTTAAGGGATATCTTAGCAGGGTAAATGATATCAGAGCCTTCTCTGTGAAACACTGGATGAGGTTTGTCTTTAACCACAAACACCACATCAGCAGGAATGTTACTGGGGGTTTCGTCTCCCTCCTTGGGGAAGGTAATCTTTGTCCCCTCCTTCCAGCCCTTTTTGATGTCCACTGTCAAGATCTTGTCTTCGCTGCGCATAGTACAGCCGTCTGGATTCAGGCGCTTGCGAGAAATCTTCATCTTCTTGGTGCAGCCAGAGAAAACTTCTTCAAGGCTCACCTTCAGCTCATGCACCACGGATGGGTC
This sequence comes from Aplochiton taeniatus, assembly GCA_017639675.1. Lineage (NCBI taxonomy): Eukaryota > Metazoa > Chordata > Actinopteri > Galaxiiformes > Galaxiidae > Aplochiton > Aplochiton taeniatus. The sequence goes on along the minus strand of CM030183.1, from coordinate 8,439,589 downwards.
TTTCTTTTTCTCACGCCCTCTATGGGGACCCCCTGGTTGGGATTTAAAGGACCTCTGAAACCCTCCCATGCCCCCCATTCCTCCCATGCCAAAGGCTGCGAAGGGGTCATCAATGTCCATATTATCATCCCCATTGTGTGGAAAGAACTGGTCAAATGGGCTGCGTCCACCAAAGAACTCAGTGAACATGGCATGTGGATCTCCATGGAAGGTGTAGTTGTAGCTGGGACCATTAGCTCCACCACCACCGCATCCGCCACCACCACCACCAGTGGAACCCTTTAGACCTAAATGTGAAAACAAGACCGGGTATTAGAACCTACCTTTATAATAATAGTGAAAAGATGACAACTCATGCTGGTTCCAAACTAACTGGCAGTGGAATTTAAGTCTCTAGCAAAGCCCAAGCCAAGAAGTTGGCATGCAGAGTAACAGTAAATGAGAATAGTATTAATAATCAATATGATGAGGGCAAATTTGAAATGGTGCCATTTAAGCCAGCTGCTGTCACCTGCCAGGGAATCTGGACAGACAAACATGCTAGCGTTACTAATAACTAGGGACACACACACACACACACACACACACACACACACACAAAGCCATGTTTTGGTTAAATATCCCAAATAATGATAAATCCAGACTAATTGCAAACCTGCACTCTACTCCATTGCCTTTATTTAATGGGAATTTTGTAGAATTATTACCCTCCGCATACTCAGTGCCTCCGCATACTCAGATGTGGAGAGCACTAATCCAGTGTTATTGAACTTACACACTACTTCACTGTCTGAGCCAGGGAATACACATTTGCAGGTAGGTTTTGATTATATTACCGAGGTGAATACTTTTAACATTTTATTTCAGTTAAATAGCAAATCATAACCTATAAATGTTTATATAGTTTCTAGCTTAAAACACATTTTGCTAGATCATTTTAGCTAGCTTGGCTTTGCTAGCTGCAACCCACAAGGTAGTAAAAACTAGCAAGCCTAGACTTTGATGTAATAGATGTGGGCCGGGGAGATGAAATGGGTGCCTGAGCAACATTTGAAAGCATTTTTTTGTGTGTTGAATAATGTTTGGAGAAACCTTTTGGTTGGTTTTACTTTTGTAAAGTTGTTGAATTTGTACACTTTCATATAAATTAAATTAATGTTCATTAATTTGAATGAAAGTTCAACTGACATATAAATTGTTAGTATTCATTTATTTTAGAAGTTACTAACTACGTGGTATGCTTATATATGGTACAAGGTTTATGTTTCTCTCTGCATTTATGACAATACAGCCTGTGCAAATAACGTGTTAATTTCAATTTTATTCCAGTGAAATTCCCGTTCCATTTTATTCCTGTTCATTCACATGGAAAGTTTCCTCCTTTGAATTCCCAACATTTTGCAACTCCTCATCCTACCACAGTTCGTAGGCTAGCCTACCTTCTTCTCCATATCTGTCATAGATGTCCTTTTTCTTTGCATCGCTGAGTACATCATAGGCTTCAGCGATCTCTTTGAATTTATCCTCTGCTCCAGCAGACTTGTTTTTGTCAGGATGATAACGAAGGGCCTGTTTTCTGTAGGCTTTCTTTACCTCATCTTCAGATGCGCCTTTGGATATACCCAGCACTTTGTAATAATCTTTACCCATTACAATAAGTTATCTCAATTCTTCAAGTTCATAAAACCATTGTTAGTTAAATGTAAGTTTTTGAACTGCTTGCAATGCCATTTAACACGTCCTCTGTCAGTTAAGCTAACGGTAGGCTAGCTATGCTAACTAAGGTAACTAACGTTACTGGTTAGTTGAATCTATTCTAATCTAAAAGGCTTCTATGGAGAGCTAACAAATTACTACCGTGAATTAAATCGTGTCTGACTGATGGACTTCTTCGATATAAAAATAATTGTTATTTAGGATACAACGCTTGAATCTACATAATACGCTGACCTGGACAAATTGGTGTAAAAAGCCTGCTAGCTAAGCTATCACAAGCTTCGCACTGCAAAGAAACTTCTGGAACTGCCTGGGCTGCTGTGCTGTTGTGTATGCGCATCCCTTTTCCTCATGAATCCCCGCCCACGAGCCACCAAATGTTACGACATGATAAGAAAATATCAAACAAGGATCTTGTATTAACCTTGTATTATGCTCAGTTTGGTCACTTTGGGAGGCTACTTTTCGGGCCAAATTGACCCGGGACATGGGGTTTTAAAAGAATACAGAAGTAAAAAAGTAGGCTACACAAAATGTCCTTAACTTTATTTCAGTTCCAAACAATATAGAAATAAAAAAAAATTTTGCAACACTACTTTTTGTGAAAAAACGTGTGAATTATACAAAATCCACCATAATTAAGACTTGGGTTCATAAATCATGCTTATGTGGTAGGCTACAAATTCATAAAACTGTTTTCATTCATGTTTATTATTTTTAACTGATATTCTCAATAGATTTTTCCCTTCATCTTATTATAATCATTAAAGCACAAAATGAAAAAATTATATACAAATGCAGATTATTTACAACAAACTGAAAACATGAACGAAAAGTGTGCATGGCCGGGCATGCCTGTCTACAAAACACATGATCGTAGATTTTGCATGCTTTACAGATATTCCATTTTTTGGTGTCATGCAGTATGATCAAGAATTACTTCTGGCCTACAGTCCTCCAGGCCACTGATCCTTCCATCCTTATTTTCAAGAAATAACATGTAAAAGAATACATTTTGTGTGAGTGAGTGCAAAAAGTCTCCCCTACACAAATGGCATGTTTGGGTCCACTGAAAAAAAAGTGTGGGAATTGTAGGGGAAAAAAGAACAACTGGAACAGCACCCCAATTATACAATTTAATTTAGGTCAGTTTAAGAGTGCTTGTATAGTCTTGCTTTTTTCACTTTAGACATAGGATTCAGCACCTATAATTAATTTATTAAAAATTTTTGCATTTTATCCCTATGAAATTTGGGGGGAAACAAGTAAACATGTAAAAGATTAAAGAAAAAGGTTTGCTGTGTACCTTCTCTCTGTCTACCTAACTGGGCCTGCTGTTGGTGTGTGTGTGTGTGTGTGTGTGTGTGTGTGTGTGTGTGTGTGCGTGCGTGCGTGCGTGCGTGCGTGCGTGTGTGTGAGAGAGAGAGAGAGCGCACGCACGCACGCACACCCGCACACACACACACACACACACACACACTCACACACACGGTGAAGGTACAAAACAAACCTTTTTCTTTCATTTTAACCATGTTTACTTGTTTTCACCTGCTGAGGTAAATGGGAAATATATGCTGTCTATATTGCTTGTAATTGAGATTAAGTTAAATCTGATCTGTTAAGTTTTTTTTCACATAAATTATTATGAATGTATGGTTTTACAAACCCAATAATGTTGTTGGTCCTTGGTTGAGTAACAAAAACAAGAGCACCTAAGTTAACATAAATATATAGAAAATAATCATATTACAATAATTATAGTGATTCCAATCTTCCATTCCGCTAAATTACTTTAATTACTGTACTGTAGTTAACCTTAGTAAGAATATTCAGCAAAGCTTGTGAGATGTGTTTTGTCCAACAAGAGGCGCTATAGGATTGTCCAATGAAATCCGCGTAGTTGGAGCATAATTCATTTATGGGTTGTCGACCTCAGGGGTCACAAGAGGATTGCGAAACTCGTGAAAGTATATATTATTGCAAATCTTTTTTTTATAATGTGAAAAAGAAGCTGCTTGCTCCAGAGCTTCTTTTTGCTTACACCAACTACTACATCAAACAACCTGTGACAGCTATAAAGCTGCGTTAAATAGAAGATCCATATTGCTGTGCTCCAAACTGGCAGATCGTTAGCCCATTCACATGCCAGGTTGCATACTAAATAAGCCAATGTCCAATGATGCTGGAATAACAGGCAATGTGTAATGCTGTGTAAACTTACTTTAAAACAAGTCACAGTTGTCATTTCTAGACTATATAGACTGACTGCTGATACATTTACAGTAAATTACTGGTAATTTGCCGTTTGATAACAATAACAATTTAGGAAGTATTGAAAACTAAATTGCCAATAATTTCATGGCTAATTTTAGCAATGTTTTACAACTTAAGCCTTCATTGATTTGTTATAAAAGTTCCACAGCCCTGCCTACATAAAAGGCGCTCAGAAAAAATCATTTCTTGGATGTAATGAGCTAATGTTTGGAAAATATCTTGAAGTCCAACATCAGACTTTAAAGATCTGTCTGGTTTCCTGATATAGATATTCCATATTAGTGTCAGAAACATCTCTGGAGAGACTCCCTAAAGAAAGGAGAACTTACAACTTACAAAATACTAAATTATAAATCTCTATCATTGAAATAATATGAAAAAATATTGATGCCTCCTTACAATTCTCTGCATACACGCAAAGAAGATTTTTTTGGCTGATAAATTCAATCTGAAAGGTCAATAACCACATTCAACGCAAGACCTTTATGTGGTTTATTCCATTAAATCTAATGGTCATGTGATGTGCGGCCTGAAGGCTGTCATGTTGCTCTATTAATTAAGCATAACTACACAATCATCACAACATTTACCAAACATATTTTGTCCAGTGCATGACCTTTGTATGGTTACCCAAGTCCGTACAATTCAATTCCTGGAAAAGTATTTGCAGCTGTAAAACAAATGAAACACACACTCAACAATCACATAGCCACGTTCATAAAATTGCAGACTCATCCAAGTCCCAGATTGTGTTGGGTTCTTGTATGCTTTGTACTGCTACCCCTGGTGTCACTTCTTCATTATAAATAGCCAATTGTGATACATATGCCACTAGTTGTGTGTGTGTTGACAAGTTCACTCATTGTCAAAGATTTCTGTAAAGGATCTAGTGCTTATGACTGTTTTCGATGATCCTCAACCGTCAGCCATAGACCTTACATCTATGAGATGAGGTGTTAAAAACATAAACCTTAAACATAAACACACACACATACTGATGGACACACACATACTGTGTACACACACACACACACACACACACAGACACACACACACACATTGAAATAAACGTGTTTGCCTTTGTTCTCGAGGTCAGCCAGGCAACAGAATACGGGCCACAGGTGGCCTGGGGGAGGGGAATGTGTCGGTATGTGCAGAACTTCTGTCTTTCATCCCATGGATCAGGCTTTTAGAAGGGGCCTGCTGTGTAACCGAGTGAGGAACAGAGCAGAGCAGAGATGTGTCTTGGGGCTGAGAGCGGAGTGTGTGTCACTGGGTAGGTTGCTGCGGGGCTTACCAAGGTTACTGAGCTCGAGCAGCAGAGCCTATCGGTCAGCTTATATTTAGCCATGTAGATGGCGCGCTATGGATTATGTCTTAGGCCTCTCTGGTTTCGTCTTTAGTTGATTTGGGGGTGTGTAGGGTGGCTCATGACGGGTGGAAGGCGGCTTTTCAGGTGGATGTGGGTTAAAGCTCATTTTCACTCACAAGCAACAGCTCTTTCTCCTCTCTCCTTCCTGTTTCTCTTGTGCTCTTTCATGCAAACACACACACGCACGCACACACACACACACATACACACTGCCACACTGCCACACTGCCACACTGCCACACACACACACACACACACACATACACACACACACGCGCACACGCACACACACACTAACACACAAACACACGGACTCACGCTGGAAGAGAGTGTTTATAGTCTCGCAGCCTTTCTCCACTCTACTTTGACAAGTGAAAGTCTATTTGGGGGTTGCAGGTTGTGGGAAAAGAAGACAAGGAGGCCACTGCCAGGGTTAACTGACACAGCGTTGTCAGTGTGACGGACTGCTGGAGATTGTTGCCAGACTCACCGAAGACTGCACCCAGTGGTTTGGGAGCCTCAGACACTCTCTAGACCTCTGCCAGGGCTGGCCTATTGAGGTCAGGGATCAGGAAGTGGTCATTAAAAAGGGGCCATGGATACACTTGCTTTGGAGGCAAAGAATCCAAACGGTGAGGCTGAAAAGAAGGCGGCACCCAGACCAAGACCAAAACCGCCAAAAAAGGCCAAACGGATCGTTTATTTTGAGGTGGAGATCTTGGACTTGAGATCAAAGGAGAGGCTACTACTCCTGGACAAGGTAATGTTTAATGTGTTTGAAATGAACAAACCAACCTGTGACCTTAACCTTTAGCACATGTTTCAGAATAATGCAAGTATGCTTAATATTCTAAAGGGCATTGCTCCTTTTCAATACCGGCTGGTATGTGATTCAATCATAGCTTGATTTAAAGGTTGGGCCACACACAATAACACACCCTGGGACGCAAAGGCGCATGGTGTGTGGATATGCGATATGGCCACTACTTGTACAGCTGCAGTTCATTCCTTTTAAAGAATTTTCAGGAGTTGCAAGTCCTTGGTCTGGTCTAATAATAGCTCAAGTAAATTGGCAGTGATTGCTATGTGTCCAAAGAAACTTGTTTGCTTTCCACATGAAGTACACAGTCATCACATTGGATAGACAGATACTCTTACAGCTAATCATCCACTTGTGGCCATTATCAGCTGGGTTCTGATGAGGCAGGGTTGCAGTTTAGACCTAAAAATGCCCCCTGATCTGACAGGAATCTTCTGTCCCAGCCATGTGTCAGCTATGTGTGTCTCAGACCAGGCGTGTCACTTGCTTATTATTGCGAATGTGTGCGTTTATTTAAGGAAATGATAGATTCCATTCATGTCTACATGTTGTAGTTTATAGTCGAACACCAATCTTTCAGTATCCGTGGAAACTCTTGTAAGAAATTCAAAACACCAATACTATAGAATGGTTACCTTGAATACATACAGTAAACTGTTTAAAATCTATCTATAGATTAAAACCTTTTTTTCTGGACAGGTGGAGCCAACTGCAACTATTCTTGACATCAAGGCATTGTTTCACAAATCAAGTGAGAATGTGTTTGCAAGAAAAAACTGACAGTTGCCCCCATACCGTTTTGGTATTATTGTTTACCATCCAGTGTACTAATTGCAGTTTTTCCCTTTCAGATCCTAAATGGTATCCTGCCAGGCAAGCAATACACTTGGATCCAAGTAAGTCTATCATCATTGTCTCTTATCCAAACATAATTGTTCTCTGACATTCCTGTATCAGGACAAACCATGTCTGGAAGTTTGTTTTACGGGTTGTATAATGGCTGACCATAAAGTTGTGCTTGCCATGTTCAGAAGCCAAAAGTCTGAAGGACGAGGAAATTCTACAAACCCTTCCCGTGGGAACCACATGCAAGTTCTACTTCAGCGACTTGGGGGCCCAGGTCACCTGGGGAACTGTGAGCGCATGCGTGCACACACAGACACATGCGCACCCACACACACACCCTACCATATGTGAAACTGCTCGAAACATATAGACCCTAAGGTTTTAAATATAAACAGGCACACTCCCACACCTAATCAACCATAGCCTTGCATACAAATATACACCTACATTGACAGATAGGTGCGCTGCTCGCAGGTTCAATTTTCTCTCACCTTGTGCCTCCCCTATCCTCTGTCCTGGGACATCTAATCTCATGGGACAGTATCCCCCACGGGTGTTTATCCCAGTGACCTCCAGTTCACCTTTCACTGCAATCAGCTTTTCATACACCCTTGCTTGCTCAGCCTCGGCAGCCTCTATCTTTGCTCACCCTAATGCACCTCCTTGCGCTCCCAGCTCCACTGGTGGGCTTTAAGTTGATACCAGTGCTAAGAGGAAGGGTGTGTGAGGGAGGACAATTTCCTGACATCATAGCATAAATCAACCGTGGCCGTTGGCCGGCCACTGCTGGGATGTGCTCTTTTCACAGGTCTATTTTATCACACACCCACTGCCAGCTGTGCTGCTCTGGCACATCAGTTGGGGGATTTTGAGTGTTACTGTGTCTGATTTTTGTGATTTTTTTTTCTCTTACTTGTTTTATTCTGGCTCTTGTAATGTGAACCTCAGGTGTTCCTGACAGAATGTGCTGGCCCACTGCTAATCTACCTGATGTTCTATTTCCGTCTGCCCTTCATCTACGCCTCAAAACATGACTTCACCACCAGCAAACACTGGGTCGTACAGTGAGTTGGACAAATAGCCCTATGCTTTCTCCAAGAGTCCTCTGTGAAACATCTGTCGCATATTCTCCAGTTTGGCCCCCAGGGCCTGTCAGACAGCATCGTTAATGTAGCATGTGCCCGTTGCTGACGGAATCAAAACCTTATAAAGGTGTTAAGGAGTGTTATGTTATATCACAGCTAAATATGTCACAATAACGAGCCGCACTGCGGATGGATATGTTTCCTCTGCTCCAGCTTGGCATGCATGTGTCACTCCTTCCACTATGCCAAGAGGATTCTGGAGACCATGTTCATCCACCGCATCTCCCATGGGACCATGCCCCTGAGAAATATTTTTAAGGTGGGTGAAGGGATTGAGGTAAGATAATATTGGACAGGAGTCATGCTGGAGTTGTAAACTGACTGCCCCACATACAGAAATAGCATGCTGCCATTTTTTTCGTAGAAACTAGGCACCCCATCAACATGGAAATAAGTCGGTAGAGAGACGGATTTGTTCTCGACTAAATGTCGTTTTTAATCTCTATTCCAGAACTGTGGCTATTACTGGTTCTTTGCAGCTTGGATGGCTTATTACATCAACCACCCTCTCTATACACCCCCATGTATGCTCAGTACACCTAATACACCATGCGTGTTACGTCAAGCCTTTGATTTAATTGCTGTTTTTTTCCTTGATCAATTACTTTTCCATGTATATTCACAGACTACGGGATAACACAGGTGAAAACAGCGCTCATCATTTTCTTGGTAGGTCGTTGGCTCAGTCGTATAGTACAAATACTCTTCTAATACCCTACTGTGCAGGGAGATCTCTCCTATTCTGTTCTACTGGCCCATTTGGTAATTGTGGTAATTGTTTGCCGTCTTTGCCTTTCACTCTTGTCTTAGATCTGTCAGCTGGGTAATTTCTCCATTCATATTGCTCTTCGCAATCTGAAAACGCCAGGTAGGTTGTCTTTTGTTGTCACTACAAAAGTGGAAACTAAAACTCTATAAAAGCTAAACCTATGCTTGCCCCCCCCCCCCCCCCCAGGTTCAAAGGTCAAGAAGATACCATATCCTTCAAAAAATCCCTTTACATGGATCTTTGCCTTGGTCTCTTGTCCAAATTACACGTATGAGGTAAGACCACAGCTTGCTGCACGTATCAGAGAGGGAATTTAGCCCACAGTGCAGTTTATCATTGCAGTATTACCGCCACCTAGTGGTTACACAGCACACTCATTTGTTTCCTAACTCATTACTGTTCAGCTGGGTTCCTGGCTGGGCTTCACAGTGATGACCCAGTGTGTTCCAGTGGCGTTCTTTACCATCGTGGGCTTCATCCAGATGACCATATGGGCCAAAGGCAAGCACAGGGGCTACCTGAAGGAGTTCCGTGACTACCCCACCTTGCGCTCGCCAATACTGCCCTTCATATTGTAGAGAACTGGTCCCACGTCCTCTCCGCGGAACCTGCTGCAATTTGTGCCTCCCTGTTATCTCAACTAGAAGTCCTGCCACAGGCTGTTCCCACACCTAAAAGTTGGAATCCCTGGCCGATGGTAATTATAGGAACTCCATGACAAGTGATACGTAGGCTATTTGTCACTTCGTTGCCTGGAGTTGCTGGCACATCTTAAACACATGGACTCTCACGGCTGGACCGATCAACGTTGAACAGTGGGAGCTACAAAAGCCCTTAAGTCTTAACGCCACTTCATTCTTGGAGACGAGCTAATATTTACCATTGTAGAAAGTATTTACATTTAAGGTGTTTTCCTCTAAGCTTAGGCTCCTGAATTAAAAGGGAAATTGATATTGTTATTGAATGAGAAAAGCATAATGTGACAATGTGTGTTTGTTGGTTGTATATGTAGTAGTTTGTCCTCAAGGTGTAATCAACCCCTGATCATTTTTTTTCCCAACACTAACCTAACCAAAACTAAACTAACTTTCGTCAATCTAGAAATACAGGGTTAATAAATACCACATTAATGACTGAAAAAGACATTCGCTTTATTTTGAACTCTGGAAGCAATGTCAACATAACAAATAAAAGTGACAAATACTGTTACAGATGTTCAGTATGTTGTGGAATGTTACAATTGAAATGGCTTGTTCAGGGCTTAGATTCAGACACAAATGTAGAGGTCAGTGGGAAAACTGTGTTGAGGCTACCATATGCTCGTTTTATACACCATTTCAAGATGCCTTGAGATCCTAAACAAATGGTTTCCATTTCACAGCTCCACATTCTAGAGTGATTTATTTGCATTTGGTCATTTTTCCTAAAACCAGAACAGGTGGAAAACATGAACACTTCAAAACAATAAGTACAATAAAATGCCTAATATATAGCCTTTGCAGCCAATAGAATACATATTGCTCTTTTCAACAGACAAATGTTGATATTACAAATTGGAGAGAGGCAAGCCCAGTTGCCTTTTTGCTGGTGCCTGAAGGACCTTGACTGACACAACATATATTTTATTTAATGAAAAGCTGTTCACAGTGTCTTTCTAAACCGATGAGGTTCTTGTCGCGGTTCGAAACCCAGTCTGATAATATACAATGTAAGATTCCATACAGTACGGAGAAATTCGTTTTCTGTGACAACACTGCGGCTGCAGCAGTGATATGCAGTCATTTCTCAGTAGCTACATTAATCAATAGGTGGTCCACTTTGTGAAAGGTGAGTCAAGTGCTTTCCAGACGGTAGCTCGGACAGACACTCGCCTCGCTCAAAGGCAAGTCATCTTCGACTCGGGATAAAGTCAGCCACCGTTGGATGATGGTGCCTCCCTTTATCAATGGAATTCCTGTGGGTGGGGGGATGGGAATAGGTGAAATGAAACCACTTCTCTCGTACCACAAAAAAAGGTGTAGGACGCTGGGTTTTGTAGTTTTCCATCGATGTAACGACCACAGTGGTAGTAAACCGGTCCGGCCAATCACAACTCCTGAATGACTTTGAGGATGGAGGAGTTGACGGTCGCCACTGCCCCTACTCTGGGTCAACGTAGCAGCGTGTGCTACTCCGACGAGCGTCCAAGAACCTTCTCAGACGTTGTCCTCCTCCAGGAAGTGTGTCCTTTGCAGCACCTTGATGTGGCGCTCATAGATCTTCAGGGCGGGACCCAGTCGGATGGATAAGCCGGTCAAGACGTCGCTCCGCTGCATCAGCAAGAGGGACTTTCCATCGATTTCCTGTTGGTCAAACGGAAAGGAGGGCACGGCTGAGCTTAGGAGCAACGGGGTTGAACGTATAGAAGGCAGACCCATCCTTAGGCTGAACAGAATGTGCTTCAAATGTAGCCTGCAACTGCTCAAAGGAGGCATTGAACCAGTGAAGACTAGACACACTACCACACATTGAACTATTAAGTCACAGCAGCATACGTTCAGGAATGTTTTCTGAACATGTAGATAGCACCCTCTGGCGGCAGCTGGAGGGAGTGCAATGTTCTAACCTGAGATCTGAAGGCCACAGCTTGCTCCGGGAAACCTGCTGCGGAGAAGTAACTGGCGACATCCGCCACGCTCCACTGCAATAGGTTCTGGCTCATCTTCTCTTTTTTCAAATAGCTGCGAGGTAAAAAAGGCAATTGTGAGACTGTGACCTCATTGTTGACTTTCCTTCTCCCTTTTACAAGATTTGATCCGCCTGCAAGCATGTAGATCTTTCAAGCAGCCGATGTACTAAAATAAATAAATCAATAAACAGTGTTCCTATTCCACTAACATTAGGAGTATCAATGTTGCACTGGTGTGGGAGAATACAGATTTCCATGCCATAATTCAGAACAGGATACTCACATTTCTCCATTTTCCACTCCGTTGAGCACACTATCTTGAGCCATAATATAAGAGGACACCTCTATTTTCTTCTTAAATGTAGCACCTGTGGCATAATCCGAAGCACAGTAATAGTTAAAATATACGTGAGTGTTAAAGAGACATGTTGGTTTTGGCCGTGCAGGTCGGAAAGGGATCTAATCCCCAAAGGATTGTGTACAAGGTTTTAAGCTTGGAGAATGATCCTGTCCTCTGGCCTGCAAGCCAAAACAAGTGTAAAATTAGCCAGTCCTTACATTCTGACCTCTTGACATGCACAAATCAGAACAGCATCATAAACGTTGCATTATATCGTGAGCAATTCGGAGCAGAATATTAAACACAAATGCATCAAAGAAACACGTGTACATTTTATTTTGGATAGCCTCATAACAGCGCACGAGGTCCCACTGACAGTGGTGCAAAGTCAAAAAGAAAGAAAGAAAGAAAGAAAGAAAGAAAGAAAGAAAGAAAGAAAGAAAGAAAGAAAGAAAGAAAGAAAGAAAGAAAGAAAGAAAGAAAGAAAGAAAGAAAGAAAGAAAGAAAGAAAGAAAGAAAGAAAGAAAGAAAGAAAGAAAGAATAGTTCACCGTTGTCGGAAGGGAGAGGCAGTGTCTGAGGTCTTCCGTCAGAAACTTTTCGGGTCTCATCCTGCAGCTTATAGACGAAACAGGGGAGGTGTTAAATCCACAACTTTGATGACGAGTAAAAAACTGAAATTCAAATAAATAAATTGAGCAGCAATGATTTGTTCTGATTACCACGGCTGTCGGTCCACAATCTGGAACCAGTTGGTCGGAGATAAACAGCACCGCCGCCTTCCCCGCTCCCTCTTCTTTCTTCACCATGCTACTCTGAGCACTTGGACTTGACCCCACTTCCTGCATCAGCATGGATGTTTTGAAGGCACCTGGAGCCCAGATTGAGAAATGTTTTCAACAATTTCAAGGAACGTGATTAAAGCATACATCCACACAAAAATGGTTCTATAACCACAGAACAAAGCTTCTGCGATGCAGATTTTTCGGGTTTCTAAACAATCGCATTACAAAATAAAATATAAAATTTTCTAAATAGTGCATTGCATAGAAAACATTTCATAGGCAACAAATGTAATTCTAAAAACAACTTGTGGCACATGTTAAAGGTACGGGGTGTGTACCTTTGTCTATGTGCATTCCTGGGTGCTGCTGGCGCTCAGCAGGGCAGAAGGCTGACTCAGAGGCCCAGTCACTGGGCCCTAGGGCCCTGGGGCTGGAGGGGGGCAGAGAGCTTGACCTTCCATTGCTCTTTGAGGCAGACAAACTATCGGGGCCGGGGCTGAGGCCAGGGCTGGGGCCATGCCGGGATCCGGAGGGAGAGCACGGAGCAGAGAAGGCAAGGATAGAAGATGCCCCTTGGACAGTCGTATATTCACTATTAGGGGCAGGAGAGATGCTATTCTGCCCATCCAGGCTTTCATCAGCGCCTTCCTCCTCCACATTGCTGTCTGTGTCTATAGCCATGGCCACGTCAGCCTAAAACACAAGATAGCAAGATGGTTTGATAACAAGTGACGTCCGAGCTTCCAACATACGTTAAATTATAGCCAGAGGTCCGGTGACTATTACGCGGGTTTCTATTGCAAGGAGGTTGAATTAAAGCACTTAAAAGCTTTAATGCAGACAAGCATGTAGACAAGGCTAGGTGAATGTTGTCAGCAACTTCAAAGTGTTGTTGAAACAGGTTTGGTTTTACAAAACACAAACCAATGTGCATATTATCAACTAGGAAAATAGAACAGAGGCCATGTAGGGCAGATTTAATTCAGGGACCTCTCATTTTCAAACAAATCAAATAAATCATAATACCAGCAACAGTAAAGATAGACTGACAGATGAAAGAATACATAGATGACAGCATTTAGAAGTCAAATCATTTTTTAACATTTACATCAAAACATATCAAACCGCTGAAATGGAGAAAACCCATTGAGCTATTTAGTGGTGTCACATGCGCATTTTGGGACACGCTTGGTTGGCTCATTTTGACCGCTGTAGAGAGTAATTGTCTTTAGAGGCCGTGTCCCTCCCCGTGCTGTGCAAGTGATGATAACTGAACTCCATTCAGATCCCTCATGCACTCTTTAACCACATTCAGCTATCACCGAAAGGGCTTTGTAAATACAGCGCGGAGTAACTAGGTTAGTGGGATAGGGGAAACGCAACTATATTATGCTATGGATTTCGTCGATGATTCTTTATCTGCGTCAAAATGAGCTATGATCTTGCGTGCGTGCCCAAGCGACAGCTAAGTGCGAGCGCGCTGCTCAGCCCGCCCCGCACCTCAAGGAGACGCATATGAAACAACTTTCATATGAAATGTAGGAGAAAAAAATGTCTGTTATTCATGGCCTAACCTCGGTCTACATCAGGATGTGCCTATAGTCCAAACAAAAAGCAGTATGTCCGCGCCACATTCTAACCTACTGTACTTGAAACCTTCTAAAGCAACCGAGTTGATTAGTCGTTTTTCTCCTCCAATTTCATAAGTGCGCATGGAGGAGTCGCGCGAAAGACCTCCCCATTCTCTTGTCTCGCGGTGCGCTCCACTGATCAGGCTAGCTAGTCCCGATGTAGCAAATTCTTAGCAAGCCAACTCGATTCGATAGGCTATCGCTTTGACTTTGCACCGGGTCAATATTCTCTGCGACAGAGTGAAAGCTATGAAACGCTTGTGCTTGGCTACAACAGTCGCCCCCCATTTGTCCCTGAAATACCCTAAGAGTCCACAATCGGTCTCGCACATCAGAGGTGTTTGTGAGACTTTTTCGCTTCACCCGGTCCCCCCTCCCCTTCCCCGCAACGCTGAGTTGGGCTTAAAAAGCGCCTCCGGCTTCTGTTAATGGTGGCTGTTGCAAATACTGTTGCAAGCCTTTCTACAGATTGTTTAGTTGTTAACACAACCTAAAGTACCAACATTTCACATGTCCAACATAGTGAAAGAGGCAACTACATTACGAGCGCAGAATCTATTGTTGGTGGTTTTTTTTTCTGTCGGATAGCGCTCGCGCGAGGTAAAATGCTACAGCCGCTCCCCGTCTGCGGCAGTTTGGGATGCACTTGCATTCACGTCACCGCTCTTAGTACAGCTTTTCACAACATTTTACGGTAGAAGTAGACTAATTTCTACTTGTTGTTTAGATTGTTGATACAATCATGCCTAATATTCAGTTATTGTATGATATGTTATGTTGCGAGCTGTCTTGCGTTACCTCCATATCGTCATCTTGGTCAGTGGGACCGAGTGCACTGTCCCCGTTGCTCAAATCGGAGTGACTAGCTTCTTCCACTACTACAGTTCTCCTGTTCAAGGTATCATCTTTTTTACGGCTTCTTCTCTGAACCTTGGCAGCGTTTCGATATGAAATCGAACCTTTGTAGTTAACTTTCAACACAGTTTGCTCTTGGATCAGTTTCTCGAGTTCTGCGCAGGTTCGTTCTGGCTCAGACCCATGTCGTCTCCGGACCATTCGACAAATTCTCTCAAGGTCTGGTCTTGCTTTTCGTGACCGCAGAGAATCAATAGTATCCAAAATCCATTCGCGGAACTTCGTTTCTGACATTTTGCTGAGTGAGTTTGTTTGCTTGCCTCAGTGCGTCAACCTCGTAGGCAGCTTGCGTGATCCGCGGCCCGAGCCCGGTTGAAGAAGCGGAAACCTTGCTGTACGCCTGCGTTGCTTGTGCGCTTAAGGTGGACTACTCAAGATACAATAAAAAAAAGTTCAACCAGGAGAGGGATTTAAGGTGGTATTCCACTTGTGGCGCGCGCAGTCAAGCCAATTTACTTGTAATGATTTATTTTACAGTCAGCATGAATTACACAGTAGGCGAGGCCAAATTGGACAAACTAACTGAGTTAGTCTAACTCACAATCAAATTAGACTGCTCTGGTGTAGGCTTCACACCAGTCATTTAAATACGTTTATTGCAACGTTTATATGACAACTTGCATATCACCAGGGAGGAAGAACGCTCAACTGTACCAAATTCTGAATCTGAACAAATAAACCTCTAAAATACATTACCAAATCAGGAGGCATAGTATTATAACATTTGCAAAACATCACATCAATATAATAGAATTAATTAGATGTTAAAAGTGTTTATAAAAGAGTCATATAATTTTAGTCTTAACAAGTAAAACTTTATTGGAATGATACATGTTGCAAAATATTACTTTATGTAGTTGTATTTATTTAAACATACTCATTATGTCCTAAGGGTATCTGTCAAGTTCTCCAGAAGGTAAGATAGTTAAGACTGTCAAAGGCAGAAATAAACAGTATTGTTCCCCAAAAGGTACAACTGACTACACCATCACATACTCAGGTCGGGAAGAAAAAGATTCAGATAAAAAATATGAAAGCAAACTTGTTTTGTTATCAAGTGTCAATAGTGAAACGTTTGTATGAAAATAACATGGATCCAGATGCAAACAGGCAAAAAAAGCGAATGTATTCAACTATTATTATTACAGAAGGGGCTCTTAATTGAATTGTTTTTTTCCGTCCAAACAAGATGCTTCACCTTCAGTGTCATAAGTAGATAAAGGGGCTTAGCCTTTAACCCACCATCACTGGTTTGGCTGTTTCTGCACCAAAAAAAAAAAAAAGCATAAATAGGAATACAGGAATTCTCTGTAAAGCTGCGTATATTCCAAGTCCCAGTCGGCAAGCATCATCACAAATTTCTAAAACCCTTACATATACAATGCAAGAATAAATCTAGAAGAGTGTGCTTCAAATTATTTGGGTTAAGAAGTGGAAGTGACAGATTGCTTGTGGGTGGCACTCCGCTCCTTGAGTTTTATGAAAGACCAGAGAGATACAGCAAGGAGACAGACAAAATATCACAGAGCTGTATTGGTCCTATGGTTTTAAATCCAGACCCTCGTTACACCAGGGCACTAGTAAGAGCTCTTCTTTGCAGTGAAGTTGTAATGGCACATGCAGAAAAAGCAAAAGCCTTTATGGTACATTAATTATAACATTTCCTGTTTCTAAGCAGCAATACCAATTGCCCACCAGACCACTCCAAACATTCAGAAGCATGGGCAACTTAATCTTAATTATATAAATAGGCTTGAAAAAAAAATGATGCATTACATTTCCAAAATAACTCAAAATGTCTGTTTTAGTTCGGAAACCATTACAAATAAAAATGACATTCTTTCAGACTTGGCAGCCTAGAGATTGATATACACCAAATTGGGAACTGCATTTCTTGTGGATGCACACGATCTAACTCATAACCGGCTTTGCAAATGGGCAATTAGTAAGTCATTATGCTGCCTAAGGAGGAAAATCATTGGGAGAATAAGTTTTCCAAATGCATTCATATTATTTTAAATAAAGGTTATGTTAAGTGGCTGCACGGGCTCAGGAAATATGAAACCAAGACAACGTTTTGAACTATCAGTCATCTAATCTTCAAAACAGCAATTAGATTGTCTTGCATCCAAAAAGAAAAACTTGGCAAAAAGGAATTTCACAGGATAGTGTTACAATACACTTCTTAAGACAAATTGCTATAGCTAAAGATAGCATTCATAACTGAAGAAATCCATCTATTCCAGGCTTAGAGTCCAAGCAGTCTTTTTAAACTGCAAGTTGATTTTAAGATGTCAGGGGACCTTACAGGAACATCCTTGTGAGTAGAACAAGCAAATTAACATGATTGGCAAACTGCTTTATTCAAAGTGAACACTGAGAAATGATTTTAATATAATGAATTCTGGCAGATAAAAAGTAGGCAATGATCCTTTCTAAAAGAAGGGCAGCTGTCAATTGGTTTCAACACATTATCCACAACCTGAGATACCTCGACACAAAGAGCCTTTCGCACCTCTCTTAACATGATATTTTACAACAAAAACATGCACCATTTGTGGAAATGTTAGCTACTTTGTTTGCAAGTTAAGACATACTTTAATAGTTACAAAGGAAAAAAATGCATGAGCTATGCCCACAATTTGAAATTTGGCAGAATTTCTACTTGCTTATGCATGGATTCATTTGAGTTTCCCAGCCATGAGACAACGTTGAAAAAAGAGGTTTCATGATTTATATTATTTAGCGACATGTGTGTAAATGCTCTTTGAATTAAATAAACAATAGTCAGGAGTGTCGGATCAAAATATTTGTCATTGCCAAATCACGTTTTTTTTTTACCTGCCCTTGAACACTAACACACAAGCACAAGATAGACTTGAAAGGACAAAATGATCACCAAAAGGGCTAAAAATGCTCTGAAAATTCAGCTGAAAGAAAAAGAAAATTTGATTAACATTAGAAATGTAGAGCTCATATACATTATGCCTCACATTCCCAAAAAAGAGTGAGACCTAGATTACATTTATAGAGAGAAAAACATTTGTACTCTGATCAAAGTGGTCAAGACTGCCTGAACTGCAAGCGGTGAGGAAATTCTCTGAACCCAATAATCATGCTGCAAGGAGCAGACAAAGGCGTGTGCAGTGTCAAACGTCCAACCAGAATGGACACATGGTCTGAACCCACCAAAGTTCAGCAGCTATGCTTTCAACATGGTTTTGCACCCAAGTTAGTGTTATGATAGGCACGTCTGTTGGACTTGGTATTGCTTGGACAGATTCAGGACGATGAGACTAGTGGGAGAGGAGGGAGGAGGAGGAGTGGGTGTCAGGGTGACTAGTTAGGGCTGGTTGGAGAATTAAAAAACAAAACAAGGATAAAAGGCCCTTGTTCTTTGAGAAGATTGTAGGAAGGCTCACTCAGGAGCAGCACACACGATTCAGTACCTAAACAGATCAACCTTAACCTGCTAAGACTGAAAAGGTGTCACTACTCTTCCATACGGAACAATATAGAACTTACTACAGAGCAAGAACAGAGGTCCTTCTCTTTTAGCCTCAGCCACAAACACAAGAGAGAGAATAAAACGTAAAAATGGATAGGTAACAGGTGTGAAAACACTCAGAAAAGGCAACACTGCTGGTTCTGTCCGCTCTTTGCTCTTGCTTTATCACACTCTCTTCGTTGAGGGGATCTACATTAGTTGATGTCATCACTATACATAACCAAGTAAGCAGTCCAGCTCTTCTCATTTTCTTTGCCTTGGATTTCCCCTATATCCCCCCCCCCCCCCCCGTCTCTTTTTCACTGCTCCTGGTTGGGTCTAAAACTCAGCAAACTCTTTTCCGCACTTCTCAGTGAAGGAGACTCGGATTTCTTCTTCCTCATAGTCATCAAAGTTGCTGGTGTCTCCGGGGCCTTTACACTTCGGAATAAAAGGAGCCTCCACCTGAAAGACAAATTCAGATCATTTGATACTATTGGTATCGCTCTAAAATAACTGAAATTTATGAAAAGACAGATACACTTTGTAATTTATCAATTTTACTTTATAGTTTGTTAGTTACAGCAGATTTGGCTAAAGCTACATAACACTACCAACTAGAATTAGGCATAAATCAGACATTGGCATCACTAAACAGACAATAAATCTGGAAGAACTTCTTAGCTAACAGCCCAATCGGCTCTTGTCCCCTTGTTCCGGTTCTGAAAATCACAGGACAGTAAGCTCACAGGGCCTCACCTTTCTCTGGTATATAGCAATCCAGTCAGTTGTAGCAAACCACTTGTGGCCCTTAATGTCGTTGACCCCGTTTCTCAGGTTGCCAAAGCGCTTGGTCAGGTCCACCTGGAGCAGATTTCTCAGCAGGTCCTTCAAGTCCGAGCTGAAGTGGGAAGGGAAGCGAACCTGGGGAAACAGGAAACGTTTATGTAGTGACTTAGAGCCACCATTTTGTCAGACGGCAACACTACCGGTGTGAAAAATTAAAATGTAGGCCTACCTTCCCCGATACAATCTTTTCATAGATCTGAATGGGTTGGTCTGCGAAAAAGGGTGGGTAGCCAGCAGCCATCTCATAAATCAGCACACCCAGTGCCCACCAATCCACAGCCTTATTATAACCCTAAAACAAAAAGAGAGAGAGAAAGGGGTACAATAACTCAAAACAATTAACCAACAGCCTTGTAGATTGTAAAACCAATGTGGCCGAATAGTGATTTTGTTCGTATGACTTTCAACAGAACTATTTGGGATCAACCCAGAGGCATCTAGCCTTTGCTGTACAATTAACATGAGGTGTGATAGTGTGGTAGGATGCCATACTTTGCTTAGGATAATTTCTGGAGCCAGGTACTCCGGAGTGCCGCACAGTGTCCAGGTTCGGCCCTTCACTCTCTTTGCAAAGCCAAAATCCGTTACCTGGAACGCAGATTGGGGGTGGATTCTTAACCAACGGTGGCCACACACGACAAAAATTCCGTACCGGATAGGGAAAGGTTCTATTGTGAGTATTCTATAGGGAGGAGATGTCTCTTACCTGTATGTAGCCCTGCTGGTCAATGAGCAGGTTCTCAGGCTTTAGGTCTCGGTAGATGAGATCCAGCGAGTGAAGGTACTCAAAGGTCAGAACGATCTGGGCGGCGTAAAAGCGGGCGTGCGGCTCACTGAAAAACAGCCAACTCGTCAGATTATTATCTTGAGCGGCTCATTATCTACTGGCCGGCTCTGGGTGCGTAATATACATAATCATGTTACAACTATTATGTAGCATATCACACTATTAAATTAGCATATGCCTTCATTCAAAGTTGTTTTAAGAGATGGTGTGTTGAACCAGAGAAGAAAAACAACCAGAAAACCAACAAAAGTGCATCCCTAAATCTTATTATTAAATGCTCAGAGGAAGAAACTATGTCAAAGACTAGTATATAGAGCTGTGTTATCAAATTGAAGCATGGTTTGTCTCTTGTAAGTGCTTTAGGTTTCTGTCAGAAGCGTGAGACCAAAAGCCTCACCTGAACCTTCCAATTCTCCTTAAATGCGAGAACATTTCACCCCCAGGAACATATTCCATGATCATATACAGATTAGTGTTGTCCTGCAAAGAACAGAGAAAGACTAGGTGTCAAAACTTCCTGCCTCATTTTGGATGCGTCGAAGAGGCAGAACCGAACCCATGCCCCTTCATACCTTGAAAGAATGTTCCAGTCGCACCAGGAAGGGAAAGCTGACGGCTTGCAGGATGCGTTTCTCATTCAATGTGTGTTCTATCTGCTTCAGCTTCACCACCTGGGGAGAAATCCGGAGAGTTAATAGCTCAGGAAAAGCGGTGTGTGTGTGTGTGTGTGTGTTTGTTTGTGTGTGTGTGTGTGTGGGGCTGTCAAAAGAATATTCTACAGAGGCCCGTGTCTATGTCTATATGTAGCTCCATCCCCCCCCCCAAGTATATTACCTTCTGTTTGTCAAGTATTTTCATTGCAAAATGCTGGCCCGAATCTTTTTGCTTAACCAGCATGACTCGACCAAATGAACCGGTGCCCAGAGTCTTAAGACGGTCAAAATGCTCCAATCCTGCAGTTTGCTGGGGGAAAACAAAGAGGAAGACAGGATTAGAGTGTGTTGAACAGAAAAACAACTAATTAACAAAACGGATGAACAAAAAGCATGACTGAATCAGTAAGCCAAACACTGTTAGTAGGTTATGTTGAACAAAATGTATTTAAGAAAATGTAATTCCCTAAATTGCCAAGAATTTTGCCAAGTACTAAGTCCACAATGCTCCAGCAGGGGGCATTCTGAGCACATCAACCGTTTCTTCTCAAATAGAGGAGTTCATTTGATAATGGGGCATGCGTATTCACTCGAGTCTCTTCATGCGTGTGCAGCCATGAATGAAAAGCCTGATTTTCATCTCACCTGTGCTGGATTCTCCCATTTCTTGAGAAAATCCTCTTTGGCTTTGGCAAGAAACTCCTTCACTGTAACAAAGGGGAAAAAAAGCTCAATTATCAACGTGTGCTTCTAGGTTA
>CM030183.1:7948215-8417675 GCA_017639675.1 Aplochiton taeniatus | reverse complement strand
ATTTAGGTCTGTATGCTTTTTGAATCTATCTTCGACCAATGTTATTGGAGGCATTTTAATCCATTTAATTTAAAATGTACGTAGAAATTGCTATGTAACAAAACATAAGCTGATTTATTCGAGCATCAATTAATCAATGTAATACATTTTTATTTCCCCATCTCCATTACCTTAACACAGTTACTCTCAATTAATCTCTTTCCTTTTCTTCTTACAAATATAAAAATGTATCAATGATTCTTTTGTTGTTGCTTGTTTTTAATAACAAACTACACAACCCAACCCAGCTAACCGTAGTCAGTTAATCATGGATAGAGCTGGAACTCTTCAAGCAAAGAAACAACACTGGCTTTAGTTGTTGTCACTCTTAAGTGCTCATGCATGTTTGAGCTTGGACCCCAAGGAGCCACACAAAAGTACGCCAACTCGCATAGACGTCAACTACTTTAGACGTCAATATGGTACTTTTCAGGCGGAGTCAGGTGCACAACGGAATTTTGGGGATGTCACAATAGTTAGACACAGGATTGTGTGGAACCATTTAATAACAACTCATAACTGACTTTTCAAGGCTTCAACTCTCAGAGAACTGCTCCTGAAGTTCTTCTGAGAGTTCTGTTCAATTAGGCGATTAGCCCTCTATATTTAGGAGCTTTGGGTTCAAGAGTTCTCAGGGATGGCAGAAAATTACAGGGAGGGTTAAGAGAGAGAGAGAGAGAAAGAGACAGAGAGAGTGATCGAAATGTCTCTGTCAGTCAGAGGTGGTGTATGTGTGTGTGAGGAAAGATAACAGGCGACAAGCTTTGAGCCGAAGGTTATTTTTACACAGGGACACGCCATGGGAGCGACTTCAGCCTCTGGGCAAGATGTAACTCCAATGTCTGTCTGAGGCCTCCTTGGGTAAACACATACCACCGCTCTCAGATTGATTGTACACAACAGGGTTTGTTTGAAGTGTTCTGTCGGTGCTGAGCAACACTCTCCACCCAATGGGGTAGCGCTATGACCTAGAGAAGAGGGATGGAGTAGAGGTCTGAACAGATGCCCCTGGTGGCCAGTGTTAGTGGCTCCCTGGGGAAATTATCCAGTGCATTGGTCGCCTGTCAGCTGCTGCAAGGTGGGAGCAGCCCTGATTGCTCTCTCTGCCTGGTGAGACATCTGTCAACTCGTCGTCATCATCACTGATCTGATTGGAAACTCCAAGTCAAACGCAAATTGTATATGCATGTAAGCACATGTGAAAAGGCTCCCATGTGACATGGGCCTGACTGGCACACACACGCACACACATGCCACTTCTCTTGTCATCTCACATAAGGTTAAAGTACATTGCAGTTAATATGCCTTTCTAAGTCAAATGAATATTTAGCATCTTTTCCCCCCCCAGTTTGTTGTCCTCCCTCTGACTTAGAATTGCCAACTCCAAAGTGACACATATTTGAAATCTACAAATGAAAACATTTTTTAATAATTAATTATTAATTCTAATGGGAAATGCCAGGTCAACTAATGAATAGGAACTCTGGCAGGAAATGGGCACACTGTTTGACATGGCCAAACAACGCTCACCCCTAGCTATGTTTACTGTCTCTGTGGAACGTAATTCGCTGTATAGTGATGCAGTGAGGCACTCAAAGTCCATAGGGCATGATACAAAAACGACGGCAGAATATTTGTTAGGCTTGTTATAGAAACTAAACGGAGCATCATTATATCAAAAACAACTAATTTTACCCAATCACAATAGTCCATTTGTCAGTTAATCATTCAAGAATCAAGAATCAACGGAATAGATTTTGTAAAAGAAAAGTGTAGGAGCACTTATTTGTAATGAGATTAGATTCAACCAATAAGGAGCTCTTTCAATCAATACAACAGGGTGTTTTTCCTGTAAACAATCACAAAAGTGAATTCAGGTTCTTTAAGGCAGGAGATCAGGTGAAAGACAATTTGATACAGCCAACAAACAATAACAAATTGATCTCACTGTCTGCCATAAAAAGGGAGTTGTTAGAAGTGACGCTTGAAAGGACCAGGCAGGCCGGCAGTGCGTGGCCATGCCCTGAAAACAAGTGTGTTCCCAGGGCACTGGGGTCACACCACAGTTGACCCAGACACATAAAAACACGAACAGGGCTTCCACCTCTGCACCACGGCCACCTTGCTTAGCCTGACCTGTTGCCCCTCCACGTCTTTTATCACAGGGGGCCAGCCGTTGAGTTGTCTTCCTCCAAACCTTTAGACTTTATATAAAGAAATTGTTCCATGGATAGTGACATTTGCATGGCACGTAACCCTGTTTTGAAAGGTGCTACATAACTAAAGTTTATTATATTATTATTAGAATAGGCTGTGAAGTCATGTGAGCATCTCAATATTCTGGCCAACGTCTCCAGCGATATGTGGTAAAGTATGCACCAAACTGATGATCCGGAAAGTAGAAATAACGAAGAAATAGACACCATTATGTAATTCATAAAACAACAACGTGTCAGTCTTGAGTTTGGATTTTGTACACGGCTGTGCCCTGGATGGTCTATTACTGCCTTTGTTTTGTTTTTTTATCCACGTGATTCAATACAGCCAAACTACTCAAACTAATCAGCGGCATTAGTTTAGTGAGGCAGCATGTTATTATGTGCATTTTAACTACACACCAATGAAACATCTCCCTCTGTTGGCCATGTCAAGCACCATACCCCGCTCCCAACCAAACCCTCACCCGCGCTCGTACCATCCTTCATTATCGCTGATACAAGCTGACATCTGGTTCTGATGAGTAACTCTGTTCACAACATGGACCGCTCTATTTTTAGCCCGGCACAACCTAGATATGTGAATTGACTTGATGCGTTGAATGTATCGCACGCCCTTTGGGTAGCTCTTCAAAGGATGCTGTAAGTAATTCCAAAGCTGTAAATAAATAAATAAATAGATAATAACGTGATAAGTGATAATAAAAATATCCGTCTACTACAAATGCTTGATAATGTCCAGGAATAAATTTGGTTATTTGTAATTAACAGCTGGCAAGTGGAGGGAGCGAACAAAGTGAAAGTGAAGTGTTTTTAAACTTAGCAACTACAGTGCATTATTTCAGAGTCAACATGCATACTTCCTGTCCCTGTTATCAAACTAGATAGATCTTTTTTAAAGTCCATCAACATTAAGTTGGGTTCAGTGGTATGGTGCCCTCTTTGCCATCTTCCATTAAAAATGCATTAGGCAAGGAATTTGATATCTTTGATAGCCTCAAGCCTGTTTGGTTATGCAGCAAAAAAGGAATGGCACACTTATTAGGGTGTCCCCATGATTAGCAATGGAATCCTACTGTCTCAGATGAAACCACGCCATCATGGTTTGTTAGGGCATTTGTCAACGATGGTTTAGTGATTCATTACTGGCAGTTCACTCAAGGGTATCATCTATTTCAACGCCCTTTTGAAAGCCCATGGGAAGGGGCCTTCTATTGAGTGGTTCCGATATAAATTTGCCAACTGAACAATGTGGCTGCACTGCTTTCCAGCCAAATGACTTCCATTTGTATTAGTTAATATAATAAATGTATGTTTGACTGTCCTGTATCATTTTTGGCAATTGGAAAGTTACTGCACAGTCCAAACATGGCGAGACCGTGCTTGTGTCCCATTGCAATTGGAAGACTTTCCACATTTCTAAATGATAAAATCAAGAAAGCAACTCAGAAGAAGAAGGAATGAAGTTACTATTTTGCCACATGTTCCATACACTCGTATGATTAGACTTATCATAGATGTTTAGGCTATTTTGTAATATTGTTCTACAACATGTGATGCGTCTGTTTAGCAGATGGGATCAGTTTTTGTGTCAAGTGTGACACACCACAGCATATTGACATAGAAAAAGGCCACTGAACCCTGCTCACGGGCAAAGTTCACATGTCAAAGAGGGCAAGTTATAGGACTTTGCAAGATAAACCTCTTCAAAGGGTTGCCTAACTACGCATTTCCTGTTTTTCCCCCAATTTTGTTGTTTTCAAGGCAAATTTACTTATTTGCCCTGGGGAGAAAAGAAGATAGAGAACTCCTTGCTCATGTAAATTCTATAACAGCTGACAGCATTCAATGCAAGAGCAATTCTACGGGAAATGGAATGTATATTATATTCCTGCCTTCATTACAGTACATATTATTTCTGATGGTTTCTCAAGTAATTATTGTATTTGTATTTTCTGTATTTACTATATTTGCTTCGATGTATAATTACCAAATCCTCCAAAGAAATCAGTCACAAGCAGACCACTGATCCATGAGAAAATAATTCCACCATGGCATTACCATGGCACCTTGTGATGAGTATTGTGTGTGTGTGTGTGTGTGTGTGTGTGTGTGTGTGTGTGTGTGTGTGTGTGTGTGTGTGTGTGTGTGTGTGTGTGTGTGTGTGTGGGTGGGGTGTGTGGGTGAGGGTGTGGGGCGGGGGGGTGGGGGTGGTGGGTGGGGGGGGGGGGGTTGAAGAGAAGGCAAAGATAAGGGGGTATTCGGATCAAACATATTTTGGGATTCGAGACTGGGGGTGGCATTCCAACCGAACTGTCTTAGTTAAATTACACAGAAAAGTTAACACTAACACTGACATTTGAGAGTAGCCATAAAGGCAAGAAGGCATTGGAAAATGTCAAGCTTCAAGACTACACTGCTTTTTTCTGAAGGCTTGATAACCTGTCACACAAAGTTCTGGCCACTGCCTAATCGCTATTTTTTATCCCAATGTAGCATTCATTACAACGCCAGCCAAAAGTGTTATGGTAAAAGTTGCAACCATCATAGGTAAAAAATCTCGCGGACATCAAGCTAAGTGTTTTTGCAGTGCATCGCATATATGGTGTCGGAGCATGTCTTCGACTATAACAACAGGGTCTCTTCTCCAGATCTCAGTTACCGGACCTTTTAAGTCATTACGTCACACGGGTGCACGAAGAAGCGCAAGTCAATGAACAGACGAATAGCCAGTTCTAAC
The DNA here is from genome assembly GCA_017639675.1 of Aplochiton taeniatus. Taxonomy (NCBI): domain Eukaryota; kingdom Metazoa; phylum Chordata; class Actinopteri; order Galaxiiformes; family Galaxiidae; genus Aplochiton; species Aplochiton taeniatus. The sequence continues at coordinate 8,412,680 of CM030183.1, read as the reverse complement.
AGTATTCACTTTGCAACTCATTCACACACGCTTTGTTTGCCTGTTCTATTGTTAGAATCCACAAGCTAGGACTTGATAATTGGACCAGCACTGCCATTTTCCTAAAAGTTGGATTACAGCACACCTCAAGTGAAAGGACTATTGCTGTCAAATGTATTTCAGAAGATGAGAGGTTGTGAAGTGGAGACTGGCATACAAGCGGAGCTGGATGCTTTCAAAGGTAGTATCCTGTTTTTATGTCTTTCTTATGTTGCTCTGCACCCTTCATGAAGTTCTTAGAGGAGATCACTTAAAGCACTTTAGCACTTCGTGTCAGAGTACAAGTTGTTACTTTGTTGCATTTATGAGCTGGTTAAATTACGTTTCACATAGATTTTTTTTTAAACTCTACCTTTTTTAAGCTAATTTGAAATAAACTCAATTGCAAATCCTACACTGTAGGCTAAACAAATTTAAATTTAAATTAAAATACGATGTCATATTTTGCGTTGGTGGCGCTTTGGGAGCTTACCAATAAACAATTGACAAAAACCGATATGCACATTACATTTCTTGATTCTGGAAAAAATAACAAACAAACAAAATTAACTATTGATTACCGAGTGGTGTATTTTTTCCAAAGCCGAGTCCATACTAAACAAAGGGCAAAAGTAAAAAGTATATCTTAAACAGTGCTGTAACGGGCTACTACTGGAGAATAATAAAGCGCACCATCTAAAGCAGCTTTAACCAAAACTCGTAGCGTTTATGCTGCGTTTTTATTTAGTCAGGATTCATGGGGTTAGGTTTACCTGGTGCGAAAGTGCGATATAGACTATGTTTATGCTTTGTGCTGCATTGCATATATCCATTTTCCAAAACATTAAAATTAAGATTGTCTCTTTCTGATAAAAACTCTAATGTATTTTTTTGACAACTGATTTTGGATTATTGTCTTAATTTAAATGTTTGTTTGTGTATGTTATGTATGGTTTTGTCAATGCTCAATATGGAGTGCATGGAGAACTCTTTGCCAACTCTCAATATTGATCATTTGATGTTAGAACGTTGGAAATTAGGTGTTATTTCATTTTAATTTTTGCATTTGTAATGTTAGATTATAAATAATTAGGGAATTGCTTCATGTGTCTAGTATAACAATATATTCTGAGGCAACATTTGTTTATTAAATATTTAGAAGTAAAAAAGAGAACTACAGTGCCTGTTTCATCTCCCTTTTCAAGATCAGTTCAGTTACAATAATTTCATCTATGTATCAAAAGCAACAACATGGTTAAGGAGACTTGTAATAGTGAACACAGTGGCTCAGGGATCGAACCCCAGCTGTCCCAGCTCCTTTCTGTGTGAAGTTTGCATGTTCTCCCCGTGTTTGTGTGGGTTTGCACTGGGTGCTACGGTTTCCTCCCACCATCAAAATACTTAGGGTTATTGCTCCTGTCAGTCCCCTGACCAAGGTACTGGCATAGAACTGGAGTTGGTTCCCAGATGCTGTGCTGTGGCTGCCCACTGCTCCTAGTACTAGTGTAGGATAGGATGAGTTAAATGCAGAGAACAAATCTCCCCCCAAGGGATTAAAAAAGTAAATATTATTATTGTGAATGGAACCCTAACATGGTCTCAAATGCGAAAGGGTCATTAGTGTAGGAACTCTTTAACAGTGTAGTGAAAATGTCTAAAGCCAGTTTGAAATTGATCAAAGATGAAAGCTGCTGTCCAGGGGTGTATTGAAGGGAGACAAAAGAAAAAGGCTTCAAGGGTTCTTGGCTGAATGAGGGACCTAAATGACCTATAGGTCCACAGGCCTTTGTTATCGATCAATTTGTTCAGTACACACTCTGACCATGGGGCCCAGGATGTTAGCTATTTCCCTTAGTCCCAGTATGCAGATATGGAACAGATTCTAATTTAAAAACATTCAACTGTGTATGTTTATATTACTTACTGCCTACTTTGCTAATGAGGGCGAACTTCCCATGGAAATCAACTCACTGGTTCACTCGTGCAATGTATTCCTTTCTACCACTGCACATCTGCTCCAGTGATGTCAGTGTCAGATGTCTGCTCATCCACGAGCGCCACATAAACATGTGCAGACGGTCCATAAATAAGTCAGAAGAAAGTGCATTTTATTTTCAAGTAATTTACAAACATTACTTAAGTACACCCAATGCATAGAAAATAAACATTACCGTCTGGGCAATGTGGTGCAAGACGCAAATAGCCCACTCTCCAATTACAGTGCCGTGTTAAATGGAGGATTCCACATTTATGAATAGTGATAAGAGCTAATTAAGGGGAGATCAGATGCTCTTACTTAATCATGCAAATAGGTCAGCTTGCATATCTTGACCTATGTCAAAGCTCTGTTTTAGACCAGAGGCTTTAGAACCGAGCATCCAACTGTTGAGCAAGATCTGCATGAACCTAATTATCCCTTTCCTCTATCCTCTCCTTCCTCTTTTGCTTTCCCTGTCCCTCCCCTTTTCGCTGCGCGTGTGTTTGCATTTTTATTTGCTCCAATACCCCAATAATATAGAAACCTTGCCTTGCTTGAATTATCAGTCATGCAACACAAAAACATATTCCAATATTTCAATTATGAACCCTTATAAACCGAGGGTGAGCCTGTGGTACCCTGACGACTGTTTCAAGACATTGGGCCCAAATGATTTTTTTTCAGGCCCTGTCTTTGAAAACTGTCCGTGGTTTTGGTTTCAGAACATAATTCAAATGGGACCTTTTCTATGTGTTTTCTGTTTAGTATTTTAATCAGCCATACTGATAAGGTAACTTTCATTATATAAGCATTCTTTTTCAGTGTGCGCACAGATGAGGGAGGTCTGTTGCAACGAGCACTTAAAATGAGAAGATGACAGTGGATTATAGTCAGTTGATGGGCAAGGTTGGTTACGTCATAAGTCAGGTTTAAACAAAGATGACTGTTAAAGACTGTTAACACTGTCAGAAGACACTGTTCTCCGGTTGTCATTGACTTGGTGCAGCAGCAGTGGGTTCAACAGGGAGAGTGGTACCTTGTCCCATATTGCAGTAAAGGCTGGGAAATCGGTATTGAAGGGGAGATTAGTGGCGGATGCTCGACAGATTGAACCCTTGTCGTCAAAAATAGAGAGAGAGCGGGGTATAGTGAGGAAGATGGGAAGGAGGGGAGAGCAGGGCAACAGGGTGAGACAGGGGCTCAGTCACTGAGCGACATCAAACGCAGGCAGTGCCAGGAAGACACCACAAGGACTATAAAATAAATACTATTAACGTGAAGTGTCATTATAAGCTGTAAAGCAAGCTAAGTGTGTGTGGTTCTTGGAGGTCAGATCCAAGCAGGCTAACATTGTGGAACCCGGGCATCTATGAATAGCCTGTCGATAGGCTGTCATTCAGTGTATCAGACATGTAAAGGAGCCGATAACAGTCCCCTGGATACTGCTGCAGGGCTTTGCTCCAAGGAGTGTGTCAGCCAGCATGCTATTTTACAGTTTTACTCACAACGCACTCACACACTCTCCGGCAGCCTCGTCCCTGCACATATCTCATACACACGCAAGTAATCACGCATACAGACATATTCCCCGTGCTTGCATCGAGATACAACACAGACTCACGCACCCGGACGTACTAACTAAGTGTGAATATGCACTGTAGCGTTTGAGAAATCAGAGTAATCCCCTTCTTATTAGTCAAAGAGAACATTTACTCGTGCCATGTTAAATTGCCACCGTCTCCCTGTTTCACCGAGCTTAATTTTATAAGCAATTAGGCTTGCTCATCCAACAAACGTGTGCCAAGTAAAATGGATAAGCCTAGTTTATTAAATTTCCCGGTGTACACCCAAGAGTGTGGTACAAGACAGCCAACTGCCCTCTCCCTAAATAAACCCCCGTCATAAAGTGCTGCTTCTCACTGGCTGGCTTGTATTTTATAGGCCAATAAACAAGTTCATGGGGGCAACAGACAAACTGATGCTCAACACAAGTTTTCCCTAAGTACACATTTATGCATGTACTAAATACATCCCTACAGGAAATGTAAATGTGCCTTTATTTGATAGTGCGTTCATTGTGCGCGCAATATCAAGCAATGCCTACTTTAATGAACAATAAATGTTTATGAATTTAAGTGAGGAGGGACTTTTCGCTCTGTGTCCAACCCGTACCTCACACAAAGTGCAACGTGTCTAGGATGATATTGTGTTTCGTCGTTTGCGTGTGCATCTGCCGGAAGCATCCAGACCCATGCTTGTCTGAGCTCACTGATAACGTGGTTTTCCGGGTCAGAGGAGCTGCTGCTATGGAGCCTCAAGTTTCAGGTCCCCCAATCAGTACCGCTGTCCGGACCTTCAAGTCAGCGGATCGGCGCCAGTTGGATGTGCCAAAGGGGCAGCTTAACTCGCCGTCTTGATGCTGCTGGCTTTGTTAAAGAGTTCATTAATCTTTCGTGGGATGCTATGGGAGCCTTGTGTCTCTTCACGGTGGAGGGAGCTTGCTGTTCCGGACTGAGGGGAAACAAGGAATCAACAGTGCTGTTGTTATTGTCGTTATGTGCAATTTAAAGCACTGGGGAACAAAATAACTAAATCAAGTGTTATGGTCATGCTTGTCTGTCAGTTTCATTAATTTAAAATTACGTCATGCTTTAGAAGGGCCACAATCCTATTTGTTTTTGTGTGTGCGTGTGTGTGCGTTTTCTGCCTACTTATTTGGAGTCGGGGAACATCTAGTTTCCTTCCTTTCCCCTGTGTTACACTTCATCACTCACGACAGCTATTTCGAGGGGAAAAAAACCTTTGATAAATCCCCGATAAAGCACTGTCCATCCCGTCTTTAATGGCTTTGCAATAAAGCCTGAGGCATTAGTCGAAAAGCCCAACCAACACCCAGACAAAAGCATCACAGTGGAGGATCCAAGGCTGTTTTAAGCTCCTGTCTTATATCACTTAAAAGAAGTCACCAATGGAATGGCTGGACGGTTATAGCGGTACCCAGGCATTACTGACCACGATTCAGAGACCGCTCTTAGGGAGAGGCCGGGGTCAGCAAGGCCTGCCCCAATGGAGGAGAACCTGATTGGTCAAACGAGTGCAAGAATACTATGGGTGACTGCTTCACAAATGAGAAGATATTCTGAACATTCATTAGGGCTTTGTTCACCAAGTTTCTTTTTGAAATCCCCACTTAAATGAAACGAAACAAACACTGCAGCTTCAGTTCAGTGCTCCCCGAGTCAGATCACACCACTGCTTTTACCCCTGACGTACTCCGAATTCACTGCCACCGGAAACGTATGTAATGTGGTCCGATTGGCTGACCAGGGATCCTTCTGTGTGTATCTTCACCCACGTAATCCCCGTATCACTTTATACTCGGTAGGGGGTTGCAAATCGTTGATTCAGGAAAGCCATTTCCTTTGAGTAAAATAAATGGAAGACATAATGGATAGGAGAAGGAGCCCTAGATAAGAACAAAGAGATGTATTCACAGGTGAATCGATAGCAACCATGGGGAGAAACAAAAAGATGAAACGAGGCAACAAGGTTTTGCTCTTCCTCGAAGGGGTTTGTAAACCCAGGAGTAAGCTGTATTGAGCCGTTTCGAGTTTGTTCCGAGTGTGTGTGGTTGGTGCCCCACTAAAAATACCCACCTTTCTCATGCACTGTGTAAAGGTTGTGGGTCAAGTTCAGCTGCTTTGGGTTGCGAGTGCTGCCAGTTATCACAGAACGGAGCACATGCCATGTGTTCATCTGAATAACGTCTCGACAAGGAAAAGTCAGCAGCAGCAAGCCTCCTTCTAGCCCCCAGTCCTTCAGACCGGGTATTGTTCACGCTGCAATAGGCCACTGAGCTATTTTACTTGTTCTGCTGTCTTTTTTCAAATATATATTTGTCCATAAAGGAATCTATATGGTTATACTGCAGTTATATTGTCGACATCATATTTGTAGTGCACAAATATAAATATTCCTTTCCAGTTTTTCAGGGGGTTGGCAAAGTTCATTTTGGCCACTGGAAATCCCTGGCCTACTAGCAATGAATCAAATCAATTCATGATAATAATCGCTTTTTATCCCAAAGGTTTTTGTCGAGGCTTTTTGACTAAGCCTAGCAGCTTTACATGGGTTTGGTTGGGGGAAAAAGTGTTGAACTCCCATTTTGGGGCTAGGTAAGTGTGTGAAAAAACGAAGTGGAGGTTACATGTAGAGGTAAAGGGATGTTTCCCAGAACTGCAAGATAGTGTTAAGTGTTTTTCCAGCTCCACATTTAACTGGCAAGTGTGAGGCTGTGAGGTGCTCTGTACTCAGATGTAGAACATATTGCTCTCCTAGGAAGAACTCAGAGGAGACATCTGCAACAGACATAAAACAAATTTTAACTTTCAATTTTAGACATTTTTTTTGGTTTATCATAGCTCTATTTAGAGAAAAGTTACTTTGTTTCTCACACTATTCTACATGTACTGCTTGACATCTTTTGGTCTGCTGAGTCAAAAAGAGTAAAAAATCTTGGTACAAAAAGGAATTACATCTATTGGGCAAAGCCAATCCATACAGCTTTGTTAATGGGAGACTGTCACCAAAACAATTTCTTCACCCTGTCCAGGACAGAAAGCCTAAATGTAACTGTTGGATAAAACACACAGTTCTGTTACAGATGAACCGACAATGATCTGACCACAGGCTTAGATTGATATTTTTCACAGCCATGTGTGCCTCGCACTCATTGACGTGTTACCTTTTGATGACCAGGGCATTTCTGTTCAGTTTCTACAGAAGCCGTTCTTGGGGCCAGTTGAAAAACAACATGGTAACCTGCGTCACTCCGGGGAGTGCAGATGTTGATATTTCTGCGCCCTCAGGAGCTGGACATAGACCTCCAGGGGCTGTGTACATAGCAGGAAAAACTGACCATCCCCCAACCCCCAACACACACACACACACACACACACCACTTGGTGAAGGTTAAGTCCCCTGACAGCTTGTCAAAAACATGGTGCAGGAGTTGCAGCATTTTTTTTTTCATCTGCTTTGTTCAATCTGTGTGAGTAAAACTAGCAACTGTGAGCAAAGAGGACAAATATACAAATCCAACCAGTTGACACCCACTCCTTCTCAGGACAATCGGATTGCTGACCTCAAAAGCTGAGCATTTCTTTGACAACAGATTAGGCTATACAGGATGCCTCCATACTGCGTGGATTACAGTGAGGATTGTGACGTCCTAGTTGTGATACAGAGCTTCCTGGCCGTGCTGATCTGTGCCTTCAGTAGGATTGCGAATGCCAAATGAGTTTGAGTGTGAACGCACAGTTGTTCGGTTGCACAATTGCCTCACAGCAACATTACTATCTACCTCTCGGGACCAACACTTGAGTGTTCTTTACCAACCCTATTCCTGATGACTGAGGAGGTGTTGTAACCGTTCTGAAAGCACCCTTCAGTCTGGAGGCTCTGGTAGAAAAGATCCTTTAGTCGTGATTTTTGATCCACAAAAAGATGCTATGCTGTCCTTTCCATAAATGCATTTTCATCTTCGTCCTACATACAGCTTGATTTAGTTCTTCATGCAGGACGAACAGGAAAAACCAGATACATTATACCTGCACATTTGTCAGTTTTGGGGGCAAATAGTATATATATTTTTTTTATCCCAAAGGAATTGTAGCTTGTCAAACGGAAATCACCTGTAGTACTTCCCTTTCCCCGGTCGATCTGTCCTCAATGACAAAATGGTATTCCGATGTGGCTGTAAAACCAGATCAGCATAATGTGTCAGGTATCAACCCTTTCTGCTTGTTTGCAACTTCCCCCGCTCCTTGGACGACGAGCTAAGAGGTTCCCACCCAGCATGGGTTACCCTCCCATGGAGGACATTACTCTAACTCTTGGGACAGAGTGCTTCCTCCTCCATAGGGACCAGATGATGCTCTTGTTAGTACTGCGTTCTATGGTGTCATTAGTGGCTTATGGTACGTTCCAAGTTCCATGAATTCCCTCTGAGCCTGGGGGCGAGGAGTTGGGATTCAAGACCTCCGTGATATGCACGCACGCGTGTGTGTGTGTGTGATTGACTGTGTGAGGCTGTTTGTCACGTGTGCACACATCTGTTTTACTGCTTAATTACTCTGTTTACAGTTTATTGCCATTGACATGCTCTGTATGTGCACAGTGACCTGCCATGACTAGGACCTTAGCAGGCTTGTGTGTGTGTGTGTGTGTGTGTGTGTGTCTGTGTGCGTGTTTGTGTGTGCGCACGCACGTGTGTGTGTGTGTGTGGGTGTGGAGTCTGTGAGTAGGGAATGACAAAGATATTCCGGCAAAGAATGAACTTTGTGTACACTATAGTCATTCACTGCACAATTTTCAGTTTCTGCCATCAGAATATACTGGTTATTGATAAAAAAAAAAGACAATATGGGAAGGACAAGTGAATAGAACTAGCAAAGTGTGTGCACTCAATATGAACTACTTTTAAAATTTGTAAATATTAATATAGGCCTTCTACTTGGATGGTTGAGCAAACCTATTTCTGCTATAAACTGATAAAAAAGAAACCACTCGTAGCTGCGTTGGGTAGTAGTTACATGCACAGACTTCTCTAAGGGCACGGGCAGAGACTAGGTGTGTGTGTGTGTGTGTGGGGGGGTGGGGGCTGGGGGCTGTGGCAGCGTTAGCAAACCCCAATCGGTATTGCATAGTTGAATTTTAGAGGGCCCCCGGCCCCGACAGGGCCCACAAAAAAATAAAAGGGAAAGAGCCAAGTCTATAGAAGACTGCTGCCGAGGTCTAGGAGGTGGGGCTGTCCCACCTCAAATAAACCTTTTCGGACATGTGTATAGTGGGAATATGCTCTACTCAGCCATTTCAGGAGCTGCGTCTATTTAAAGCAAGCCTACGAGAAGAGCTTTTCCCTCCCTCAGTGTTTCTGCTGCTCACTGTTGCGTGACGTGTTAATAACAAGGTTCTCTTGGTACTAGATTCTCTCATGAATAAACCAAAACATTAATTTAACTCGGCCCTCTTCAGGAATGAGAGGCATGCATACACTCATGTCTGTCTTGCTGCTGGCTTGTGTACAAACGCACACAAGTGACAGCGTAGGCCGTCTCCCTATTCTGTTCGCCTAATTAGACGAGGCTCTTTAACTCTTAGCGATCGGCTTCATGGTTGAGTGCTCTGTTTTGCTGGCTTTGAAAGGCAGTCTGAACACACGATTCCGGGAGCTAGATAGCATCTGCTCTTTGGGACCCTCTTATATCCCTCTCTCTCTCTCTCCAAATCTATCCATCCCTCTCTCTCTCTCTGACTGTCTGGTTTGCTCTTTTATCAGCAGGTCAGCTGGGGATGGGAGAGTTGAAGATATGGACAGGGTCCGTGGAGAGGTTTGCGTCAACTGAGGGTAGCACCCAGCGTTAGCCAGGCTCAGAGCCTCAGCGGGGCTTGCGTAGTAACTGAGTCATCTGTGACCAGGCTGATGAGGAATCCCTAACAATAGCTGCACTTAGGGGCCTTTTGCTCTTCTGCTTTTTGCGGCCAGTCAAACAGCGTTAGGGGCAACACTCCGCCAACTATGACAATACACTCTCCAAGATACACTGTAGCCTCAGGACATTAGACTTCCCTACCAAGCCTGAATTGTGTTTGGACAAGAGGCAGGGTCACGCAAAGGGGTTAAGTTAATGCAATGACTTCAGAAAGCCTCTAGCTGTACTATATGCACTTACCTATGTGTTTTCGTACAGGGCAGTACAGTACAACTCAGTTCGTCCACTTATTCATAGTTATTTCATGGCCGTGTTTTGTTTTTTTGTGTGTGTGGATTAGAGTTATTAAAGTGACCGGAACATTTACTCCCTGCTAGCTAGCTAGCAAGAGCTTTACGGTTTTCCCACGCTCAGCAAAGTGTGAGAAGAACACACCTTCAGACCGCGCATGGAGCACAGTGCGAGCGGCGAGAGCAGGAAGTGGTGTGAGATCGTAGCGACAGGGAGAAGACTGAGGAACAGGAAACGGAACACGTAGCGGCCGCTTACAGGCTACGAGGGAGAGCGCACACGGCCAGAGAGCACGTTCCTGGGTTCTGCTGAGCGCACAGAACTTGAAAACCACTTCCTCCAAAGATGGCCTCACGCCAAGCTTTCCTGTGTTGCCAGTCGTCTTCATCTCCGCCTGATACTCGTCTGGAGGTGCTCCAGTTGCTGGACGCATGCATTTTTGATGAGCGCTCATATAACCACGGTGCGTTGAGTCTGAGCGTAGCAGAGGAGCCGTTATGGTGGGCACTGTAATTCATTTTTCAGTAGCCTGGGTATCCTGCAAGAGACAATATCAGCTCATGTCACCTCTGGGGGCACTCTCGCTACCCCTACGCCTTTCTCTCTGTCTTGCACCTGCACGCGCGCACACACACACACACACACACACTCTTCCCAAAACATAACACAACCAGACACAAATAAACACACACACACACACAACTCCTCCCATGCATTCCCTTCCGGAGCACTTCGTGCATTTAACCTCTAAATAATTTCTAATCTTTTTCGTGAAACAATAGATTGAAATCCTGTGGATATCTAATATCTAAGTGTCTACCCTCCGGCTGTGTGTTCACTGCTGCGGCGTGAACCATGTTCGTTTGCACTGTGTGCACCTGACCGTGCAAAATTCACTCACGTAAGTCCAAGTTTACCCCTCTTTGACTTCAGCGTGCAAACAAGTCTTCCCCGATCAGCGTCCCCCTTCACCAGAGACACAGTCCACGCATCTGGCCCTCTATATCTCCTGTTATTACTCCACATAGCTTGCCGTCGGCAGGCTTGCATTGTTGGATAAACTCTTCAGACCGATGACACGTCTGCAGAGCAGTGTGAAGGGGCTGAGGGGATTAGCGGGCTGGCCTGTTGAACATTAACACACCGCTCACCAGCAAGACGTTTGGAGGAGAAAGCCATGGAGGGGCGGACACTTCATGACGCCTTATGAAGAGACCGGGAGGCAGGGGCCGTCGAAGCAGGAAACAACATAACACTGATAATTCAAAAGAACACACCGAGATCAGTGGTTATCTGAAACAAGATCAAGGAGCTATTTGGGTAGGCTAAGTTTTCGATGGGGTCTTTTTTGGGCACTCTCAAAACAGCTTATTGGCTGTAGGAGAGGTGGTTTCGGCGTGTGAATATCAAAGAAGCCAGGCACGTCAATTCTCTCTTGCTCCAACAACCACCATCTACCCCCAGCCCTCTCCTTCTCTCTCACCCTCTTTTCCATTCATATATTTCACCTCTTCTTTCTATCTCTCTTTGTTTGATCAACAATGGAGTAGGAATGTGTAGATTGTTTTATGGTGCCCGTAGGTTGATCTAGCAAACACCGCTCTGGACCTCTTAAAAGATTGAGTTTCAGGCCCAAGATCTGAATGAAATGTACAGGTCGCGCGTTGCTAATGAGGGAGAACGCTTTAAAGTCGCTTTGCTCCCCACTGTTCCTCTCTGATCCGAGCCGACAACTTCAAGTGGTAATACTCGAATCATCACTACTAACACGAGAGGTGGCCATCACCAAGGGAACAAGCCGAGAGCGTTTCGTCCAGAGCGCGACCCCATGGACCTTAAAATCCGGGGACCAGACCTTCTAGCCCGTTGTTGTGTTACTCAATCCATGCAGCGTCATCGAGGCAAGCAGGCTTTAAGATTCCTCTCAACTCCTGCTGCTGTCAGACAGCGTTGGGAAAGTTTAGGAATATTATTCTAGATGACTGTCACTTAGAATCACGCTGTAAGATAAACAAACCTAAAATAACGTTACATTGGCGTCTTATTCCATCCCTTACCCTCCTAACCAGACAGCCTGCCACAGCTCGCTACCCTCCGAAGGATTCAGCATAGATACACTGTGATCGGGAAGTATTTTCTTCAGTGCATGTTGGAGCTGGCTTATGCATGTGTATGTGTGTATCAGTGTATTTCCCGGACAGGATCCATAGCAAGCAAAGAGACAGTCTTATTTCGCAAACGTCATGTCAAAGATAAGTGTCAAAACCAAGTGGTTCTTAGCCAAACATGGATGTCTGTCCGTCTGTGTGTGTGCATGTGTGTGTGTGCGCTTGATTTGTCTTGCTCACCTGCTGCCGCTGTTGGCAGGTGCAGTGTGGGCGACAGTTACCGTGCTCTCTCTTTCGTCTTCATCCCTCCTGTCAGAGACAGAAGCGGCGTAAATGTCACCGTCTGAAGACTCACCGTATTTTTCTGGGACTGCACAGAATGAACTGAGCAGCTTTGAAAAGTGCATTTGTTCAGCTCCGCTGCCTGTGTGGGGCTGCTAGGTATGGCAACATGTTCATATCTTGAGGTTTGCACTCATTTACATACTCAGTGGGTTTCCAGGGAGAGAGAGAGGGGGGTATCAAGGCCTGCTGGGCTCGCCTCGACGACCAGGGCGTTTCTGTGGAGCTCCGAAAATCGCGTGCCTGCCCTGGACACTCTCTACTGCCCCTGCCTCCTCGAGCGGTGTGGGCCAGACCGGTGGGTGACAGTAGGTAATGGTAATCTGGAGCCGACTACCCGATCTGGTGCAGGACTCCCCGGATGCGTCCCTGACCTCAAACAGTGTCAGCGCGAGGGTTTGGAGCCATAGGCGGAAAGACAGCCGGAAAAGCTGCCTTTTCTGCAAGAGCTCACCCAGATGACAGAAAGCAGATGGGGCTGGAAATCCGTGTTTCCAAGCGTGCTGCTAAGGTCAGCAATCAGTAGTTGAGCAAAATGTATGGTCTTAAAAAAATTGAAACGCAAGATAATAGTGTAAGCTTATACCATAGAAATAAGAGCATAGGGGGCTTTTTACAAGGTGGATTTCCTGTCAATTTGACTGCAAGAGCATTCCCTTGACTCATCATGATTTCATCAGTGTTTTCTATTCACAATGTAACACTAAGGTCTACCTATTCCTGACCCCAGATGAATGAGTCAGTCCCCGTAGTGATCCCTGGTGCTGTAGTCAGTGTGGCACCGTACATGGGAATCGTGACAGTGAAGCTGGACCTCGGGTCAGTGACCATATGCCATGCTAACAAAGAGAGGCACGGAGAAGTGTTAGCCGCTAACAACCAAACAGACCTACAGGTCGACTTTTTTTAACCCTGCGTTAGGCAAAGCTTTCCACGAGAAGGATGGGAGCAAAAGCCAGCAAGGTCGCAACATAAATCTGCTTCAAAAGCAAGGACATCGCCATGTCGTGAATTTTTTTTATTTCTTTTTTTTAATAGCCCAGGAAAGAGTGTAGAACTTTGTGTCCAGTCAATGCCATCCTCCCGCACAGGAGCCGAGAGTTGAAAGACGTATCATATATGGCATTATTTGCCATGCCCTGGGTCACACACCATATGGAGGAGTTTGTCACATTACGCCACTCAGAAGGAAATTCAGAGTGAAAGCCACGTTGGCTTTCTCCACGACCTACATCTCAAATGCACTCTGGGAAAACATGCTGACGATTTTAACAAACAAGATGACAACATGAATAAAAACACAGCCTTCCGAAACCATTTCTCCACAGGTTCCTCTTTCCCCTTCTTTCACACTCCACTCTGGCTGGGAGTCACTGGGGCTTTGCTCAAGCTAACAGGCAACGCTGGCAGACTGTGGTAAGCAGCCATGGAGCAGTCCAACTCTGGGTTACCGAGGCCATGTCAAGGGTGAAGTTACTTCTCCCAAGGTTGTGGTAAAGTTGAGACGTTGCCTGATTCAGCAGATGAGATTTGCAAGCAAACTGTGGTATTAAACCGCTAAATTTGCATTTAATTAAAACAGACCAAAAACAGTACTAGCATCTGAAATGAATATTGAACTGTGGACTAGTTGTCTTAAACAGTGCTAATGTCACCTTTCCTGTAAGTTGCTGATGAACATACTCATTTACAGTTTGTATGTCATCCTCTTAGCAGGTCAATGAAGCTTTGCTTGGTATTGATTTCTCTAGAAAACCTGCCTCCGTTGTTGATGTGGCACCTTGGGAAAACAAGTGGTGGATGGATTACAAATATCTGTATTCACCATGCAAATTGGGATGCAGCCAATTAGGGAAGCTTACAGTTGGGAGAACAAAAAAGTGTTGAATCGTCCAGAGAGATGGTTCCGGTAACAAGTGGGTGTGTGGGTGGGTGGGGGGTGGGGGTGGGGGTGTGTGTGTGTGTGTGTGTGTGGGGGGGGGGGTTGGGTGGAGCGGAGCGGTTACACAACTTGGCATCGTGAATTTTGTCTACGGTGATGCAATAACAACACAGGCTCTCCGATGCTAAAGCCATAGTTTGAATGGCAAATGCACTGTAATTGAAACGCTAATAGGAAGCACATCTAATTTGGTTCATGCAGACTGTTTGGACTCGTGTTCAGGTTGGCACACTAAAAATAAAAGATTAACAAGTGAGGTGTCACCTGTTAGTCTCCTAGACTGTTACTACTGTCGGCAAGCCTGATATATCATGCTCAGTGACTGACTGACCCAGTTTACTTTGACACATGAGGGCGTGATGAGGACGGGTTCCTGGGTGTTAATGTAGTACTGTACAAACACCAGTGTGCTCTGAGGGGCAAGTGCCTAGAAAGTGGAAAAAGTCCTGGATTACTCATACTTTGGGACTCATTGACAGAAGCCTGTTAAGAACATATGTCAAGCACTGTGTGGGTGGATCAAAAACATAACTGACACATGTTACAGTAAGAAGTAAGAGTATGCCCAGGGTGGTCGGACAGACTTTTTGTTGTTGTTGACTTTTTAGACTACTCTGTAGAAGACTCTTGTTTAGAGCAAGATTTTTCTCACCGTTCACCCATTCAGAGCGTTCAGCGTAATCACAACGGTGCTAACTTGACCTTGAACTCAATAGAATCCTAGTTGTGATGAATATTCATAGGCAGATGGCTGCCTGCTTCAAACAGTCACTTTATTGTGATCCGAGTTGGAAAGCAGAAAAAAATGATCTATCAAAATAACATTCTGCTATGTTCTGCTGTCGGTGTTAATCTAGCTCCAACGACCGGACTAATCAGAGAGCAACGCAGACGCTTGACAGGTAAACGCAGATGACCTATTGAGCTTTACACCAGAGGTAACATGCTTTATACTGTTAAGTTCCAAACTCTACATTCCACAACGCATAGCCATCACCCCACAAACTCATTTCCCCAGATGACCGTTACTATCTATGTGTGCGGTGTGCACACCTTGCACTTCAGACATAAGTAGTACGCACACACACACACACACACACACACACACACAGACAAACGCACACACACACACACACATACACAGAGATAGGCTGCTGTTGTCAGAGTAAGTTCAACCTTAGAGGCCCTTCTGATCAATGTGTCTTAAGTCTGCACGACTGAAGTCAGGCCTGTGAGCATGAGCAGACCACTGTACACAATGTATTTTGTATTGGGGAAGAAAGAAAAAAGGTTGTTTTTATGTGAAGTATGTATTACAAGAACAGTAACAGCAAACAGTTTCAGAACAGATGTGGAACACAACAATCCATCCCCTCAACACGCTGGCTGGTGTGGCAAAACCCGAGAAAAGACTCAGACACAGGCACTCGTTGGCAGTCCCTTGTTTTATGAGACAGCCCATGGCCACGGCACTGGAGTGCCACAGTTAGGCATTGAACGTAGAAAAGGAGTGTTGGGACAGGCTGTTATCTGACTGCAAACGTGGGATACAGAGCAGCCGGGTGATTCCTGTCTCTCGGTCACGTCCCATTTCCTTTCTCAGGACTGGGAGAGCATGTTGTAGCATGACACTCCAACTCCCATGAACCCCGCTGCACCCTAGGAAGACATTAGGCTAGTCAGCCAGCAGTGTCTTTCCCAACATCACTTCTTCTGCCCTGGAGCTAGGTAGCGGCAAGCCCACTCCTAACCCCCCCTGGAATGGAATAAGCTGGCTAGCATGGACCTTTTCGTCGTTGTTAGTTTATAGAAATAACTTTGACCTTAGGATCTGTGTTCACAAAATGCATGTTTATTGTGTAGCCTTGTTCACTTTACCTAATCATGGTACTTGTAAGTCCTTGATGGGCCTGAAATAGCAAAACACTAGGTCATTTACTGAAGAGCTTTGTTTTCTATTCCGCCTCCAAATCGCTTGATTGTTTTGCATGTCATCTTCAAAACAAACATAAATAGATGTTGTATTGGGCCTACTGAAAATGACTGTCAAGCTAATGGAAGGGTGGCGTGGTGGTTTCATCAATGGGAACAATCTAAAAAGCACTTACAACTTTACCTACTGCTCTAACCTTTGGGTAATTAATCAAAGCATATGTTGTCTCCTATTGTGTTCGCAAAGAGGCTCATTCAATCCAAAAAAGTATTAAAATTGTTTCTCAGAATCTCCAACTGTGTGTTACTGTGAACAGGAAAGTTTTTTTTAAAACCCATAAAATATTATCCTCATAGGATAGGATTCCCATCAACATTAGGGATTTCTCTCGCACGCATTGTGTGTGTGTGAACTTGTCAGATTTGTTTTCCCAAGTGCCGCTGATGTGGACTCGGGGAACGTCGGCAGCCGTTTTCGTCGGAACTGGAGTGGAACTAATTTCCTAGGTGAGGTGTGAGCTCTCCTGACACTGGGCTAATTTCCTGTTTGTGCTCTGCGTGCTGTGATCTTTGCCTGAAGCCACAGCCCCAAGCAGCACTTTGCTGCGAAAAGTGCGAGTCTACTGCCCTTTTCCGAATAGGCCCTGACCACACAGTTCACTGTGCATGTTGTTTACCGTCCGTTCACTGTCCGACGCTCACTGTCCGATCTTCTCCGTCACTGGCCAGATTGGCATTATCTTTCCATGTTTAATTACTGATGTGACAGCTGAAGGTTTAACAGGTAGGCGGACAAAGGGGCCCAGAGAGGTCCTTCTCACATTGCGTGATTTTCTTTGCAGGATATTCAGGCTCACATGCATATTTACATATTAGCGTAAAAAAACAACAACAACGTGGCCAGAAGGACTCGACCCGCAGGCATGTGCTCTGGCGATAGATCGTATAAAGAGGCTTCCAGGATTAGGTCAAGTAGCTCCAATTAGCATGGTTCAATAACGGCACCGTTTTAATTCAGCTGTGACAGCCGAAGAATATGCATTGTAAGAAGATGAGTTGTGAATTTCTTTCACACAGCTGATTTTTGTACAAGCTGTTTCTCCTGAATGGCTCGGGTTGCGTAACGGCTGTCCTTGACTAGTAGTTAATGAGTGGTCACCTACCACCGAAAGACTCCTGATGTGGCTCATGTTCGTTTTGTATTTTTTATATTTTTTTCGATTCCCTAAATATTTAATGTTAAGAGTATACAGTATCATTGTGGTGAGCGCAAACGTGCCGTAATAAAAGGGGTTGTGTGTGTGTGTGTGTGTGTGAGAGAGAGAGAGAGAGAGAGAGAGAGAGAGAGAGAGAGAGAGAGAGAGAGAGAGAGAGAGAGAGAGAGAGAGAGAGAGAGAGAGAGAGTCTATGTGTGCAAAATATATGTTTTGGGGGAAATATGTAGATTACAGAGGGAACCACATGTAATGCTGTGACGCTTTCCCATTTCTCGCCTCGTGGACACACGGCCAGAGCAGGAGTCTGGTTAACCTCTCTGGTAAGGATCCACTTGGCACCATAGCAGCAATGTGGTTGTGATGACTGTTATTTTGGGCTTGGCTCATGTAAGCTGCTGCTGATGTTCATGATGTCTTCTCAGACATGGGTCTGACCTTATTTACTCATAATAATACTGTTTTCTAAGTCATTCCAATCAAACAGTAAAATTAGAGTAACGCTAGAGTTGTTGAAATCTATACATTACATTTATTTTTCAGTTAAAATCGATTTCAGAATTTTGTGGCTTTTCACATTTCTACTTGCATACGTATTTTAATGTACTAAGTTAAATGGAATGTATTTAAAAATTAGAGCTGGCTTCAGTTTGTTTTTCATTACATTTTCAAATACTTTTTAATGCAGTCGCACCAGGATCTGGGCCCCTTTCAATTCCAAAAGGTCTGTGAAGGACTCTGTAAATAACCATTTACTTTGCACTGTTGGCATTTTATTAGAGACTGAACGTCTACGTCCACTCGTGACTGCAGTTTCTCATTAAGCGACTGACATATATTTGTTGTGACCCAGACGTGGCCTTATGCCTCATGGCTTTGGGACTGCGGAGAGTCCCTGGCATGATGTCCACCATACCCAGTCATAGATTAATGCTAGCCAGATTTGGGTTAGCCTTGAGAGCCTCGATTAGTTCAGGGGCTCTCTCGGGCCACCGGCCTGCCTGCTCTACTGACTAATTGGGTTCTGCTCTCATTAGCAAATGGGTGTTTCAGAGCTGGCCCTAGTGCTCTTTTTGTATTTGATAGGATCTCCCCGCTCATGGGCTCCAGAAGGCCAGACGGAACCAAGGACGGAGTGTTATCGTCTGTGATATTCTCTGTGGTGTGGATCGGATGGCTGGAGTGAGAGTGGAATGGGAATCAGGATTCTGTTGGCTGAGGAACACAGGGCTGGTTGGGAAATGGTGCCAGACACAGACTAGAGACAGTAAACCATGTTATCTTTGTTTGAGGTTACCTTTAACAACCTAAATGGTCGCTTTTTACCTTGCACTGTGGCACAAAGACCAGTTTAAAATGACACCCTTAGAACAACACACCCAAACAAACCTTCATCGCCCACGTTCTACCCAGCCAAGAGATTGGAACAGAATGGAATTTGAAACGTTTTAGCCAAAAATGTTTCCACGGTAAAGGTGTTTTTTGCAGAAACGTTTCAGATTTCGTTCCGTTCTCCGACTCCGACCGAAGTTCACGGGGGGATGGGGTGGAGGGCTGGGGGGGGGGGGGGGGGGGGGGGTTGAGGGTTTGGATGCCGATCGATGTACAGGTGAGTGACCTCCAGTTTAGCCGACAACCAAAAGCACAACAAACACACTGACTTGCCCTGAAATGAACAGAATAACAAGGCTTGGTGTGGACCGGCGCCAGACAGCTGCTGTACCCGAATTTTTTTTTTAACGAAAACAGGATTTCCTGGAGGTTTTTGGCCTCGGTTGTGACATCATTCCCCACTCTGCAGGCCACTCGCTGGGTTGAGTGTCCGTCCTGTGGGCTTCTGCTCGGCCCAGCTCAGCCCCACTCTGTCTCACTAAGCTTCTCTGTAATTGGGGCTAGTGGTGCCTGACAGCAGGGCTGTGGGGGGCAGGAGATAGGTATAAACAGTGTGTGAGTGTTCCTGGATGACCACAGGGATTGGCTCCGGGGGATCCTCTCAGCACTGGGATCAGCTAGCAAGCAAAGAACGGGTCCTCAGCCACCGACAGGGCCCCCTGGGCGGATGTTAGGACTTGGTCCATGTAGGCTTAGCGACAGGAACTACTTTCCTGGCCCCCATTCCTGTTACATTCAAACTGTAACCGCCAGCACAGTGATTGATGAAAGTGTGCCGTTTCCTGTTTGTTGCCATAGTTGCGAGTGCCTGCTTGAGATTCGGAAATGTAGTGTGTGTGTGTGTGTGTGTGTGTGTGTGTGTGTGTGTGTGTTTGTGTTCTCATTACTCTCTGATTCATTGTGTTTCTCTATGTTTCCTCCAGGTGTTGCGGTGAGCCGAAACCAATCCGCCCTATGAGGTGAGTCCCCCCCCAGGTCCCTCACTCCCCCCTCCCGGTATCGACAGCAGGATTAAGGGATGTCACAGGTGTTCCTCCTTCTGACCCTACTCACCGTCTCCTCCAGCATCCAGGTGAGACCACTCGCACATTCCCACACACACGCACACACACAAGCACGCTCACGTGTGCGTTGGAGCATGTGCGTTTGTGTGTGCACTAACACACACGGACACCCAGGCACGTGTACATGTGTGCCCCCCCCCCCCCCCCCCCGACAACAACGTTTGGTTTTTAACACATCACTACCTCCAGGATTCTGCTCCATATATGTACAGTAACCGGCCATTCCAGTGTTGTTAGTGTCCGTCAATCACCGATGTTTAGAGTGAGGGAGGCCCAAGTGTTTTCAGGAGAAGCCCGGAGCTGTGGTTTCCCAGTCTAAACAACACGTCTCTGCCCCTGGCCTCTGTTTAAAATGAAATAATGAAAGATACTGGCGGGTGGAATGTGTCAGCCGGTAGACCGTCATGCCATGTTGCAGGGCTCATGGCGTAATGGGGTTGATAGGCACGGCATGAGGGGAATTCAGGGTTTCGTGCCACATGGACGAAGAGCTGGAGTGCTTGCGTGTATCCCCCCCCCCCCCCTCTCTACTGTAGCTTAACGAGTATGGTGTCTTTATTTGGCAGCCGCCGAGCAAGCGTAAGCAATAGGACAGGACCACCAAATAAGCAACACTTGAAGAAATACCAGGCTCGCTGATCACCACAGGGCAGTTCCCCATGCGTAGTCGTGGCCTCGTCTTGGACCATATGGATCCGCAAATGGAAAACGCCTGTGTTCCGATGAGCTTACTGTTACACGCGCGCCTGCTTTGTCTAGCACATTAATATGCCTCAAAACCTAATCCCTCCCCATATGGTACGGTAAGAACACAATACAGAATACCGTACTCTATTTACTGCTGGACTGGGATTAAACTTGCAAAATCCGTTTTGCGTTCAGGAGATACGTTTAAAATCATCTGCCCAGACGTGGCAAGCACGGGGGTGTCCATACCTAATCCTCTGTCCCTCCCTTTCCTGGCCAGGTGTCCCCCGCAGGAACCTTGGAGACGCTGAAGGAGAGTTGGAAGACGTACATGGAACAGTGCATCGGGAACATCAGCCGAGAACCCCCCGCCTCCGGTGAGGACCCTGGCGACAAACCGGCCCCACAGTAAACGTGGGGGAGAGGAGAGGGGAGGGAGATGGGGGGGCTGTCAGTGGAGGCGAGCCGCACACAGGTCATGTATAGCCAGCCTGTGAAGCAGGGATGAAAGGAGCTAATCCTACCGCCAGCCTCCCCACCAAAGGTAGAACGACGCATCACAGACTACTTAGGACGTGTTGACGTCAGCGGTCTAGAAGGGTGCTAGCAGGGATCTGAAGACAGGCTCAGGGAGTGAGGGGCCGCCCAGGTGACGATAAGTAGGGTCTCCTTACCCCTTTAAAGGGCACGCTGTGAAGAAAGGAAAGATGGACTGGCTGTGGGGGGGGGGGGGGCACACAATGGAATAAGGCTTTGCTCATGCTGCGGGGGGTGGTTTGTATCCTCCAGGTCTGGTGTGTAACAGAACCGTTGACCGGTTTGCCTGCTGGCCCGACGGAGTGCCCAACACCACGGTCAGTGTGTCCTGTCCCTGGTACCTGCCCTGGCACCACAAAGGTATCACATACAGGCTGGATCTGCACGGTAGCGCGCAATGCCCCTGTCTGTCAAGTAGACACAATTGATAAATCAATGCACGCGCGTGTGCGTGCGTGTGTGCGTGCGTGTGCGTGTGTGCCGTTGGGTTTCGTTGCGTTTTCGCGTGTGTGTTTTCAGTCCACCATGGCTTGGTGTATCGAGAGTGTGACGCAGAGGGCCAGTGGACCGCCTATGAGAACACCAGCGAGTGTGACTTCAATGACACCACCAAGGTAAAAGGGAATAGCTGCCTCCAGGAGGGAGGCTGGACAGAACAGCAGTGCCCATTCGAGTGGATTCAGAGGCCTATGGCGAGAGAATCAAGAGTCTAAGCGTATGCTGAGGATGCGTGTGTTTCTGTCTCTGCAGCAGTACTACGGGCAGATCCTCAGCAAAATTCAGATCGTATACACCGTGGGCTATTCCCTGTCGCTGGCTGCTTTGGTTCTGGCTCTTGGCATCCTCATTTTCTTCAGGTAACACTCCAAGACAACGAGAAAGTTGTGTCGGTTCGTCTGTCTGTGTGTGTGTGTGTGTGTCTGAGCGTGAAAGCTGAAACGGACTCAACCGTAATAAAACTCTAGCGTCTGACATTCCTGGCTTTCCCGCGCCGCAGGAAGCTCCACTGCATGAGGAACAACATCCACATGAACCTGTTTGCCTCCTTCATCCTGCGGGCTCTCTCCATCATCGTCAAGGACGCCCTGGTCAAGCCCCCAGCGTTGAACGTGGCCCTGAACGCCACGGACCACGAGCAGATCATCAGCAGCCCCTCTCTGCCCGAAGAGTGGCTGGTCAGCTATGAGGTCAGCTCCCAGGCGGCAGAACCAGTGCTGTAAAACAAACGCCCCAAATCTTATGATCTGCTGTCCTAATGCATATGATAAGAGTGCTCTGTGAGAATTGCTGAAAAATACACAAGTCTCTTTGATCGTTACCTTCATGTGTGCCATGCGTTTAACGTCGCAGATGACCATTGGGTGTCGCGTGGCCGTGGTGATGATGCAGTACAGCATCATGGCCAACAGCTATTGGCTGCTGGTGGAAGGAATCTACCTCCATAACCTCCTGGTCATCGCTGTCTTCACCGAGAGGAACTATTTCAATATCTACCTCTGCATTGGCTGGGGTGAGCGAGAGTGTGCGTGCGCGTGTGCGTGCGCGTGTGTGTGTGTGTGTGTGTGTGTGTGTGTGTGTGTGTGTGTGTGTGTGTGTGTGTGTGTGTGTGTGTTTTAGCGCATGGGGGTGCTTGTGCGAGCGCTCATGAATGTTACATTAAGCGTGAAGCGGGTTCAACCGAGTTTGAAATAGAGTTTGAAATGACAGGTAATAAAAGATAACTTCATAGTGAACGTAGAAATAAATTGAGGCCAGATTATTGAGGCCTATTTAATGCTAGCAATTGCCTTTATGATTTGAATATATATATATATATATATATATATATATATATATATATATATATATATATATATATGTATATGTATGTAGCATTTTTTCAATAGAACTGCTTCTATTTCTTTCCAGGTGCTCCACTGATATTCCTGGTACCATGGGTGATTGTTAAATACCTTTATGAAAATGAACTGTGAGTTTTCAGAGTTTCTTATTCTCTTCCTTTCTCCCCGATGTGTTCCTTGGTTGAATGAACTCCCACTGAAAAGACCTAATCCCGGTCAACCTCTCAGTGAAGCCATGCCCATGAGTATCTTGTTACGTATATTTAGAACTAATCATGCATGGAAAATAAGCACCAAAGAAAGGTCAGCAAACTTTCTCCGAATCAATGGTTTCAAATGCCCGGTTAGTTTGCCAGGGAATGTTCGTAAATGGCCTCCAAACCAACTCAGTCAGAAGGATAGCGCTTTTCTTCGTTGGAGTCTCGACATCCCTCGTAATGATAATGGTATTTAGCTCTCAGGGATGGTAACCACACAATAAACAGCCGCATGTACTCGTAAATATTTCATCTTTCTTCTCATGCATTAACGATATTCAATCATCTCTTGGAGTACACCCGTAGTGCGCCCGCATCGCACTCACGCAAAGACACACGCGCACGCATACGCACGCGCACACACACGCACACACACACACACAAACACACTAATACACTTAACAAACAAAACAGAGTGGGCGGGAGAAGAGGGGCCGCTGTGCTGCTCTTTGAAGCATTGACACCTTGAGTTGTTATATAAGGTTGATAAACACAGGGGTCTGCGTGTCGCCCTCCTCTCCATCCCTGGAGGAAAAACATGGCTCTCAGCCTCTGCTGCTCAGTCAGTCATGATGAGGAGGAGGGAGAAGTGTTTTGTCTCCCACGGTAACAGGGCCAAGAAAAGCCTTATCACAGCTCCTGTCTCCAGGGCTGGAGACAAGGAGGTGCATGGCTATTGGGCCGCTGTCGGACGGAGGCACCCATCCCCGATGAAAATTAACGTGTGTGTGTGTGTGTGTGTGTGTTGGAGGGTTGCTGGAGGGGACATTTTCTTCGTGCTATCCTCAGTGTCTCCTCTACTCCACCCCACTCCATAGGTGCTGGGAGCAGAACATTAACATGCAGTACTGGTGGATCATCCGCTCACCTATCCTGATCGCTGTGGTGGTAAGCTCCGTCCGCTCGCCCCCCGCTACCCCCATACCCCCCCCCCCCCCTCTCCTATTCGTTACGTTCTCCAACATGATGAAGCCAGGGAGGAGGACATCGATGGAGACTAGGGCGAGCGTTTGTCACGGTCAATTAATGATGGCTAGGCCTCGGAATGCTGGGGAAGGCCGTGAGGGACTCAGTAAAGGAAGAGCCCTTCGGGGGAGTCCCAATGTGTTTTGCTGTTGCCTCGTGGCGGCACTCGCAGACACTAGTTCAGGCCGTCATCTCCAATTAGCTGACACTTGGCCTTGCTGCATTCACTTGCACTCTATACAATATTCAAGTGAACCTCCATTATACATGAAGTGTGGAGGCTTATCAGCAATACACGCTTATATCATTCCAAGAGCTTTGAGTACTGTTAGCACTGAAAGCTCCCTTTGGATGTGCGGGAATTTGCAGTTGTTTTCAAATCAAACAGTGATACGGTGTTCTACTACAACCAGCTTGTATCCCCACTGTGGCTGCAGTGTTCATAGCAGGCAAGCTCGAAAAAGGTCAACATGGAGTTTGTATAAGAATCAGATTTGCCAGTGCTGTACCGCACCGATGACTTGACGTTTTCCAAACATCAGTCCTCCCGCTAAGTGGTCTATACCTAACAGGAATTCCTGTGTTTGAGTTTTCACAGCGACGGTGGGGGTTCAGTTCTCGCTTATTCTTCAGCAGCCACTTACTACAGTGGGACACACCACTTACCAGGGCTCAGTCTGCCTGTGAAGGTGCTCATGACAGTTGAAATACCGTGTGTGTGTGTGTGTGTTTGTGGGTTGTGTGGGTGTGTGTTTGTGGGTTGTGTGGTTGCGCCTGTTTGAGTGTGTGTGTGTGTGTGTGTGTGCGCACGCGCACGCACGTACGTACGTGTGTGTGTGGGCGTGTGTGCGCGCTGCACAATAATTGCTTGTGACACTCAGTTCCGGCTGAGTTGCTCATTCTTTCAAACACCTGCCCTTGCTTTCGCCCATTCCAAAACCAGTGTCCCAGCAGGTGTGTATGTACAGCATACTGGCCACCAGAAGTGGAGGACTACGATAAAAGAGAGTGGCATATTTCTGCCTTTGTAAGATCATGCAATCACTGCCATAATCCGCTTCAAACCCAAGTATAGCAGGCCTGATTCTTCGACAAGGACTATTCAGTTATTACAGTATGCAACTGCCAATCGATTCAGTATTTCAATAAAGAGTAGATGGTCTAAACTGGGTTCTCGTGCTTGCTTCAGTGTTATACTATAAGTTAACAGCGTTACATTTGTGTCATATTGCCACAATCGTCGGACACTGATGGTTGTTGTGTCCCCCTTTCGCAGATCAACTTCATTATCTTCATCCATATAATCAAAATACTGGTTTCCAAATTGAGAGCCCACCAAATGAGGTACTCAGACTACAAGTTCCGGTGAGTTTGCAAGCTTCTTTCTTTCTGTCTGTCTGTCTGTCTGTCTGTCTGTCTGTCTGTCTGTCTGTCTGTCTGTCTGTCTGTCTGTCTGTCTGTCTGTCTGTCTGTCTGTCTGTCTGTCTGTCTGTCTGTCTGTCTTCATGGCTCTCTCATTAACTCCTTCTCTCCCTGCCGTCCGCCCAGGCTGGCTAAGTCCACTCTGACCCTGATTCCCCTGCTGGGAATCCACCTGGTGGTGTTTGTGTTCGTGACGGATGAGTCCACCCAGGCCACCATCTTTCTGCGGCTCACCAAGATCTTCCTTGACCTCATGTTCACCTCCTTCCAGGTCAGGCCTGCCCCGTTCATTAACGTGTTCTAATAGCTTCTCTGTCCATAATAGCCCTCCAGTGGCCTTGATAGCCAATTTCCTCTGCAGCCATTGCAAACTGTGTGGGCCTATCGCCAGTTGTCAGTGCAAGCGTGAGTCAAGGCGCCACGAGTTTGGTGTGCTCCTAAAGTTTGTGTTACTCAGGTATCTCTGCAAGCCATAGTTCTAAAATGGTGAACTTTTTGTCCTCTTAAAAATAAGGATACAGTGGTTGTTTTCAGCATGTCAGGGGAGATTACTGAAATAAACAACGTCCTGCTGCAAACTACTTACTGGCTGAGTCATGTTGTGACAAACAGGTTGTGACATTCTGTCGAGTAGTGCTGCTGCTATCTGTCGAATTCACTGCCTAGCACTGCTGGAATTGTCCTGATGACGCACTGTTCACTCAGACACAGAGACACATTTTTTGAGAGACAGGGTAATGGAAAGAGAGTGAAAAAATTAGGGGGGATGGGGGGTTCGGGGTTGTTGTGAGGAACTTGATGTTCAGGACGGTTGGGAAGTTAATATGGAGTCATTACAGCAGGCATCCATCTCCCTTCACTGAGCTCAACGGTACGACAGTTGGAGCCGTCAGTCAGCGCAGCTTCCGTTGGAAGTGTGAGGCTAACGCCACGCGACTCCTGTTCCTCCTGAACTAACGAAGCTTGA
The DNA here is from genome assembly GCA_017639675.1 of Aplochiton taeniatus. Taxonomy (NCBI): domain Eukaryota; kingdom Metazoa; phylum Chordata; class Actinopteri; order Galaxiiformes; family Galaxiidae; genus Aplochiton; species Aplochiton taeniatus. The sequence goes on along the minus strand of CM030183.1, from coordinate 8,386,229 downwards.
TCTTGTCTTGTTGTGGGACGCTGTCCACTGCGAAACATCACTGTGGGACCAAACGACGCCAAGAGTTGTGTGTTGTCTAAATCTGTCACGAGAGGTTCTCATGCTCAGTATTGACTTTGAGTTTGATGTGTCCACAGGGGCTGCTGGTAGCCATTTTGTACTGCTTCGTCAACAAAGAGGTGAGTGTCCTTGTTTATCCAACGACACTCAAGTTCATTTATGGACAACACTTTCTTTATTATGTCAACACTATATGGAATATGGCCTCTTTCCTATTGATGCATAAATGTTGCGTCTTGTCAATACTTAGGCTACATGAAACACAGAAAATGCCAACATTGTTTTCAATGCAAAACACTTTTAATGTGTGCTCCTAACCTATGTGACACGCCTGGATGAAAAACCCTCGACAATGAACCAGGAAATCATACATACAGTAGTCATACGTTTTCATAAAGTGGGACTTTGATACATAGAAGAATCTGACCGAATCCACTTATTTTCCTTCCAATACATGCTGCTGTCCCTTTAACGGAGCCCATGTGTGTCCAGGTTCAGTCAGAGATCTCCAAGAAGTGGAATCGCTGGAAGCTGGGCAGGAACATCGAAGAGGAGTACCGCCACACCTACAGCCAGCCCCCCAACATCAAGAGTGGCAGCCTGGTGGGCCACGACACCCAGCTCTCCTGCCTGAGCGACAACCCCGCCCTGCCGCCCTCCTCCGCCTGCAGCCCCGAGGAGAAGGACCTGCTGCTGGTCAGCCACCACAACGGCATGGGCCGCAGCACGGAGCCCCCCCTGCCTCCGGGAGGGGGTGGCGGCCGTGGCAGCACTCTCACGGGGGACATCTCGCCGGCACGGCGGGCGCAGTGTCGCCTGCCTCCCGTAGAGAACGAGGAGAGCCTCTTCTGATGGAGGGGGAGGAGGTGGACATCGTGGATGTAACCCGAGCTGGGCCCTCTGCCCGGCGGGTCTTTTTCAGGAACTGGGGCCCCCGTTGGCGAGGAGCTACTCCGGCAGCCGCTGAGCTGGGTCAGGAGGGAGGGGGTTTGTGTTGGAAGTGGCCTCGGCCCGGTACCAGATTGAGGGACAGAGAGCAGAGCCTGGCCCACTTGGCGGCCAAAAGAGGAGGACCACACAACAGACAGGCATCTCTGCCCTCTGGCTGGACTCTTGGGATGAGCCTGCCAAAAGTGGGTTCAGGCTGTATGGGTTCCGTTTCAGAACAGACCGACGGCACAGGACGCCGCTGAACATTGTCAACCCTATCCAGCAAGGAGAAGGGAAAGGAGCATGTGCCATGTAATATAATCAAGACTACAGTGAAAACAACAAAAACAGATACAAATAAGAAAAACGAAATAAAACACAGAAACCTCATGTATGGGATTGGCTGTGTGCTGCTGTGTTGGCAAATTGTTTTGTGGTAAGAGAAACTCGACATGGAAATATCAGTACACAGATAAAGACCAATCATAACGTACAAGAAAATGAAATGATTCACAAATGAAAAGCCCCGTTATATTCCGCCTTGTTCACATGTGTAAGGATTGCACAAGATTCTCCTGGTTCATTCTAACAACTAGCTGACACTGACCTGTGGAAACTAGTGTTTGCCCCCCCCCCCCCCCCATGATTGCCTATACACTTTGTAAGCAGTCTGGTGTGACCTGGAGACCTCCATAATCCATAAGCTCATCATCCTCTACATTTTTTCCATATTCCTATATTTCAATCTACTAACCAAAGGCTTGAAGATGATTATGCTCTGCAACGATCATCATTTATTTCATTCCAGGCATTGAGGTTTTGAAGAATTCTCCATGCGACGTAATAGCATACCATGCCATTAAATCTGTTGGGGCAAACTGTGCACTCAAATCCAGGATTGAAATATTACCCCGTGGTAGACTCTTAAGGGCATACATGCATAGAGCATTAGACCATTATCCATCACAATGACTGCAAAAGAACAAATCACTTCTGTTCCGAAAGCAGCTCTCCCTCTCTTACAGGAATTGCATTGTTGTCGGGCTGAAAAACATTTCTTTTAATGTATGCGGCTTCTTCAAATGTACAGTAAAAAGTAGCTTTGGTGGTAAGACGGATTGACTGGCCACACACACCAGTGTGTCCCATCCTGGTCTGCTATCTAAGCTATCTCTACGTGGTGGGTAGACCTGTTCCAGTACAACAGGGACTTCCAAAGAGGCCCTTCACTGACATCAGCCCCTCATCTTATACTACCTATTGTTTGAACTTATCCTATTTTGAGAGCAACTAGATGTGTAAGCAAAACGCCATGATCAATCTACAATTTGGAGCAAACTAGAATCTTGTTGGTCTGCAGAAAAAAACAATACTTTGTTTTTAATCACCCCAACAATGTTGACATGACAGTTGCACCACATTCTTGACAAAATGGTACTATGGTAAAAAAAAGAAGCTTAAAATGGCTATTTGAACAATATTACTTTATCATTCGTAAATTTGTATGTGTCTGTTTAAGTGATTTATTTGGTTGTTGCTCTCCATGTGTTTGTGTGGGAATTTGTGGGCGAGAGAGAGAGATTGAGCGCATCTGTGCCTGTGTGTGTGTGTGTGTGTGTTGTATTATCTACGCACTGGTCATGTTAGTGGTGGTGTGAGTGTGTTTATATTGGTAGATTTTGTGTCTGTGTAGAGAGGCAGAGATTGCCCAGGGACAATGTGGAGGCGAGGCTCATGGTGAATCACGGTGGGGGAGTGTTAGGACCACGGCCTCTCCATTGAATCCAGTTGGAGGAGCCCCAGGCTGATCTGGTGCAGCAGGGGTGGCTTCATACCAAGCACACAGGCCAAGGGGCCAACACTGACTAAAGCCTACTTCATCCTCTGTCTGTGTGATTCTTCTAAAAAAGACACTGGGTAACATGCCCACCACGTAAGGTATGAGGGATATTAAGAAATAGAGCCACCTCGTTTAAAAGTCCCCGTCCTCAATGACTATGCCGCTGACATTATTCGGAGTATTATCTCTCGATCGGAGTGGAAAAACCACAGAACAACAACAAACTGTCCATCAGATAATGTTACCTTTGTTTCAGTGCGCAGTAGTCACACACGTTGGTGCGGTGAGGTGCCATATCAAATCAGATCACAGCCAAGTAAAACCTTTCTGGTCACGCTCAATACTCACTGTGACTTTTAAAGCAAATGGAAGGTATCGTTATTGTAAACCGATCGGGTGAGTGGGAGCAACCATGCCTATTGCGTGTATAGCACAGCAATGAGGCATCCTGGGAGTGATTTTACATGGTATAAGGATTGCTTAACAGTGCAGGACAAGTGTTTGTATACTGCTGGGCCCGAGATATCCAGATAGCATGTTGCTAAATTACAGTATCTTTTAATCCTTCACAATGTTGCACCATGGGGAGGTTAAGTGCATATTACCGAATGCTCATTCTTTGGTCCTTGGTTGAAAACACGTTTTACTCCTCCGAGGCCCACTGCAGTGTTTATTTTTCATTCCTAACCTGGGTCACTCCCCTTTCTGGACCAAAGTGGTTCTGTTTGAATGTATAATTTCTAATCCCCGAAATATCTGTGTGTCAATTGTATATGTTGTGTGATATACTGTACTGTCAGACAGACAACAGTTTCCTGCTGTAAATATATATTTTGTGCTCTGTTGCCGATTTCTGTCCATAACAAAAACAGTAAATTTCTCTGTGAAACATCAGTTGGTGTTGTTTTCCCTTGTAATGTATCTTCTTTTCCCAGATAAAGAAGGAAAAAGGTTTAGTTCGAATGAAAATCAAAGGGACAGTCGATGGCATAATCAAAGGAGGATTCTGTGTTCTGTGGTTGTTCTGTCAACTCTAGTCGGGTATCGGTGAAAGGTGAGCATCGATTCCCAGAACCCCCCCCACACACACACACACACACACACACACACACATCTGCTGCCAGAAACCACGGCAAAAAAGACAACTTTAAGCCAAAAGTAATCCTATCACGACTCCTGTGAGCAGAGTAATAATCCCACAGTGGCCATGAGCTAAACAACTAAATGATACACATTTGATGGTAGCTTCTTATGTTATTACAACAGAATAAAAGGGGATTAACCCACCAGGAACACCAAAGAAGAGATGAGGCCTTTTATAGTCTTCAGAGCTCATGTCAAAGAGGGGAAAGTGAGCACGAGAGCAAATTCATTGGTAGAAGAGGCGTGGGATGAGCCTCCGTGTTAATGCTCGCTCCTTTTTAAGGCGGCTGTCAGAACCGGGGTCCGGTGAGGATGCCCAGTGTTTGTGTGGCCTTAGGAGGCAGTATGAATACTCCCTCACTGGCCCTGCTGTGACAGACACTCTGGAGCTCCACTGCTGTAATTGTCGCTGTCATTTCCAAGGACAAACATCCCAGCCGGAGACACAAAGCAAGGGGGCCATGGACGTGCATCAAGTCTACAACCGCATTGGAATATTCAATATCTTCATGGTGTCTAAGGGAGCAAGCAATATTAATGAGCATAAATGGAACCTGCTCATCTTTCTGGAGAATATACCACTTGGGTATGAGTTCCAACAATGTCCCCTCAAGGCGTTTGGGTGGGGCTTGCAGCACCAACACAGTAATGATTGCATGTTGTATAAAACATGTATAATATCAACACAGTCATACATACGGGCTAGAAGAAAAAAAATATCACATTTGACTGTAATATGTTACAAAAATGAAAGAGCACGGCTGAGAGTAGCGTGCCTAACGGCGTTCTATATGTGAACTAAGTTGAGCAGTCAGAAGCAGGATCAAGCAAATTAATGTAAAATTGTTCAGTACAAGGCCAGAAGTCCAAGTCAAACCCCGATACTATGGCTGTGGCATCGCAATAGAGCATGTAGCCACAGCAAAAATGTCTGCTACCATGTCTTCAAATGGACATCAAGGCCCCTTTGGCAATGGAAATTGTGTGTATATACTGTCTTCTGAAGTAAGTGACCCAAAGAAACACTGCGTAATTCTTTGTGCATTTGTTACATAGTGAGCATGTTTGTGTGTGTATTTCTTTGTTCAGGCACTTCTGTACATCACAAACAGCCGAGCATATCAAAGCCCTGTTGTGCTCAACACACAACACATGGTGAAGTTAATAATTGCTTGTTTTTTTTTGCGTTGGGACTTTAGGGTCATTAATTACCCAGTCCCCTCTCTGTCTCTGAGGGCCTCTTTGCCAGGCTAAATCCATTCACCATTGCTTGACGGTTTGCTGCATGGCGTGGGGACTGGCCACTGCCAATAAGAACCCCATGTGGTGCATTATTCTCTTGCATTGTTACATTGACTGATTTAACCCACAGCCCAATGACAAAACTGTATTTCAGAAGCTAACTCTACTATTACTGTTGTCTATGTTGGTGTCTACATCTCACAAGCTAATGGTTTTCCATTCTTTAGTACAGGAAAGGGGGTATATAGCGTCTGGAACCTTTTTTGGGGGGCGGGGTCAATAACATTAATAACAGCAACCATCAGCTGCCTTACCCTAACGGTGTAGAAAAAAGCTCTGACGCTAAGGTATACAAATAAAAAAAGAGAGAGAGAGAGAGAGAGAGAGAGAAGGGGGGGGGGGGGCGCATATGACAATACCAATGTTTCCTCCACATGTACTTCCAGGGCTTTTTAGTCTGTTCTCTGGTCTGTAAACCCTGGGTGGACCACCAAACATGAAAGTAGCAAAGTGTGATTACAATTTAGTTCAATAAATATCCTGTTGTCAAGTCCACCTGGCCACAGACAGTGAAAAAATTGTGAAATTGTGAAATTGTTCTTCATCCAATGAAAATTGGTCTTCATCAAAATGAAACTTAAGACAAGTAGCAACTTTCAGAGAGCAAACTTTATGGGATTGTGTTGTTTCGTATTCCGTTCCAATTCTGTTCTATTACATTCCATTCCGTGCAATTGTATTGTATTCGATTGGGCTGATTTCTGTTATGATCGACACCGTGCCAGTGAATCTGCCCTCTTCTGTGGTGTAACGGAGAGGGCTGCTCTATGGTTAGCAGAGTGAGGAATCACCCATTACTGCTGGCGTCCTGAAGAAACCATGTGTCTTTCCAACTGAGAGGAGAAGAGAAGAGACTTTTTACAGGCCAGACTAGGCCACTGTTGGATGAAGATAGAGGCCTGGGGGGGTTTTACCATCTGAGGGGTACTATAATGGGAGAATTCTGTCTCCATTCATCATTGTAAAAATCGGTAGACATGTATTCAAACATCTGACATGCCTTGCAGCGGTGGAGCAGTGCTGAACTCAGCTCAACTGCATTGGTATTCTTCCCATTACACCGCTCACCCACAAGGCCCTCACGGTACGACGCCCATGCCGTGATCGGCCCATCTGCCAGGCAGCTGAGACACGGAATGACGCCCCAGCATAATAGGCTGTTCCTTATGCGGAACATAAACCACATCTCGCAGGCCCTTACACCGAACCTGGAGCAGTGTCATCGGTGTTGTTCCAAACAAGCTCCATTAGGCGGGGGGCGGGCTAGGCAGACCTGGAGACGTGTGAGAGAGCAGAGGTGGGGGGGGGGGATGACTCACACCGGAGCGCCACCGTGGAGCAGAGGGCCAGTTAGGCAGAGACAGACGCAAGGACACCAGCCCCTCTGGGATCGGAGAGGGAGTGTGAACCACGGAAAGAACTTAGCAGTGCATAAACTCTAGGCTCCCAGAAAATGTGTACTTCTCCCTCCAGTGACTTTTTTAAATGATCTGAAATAAAATATAATGAAAGTTTATGACTCAAGCTGAGAGACTATGAATAATTTGGATGTTATTATTGGCCTTCCAATAATTTCCTGTTCGTATTCTCGAATCTTACTTGGTAGTTTATTATAATCATTTTTTGTTTGTTTGAATATGACAAAGGACAGAAATAATATATTTTCATCATGGTAAAAATGAGTGTGCCTGCTAACAAAAAACGCATGTGGAATTGGAGAAGAGGCACTTCGGGTTAGACAAACCTCTCACCCACTCCCCCTCTGCAAGTTGAGATGAACTTCAGACTAGGTGCTTTGGGGTGAACAGGGTCACCCAGTGAGTTAGAGGTGCTGTCTGGCAGGGTGCTTTCTGAGTCAGTTGGTTCAGCCAGAGGCATATCGTGTCATCCGGGGTGGAGGGATGTCAAAGTCAGAGGGAGGAACCCATTCACGTCCCCCCATTGTCTGGACATGCCGTTCCTTAGCAACCCACTCCAAATGTCAGTCACCTTGTCCTTTCAACATCGTTTGATGTCTACTTACCTGCCACAGGACACCCTTTCTAGTTTCTTTCACTGGCCATCCAAGCAGTGCTTTCTGCTAAAAAAAAATTGTTTTAGTAAAAATAACTGACCGGAATACTTTGCCCCTTTTAATGCTTATAAAAGGAGTTCACACCAAGTGTGAACTACATGGACTGGATTTGATCAGGACTTAAATGACCTTATCATTAGGAATAGCAATCATTTGGAACTTTTTCTAAAGATGAAGTTGAATGAATATGGCCGGACGCATTTCCTCTCCTTGATGTCAGTGACATCTCTTAAATACTAAATGTAGATTGTCAAAAGCTGAAAAACAATATCTTCAAGAACAAATGGCTAATGATGAATGTAGATTTGCTGCTCCTTGACTTTGCTACTGAGGTAGACCATTTCATTTCAGCACTAATAAACAAAAGATTACGGCGGTTAAAATGGATGTTCACAATGAATAGATGGAAACACAGAGAAAAACAATGTTCCTTAATTCAGGGCAAAAGTGACGTTGGGACTGTATTTATTTTAAGCTGAAAACATCAGTCAAACCAATGGCACTGTTACATTTTAGTTATGAAAGAAAATGTTGAGATACAAGATGTATTTATAGCTCCCGTTAAACTGTCTCTCATCATTTCATTATCATTACCATTACATCTGACGTGGAAATGGAAAGGAATGATTCAATGAGTGAAATTGTGGAACAATTACTTAACTTTTTTCTCTTTTCCTATTTTCTTTAGACAAAGTACTGCACCAGAAATAAGCCCAGGGGCACTGGAAAGACCAGTCATCACTTAATATCAGTCATTTTGGCCAATGAATCTAATTACCTTTTAAGGCAGCGCAGTAGCTTCCAATTGAGAATGAAAAGACAGCACTCCACTCAACCATCAGAACAAAAAAGGCTTCCATTGACATTTTCTCCAACATTCCAATGATAAATGGACACTGTCAGTGCACATTCAGGTGCATGAGCACGATCATTCTATGAAGTGTTTTTGATTTGAAAAAAAGACGAGAAATATGCTTTCACCTTCTTTCATCTTTCAAAGAGGCTTTAACTGGAAGGAGACGGTGCATGCGACAACAACATCAAAAAGACTTGCTGCAGACCCACAGAAACCCACATGCACACACATACACGACGCAAAACTGTAAGTGGGACTGTTATTGTGTGAGACATTATATTTATTGACCCAAGCGAATGTGTAGATATAATGGAAAATCCATATTTTTTTTGTCACATCAGACATGCAAACAGCCCCGGACCATGGAACCTTCCATCAACCTCTATTTGGTTTCCAAATGGCATGAAACGCCATTTCATGTGCTCCGTCCATTTTTAGATACACAGCCAGCCCACTTCTTCATTCGTACCAACACCTATTTTATCACCTCAATTTGCCAAAGGTTTGTTTACACCTCTCTGTGGAGCAGCTACTGCAGCTGTTGTTTGCAGATTCCCTGCCAACACTTTGTGTGAAAAAGCATGAGTCTATCCATCTTGTAGAATGGACATATTATGTAAATATATCACATGTTGGTTCGACCTGTGTGCTGCGTTGTTCCATGTTTGTGTGAAACGAGGATTCTGACCGTTCGTAGACAGCAATGGGCCTGTTTCTAGATTCCCTCTGCACGTCTAATTGAGTCTTACAGAGACAGAGTGCATAAGACATATTACTGGTGCCCCCCATTTGCATGTCTACAGATAGCTCAGGGCACTGGGTCAGCCACAGTGCAGCCCCCCCCGGAGAGGTTATTGAGCAACACGTCTAGCTCAAGGGCGCATCAGTAGTGGTGGGCCCTGTACGTGCACTATAATTCCAACTACTTTGTAGTCGCTGTTAGACGTCCCCGTCCACATCGCACTGACCCATCAATAGAGGTGCTTAAAGCAGGGATCCTCCGAGTACCGGTCGGCCTTCCTGCACCTTTCCCAAATGGCTGCCCACGCTGCAAAAGGTTTGCATTACAGAATAGTTATGAACACACATTTCTTCAAAAAGAGGAACACATACACATCCATTCTTGAGATTGTGTGATTCTGAAAGCAATTCTGTCAGTATTCAATCGATGGGGTTAAAAAAAAATCGGTGCAGTGAATATAGACCAGTGGGGTTTTGGATTTTACTTTCTAGACACTCAGTAACGTGGACTAGCAAGAAACTTCCTGGTCAACCATCTGAGTGGAGAGGTGGACTGAGCCTTTCTCCAGTCTTAAATTTCCAGCCCTGTAAAGAGATGGCTGTCACAGTCTAAAATACATACAGTAATTGTTCTGTCAAAAGATCTAATGAGACAGGTGTAGACCGGGGGTTTGGACTCATTTTACTCCTCGTTTTACTCTGGGACTTTTACTGTCACACCTCCAAATGGAAAAAGGACTAATTGGACTTCCTCCTCGTTTTCCTGGCTGTCATTCAACCTCGTAGTCGGGTTCTCTGTGCGAGCAAGACATTGCCTTGGAAAGAGGGGTCACACAATAAAAGGTGTCAAGGCGAATCGAATGACTCCGTCTCACTCTGTCTCTCCTTCATTCCCTCTGTCACTCGCTCATTCACTTGCTCACTTACTCACTCAATCACATACCTGTCAACCCGGTATGAAGCTCACCACCCTGTATAAAAACTTGAAAAAACTTGAAAAATCTGGATATTCCCCAAAATACGCTCACCCATGAAGACGAAACATGCAATTCAGCATATAAACCTTTAATGTATGCTGATGAGTTACAATACATGGACAAACAAATCTACGCCCAAAATGATCAAGACATTTTCAGGACCTCAGATACCATTAAGGCAGTCTCCACAAACTGACAAGAAGGGAAGTAAAAGCTTTGCAATAAATAATAATGATGAAATGATAATGATGATACAATGAATAATTGCCTTAATGCAGCAAGTGGACGAGGACTATTCCAAATTTGATTATAAATAATAATGATGAAATGATAATGATGATGATACAATGAATAATCGCCTTAATGCAGCATTTGGATGAGGACTATTCCAAATTTGATTATAAATAATAATGATGAAATGATAATGATGATGATACAATGAATAAAAGCCTTAAAGCATTTGGACGAGGGCTATTCCAAATTTGATTTGTTAAACCGATTTCAAATATTCTGAGAGGGAAATAAGTCATGACAATTTAATGTGCCGCTTCACTGATAAAGATGGCCGGTAAACCGCCAACTGTCCCTGTCAAAGCCACATAATCTATCCAGCTCAGCGTTTGGTGGTAATGCCCAGGATGCTGCCAGAATTCCAAGCATTAGTGCTAACCTGGCAATTCAATAGATGTCAATCTAATAGTACCAGGCTGTGTCCCCTCCCTCTGCTAACTGCATTGAGTGCATTTCCATCAGGTTAAACAGCATCACCCTTTATTAACCAGATTAAGTGATTCGGGGCTAAAAATGGGATGGAGTGTGGGGATCATTGCGAGATTTTCTGTTTCAGCGCCTTGGTCTGACTCATGTGGCTTGACTCACCCCTGACCCCCTTCCACAATCAATATGCCACGTGACTAGGAATTGACTGCTTGACCATTTGTGACCTGGTCACACTAGACTTTGACCAGATTGTGACCATCTGAAAATGTCAAGAGGCCAGTCCAGCGTTGGCCTGAGGGGGAGACTGTACCACTGTACTGTATGTCCCACTTCATGTCCTGGACCAGTAACGAAAAGAGACAGGCATTTATATTCCTAATGGCCGCCCGGAAATTCCATTGTGGAAGTGAGTCATTATATTAGATAGAGAGAAGTGGTGGTCTGGAGAATAGAGAGAAGATGGAGACATCGTAAAGGAAAACAAAGACGACGGGAGGTTTCCGTGTCTGCTCTGGCAGTGTGCTGAACGTGGACGGGCACGTTGAGCTCTGAGAGAAACCGCTCAGTCCCACAAGGCTCCGGTCTCTCTCTGCCATGACAGCTGGAGTGTCCACGGAGACAGTTTCACGACTGGGTAGGTACTAAGTAGAGCCTGACCGGAGACCGAACCCTCCAAGACTCTCTCTCTCTCTCTCTCTCTCTCTCTCTCTCTCTCTCTCTCTCTCTCTCTCTCTCTCTCTCTCTCTCTCTCTCTCTCTCCCCCTCTCTCCCTCTCTGTGTGTCTCTCTGGCACTTAGTTCGCGCTCATTTCCAGCATCTTACCCGTACGTACAAAGAAGATAAACATAACCATGAGGAAAGTGGGTGGGAGTGGGGAGTCAAAGGGCTTACAGTAATTCATCTTCTCACCTGTGGCAGTTGGCACCAGAGCTGTGCCGCTTCATATTGCTGGTGCGGTGTGCAACTGCGGTCAATACCTGCTCATTGAAGCTCACCTGCACACGGGCCTGTTTAATCCCCGGTGCCTCGGATACAAAAAGGGAGAGAGGAGTTTTCACAGCTGCATGGAAAGATTGCCTGGATTGCGGGTGCTGGAAGGCAGCCATTTGGAAATGTTCAGTCCTGACAAGCCAGACATGGATTTGTGCTGTCCATGTTTACAGACGAAATGGCTGCAGGAATAGGAACATGACAAAGATAACATGCTTAATGTGGTATTATTTTCCACCTTTTTTTTTCTGTCTTGGGCATGCAAAGGGTTGTGGTTGTGACTAGTTTCAAAGTCAAGTGTAGCTTTCAAATTAGCTGAAAACATACTATGCAGAAAATATATATTAATGATAATCCCCCATCAATAGTAGCACGCTTACTGCTTGATCATGTCCACATACACTATAACAAGCTTTCACTCTCCGTGAGTGCATCCTTTTGTTCACTGCGCAGACATTGGTCAGGAAACCCGTTATCTATCTCAGGAATAACGGATAAACCTGCTTATATGAGACAATATAAAAAGTATTGAGTACATTGAGCACCTCTTGAGGAGCCATATGGAGACAGGATGAGAGCAATTAGAATACCCATTTGATTTCAATGTATTGCTTTGTATTTATTTCCATTAATCATCACAAATTCTAACCTAGGTGGTTTTCAAGAAAAGTTTAGTAAATTGTTAATCCCTTGTAGCCAAGTTTAACAATATGTACGAATGCTACAGTATGTGAGAATGTGTCTGCCTCTATGTGTCTGCCTCTATGTGTCTGCCTCTATGTGTCTGCTATAGGTGCTCCGGCTTAAATTGTAATTCTTCTTGCAGGTCATTCCATCTCTCTGGTTAAATATTTTCCCCGGCGCTCAATTTACCCGAGTCTAAAAAGGTAAATCAGTATTGTATGATAAATGGTGGAATACCATGGTTTACATCCTTGCGGCCCTAAACACCGTGACGAGAAACTGGTTGGACCAACTGCTCACGCATTACACTCAGTAGAAGAAGACTCGGTGTTGTGTATGTGTGTATGTTCTATTTTCTTCTTGGATTACCCTCGCAAACCTACCCAAAGCTTTAATGTTTGTGGAAGAGAGTGGTGTGTGATCCTTCATAGATTTATTGAATAGCTCGTCGACAGTTTTTTTTTTTTAACAAGTCCTTGTATGACTCGCTAAAACGTGTTCTCAACTTCACAGACAAAATATATGTGCCCAAATAAAGAGACAAACTATTTGATATCTCTCTGAACTTAGGGCCTACTAAAAACGAAGATTGCAGCTCTGGAGCAAGTCATGGTTCGAATAAAGTGCATACTCTACACACCTAGAGTACAGCAAGCCCACAAATGTCAGAAGTATGGTAGTAGGCCTACCCAATGTGAGTACAGGATAAGAAAACACATTTAAGCGGAGAACCCAAGCTAAAAAAGGCGTTGTGACAGGACTGTGTTGACGACGTTCGAGGTTCCATTTAGTCCACTTCAGGATGACGCTCTGGCGTTAAAGACTTCTTGTCATGGCTTTTTTTTTTATATGGCAGGTAATGGCTGGGGAGGAAGATGGTGAGAGAGACACAACACGGCCACACTTGTCTCCACGCTGGCGTTTTTATTTTCTACATTTTTTCATTTGCCAATTTGCACTCCCCACCATACCATTAGGTCACTTTACATGGGCAAACACGCTGGCTATCTGTACACCATCTTCAGTGCTGAGTCTATCTGATACTATCTGAGTAGTGTATGCATGCAATGGTGGCTGTATATAAATAAAAGCATTAGGATGAAGGTTGAGGCTAACATGGAATTGGTTTGGGCAAAATTGTTTCTGCTTTTCATTTAACATTGCAGAGCTGGTCATGTGGTGAGGGATCAGGAATACCACCCTGCCACTTACGAAAAAGTATTTTGTTTCAGTTAAAAATAACAGCTCATTAAATTATGCTGAGAAGCAATGTAAAATAATAATTCGTTTTAAATGGCTAGGGTTTTTAAGTATAAAGATGATTCATAACTAGAGATAAGAATGAGAGAATTGTTCTTATTGTACTGGGAGCTTGAATACTGTAATATAGTAAGTTCCAGACTGGTGTAATGAGCCACTTAATCTAAGAAACAATCAGGCTGATGTTTATGCCTTTATTCACAAGGTTATCCTTGAGTGGCACCATCCCTTCGATATTAAAAGGAAACCAAAGTTGGTTTTTACATCACAGATTCGTCTCACAAACAGACACCCATGAGTGGCCTGTCTACATGGCCTACTGTTTGTTAAACTACCAAGATATTTTTTTACGCAATGTTATCAAGTGGTCACACAATCAATAGTACAACATTTTTGTTCATTGTCCTGACTCCAGGAATAGTAGGCCTAACTGTAAATGTACGATCTCCATTGATTTTTATCCTCCTGCACTAAGTATTTATGTCGAAAATTAATTAAAGTGTACAACTTAATTGAATCAAGTCAAATTAAATATGTGTAAATTGTCCATTTTATGGGACATCTTCACATACTGTTTAAAAGACAGGCACCAGTTTCATGCTTGACACATTTATACCGATATTGGACCTTAGTAACTTACAATGTTCACCAACGCTGAGCCTATAGGACATCATATCCTAAATGCTTCGAATTCCATATGAAATACATGATTTCCAGTTGTTTCAGATACATAGTCAGATTACCACAATACATTTTTTTACAAAAAGGCTACTCCCTGGGGCTCTGAGTTTTTCATCTGCACTGCTCAGAGACAGATGATTGAGCATCTCAATTGCATATTGGAAACCCACACACACATACATACATGCCTGCACACAAACAAACACAAGGCAATTTCAGTTCTTCCTTTGGAATTCAAAAATGTGTTATTGCTTTGACTTGAATTTTAATGAGAAAATGTTTTGTGTTCCTACTTTCTTCCCAAGATAATTAGAGGAGACATGTAATCTGAATGGAAGCAGTGTGTTGACTCCCATGGGCTCTTTTTGTAAGCAACATTTTCATATCTAAAATATTCATTAAGAGCAAAAGAGTAAATATATTAGGCAGTCAAAGGTGCCTGGAAGGTAAACATTCATGATGATGTCTGCATCTAAGTATTACCATTTTATTGCCTTTAAGACATAATTTAATTTCTGCATAGTGCCAACGTTGACAACATTGAGTTTTGGACAGCTATGGATTTGAATGTAAACGACAATTTACATCACCATACGTGAAACAGCTGTGGTTGCACAGGACTGAAAAAAGTGTTTTAATTTAACAAGATGGCACTAGAACTACTGCAGGAATAACTTGAGGCAGTCTTTTTAGTTTTAATGTTCAATGAACAGAAATCCATAATTACTACCACACTATGGCATGACAAGTATTTGTTATCTGACAGCCTAGTTTGCCAATTAAAGGAGTTTGATAAATGGAGCACTGAACCTTTTATTATTTTCTCAAATGCTAGGATTGTGTTTTAATCTACCAGAAATGGCTCATTAAATGACGGAAGATGATCAGACTTCATTGAAATACAAGTAAATGTCACATCGATTCAGAAAAACAGAGTGAAAGACCATTAAAAAAAGCTCATCATCAGCCAACAATGGAGGAAGTTCCCAAGAGCTCCCTCTCAGAATGACAGGATGAACACTTTGCTCTATTACTACGCCCTGCTGTGTGACAAGCAGCTGCTGTCTCGGTATGCTATGAAAGGGACTAGCACGCGACCCATAGTGCTACAATAGTTCACATCTTAAAGCTGTATTGAGCATTTCTGTAAAATGTCACAAAAGGAAAACCTTACAATGATTGTTCCCTTTGTGTCCAATGCTGTAATTATATTGTCCTGCTCCTGTTTTCCAGTTATAGGCATTAAGCAAATCAAAAGTTTTTACTTATAGACATCGCAAGTCTTAAGGTGAAGCTGGGAATCTAAGTATGTGGATCTTGACAGTTCAAAAATAGCTCTCTCTCAAAGCCCCACGATTGAATTGGCTACATTGAACACTGACAGCTAAGAGAGAAAGGATTGAAGTTATCGTTGGATGGCCTTGTGAAATCAATCAAGATGTACGGAAGGCGTGGTTCACACCTCATTGGAAATGGAGTGGGAATAATGGAGCAGTCCAAGGGTTGTGAAGTGGAAACATAAGGCTGGATAATCTCCCCAGCTGTTCAAACAGGACCAAGAAGACAGGGAGATGGCAGAACCAACCGAATCAGCTCTGGATCGGACATAAGTAAGAACTACTGTGTCAACATTACCTGTGTGTGTGTGTGTGTGTGTGTGTGTGTGTGTGTATGTAAGTGTGTGTGTGTAAGTGCATGTCTCTGTATGTAAGTATGTATGTACTATGTATCTTTAAGTCTATGTATTTTTGCATCGATTTCTGTGCATGTTTATGCCTAGCACTGGCACTGGTATTTGCTCTGCACAGATAAAACCCAAATATTGAGTACTTTGAGTAGATTCTTTTTTACTAAATGTGTCTTAAATTGAAAGAAAAACCCCACATAAATATTGAATTGACAGGTATTTCAGACATTAATAAGACTTTATTTTGCAGCAGCACCCAAAAACATTTTAAGTCCCAAAATAAAAATGTTTTCCTTGCACTATTATATTATGAGACTGTACTAGTAAAATATGAATCATAAAATACATGTTGCCATTCAAAGATTAGTTATTTTATAGTAAGTATGTTCCTGGTACAGTAGGCCTACATGCTGTACAATAAGTGCTTCTGTAGGATAAACATTTTTTTTTTGCTCTGTAAGAAATGTACGTAAAAGAAATGCAATTCAAATGAAACGTCTTTGTATATTACAAACGCATATCAACACATTCATGTCAACCAAGCCCTATGAAGGGTGATGCTGAATAAAACAGCTTTGTCTCTTGAACGTTATGGACAATATTTCAAGACACAAAGTTCAGATGTGTTGACTGCAGGGGATATGGCCAGCCCTATGTCAGTAGACATCCCTGCAAGCTGAAATAGAACTCTTCCTGTTTTAGCCCCAATGGGGACAAAAATGCCCGCGGCCTCAGGTCAGCCCATCTTCACACAGCCACACAGCCGTGACTAACACGCAGGCAGCTCTGCGGAGTGGCGACCAATTATTCACAAATTATAAAAAGAAAAAAACGCATGTGTTTTGGGAGGCTTATATAAAGACATTACTATGCAGTATGCTTTACTTTTGTTCTTCTCTCTTTTATACTGCTTTTTTGTGCTTAGTCCCCCAAAGGAAGCAGAGTGAAGTAGATAAAGGTTTCACACTTGAATTACCAAAAAGAGAGATATTTTAGTCTTCATGTTTTAGGGAAGCAGTGGGGATTTTGCCAGCCTTGCAATTACTAACCCTGAGCCTGTACAACATTTTTTTCCCAAAACACAAAATCTTTTTATCAGTGCATTCTTGTGTACTCTAGCCAAAGTCTAAGCGAATAGATAGTTTTCTTTCTATGTATCATATGAATATTAGAATAAATAATATCATTCGGTGTTGTGAGGTTTAATGAACACTTAACCTAAGCACAAGAAACACATCTCTCATCCAAACCCAGCCAGTGCCAGGTATGCTGCTCTCGAGTGAGCTGAGACATGAGATGGCTCCTCACAGGGGCAAGACAAGGAACTACAACAAACAAACAAACAAACAAACAAACAAACAAACACACACTGTGCTCACTTTCCACTGTGCTCACTGTCCACTGTGCTCACTTTCCACTGTGCTCACTGTGCGCTGTGCTCACTGTCCACTGTGCACACTTTGCACTCATGCCTTATCGCTGCCTCCTCCATGAATGTCCTGTAAGGTCTCTTGCAGCTATTTTGGGTCCGGCTGTCTCCTCGGGCTCTTTTTGCTGAGCTCTTCCAGAATGAACCGTGGAGCTTGGTCATAGCGTGACACCAGCCCCAGCCCTGATGAGATGATTGCCCTGTCAACCTGGAGCACCGGGCATGTTCCCCTTTGCTGTCAGCCAGTGCTCCTTGTGATAACCACGAGCAGACAGGGAAGGCTGAGGCTGTGTTTAGAATTAATGAATCATTCGGGAGGGTTCTGTCCGCAGCGTTAAGACTTTCCGCCCGGTGGCTATGAAATAAAAACAACACCATGATAGAGTGGTGACATTAATGATATTATTAAATGTACTAGCATACCAACGAGTGCATGAAGATGTGGGGAATAGATTGGAAGTGCCATTATTTCATTCTTTATTATAAAATGTAATATTTCCAACAATAACACACTTATTTTGGCTAGGATTCTTAAAAAAATTATTCTTACCAAAAAGGCAATGGCAAAATATTTGGGCCAATACATTTGTTCAGTACATTCTGTACTAAGATGTACTGTATTTCAAGCATTAGAAAATGTAACATCCTTGATAGCAGGGATGTAGCTCGAAATAAAGCTCTGCAATACACCAAAGAGCCCTCCCACCAGCCCTTGGTCTCATGGACCAATAGGGAAAAGAAAGAACGTCTCTTCCTGTCCTGCCAATCACTAAAAATCACTAATTTCTTTGAGGAAATGACTACATTTCTTCATTGGTAGCACTACATTTGAAATCTCAACCTCTTGGTATAGCGGTAGGCTAGCCTCACCGTCCGTGACTCTTAAAAGTACTCTGACAGAGCATTACACAGGTGGACGGCGCTCTCTCGCCCTATTAGAGTTTACATCTGACAGTGGAAAGAGTAGACACTTGGAGTTTGCCCTACAAGAGTACACTATGCTTTTCCTCCACTTACCCATGTAAAGTGGGCCAGAAGTCAGTGCCAGCTGGTATTGCTCAGATGTCAATGGGGCACAACAGCAAGCCTCACCAGGCCGGGAAGCTCAGCTGCTGCCACCTTCTGACAGACGGATTCCTCTACCAGATGTGGCCCAAGCGTGGCAAGCTCCCGGCGCTGACGCCTTAAAAGCCAACAGACGTGCATGAGGTATGAGTTATGTGGGAAAAGACGTGGTGCGAAGGAATTCACAAGGAATTCAGACGTGCATACACACACGCTCTATTAGTCTTGACATCGCTCTCCTTCTCTCTTCTTCCACCTCACGCACGGCCTCTCATCGACCTGCACGTGCACGTTCACGCGCTCGTGCACGTGCTGTATCACACAAACAAAAACCCAAACAAGCGTAAACCCACGCCGGGTCCTTTGCTTGTAGTTTTTAATAGGCACCGCGCTGGAGAGCAGTGAGCAAATGTCTTCCATGGCAACGCATTTCAATCACAGTAATTGATCAATTAGAGCATCAAGAGCCTTGTTGTCCTCTGGTGAGTGGGATTAATGGGCCTATTAATTTGGCGCTGAAGTAAGCGGGGAGGCCACGAGGGTCTGTTTGGTAGCATTAGAGCCAGCATGAGGAGTGAGGTAGAGGAGTGTGAATGGGAAGGACTGGGGGAAGGGTTTCAAACACTACTCTGATGTCAGTTTTCGGGTTAGTTTTCGGGCAATCATCTCTCCTGGTGTCTAAAGCTCGACCGCCGCAGCGCTTTCCAGCCAGACGTATCTGGGAGTAGGAGCGAGGGATTCTCATTTCCCTCCTCTATTACCTCGCTGGCAACGTGAACTGTTCTCATCCCCGCTATTTGTGTTCTGCCTGCAAATCACTCTTATTGCGCACACGAGCGCGCGCACACACACACACACACACGCACGCACGCAGACAGTATGATCACTTCATCATCACCATTACCCAGGTTCCTTATGCATATTGGATGGTGGAATTTTCCTCCCAGTACTAACATTAGCAAAGGCAATAGTGTAGGCTTGCCCTGTTCGTAATTGTGTGTCATAATAAGATGAGCAGCATGGGAGCAGCATGCGCTGGTGTGAACACATAGGCCATGGACCCCTTGACCTGCTGTACACCGAGAAGGTAGACTCAGTCCCCAAACAATGTACCAACAGCTCCAAGCAGAGCTAATGGCTGACCTCCATGTCCCCGGGGGGACTGTCTCAATATCGAAAGGGCCAAGATGTGAGCAAAACAATATCCCACTAACCAGCCCCTTCCGCTGCCTAAACGGTGGAGGCATACTGGGCTTTGTAATGGCACGGTTAAAGACATGGCCTCAAAATAGCGCTTTTCAGACATAACAAATGCCTTCATTTAAAACATGCATTCGCCGTTTTTATGTACTGTCGCTTTAATTTAAAATCCATTTCCGCCGAATGGAATAGGCTGGAGGACAACATCTAGACTGAAAGGAAATGGGGGTGATTGTTTGTTAATGGGTGTGCACACAACCCTGTCAGGTTGTTTGCATATTAATAGCCAAAGGTCAGACCCCAGGCACCTTGACAAGAACTAAAGTGGCCAGAGGAAGGTGGCAGGCTTCACATACAATGGCCCTGAAAAGGCTGTTTGAACTGAGGGTTCAAATGAGTAACTAAAAAGAGTAAAGAGAAGAGAAACACAATGCCTTGGTGACGTTGGAAATAACGCAATCTCTATGAAAAGAGAAGGAAATGCACGGTTGGTTTTTTCATTCATTTTGTTCTTGGCAAAATGCGAAATCTGGATCTGGATCGTGGCACATAGGGTCCATTGTGATAACATGTGTAATAGGGGTGTAAGTACAGTAAGTGAGGCTTACAGTACTAACCCAGCCATTCTGCCTAAGAATCCCAAATTGACCTATCTCTTTAGAGCCTCTTACAAGACGATATTGGTATTGTAAGGAGATTTACAGATAAGACAAATAGTAGTTTAAAAACGTTTGTCTTGAAATGTGATATTTCCTTATAGGACCAGATCTAAGTTGTTGCAACCAATCAAATATCTCTTTTGCCAAAAACTCTCAAGGAATTACATTGTAAAAACAAAAATGTTTTTCCTGTTGTATAGAAAACTGACTGCGTGTTCTTTGAAAAGTAAACATGTTATCTTGTAATTGCAGTCCCTAGAAGAATTGATTCACTCCCCTTCTTCTCACGCTTTGGATCAGTCTCGCTTCTCTGGTTGACCCAGGCAAAATTATTTATCACACCAGTTGCCAGCTATTAGCCAAAGTCACTAAAATCCGAAACTTTCATATGTTGAAGTGGAGTATGTGCTGGCATTAACATAAGACTTTTATTCTGTTAGAGAACTTTAGTGCATTAGCACCTGGGCAGGTTGTCAATGTAATGCATCCGCTTGGAAGGCAAAGGCAATTTTGCCACATAACCCACAGGGCGGGTGGGCTGAGGAAGGGAGAACAAGGAGAGGAACATTATGTCTCTTCAGGCTCCAAAGTAGCCAGGCAATAGACGCTAGCTCAGCTGAAAAGGGAACCTTAACATTCACAACGATGTGATTACATACCCAGTTTGGAATAAGCTTTTTTGAAGACCATTGCATGCGACCAACCTTGCAAACTCATTAAAGAATTTAGTAAGCCTGATTGGATCCTGGAAAATAATACAAATTCTAGCATGCAGTATCAGAAATATATTTAAATAATGCTGAATAACACAGGTGTGGATGTACATATACACAGCATTGTGTGAGGGACAGCTCCAGAGTGGTCTGTGATAAGGAGTGAGAAAACACAACTTTTAATTTCAACTTTCCTGGGGCAGCAGGAAAAGAGAATAGCTCACATCTAATCCAAAAAGAAACCTCACCTCTGAAAATCTCAAAAAAAAAAAAAATCTGCAAGCTTCTAGTTCAATCCTTCATACACATATTCTAAAAGATAGACGATTTAAAAGCAAAACACTAATTATATTAGCCATGATACTGAAAATACAGACCTCTGACTTCCTAAAAATACATATTTTAGAAAGCAGTTGTGTTAGTTCTTCATTACCTCCAATAGTCCTCCCTCTGTTCTCGTTCTGTGTCTCTTTGTCCTTAGACGTCCCTATTTTCAGAGATAGTTAGTTCATCTTTTATTTCAGACACACAAGTCCATATTAACCAGATACAATACAAAACAAGGACAAATAATACAAACATAAGTAGATTTAAACACATAGGGACATTTGCTCCAGTGCCTCCAGACAAGAGGAACACCTAGTGTTACATTGTGTGGGATCTGTTGAAACCATTATAATTACATTTTGCGAATCAATTAGCCGACACATACATTTGTACATGATATTCCTCAGGACAGCATGAAAGCTGGGAACATTTCTAGTGACACACCTATGGCTTGCACTTGGAAGCTTAAGCAAGATTCTTAATGCATCATTAACTGCCACCTGCAGCCTTTTCATTTTTGCTTTACTATAACTGCACCACAGGTGGGCTGCATAGAGTGGAGTACAGTGGCCTTTACAAAGAGCTGTTTTAACATAATCTGTACCCATATGAGATTTGCGTGCCAACATATTAGCTTGTGCTTACATTTTGCAACACTGGCGCTGTATATCATCATCATCATCATCACATGCATCATTCCTGATGATGTGTCCCAAATATTTTACTTTGTTCACCCCATTTCGCGCTTGGTCTGCCATATAGAATGTAGGAAAAGTTTGCTTCTCATCCTCCTTGGTTTTAGCAATCATGATCACACTCTTTTTACAATTAAAATTTGATGTCGTACTGCACACCATAAGCTGAGCAGCTTCTGAGCAGTTGCTCTAAGAAAGCACTATAAGCAGACAGGACAACTAGGTCACCAGCGTACATCAGATGGTTACAAATATCATTCCCAACTATACATCCAGTCTTACACTCTTTTAAGATTTTAGAAAGATTATCCATATAAAGATTAAAGTAAAACACTAAGTATAATATTAGCCATGATACTGATGATACAGATCTCTGACTTCCCAAAAATACATATTTTAGAAAGCAGTTGTGTTAGCTCTTCATTACCTCCAATAGTCCTCCTCCTGTTCTCAGTCCGTGTCTCTTTGTCCTTAGACGTCCCTATTTTCGGAGATCAACACAGCTAATGTTATGTAGTTCTAACAGGCTCTGTTAAGACTGCATGTGACCATTGTTCAGTCAATGTTGAATCGGTAGACCAACCAGTTCAGCATGATCTTATGATCTTATGATCTTAGCCGTCTTCACTGGCTTGGGTGTTCATGCTTCCACTGATACCAATGATCTAATGTCCTCATTGTAGCCTCCTCTGCCCCTATGGGCAAGAGTGAGCTTTCCAGACTATTTTGGTGAGTTGAAGCAGTGTACGAACAAGAGGGGGAAATGAGCAGGCCTGGAAAAGAGATCCGGAGCCATCGAGGAGTGTGCCGCCCACTCTCCATCCCACACGAGCTTTTTTAGGAGGTGAAAGAGAAGACTCATCACCCCTCATTATCTAGGCAATGATGTCCTGCCAAGCAAAGCAGATTGTCGCCGCTGCTCAACATGAAAAAGAAGTCTGAGAGATAGTCAAACTGAGAAAGGGGAAATGGGGACTGCACATTTTAATTTTAATTTTAGTCTTTTCACGCATGTCTTCCTTAGTTCTCTCTCTCTATCACATGCAGCGATTCCGATATCAACAAACAGGGACTTTGAGGTTTTCGAGATGAAAATGTTCGGAAACAACATTTCGAAATTTGTAGGGAATGAGAGAAAGCAAGGAATACTTTGATGTGATGACAGACCAGAATGGTCACACAGTTTACTGTTTGTATTCTATTGTAGATATCAATGCTGTATAGATAATGCTCCTTTTCATTCCACTCCAAGATACATGTCATTAGTGCAGCATCTTATGCCATTGCTTATTTATGCCTTGGACTCTTAAACTATGACTCATTCGACAAAGAATAAGAAAATATTTTCACTTACTTTGTATCTTCTTTTATTGCCAGTGGCTTTATAAAATACGGCTCAAAGCTGAATAAAGTGCAACTGAATGACCACACAGCGGTTAAGTAAATATATTTTTTTCTTTGGTCATTTATAAATTAACACCTCTATATAGCACAATTCGGGTTATTAAGACTTGCGCAGAACATGACACATGACACATTTTTCCAATTAGAACAGACATCTTTTTCTTTTCTTTCTGGACCAGGTTTCCTTGACCGGACTTAAGGACCTTGCTTATTATTTAGTATGAGATCTTTATGTAAGAAATTATTTGCTCAGAGTGCTTTTCGAGTCTTGACAGAATCTGTGACAAATAAAAAAGGATGTCTTTGGACACATTTGAGAGGTGCAGCAGAGGAATGGTGCCACCTTTCCACATGCCATCCATACACACACACAAAGACTGAGAGGTGGTTAAGTACACCAGGCAGACACTCATGTTCCCATCCAGCATAAGTGCTTTAGAGGTAGACCGGCGTGAACACAATAGTACGCCCCACTCAAAGCATTGAGGGATGTGGGAGAGCGGGAGGCCACAGTACGAGTGGCAAAGAGATGGAGAGAGGTAATTGTACCCATGTACCATTGAACATACATTTTGTAACATTTTTAATGGAGGGGGATAGAATATTTGTTAGTAGGAACAATGGATGTAATATAAAACACAAAAGGTAAAAGGTAAAAAAGCTATTCAAAGAATAAATAAGCACAGCTGTCTAGTCTCTCAATTCTGTTAACAATGACACAAAATGAGCTATAGAAAAGAAGTACTTCAACTACCGTAAGCTCGCTCAAACTAACTAATAAGAATGATCCATACAACTAAAGAAAGCAGATGCCAAACTTTACACGAATAATTTAGTCAGTAGTACGGATGTGCAGGGAAGGTAATGACATGAACCGTATCCATATTTACTTGCCAGGAGTGTCTCAGCTGCTAGAGGCTTTCTGCTGCATGTTTGTCCTGAACCGTAGACCTTGCCTCAGTTTGGGTTAGCTGTGTGGGTCTCTGTGGGGTAGAAATGTGTTCCATGTGATAAGGTCTTCTAATGCTTTGATACCTGTTCGAGACGATGGGCGCTCAGAAGTGTAATTACAAAGCACATGGCATGGGGGACAACTCCACAAAAACACATCAAAGCCAGCCAACGTATCTCTATTCTGAGAGAAAACATTTGAGGTTTTCAGATTTGAGCCATAGCCACGGGTGTCTCAAAGCCAGCCAGGTTTGACTGTCTGTACAGTATTTGCAACCCTCGAGTGTTAGCAAGCTTTGGTCATGTTCCAGGTATCATCACTGAATTCCATCCTGGCGAGACCACACACCATGAACTCCGAGATATGGTATCATGTTTCCCAGCCATATCGTCATAATGTTCGGAATTAATTGTCTCTTGTCCTGTGTGTGTGTATGTGTGTGCGCGTGTGTGTATGTGTAAGAGATAATCACTTGGTCTGGGGTATTGTACATTAGCCACATTCATCCCTAATGGATATTTTCCACTGTCAACATTCTCAGGGTGCTGGCGGTGATAGAGTGCCTGATAAAACATGCAACCCAAAGACAAACCTGCACTCTCCATGTGACTGAGCACATGCAGTTAATGGCAGGCAGTATTCAAATGACACACTGTGAGATTGTCATCTGTTATCTCATTTCGGAGAAGGGATTTTCACTGCTACTGCAGTTGCCCGCCAAACTCTTAGGTAATATTGATTTGCTACCAAATATCTGAGAGTCAAGAGGATGAGTTACAGACATCTAAAACTCCAAATGACCCGAAGTCTACCTGGGGCATCCTTTTGGGCTAATCATTAATACCTAAAGTTCCAATCCAGAAAGACATTTTCAGATGTAATAAATAATGTCCTGATCATATTTTTGACCACAAATATTTGGCTACTGGCTCTCCAACGTGAATCATCCAAATGACGGAACCGAGTTGACAAATTGAATGTGACCCCACCTTCACCTCTAAAGAGGGTGCAACCAGGAAATATTGTTTGACAAGGGATCGGACATGAAAAGAGCTGTGCATGAGAGAGAGAGAGAGAGAGAGAGAGAGAGAGAGAGAGAGAGAGAGAGAGAGAGAGAGAGAGAGAGAGAGAGAGAGAGAGAGAGAGCATGAAGAGAGCCAGAAAGGACAGCTTCAGGGCACTGTGTTAACAATGTGGCATGGCAGTATATCAAGCCTATCTGAGAGCTGAGTATGATGGACTGCCCTTCCTTGTGGCAGCCCACATATCAAAACTCTATAAATGTCAAAACTCCAAACATACTCTGCTCTGAAGCCAGATTCACAAATATTTGGTGTACTGTAATAATAATAATAATAATAATAATAAAAATAATAATAATATATCAATACTAATAGTCAATTAGGCTTAAGTGTTATGATTTTAGACAACAAATATGTTAAGATCTGTTTTCTTTTATACAGGAAAGTGCTGCCTAAAGCTATTGAACATCATCCCGTGCGATCCGTTCTGGTTTGTGAGTGCTGGCTCAATCTAGACATTTCTGTAGGAGTTGGCCGCCCCAAAATCCCCTCACCAGAAGCATGTTGGCGTAATCTTAATGAGAAATCTGGTTAGGATTATCACCCCTTTGCCTAGCAGCTGTACAGTTTTATGGTATGAACAACTGAGCAGTACACCGGAAGGACAGTGTTAATGTTCCCTTAAGAAAGACACAGAACCCACACAGTCCAAGAAAGAATATATAGCTTTGCTGAATCAGTAAAACCATTAAATTATTAAATTGAATACATGCTGTTTCCATTAGCATCACAGTAAAAATAGTGGTTTCAAGTAGAGTAGAATCATGTTTTTGCAATGGCCTTAGATGACTACGAAAAACCCTTAAACAGGTAAAAATGTATCTGTTTTATTACAGCATAACAAAAGCAATTCCTAAAAACTGTCAGAAACACCTTTCATGTTATACTTATTTCAGTGTAACACTGCCCCCTAAAGGCTATATATGGACAAGGCAGCAGGTGAGAATGGATTTAAGTAGGGGTTTTTCTTCAAATATATTGCAACAAGCAAAACTTTAGGTCATTCAGGGTCATTTAAAAAAAAAAAAATCCTTCTGTAAATAGTTTTCAGTTGATTGTAATTCAGTTACTATAGGTAGGGGTTAAATAACACAGGATGTCAAAAATATGAAAAAGTTACAAAGCAATTCCATTCTATAAAATGGCTTTCTCGAGTTTGTTTTCAAAGCCAATCTTCAATACAATGTATCTGAAGACCATCCAGACTGTGTTTTTTGCCATTGGATTCCACCAGAAACACAAACACCCTGCAGCATTGTGGAATCACACCAGGATCTGTCTTCCTTAGTTGCTTGATAAGGTGTTATAAATGTATATATAAGTATATTTATATAAATAAATATCTATCTAGAGAGTTAGCTCCTTTCTGGTCACGGTACTCTACCAAGTCTTGTCTTGTGGTTCAGTTAGTTGTGTTTGGCTGGTGGGCATCATTGGAGTGGAATGAGCATCGCCAGCCTCTCCTTCTTGGAACACTCCTGAGGGAGGGAGGGAGACCATGTTTGGACAGAAGAGGTCAAAGTTCACCAGCCTGTCTCAGGTGATGACGACGACACCAAAGTGCTTCTTCAGCTGCTCCAGGAAGATGAAGGTGAGGACCGTGTGGGGCATGAGTCGGATTGCAGCTGGAACCAGGCCCTACGGATCAGAACGTCATTTACGGGCACTGTTGAGTGGGCCAGGGTTGGCATCTTGCTGACATTACTTACATTCATCTCCAAAATAATTGATGACTCTCACCTTGTAGAACCCCTTTGGGCCCAGCTTAGCTGTCTCTGCCAGGCAGTGAAGCACCCCCTGAAACAGAGAGACAGGAGCTTAGAAATGTCCCTTCAATTAGGCTGTCTTAAAGCGTCTCCCCCAGCTACCTGACCCATCCACGAAACATCCATGCGTCAGAGCCATGGCGGAACGGCTGATTGATGGGCTGTCAGCATCGAAAAAGGAACAGAACGGCAGCCCAATGGGATGAGCTGACAGAGCAGATCAATCCATGTGACCAAATCCTGAGGTGCCTCCATGTCAGCAAACCCCAACTCACCCCATATTCCCCATTCGAGTTCATTAACCTGGTTTTCATTACGTCCAGCGGTTGGCACAAGACAGTGGCACAGCTTCCCTGAAAACAGAAAAGGAATGGCATTGCTTATCGGTGAGTAGGGATTGCTTTAACGTGGATGAGAACTTCACTAGGATGTCAGGAAGACACAGGCCTACTCACCGCAATGAGGCTGACCAGGAAGTGGGTCAGAATGTTATCAGTCATGGCACCAGTGGCCAGGACCAGCTGCTTGGATTGGTCGTAACAGGCAAGCTACAGCGACAAAACATTTGATGAGAGCTTGATTGAGTGCGCTAGGGAAATGACGCAAACACCGTTGTTACACTGTCTATTGACAAAATGAAGGACCTCACCTGTCCAACAGTGACCAGCGCACCTCTAGTAGAGGCCATTGTGGCTCCAGAGAACAATTTATTTAGTCCTTCTGCAGGCAAACAGACAAATAGTATACAACCAAGTTCCTGATCTAATCCAATAGACCCTTGTTCAATTGCCCCTAAATGTCTCACCCTCTTTCCAAACCCGGAACAGTCCATCTAGCGCATGGGAGTAACTGGTTGAGACAAAGAAAACACTCCAGATGCTCATGGGTATATCAACAATGAAGACGTAACAGGATATACTGTATAATAAATAGTATGCATTACTTGTAATCCTAAACGAAAGGGGGAGGAACTCACTTTCTCCTCAGCTCCAGGGGCAGTTTGACATCATTCTGCATTCTAGACAGGGTAAATACATAAGGTATTTTATTTTATTTTTCAATAATATTTCATACAAATGGCAACCAAATCACACTGGGCATAATAATTCATGTCCCTTCACACCTGTGGCACAGTGAAAAGGCAAGGTTTTACTGGCATCTACAGGTCAGACACACGACACATAAACATGCTGTCTATATAGTGCATTACATTTAATACAAGAAGGCGTATCATACTTCACCAACGTGTAAAAGGTAGTTCTAATGAATGTTTGCAGCCAATGGACTGACCAATGAGACTGACCTGACATTGACCAGGTCTGCAGGTGTACCAATGAACCCACCAGCAAAGCCTGCAGGGAAGGAAAGGGTAAGAGGCATTTAGACATTTTAATGAAGACTACCAGACAACTACATGAATGTGACTCATAAGAAACAGCATGATCTTCACCTCCAAATGCGCTGATAAGAACCTTCTGGTAGAAAGGAATGGGGCCATGGTTATGACTGGATATCATGTCCCTCACACTCTCATAGATGGCAAAACGCGATAAAGAATATGTCATCTGATTAAGTGAGAGAAACAGAGTGAAATACTGTAGATGCATGCGTGTGCACACACACAGGTATGTTTAGTCTGAAAGTGTGTCTGTGAGTGTGTGTTCGACCCACCTGTCGGCAGAGTGAGGCACTGAGACCACTATAGAGTGACAGAAATCCCTCTCTCCGTACAACACTCTTAGCCATCCCCATCATCTTCATCCTCACTTCTTGTTGAGTCTGTAAGTGTACCTGCATTGAGAGGGAGGTCCAGTAGGAAAAAAATGATGTGCTCCACAATCCAAGACCCAAAAAAGGAGTCATACTTAAAGGCATTCTACTTATAAAGTTATAAACATCCATTCTAAAAACAATCCACACTCTGTAAATGAAATCAAATACACAGATGATCCTCACAGCATGGAAGGATTCACAACTAGATTAAACACACACACACACACACACACACACACACACACACACACACACACACACACACACACACACACACACACACACACACAAAATGTCAAACAAACTAAATAATGCAACTTTCAGCTGCCACCTGCAGTTATAGTCAAATTAGCGGTTGCCACAAGGGGACAGTCTATTTTTTAAAGAGAAAAATCTCATGAAAATATATATTTCAAAATAATTGTATAACACTGGGCCTATTGTCGCAATTGTCCGCCAATATACACGATTTAAATGTTGATCATTAATGGTAATATATTATTGGGGGAAAAACGAAAATCAATACATTTGGCACCTTTAGGGCAATATTAACTCATTTGGAACAACACATTTAAAGAGCACCTATCTGACCGTCTCAACTGTGCGTAAAACGTGCGGTTAACTGTACCCCTTGAGTGCGACACTGACACTGACATATGGACATCGCTACTCTAGTCTATCTTCTATTCAAGGCTGTAGATCATAGCTTAAAAGACCTTTATCAAATCCAATGGATGTGTTAAACACGCAGCTGCGCTGGAGGAAACTCCACCGAAGTACCAGCGCGAAACTCGTTTCTCCGTCATATTTCAAGGTAAACGCTATCGCGAAGTAAAAATTAAAAAATGTGTCGTCTTGGTGTTTCTGTTCCGACTGCAGCTCAGCCTTGCTCTTCAAGTCGGAGGAATTAATGCGTTGGAGTTAATCTCCAGCGCTGTTTGTGATTGGTGGTATATGTCACCGACACATGGCTTCTTGCAATTCCTTCTCAGTATTTCATTGTATTTGTGTGGTGGGCTAAAATGTTAAAAAGCAAACACAAACGTATTACTGAAGACACTGGCTAAACTATTGCCAGCCCCACTTGCACTTGTTGCGCTCTTGTGCGCACCGACCGGTCTGAACAGGCGTGCTATGAAGGTTTAGAACGTCTCCCTGCTCCATTCACTCGTATTAAGGGGTGCAGCTGGTTTATGGGTGGACTCGTAGGCCTACGTGACTGAAGTAAAAATAGTAAGACAGCTTGAGGCCTGCTTGTGTTGTGGATGTGAAACTCTTCCGAGACAGACCCTCAATTTGGGAATCGTGCCAAATAGTCCCCAAGGGGTGAAGCCCCAATTTTTTCCCACAATTTACTGCAATAGTAATAATAGAAAAAACACATAGGGTTAAAATCTATTAAAACACGAGCCATTTTTGTGAGCTTCTCACAATTTACCTGTCTTTGTTTTGCCATTTTGAAGCCAAATGCTGTAGTGCTGCAAACACTTTAAAGTCAGACTGAGGGACATTATTTAAATGAGCGGTGGGGTACTATGAATGGGAATCTTGGCCCACTAGTCTGTGCTGAGTCAGAGGTGGTCTGAGAGGGTGGAGACATGGACTGCAGAGAGACACAGTAACTGGACAACCCAAGTCTACACTGTGGCATGAAGTCAACCAATCCACACAATAAAGCTTTGCCAAAGGCCTGACGTTGGAAGAGGATCAGTCTCCCACTGAATAAAACGTGCTAGCTGTCTGCTCTGAAACTCACCCTCAATGCTAATAGTTAATACAATTTGACTACTTTGAAAAAAGATTTGAGGGTTACCAGCGGAAGGATGCATTACATGACCACACCCCCCTCCCTGTACAATGACACATCATTTACATTATAACTTTAATGTTTTTGTATTTCAATATTTTCCCATCATTTCAAACCCCCTCTGCTTGCTCTGAGGCCTCCTAGTGGACAGTTGGCCCCCTTATTGAGAATAAGCAATGTTAGAAATAATGTTTCAATGGATCGATGGCTTTGCAGAGAGTCTTTGTCAGCACTTTGCTTTGTTGGGCTACCAACACACCAAATGTCAGCCAACCCATACGGAGGTATGCATTACATCGATTTAGAAGAAATGCCCAACATAAATGGCATTTTACCTACATTCCAACAATACACACATGCCTGAAATAAACAGAAAGCAGAAGTTAAACCTGTATATTTAAACTTTAATCACATTATTGTTGATCCTATGAGCCATGTATAGACACCACTGTCATCTATCAGTATTAGATAACATGTTAATTTCACCACTGGTAATAAGTCATGTCCCTATAGGCAGAACTCCGGGACAAGCACCGCTGCCAGACGAGGTGTGTCGTAAAGACAGACAGACTGACAGACTGACAGACTGACAGACTGACAGACTGACAGACTGACAGACTGACAGACTGACAGACTGACAGACTGACAGACTGACAGACTGACAGACTGACTTAGGGCCATTGTTTCTGTAACCCAATGGCTACACACACACAGTATCAAACAAACAGATGAATAGACAAACGAACAAGGTGGTGGCCGGGCGGTGAGTGTATTCAGGCTTATAGCCTGGAGTTCAGTCTGTGGGTTCCACCGCCCCGCCGGACATTGGTGGAGCAATGCGGCAACGTCAAAAGGCATTTTTCTCTTCTTTCTTTTTTTCTTCCCCCCTCAGGTTCCATTCTTCTTTGTATTATAAAAAAGAAAGATACACAGAAGGAATATCGGCACAGGCTGCCAGACGGCGGCGGGACGGACGCGTGCATGGCTCTACTCCAGTACGACAGTGCCCCCCGCGGCCTCCAGGGCTGCTTTCAGTTTCTCGGCCTCCTCTTTTGACACATTGGCCCGGATCTCCTGAGGAAGGGACTCAACCAGTTTCTTGGCCTGGGATTGGAGGGAGGGAATGGGGAAACAAGAGGCAGAGGGGCATAAGGGCATTATCGAAATGATTAGAAAGGGGCTCGTAAATTAATAGAACAATAAATGTTTGTGGCATGCTTTGGTTTTCTTAGCTTGGAGAACATAAATAGGAAGAAGCAAGGTTGGACCTTTTGCATAAAAAGAATATTTGAAGACAACACATACCTGCACAAGATTTAAGCCTTGCATGCAATTCTTGACTTCTTTAATGAGTTTCACTTTCTCAGCTGTACTCATTTCGGTCAACTTCACTGTAAAATGAGTCTTCTCTTTCTTGACTGGTGCTGCTTCCTCCTCGACTGCCTGCAAACATGTTAGGCCATAGCTGAGCGTATAAACACACTGAGTGCAACATAGCTATAGTTAGAAATATTTGCAACAATGTATGAAAGCAATATGTTCCAGGGTACTGTTGGACAGATTTAGGTACATTTGTACAAAATCTCACCTGAGCTGCAGGGGCTGCTGCTAAAGCCCCCATTGGCATCATACCGACATCTTGAATGTTCAGAGTTTTCTGTGAACAAAGACGCGACAGTTATTGAACAAGGCACGCTGATTGGCTGGATTAATGTATTTTGAGATCTAGCAATTACTTGGCCCCTAAATTGTTCCACTGGATAGTGGGGCTGTCCCAAATACCATTTATTTTTGCTTCGAACCATTGGTAGTGGACATATGCTTAAACACATTTGCTGACATAAATATAAAGTTAGTGTCGGATTTTTTTTTATAAACGTGACCAAAGTTTTAAATAATGAGGTCAACGCATGTAAAAGTAATTTCTGTGAGCAAAGACCACAAGCTTCCAATTGCTCTTTTAATTAACTTAATCCGCAGTTCAAATCTGTAGGGGGCGATCCGTACGGATCCTGGATCAACTGCGATCCGTTGCGCCCATATTCACCCCTACTGGATAGCTGATAAAGTTCTTGACCATGTTCCCCAAGATCACTGGAATTAAGCTTGTGTAACTCAGGTTAAGTATCTATAATGTTTACAGCATGGCAAATGGGCAATTGTTCTACAGTTTGTGAGTTTGAATTTGAGAACAAACTGTTACACCTGTGTAACATTATTTTCTCTATCTAAGGTGTCCACGAATTGCTTGGCCCGGGTATGGATAAATGAACACAAGCAATGCATCTGTTCTAAGATGTATGGCTATTCATGTTGAACATTTAGAAAAACTAAATTGTTGTAGAAAACCCTGACAATGCAAGACTTGCTGCCTTGATTTTTGTAGAACCCCGTTAATGACTGGAATAGGATAACATAGTGGAACATGAATGCATTATTTTGAGTGACATTCGTAGTCTATCTTCTCTTACCTTGAGCAGCTCGTTGAGGTCTGAAACCTCTAACAAGGTGAGACTTGAGATGTCATTAACCAGCTGCTGGATCTTGGGGGAATACTGTTTGGGGGCACCATCCAGTGGAGGAGAGGCAATGGCATCAGACGGTCTGGCGGGGCTGGTCTTCAGTGTTCTTACAGCACACAGTGTGGTTGTCTGGAGCTCCTGTCTGAAAGACGTAAATACCATCTTATTGTCTCAAACCCACAATTGCTTTCAACAAGGATGGGACTTGTTAATAAATGCACAATAGCTGTAAAGAACCAGCTTCACAAGAAAATATAGGAGAAATTGTCCAAACATGTTGCTTGGTCTAAGGCCTTGGGATTTTGAATAAACTTAAGTTTAAAAACCTTCAAATTAAACTAGATTCTAGAATACTTTTATGGTTTTTGAACTTAAGTTTATTCAAAATCCCAATGCCATAGCTGATAGATGACTTATCTTACAGTCCAAAAAAGACAGTGACCTTGACTATGAGCAAATAAAACTGCAATGTTTCTTTTGTTCACTGTGCTTAACAATCCCCGGTTAGTGTTAGCCTTGTACATCCGTGACATTGGATTGGGATGTGTGTCATCACTGATGATACTAGGATATCTTAACTTAACGTTAGATGGTTAGCTTGCTGTGCTGCAACTAGAGGATAGAAAAGATGCCGGCAAATATCTACCCCTGGCGCACACAGAAGACATATATGCTTATTATGCTCCAAACAGCTAATTTTGATAGGACACTTCAATTAGGTTTTGCAGCTCGGTCAAATTGGAATTTAGATTCTGCCCTTGAGAAGCCCAGCGTTAGCATTAGCAAGCTAACATTAGCGTTAACGTATACCTTACCTAGCTTGTTAGCTGTCAGGCTAATAAACCTACAGCATTGTTACAGTGCACCACCGTAGCTCCCGACCGGCACACGCGTTCACTTACCGGTGTGCTGATGCTGATATCCGCAGCGCGGTTCGAATGCAATGCCTGGCGCAGTACATCTTCTTTTAATTCCCCAAACAACCCCTAAGATCACACCGTCCTGGTCTATACTTCCTATCACACACTTGCACTCCCCCTATCCGTCTGAAAAGCCTTCCTCAGTCAAAAGCACATGGCGTCTTCCACTCTGTTACTGACCTACCCACAATGCAACAGTCGTGAAGCCAGTGTTGCGTAAACTACATAACTTTATTAACAAATCACAACAAAAACTGCTTTCAGCCAATGAAAAATGTGGACAAGTGTGTGTTTGTTCTGGCTGGACTTCGGACGGGTACCTATATAAATAAACGACCTTATGGGGTTGACAATAATGTTCAAATGCGGGGGACATCTAATCTCACCCCAGCGTAGATGCTCACACAGATCATAGATATGGTGGCCTGCAAATTACATTTTGGGAATCCTCTTAACTAAGTAATCTCTGAACCGGCCATATGTCTCGCTGCTTGCCATTGCTTCCATTCTGAAACAATACATATTTTACCTGGCTTCACTCAAGTCTGTCCTAAAATGGTCAACTATAGTGCTGGTACCTATCATTACAGTAAAGTTAACATTGGATGAAGTTTAAATGAGCCATCGTCTCTACCCCAGGTAATGCTGCTGTTCCTTCTTGCTGAGAGGAACAGGTCTAGCGTGTGGTCAGTGTTGTTGGGTGTACTAGAGAGCAGTCCCACAGGGAGATGTTGGCCTTATGACTGGGCTTGGGAACTGACCAGCATGTTGCTCACTTTGCCTTGGAGATGCCCCTTGGCAGATGGCAACCATCAGACATCGGGGAGTCTCAGGGCAGGTGAGCAGTGCTACACAGAATATTAGCTGTTTGTGATGATAACTAACTGCGTGGCAGATTTGTAACACTGTTGTTGCGTTTGCGGTAATTTTAATAAAAAAAAAAGAACCCATTATGTTTCCACAACTTAGAACTGATGTTTTGGATTTGATATTCTTTTTGAACACACTATTTATCTAGAAAAGACAATGGCTGTTACAAAATGTTGTTTGTGTGCTGTAAAATGCATTATTTGTGTGAATAAAGACAGTTATAAATGAAACTATGAGATCATCTTTCTTGATTCATACAGTACCAAGATAATCGACAATAAAACAAGATATTTATTAAATATAATCTTAAAGATACTTTGAAGTCAGACAGATCAGTATTGTTGAATAAAGAAGTTCAAAGATGACAATTGAAAGGTTACAGACATCACTGAATGGGTGGTTGTTACTTACATGCAGAACAATAAATGCATCCTGCCAGGCATATCCACCATTCCACGTTTCTAATGAAAAAAACCTACTGACACCAGTACACTGAAGCAAATGGCACCCACCTATAATCACACTATAGATAACTCTATCCACTAGACATCCCATTGTTAGGTATCAACCCAGGCAAAATGGATCGTACGCCCACTGGAAAAACTGCAGTTAATCATCAAGGAAAAAGCTACACTTCTATGACATTGCTGTCACTCCCAGATTGTGAACAGCCAATAGAGTTATGAGCAGCTGTGGATTGCAGGATTGAAACCATCCATTTGCTGCATGGGCGTGTCGATTTTTAAATAATCATCTCATAGTTTAAAGAGAATGAAAATCCTGTGTTGTACGACCCCCTTTCTAAGTTGTGTAGATCCTACTTCTTCGGCACTGTCCAATTACAAGTTATTGTGAAAGACACTAAAATCCAATGCACTACAAAGCATTGCAGCTACTGCGTGTGTGTGTGTGTGTGTGTGGGTGCGTATGTGATGTAGAAGTAATGGGAAAACTACATTGGAATGTCAATTTGGAAATTTGTAAGAGGCCGTGCGCTAGTGCATGTATTCCTTCTCAAGCTGTGCTTTAATTACCCAACGACATTCTTCCACCAACCAGAGTGTATGAAACGGCACAAACAGCTGTCATTCAATCACCACAAAATGCCTAAGGATAATTTGCAGTGTAAATAATAGAAAAATGAACACATGCAACTTATCTTTAAAAAAAGATGACACAAAAGATGGTTACGCCTTGTGACTTTTTTAAAAACAACTTGCATCATATTTTCTCATTGATTTGAACTATAATACCACTGGCTATTTTTTTTAAGCTTAAACTATTTTGTTCAGCTAATTATGTTAATAAGGAAATGCCCTATATATATATTTATATATCAGATAGGAGGAAGGTGTTGATAGAATCTGGGCTAGGGTCCTAATCTCTTAACACCCCCACTCCCATCTTCTGCTCCAGAAATACGGAAGGTAGGGCCAAGAGGGTAATGCTTCTGTAACATCATCACAATATTCTTACATTGCCACAACATTACATCAAGATGTTAGATGGTAGGAACCCTGTGTGTCCAGGAGAGAGGAGAGGGAGAGGCTGGTTGGGTGGGTGGGTGTAGTGTGTTGGACCCCGAAGGGCAAGGCTGAAACATAAAGCTGGTCAGTCAAAGGAAATGAGCTGTGCCTCTGCGCTGCCTGGG
Organism: Aplochiton taeniatus; assembly: GCA_017639675.1. Taxonomy (NCBI): domain Eukaryota; kingdom Metazoa; phylum Chordata; class Actinopteri; order Galaxiiformes; family Galaxiidae; genus Aplochiton; species Aplochiton taeniatus. The sequence continues at coordinate 8,349,449 of CM030183.1, read as the reverse complement.
ACAGCCTGGGGCTGCTGCTGTTGTTGTTGTTGTTGTTGGGCCTGCTGCTGCTGTTGCTGCTGAGGACCACCAGGGGGAGCCATCTGGTAACCAACAAGGAAGGACACATCAGCCACGCTTCCTTGTGGTCCAACATAACGTATTCTCAATGTTTAAGAGTGGTCCGAATTCAGGAGGAAGTGGAGGAGAAGCAGAAAGGACTAGAGTCTCACCTGTTGGTACATGGGCTGCTGGCCAGGCATGTAGGACTGCTGGGGGGGCAGGTTGGGGTCCTGCCCTGGCAGTGCGGACATCATGTTCTGCATGCTGTACGGAGGGTAGCCCATGTAGGCCATGCCGTTGGCCGGGGCAGGCTGGGCCATGGGGGGCAAACTCTGGGCCTGGGACACCGCGTTCTAGGAGGGAAGCGGCACCGTTAACCAAATCAACACTTGCTTTACTGTCTTTGAGATAAGACCGTGAAAGTTACTTGTTGGCTCTGACGGTGGGGACTCCATTGTTGGCCAGTCTCACCTGGTAGCCCTGTGTGGGCGTGGGCTGGTAGTTGGAGTAGGCAGCGTTGGTGGTGGGAGGGGCCTGGCCGGGGGGAACCGGCTGCCCGTTGGTGCCAGCCGGCTGGTACATGTAGGCCATGTTGGGGTCTGGAGAGAGGAGACACCAACACCACGATCAATACACGAACGGCAGATTTGGAAGAGCTAATCTAGTAGGTCAGTGGAACGAGGAACACTACTGCTTTTCCTGTCCACCTTGTTCTTACTCAATTTATCTGGTGTGGAAATAAGTAATGCAACAAGTATCATATTTTATCATCGGTCCCAAAAAATTTCAAAAAAAAAAAAAAATTAACAGTTCTTCTTTTACTCCGTGGAAGCACCCTCTCACCCGTTGGGGGCATAGCCTGGTACTGCCCGGGGCCAGGCTGCCCAGGCTGGTTCATGTAGACGTTGTGCATGGGCGAGCCCTCCACCGAGCCAGCAGGGCTGAAGGTGCCTGGGTAACTGGGCGGCCCACCGGGCTGGTACACCACCCCTCCTGGGGGCAAGGACTGCATCTGCACCCCGGCACACGAGAGGGAACGTGTGTTAAACATCTAGAGAGGAGCCACTTATTGTCTAGCTACAGAACCTTAAGGAGAAATAAAAAAAGAAATACGACTGCGTGTTGCGTACCTGGGCGTAGGGCAGGGAGAAGGCAGGCATCTGGGCTCTCATCTGGATGGTGTGTTTCTGCTGCTCCAAGCGCATCTGTCTCTCCTTCTCCTGCTCCTGCAGACGCTGAATGGCCAGCTGCCTCTGCATCTCCAGGTACTCCTGCAAAAACAAAAAAACACCAGCCGTTCACACTCACTAATCCCAATCCCTACCGCACGCGCACATCCACAAAGACCTGAAGAGACCCAGGGCCACCAACCTGCTTCTTCTGTCTCATGATCTCTAGCTTTTGGGCCAGCTGGATCTGCCTCTGCCTCTCGGCCTCTTCGGCGGCGTGCCTGAGCTTCTCCCGGTGTTCGTCCCGCAGGGCGTTCAAGGCTGCCCGGGCGTCACGCACCTGCGCCAGCTTATCCTGCAGCCCCTCGTAGTACACTGTCCAAACAGGCACAATAATAATAACAACAACATTACCTTCATTTACCGTCTAGCACTCGATTAACAATGTAACAAAATTCTTGAACCAAAACCACGCAACAGTTCATGCAAATGAAAACGGGATAAATAACACAATCGATGTCAAGCAAGACAATAGGGGAAACGGGTGGCTACGGTTGGTCTGGACACACACACACACACACACACACACACACACACACACACACACACACACACACACACACACACACACACACACACACACACACACACACACACACACACACACACACACACACACAAAGACGGGGAGAGGTCTCACATCTCTTCTCATCCAGTTGGTTGAGGATGTCCAGCAGCTGGGGGTGCATGGTGTTGATGGACTGGAAGAGCGAGAGCACGGCGCTGTCGTTGGTGATGCTGCGGCCGCGCATGTGGTTGCTCTTCATGCGGTTGAGGAAGGTGGTGACGGAGTTCTGCAGGGCTTTCAGGAACTGCTCGTGGTTCTCCTCCGACTCCCCGTTCTGGTACTGCGGCTGGACGGGAACAGGAAGGGTCACTCAAAGAGAGAAGCCTCCCGCGCAAGGAACCTCTTGGAGCGATTTCCACTGCGGAATGAAGGGCGTGGCAGCGCGGCAGGACCGACTCGACATACCTCTACTATGTTGACTGGCTGGACTGGAGCTTGGACGGGCACTGCGACTGGCACAGGGACGTGGCTCTCTACCACGGGCAGGCTGACTGGCACAGGCTCAGCCAATGGCACGGGAGCTGGGGCCGGGGCGCTGGGAGTGGGGCTCTTGCGGGCCTCTTCCTGTTTTTTCTCCCAGTAAGTTCTGTTCAGATAGCGGGCCAGCTAGTATGGGACAGCACATCATCGGAAATATAATTATTCACGGTCTATTATAATTACCTACTGAATAATTTAGGTTGACGCTTGTTTTTGTATTTATTTGCCCCTTACCTCTGGATCAACATCTTCAGCTGAGGGAGCAGAAGAGTTCTGGGACAAGATGACAGATATTACACATTATGAGAAATGTACTTTGAATAAAGAGTACATATTGATTAAAAAAGAATGATAATAATACATAAATATGGATGTTTTTCTGAAAACAGACAGCGAGCAGCTCTTACAATGGGTGAGGAGTACAGAGTGCTGACTGGGGGTGCAGAGGAGGTCACTGGGGTAGGGTCAGCTTTGGGGTACACGGAGTAGGAGCTCTTATGTCTCTGTAGACACAAAGAAACAAGGGCCCGAGATTTATTATACATCAAAACATGTCTTCACATATGCGCCAGCACACATACATGAACACACAAAGACTTGGAATGTGTAACCGACCATCCTTTCCTTCTCCTCCGCCTCGCTCTGGGACAGGGCGATGGCCAACTGCAGCTCCTCCTCTTCCTGCAGGGCAGCCTCGTCTCTCTTGGGGGGCATCTGGTGACACAGGGGAGGGAGGTGAGACCCAGGGAGGGAGGGAGGTGACACCCGGGGAGGGAGAGAGTACACAGAGAGAGAGAGAGAGAAAAAGAGATAGAGAGAGAGAGAGCAGGGGGTGGTATGCAGAGCCCCATAAATGAGTAGGCAAGGAGGGGTGGGAAAGACCAGAGGGAGAGGAAAGGCAACGGAGACATGAGTGACTGACAGAACAATAAAGCCGACTAGAACTGCTATTTGATAGTACAACACACACATATTAAGGAGGATAAAGGAGGGTCCAGGAAAGGAGTGATTGGTCTCTACGGGCCAAATTTCCATTGTTTGAAAATTGCAAGCAGGCCAATTGCTATGATGCCCGAGTCACAACAATTTAGGCACCTCAAATCATTGAATCGGTCCATTTTTGAATGGGGACAGAGAGCGATGTCACACTCAGGGGCATCAAAGTTAATTGCAATACCCAAAAGAAAGAGACAGGAGGCGCGCAAGTTTGCCACACAAAGTGGGGCCGGGGAAGGGGGCTGGTGTAGCTTTGATGCCCCATGACTGTGACGGGTGGGTGGACATAGCTTCACTTACTGTTTCTTGGACCACTACCTGAGACTGCTGGGACAGTGGGCTGGTCAGGTACTCCGGGGGCAGCTCGGCGGGCCCTGCGGACGCGGCCTTGACCTCGCCTTTCCTAGGTGGGGGAGAGAGGGACGGGTGGCTGGTAAGGAGAGGGGATCAGGGAGGAGTTGGGAACACACAAGCCGGTCAATCAGTGGCGCGGCACAAGCCGTTTGAAAAGCAAACACGAGAGTAGACAGACATACCAGTGGACACAGAAAGCAAACAAGACCTAAACGAGCAGGACCTCCGTGCTACACAGAGAGCCGCATGGTCCTAAACACAAACGCGCCCACATGGAAATTAGAAACGGGAACTTATTGCGCAAGCCTTGAAAACGAGTGCACCCAAACAGACCCAACCCAAATGTAACCCCCGAGACAGTCGGCCAATGCCCAATGCAGCTGGGACACAGTATGGGGAGCATGTCGAAACACTTCCATGAACCTATCGTTACATTTTCAGAAACGCGTTGCACTAAAACCTATAAAGGATAAATATGTGTATTACTGGTGTTCTATTCGTATCCATCAAAAACACAAAGTATCTACTGAATTCTATAGTGTGGGCACTCACTTGTTGAGAAGCTCAAAGCAGGGCTCGCATACACGCACTTCCTTCTCAATGCCAAACTTTGGAATGGTGGAGTACTTAGAAGAGCACTTGCCACAGAAAATCTGACCACAGGCTCTGCAATGGTGCTGAAAAAGGCAAAGGAAACTAGGTCAAAGATCAAATACATTGCTGACAGTGACAAGCAGAAAGCCAGCTCTCTGTGTTTACATCATAAAGGAGCAAATTGACAGTTTGAATATAGTTAAAGGAAAGCCTGCACACCTTTCGGGTCATCACACCAAACTGAACTCTGCACCGATGGCACTCCTCAGCGTCAACCCAGTCCGGGGCCTGGAGCAGAACATGAAACACGTTAGACATCCTCCATTTAAAAAGGACAACGCAGCTCCAGTGTTGAATGTAAATAGATCTTACTCGCTCTGCCGCGAACATGGCATCACTCTCCTTGAACTCAGGGAACACATGACCTAAAACAGACATTGAAATAAAAAGGAGATGAATTACTGAAAGAACTAACTGCAGAAGGGTTTTACATGCAGGTAAATTAATTCATCTATATAACTCACCTTCCACTTTCATGATTTGGTAAGTGTCTTGGACAACCTTGTACTTTGGCTCGTTGCGGAAGGCGTGAGCCCAGGCCTGGATCAGGTATAGGATCTTATTCCTGACATTAGGCTCCGTTTGCTTTAGAGATGAGAAAAAACACTTAATGGAAATACTCGGGAACAAAGTGTAATGTTTTTTTAACAAAGTGCCTACCCTACAGATCACAAACTAAAGTCCTAATTTTATAACCTAATAACAAAGAATACATAAATATGTCGGGAAAGTCAGGTTCTGTGTAATTTTTCTTGTGGTAGGAAGTCCCTTGCTTTGGTCTGACTCAAACATCATGTGACCGAGCAATGACATAACCAGGAAGTGAAAAGCAGCATGAGCCGACAGAGTTAATCACATGATAAATGTGGGGATCCAATCAAAATACAGCTGTCTGCACCTTGTGGGACAGACTGCTATGAGACAATCATTTCTCAAACTAAAAACAGGGGACTGGGAGATAATTAGGAAAAGAATTTTCCTAAATGCCTAGCTAGGCTAAACTAAGGTCACCTTCAACAGGTCTTTGAGCTCCTCCATTGTCTGCTTACTGGCCACCTCATCGTGGATAGTCTGCCCACAGTTCTTCACAACCGATTCGAGAACCTGGCCAGGACAGTAAACACTCCCTTAAAATATAATCTACTGTAAGAACCAACAAAGTGTAATGAATTACATTTCCAATCAGGTTCAGTGTAGTTGTTTAGTTTTGGCAAAATGTATGCACTTGCCACTTCTTTACAGAACCTACCTCAAGCGCATACAGCGCTACATGTGGATTCTTGTCATTCAGCTTCTTCTTAATTGCACCAATAGCATATTTGGCTCTGCAGAGGGATAATACAATGCAAGGACAAATTAACTATACTATAAACCTAGATGGTAAACACTATTTAGTGGCCAAAGAAACATTAATATGAGGGAAACAAAGGCAATGAAATCCGTTCTACATAATTGCTTACATCTATAAGCTGCACTGCCAGTTTCTGGGATCGTTCTGCAACCTACCTCATTTACGATAGGTACAGAAACTCACCACAACCTGTTTTTTTATGTTTTCATCTCCAGACTAGTAATTTTGCAGTCAGATACTTAACAAAGCAAACACTAAAAAGGATGCACTGAGCAACAAAGAGGTTAAGTAGTAGGTTTAACTCTAATTAAGTTGTTGTAGAATAGGGAGTGTCAGCCGTTAAACAGGGGTAAACCTTCAGTTACACTAAATTTGATTTACCCCAGCTATGTCCAAGTACTGCTGTAATTCATATGTGTAGCCTAGCTGGGTCTCATCTGACATAGGTCAAACTAGCAGCACTAGTATATCTATCACAACTAATAGGGATATGAACATGGATGCATGCCATCAGACAGAAGGGAAAGAATAAGTGCTCACTGTGTGTCTCCTTGACGAATAAGGTCACATATCTGCAGAATAGACTCCCAGTCTGTCTCCAGCAGCAGCTGACTGGTGGCTTTATCTGTTAAAGCAAATAAGATTAAACACTATTTTACGTGACACTCAAACATTTATGATTAGGGAGTTAGTGAGTGTATCGGTCTGAGGCAATATCACTTAATTGTGTCTTAATGTCTTCTTAATTTGTAAAGGTGTTCATCCTAAATACAAGACAAGATTGCGAACACATCCTTTTGTCTTTGAAAGCAAAAGGCCCGTTTAAAGAAAAAAGGCTGTAATTGATTTTGAAAACAAAAAAGACTAGTTAACATTGATGACGTGGAAAAAGAAACCGAGGAGTGGAGAGAGTTGACGTATTTCACAATAAGTAGTTAATTTGATTGATTTGACAAATGGAATTTGAGAATTTAAGATTGGCCGATGCGCTCGGCAAGTATTCAAAAACACAATTAAATTCCACTTCGTGTGACTTTAGGTTACATTAGTGTAAATTGTATAGAGGCCATCATTTATTGTAGAAAGGTTTTGGCTTCAGTGCTTTACTACTTGATATGATGTAAGTGAACTGCACACTCCAGCAAACACTGCCGAAAATGTAGAACAGCGCAAGAACAACCAGACTGTCGGCTAACGAGTAAGCAGGTAGGTAACACTAGGCAACTAAATCAACAAGCTAAATAGTCAATATTTTAACTAATTTGTAGCAATATAAGTTCCATTAACAAGTAGCTAAACTGTTAAATATTCCATAATAAAGACCTCATAAAATTGGTAGTTGGCTAGAAACGAGCGGCCCGAGAGCCACAGCCCAAGCCCAAGCGTCTCGCTTTCAAAACACGATAGTCAACAGCAATACCAGCTAACTGAATAATGTTTGCTAGCTAGCTAACATTAGCCAGGAAAATAGATCGCAGTTGCAACGATCTTCGGATATAGGCCGTTTATTAGAATCATATCTTACCAAGAAGCCTCTCAAATGTACCTCCACCCTTTCCCATGACTAATCCAAATAATCAGACGATTTGACAAGTACTATAATTTAGGACAGAAGGTATTTTTCCACTGCTAGTCTCCCTAGCTCCTGTTAGCCAGACACCTAGCACTAGTCAGCTGTAAAGTTGGTGCTACTTCCTACTTCCTCTTGAGCACTGTTTCACAAATGTTTGTGAATGGCACCCCCTTACGGTGCTTTAGTTTAGAGACCGCACTGTAAACATGTATTTCATTGTTAAAATGCTTAGTCTACGAAATGACGACAGGACAGTCGGATCTGGACAATAAACCTAGGCCTACTTCATGATAAATAATTTGTAGCCACTTTGACTAGCCTACCTAACCCAGCTGTTTAAATTAGGTTGTTTGTTCATCACCTTGCCAATCAATGTTCTGTTCTATCTTTACACTTGGAAATTAACTTTCCCAGAACAGGTGTTTGTGTATCGTATTGTTATTCGAGTAGAAAGATACATTGTCTATTTGAATATATCATTATCTCTATTAGTACATTCCACAGGGCATTATTTTGTATATTAGTGTAAGTGTAAGGAACCGCCCCAATGTATTCACAGACATCTCTTCTGCAAACACTGGAACAGGCCTACTTAGGTCATATATGAGTCACTACCTGGCACTTGGAACACTAGAGGTCATTGTCATAGTGGTGCTGCTAATGCTAGATACAGAGTCATTGTGTTGCTTTGCTCTTCTGCTATTAAGAATGGACACAGAAAATGGAAGGGAGCCAAGTATGCACTCCCAAGGCAAGGTACAACTGACATCAGATGATAAATATTTAGGTCTGTTTTTTGTTTTACTGTAATATATATTATACACATTTGAGGGATGTCCACAATGCTTCATGAATAAAGATTATGCTGTAATACTGAAGCTTTCAGCTTCCCACATTACATGCTTGCACACACACTGACCCACACACACAGACAGACACTCACACACAAACGCACTGGAGAGTTGTGTGCCCTGCACACGTAGCAATGTACTGAATCAGCAATTTGCGAGTTGCCGTATGGAATCTGTACATGGCCATCTATTGTTATGCTCAGAAATGGTAGAGGAGGCAGTTTTACCCAATGATGTCAGCAAACTTCTTCTCTGAACTAGTTGTTTGTGAACTATCCATTGTAAGGATCCCAGGTTTGTTATTTCAGCAGACAATATATCGCATAGAAAGCACTCAGCCCTCATAATTGGACAGTAGAGATGGGAGATGGGAGTCAGAAGATGGGTGAAGAAAGACTATTGACACACGCTCCTCATCAACATGGCACACACACAAACGCACACACGTCTCCATTGTTCTTTTTTTATGCTAGAATCACAACCACTCAAATCTGGGACTGCATAAACAAGTAAAGAGCAAGTCTCTCTGGGTGCCGTTCAAAAACGCTACAGTGGAATGAAATGCAACTTTTCCGTAGTTTAACATTTATGTAGAAATATACAAAGCAAGAACTCACGCAATTGTTTCCAGTGGATGAATTGGAAGACTTAATATTTTATTGTGTTTTACACTGACAAACAGAGAAGGGGGTTATCACAGGATACAGGCCATGAAGTAACGAAATTACTTCCCTTTTCCCTCCACAGCCTCCTCTGGCTTTGGAAGACCAAATAATACTAAATTACATTAAATCTGAAAGTATTAAAAGGAAGGAATACTAAAGAAAAAAAATAGGTTTTTAAATTTTCTTAGGTCGGGGATGGACTTGCACGACGGGAAGTTGTTCTTTGGTGTTCAGACGTACCCTTTGACCTGTGAGGCAGGTGCCCTACGGGGGCTGCTGTCTCCACTACTAAAAGTGGGAGAGGAGGGGATGCCTGGGGGACTGGACCCAGCATAAAGCAGAGAGCCACCAATCAGTAGCAGGGCAGAGGCCCCCCATCCCAGGTACAGGGCAGGGCCCAGCTCACGCTTGTGTGGGGCGGCAACATGAGGGTCGTAGAAATCCCTGATGATGGAGTTGGCAGTCCAGCAGATGGGAACAAGGTAGAGGAACCCTGCGATGGCAAACAAGGCGCCAGCAATGCGGGCAACACGGGCCTTGAGGCTGTTTTGCCCTATGCACTTGGTGCATTTCACCCCGACCACACCCAACGCCAAAGCCAGACCACAGAGCATGACAGAGAGCACCGTGAGGCCCCTGGCAGCTTGCATGTCGCTGGGTAAGGCTAGCATGCTGTCATACACCTTACATTGGATCTGGCCTGTGCTCTGCACAATGCATGTCATCCACAGGCCCTCCCAGATAATCTGAGCCGTCACTATGTTGTTGCCAATGAAAGCAGTGACACGCCACAAGGGCAAAGCACATACCAGGGCCCCGCCCACCCAGCCCACAAGGGACAACACCAAACCCAACAACTGCATGCCCGTAGTTGCCATGGCTGTTGATTTATTCAGTTGTCTTCTGTTCCGTTATGGTATGTTAGTCTCTTTCTTTGTGTCACTGGACCCAGTTGTAGTCCCAAGAGGAGCGGTAATGAGATCAAGGTAGGCCAAACACCCAGGAAAACGTCCAAAACAAACCTCCTTATCTTCCTCCTCTGTCCTACAGTGTAGTAGTGATGTAGCCAAACTGGGTTCCTAAGAGCCAGACCAAAGAAAGAATGGTTACCATTTTGATTTATTATTCTGACAACATTCAATAGAATTCAGTAATTCAGTTCCGCTGTAATATTCAGACGGATCCAAACAGCATGAATAAATAATCAGCATGATTTTTTATATCATAAACTTTGCAGTCAGGCTTGGAGGTCAAGATTTGGCGGATTCTTGTGAAGAGCAGAGAGAATGGTTGTCTTTGACAAAGCTGTGGGTGTCGAGCTACGCCTGGCCGGGCGAGTGGATTATCTCAGAAAAACATGAGGAGATTCTGAACACAAGCAGCCTTCATGCAGGGTTGTGGAGTGGGCCAGCTCTCAATTTCCATCTTTTACCATTACTGTAAATCCCACCATATCCAGAATATTGATTATGTTTGATAAAGCTGATAGTATGGACTTGGATATCTCCCATGTGTTAAAATTGATGCAAAACATCATCACTATGCATTAAATTGAATTTGATATGCACTATGAAGGTACCTTACACACTATAGCCTTACGAATAGTGACATATAATATCCAGGTTTTTTTCTGATTCGTCAGCTTTTTATCTGACCATAAAATCTATTTACCTTTTATGATGTTTTCAGACCTTCCTCTACTCTTCTTGGAGATGGTCGACAGTGCAGTGTGAGCGGAACAATTCTGTGTCCTGGTTCTTGATAATCGGAGGTGCTTTCAGATGGCCTAAAGGGGTCCGCTCAGTCCACAGGTAGGCTGGGGAGCAACGAAGAACCTCTCGAGTCAGGTGTGACAGAGACCGGTGGAGAGCTTCAACATCCAGGACAGAACTGGAGAGGGCTGCCCTCTGAGATGCCAGCACAAGTCTGTGTGGCAGTGGGCAGAAGCACGCGCTTGTGTGCGCGCCCGTGTCAGTGTGTGAATGCGTGAATGTGTCCGAGTGTGTCTCCCAGTGCCTGGTGTGCGAGTACAATGACCCGCTGTTCTCAACCGTTCACTCCCCCCGACCACCACCCCAACCCGATCTAACCTACCCCACAAAACCATCCATCCAACCCCAACCACCCATTCTGTAATCTTCTTCATCTTTTTCTTGTGGCCTTTTCTTTTCATCTCAGCCTTTTCTGCACTTCTTTGACTTTTTGACATTATATGGGGTCAACCGAGGTTTTTGAGGAAAATTGTTAGCGAGAGTGCTAGAGTGTAGTGCAAGATTCTTGTGTACTGCTGTACAGCCAGGTGGACCTTTCTACTGACCATAGTGAAAGGACTGAACGGAGAAGTCTCCATGGCCAGACACATTACACGGTAAAAATAATCATATTCAAATTTTCGTAAAATTATATCATTATTAATATCCACATATCGTATTGATAATTTATTTAAAGATAACACAGCTAAAACACAGAAAAAGACAGTCTTACATGGAAGTTTAAGTCAAATGGGAAGATTATTTAAATTTATTCTTTCATTTTTTATTTTAGGTTTCAGATATCACAACAGATGGTGGTGATGATAAGAGGCGCAGAGTTCTTTCCTCCATGCAGCCGGCCAGGACAAAAGACTGGATGGAGTCTGTCTGTGAAAGTGTCTGTGAAGGTGTATATGTGAACTGCGGTCTCCACACAGTAAAATGATAGGCGGCCCTCTGTGTAATCCAGAAACACACCAACCTTCTTGGGTCTCTGTTCTACAGTCACTGGGGTGATGGTAGCAGTGTTAGCAATGTACTGGCCTCCAGTTTTCAAGCTTAAGGTCCAGAAGCCATTGGCTGGACAGACAGTAAACCTCCCCTTTCTGTTCACCGTCTGTCTGACCACCCCCAGGTTCCATTCGATCTTCTCCCCCACCTCAACCTCCCAGTAAAATCTCCCATTGCTGAAGCTCTCTCTGCCCAATACATTGGCCACGCGATCAAACCTCTTAGGGTTGTCTGGTACCTCCTGCAGCTTGTCTGTGTGTCTCACCTGCTTTCTGTCATCCGAGACATATAAGTAGGGATGGGCTGTTTTTTGGCTCAAAGTCACCTCAGCTGGGGATAATTGATAAGAATAGCTCATGAATGAAAAGTATAGGGCTGAAATCAATATCCAAAAACAAGTAGAAACATTTGAATAACCTCCATATGCACATATAGTCAATCTATATGTAAATGAAAACACACTGTACCTGGGTATTTCTGTATTCTTTTCAGCTCTGAAAAATATAGAGAGTTTCACTCACACCACTGAAGGGTAACCAACACGCCAAGATTAGACAACAAATAAACAACAAATATAACTGACCAGATTTGGAGAGCCTGTTGACCTCAGCCTTTATCTTTTCCATTAGATCTGACAACGCCTTTCTGGTGACCCCTACACAAGGGTCAGTCTCGACACTAACCTTGGCCCAGTCTTTCATGTTGGATAGGGTTACAGTGGGGGCGAAGCTCTACAGAGCGTGGGTGTACATAATACAATCACACTGTATTCACACTTCTACTTAGAACATGTACTGAACACCATTTAACTGCAGTAAACTGTAGGAAAACACCATGTCAATAGCAGATCATGAGTACATACCAATTCATCAAATTCCTTGTCACCACTTGGCTCTGTAGACCAAGACTCTGATTCGGAGTGTTCATTCCTCAGCTCTTTAATCTCGTGTTCCAGCTCTTTGACAAATATTTCCACCCTTGTTTCCTCTTCTCGTTGCCTCTCTTCGATTGAAGCAACGACCGCTTTGTGACTCTGCTCCATAGAGCTGACAAAGGCTGAGAACACAGCATGGCTCTCACGCACCTCTCTCAGGCAGGAATTCTAAAGGGATTTTTTGGGGGGTGGGGTTATCAGATATATGATTGAAAAATGCAATGTTCAGTTACTGTAACTATTAACCCCAAGGGTTTTCCCCCACCTTCAGGAGTTGGAGGGAATGCTTCAACCTTTCTATTTTCAGCAGCCTCTCCTGTATCATTTGCTTAATATCCACAACCTGGATGTACACACACACACAAATATTTTCAATAATGAATTGAGTGAAAAAAATATGTATAAAAAAAACAAATACATAGCATAAATCTTTAGCTTGAAAGAATGTTTACTGGTGAGATGATTAGCCCAGTGATATGTGATTAGCAGGAGGCAGGAATTACCATGTCCTCAACCGGGGGTGTCTTTGGTCGAGTCCTCTTGTAGTTTTCAGACACTTCGGCCAGTATGCGATTGACACTGAGGTCAGGCCTGGCGGCAAACAGTCTTTTACATGAAGGACAGTGGTCAGAGCGGTGCCGTGTCCAGTGGTGGCAGAGGCAGGCCTTGCAGAAGCTGTGGCCGCATGGTGTGGTCACTGGGCTGCTGAAGATGTCCTTACACAGAGAGCACAAGAAGTGCTTCTCTGAGAGGAGGCTGATGGTGGAGGCCATTGGATAGAGGTGTCTTGGAAGCAAATAGACCCAGAAGTACGTTATATTCTGCTATTGTGAAACAGAGATTTTTTCATTGAATGGATTGATGGGTGTATTCTTTGATACAGAGAAATAAGTTGTCCCAAGGAAACAGATGAACATGTTACATAACCATGCTGCTAGATGTATTATTCTTTTACTTTTGTCACAGTCCTTTCAGCCCACTCAGACTCTCACCCGAGACACTCATGGTCTGCTGTGAAGACCTTGAAATGAATCAAACTACTAGCCAACAAAAGTAGCTAACGCAGTTTCTAAAAGGCACAAAAGTGTGACTTGTTACATTTAACTTGGTTGTTCCAACTTACGTACTAGCATTACACAACAAGCAGGAAATAAGTGGTTTGATTCACTCACAGCTAATCATGTCTCTAGGAAACAAATACTCAATCCCACCAATGTTTCTTGTTTAGTTAGTTAGAATGTATGTGAGAAATTGTGAGAATGACACACAGATCAGTAGTGTGACAGGGAGAGAAAGAGTACTGGCTTGAGAAGTACAATGGTTGGATGAGTAGTACAGTAACTTTTAGAAATGCCAAGTATGCAGAAGAACAAGTAGAGCAACCCTTAAGTTATTTTAGGACAAACTCAAACTTTTCACATTTTAAAAGAGCAGTTTTAAATCCAATGTACACACTGGTTATTTGAATTCATCAAAGACATAGATACAGAATAAAAGCTAAATTCATTGAGTAAGAAATTAGCTCATATGGGTGCTGAGGAACACTCCTTAATGGCTAACTAACATAAACACATTGGCATCCATTTTTAGAAAACATTTAACCATAAACACTACAATTCACATTGCACCTTACCTTTCCCACTTGGCTCTAGTAAGTATTTGTCAGCCCGTCGTCGGTCTCTGCCCTTAAGTTAAAAGCCAAAAGATGGCGTTTCAACTTAAAGCAGGTGTGTTTACCTGTGCTGTGGTGCGTTCTGTTGAATAGAGACCGTGTGGGTTTAGGCTCCACCCTAAACTTTATCAGAAGAGTAAATACCTGTAAATCATTTGGAGGAGCAGGTTAGGCCCGGGGACATTTGATCATGCGTTGACGCAACTTACATCTACAGAAGACAATGGTCACAACCTGATTCATGTTGTCATATATTTTTATTGCACTTTATACCATTTTATTTATATAAGACCTCAAAACTCCACCTCACATTTTACAGTAAAAAATACATCATAAAAAAAAGTGACATAATTAAAACATTGTGCATGATTGTGTGTGAAAAATCCCACTTGGTGTGATTGTTTGTCTTGTCCATGTATGGCACATTAATACAGATCCGATAGTGCTTATTAATCATTGTCACTTGAGATGTTTGATAGTTCAAAAACACCATACATTGAAGAAACATGGTTAATTACATTCACATTTATATCTATAATGTAATCTTCTTTGTAGTGCCTTAAGATTGTACTTACAATGTAAAGTGCTCTATGTATTATTAATATTAATGGCAGGGGAAGATTGATTAGAATAAGAAACTGATATCAAACGGATGACCCAAAAGCAGTACAATTGAAAGTGCCCCTTCAACTCATTTTAATACTTTACTTTAAGCACATTAGGTTGGATTTTAGTGATTTATTCTGTAATGTGCTGCAGCATCTGTAATCAGCCGCCACACTGCTCCTGCTGTGCCTCCTCTGACGCCCCCAATGATGGCACCGCAAACCACTCCCAAAGCAATGCCCCCCGGCCCCAATATGGTTCCACAAAGGCCCCCTACCAGAGCTCCTTTAAATACTGCAAAAGCAGAGTCAACTGTCCGGACAGCACATCCTAGCACCTGTGCAACTTGCCTCTCAGCCTTATCTCTGTTTTCACATCTTATTTTTGCCTCAGACTGCTGTACCTCTCGGTCAAGCTCTTCTCCTGTGAACCTCTCCTCAAGCTCTTTACGCTTGATCTGCATCTCTTTCTGTCTCCTCTTCAGCAGGGCAATTTCTTCTCTCTTAATTCTTGCCTCTGCATCTTCATAATGAATATTTGAGTAGTATTCACATCCATTTTTCACCACCATTTCATCCACCTTATCAAGGAGCCCTTGGACAATGCTTTCATCTCGGTGGGCCTTTCTTTGATTGAAAAGGTGGTACCTTTGGCCGCATTTCTCAATGAGCTCTTTGAAATCCATGCTCATCTTGAACTCTTGAACAAGCAAATCATCAATTTCCTCTTCATGGCACACTACAATAATTAGGTGCCTCAGGATGTCTTCCCCAAAATGCTTTCGAATAAGTTGCAAGTGAATTAAACTTTGGGAGAGGCTGTTTGGGTCTACAACAAAGAATACAGCATATGGACCGGGGGAAGACATACATATTGCCTTTTTGAACTCCATTTTAAACTGCCCCTCAGATTTACCGTACTCAGAGAGGTTTGGAGTATTCACCAGGACAAATCTTCGATTAAATTCCATCGACTTGTGTTTCTGAGTCTGTGCGATGGCAAAGCCCACGTCGAAAATATCTTTCCTCAGCAATGTGTTAGAAAGAATAAACTGCCAGCAACCCCTTGAACCAAATATGAGGGCTCTAAAATCTTCATCACCAGACACTGCAAAACACGTAATATGTCAAGTGTATTATTTGGAAATGTTCTTTCATTGATATAACTGATGCAATGTATTTGATGCAATTTTTTTTTTTACAAATGTAGATGGCATGGCGTTTTATACTTACTGTAGGGCGGCTCTTTAATGCTTCCTTTGCGTTTTAAAACAGGACCTAGCCAAACAAGTTAGGGCGAAAAGTTCAATGAATAATGAATGTCTGTTCCAAAAGATTTTACATATGCAAAGTCTCAGCGCAGTTAATTACTTTTCATAGCTAATTCATAATTGTAACTGTATTAACTTCTTAACAAATACTAACACTCACTGTCAATTGATGCCATTATACAATGTCGTAAGTAGCTTTCCTGCGCCTATTCATTTGCAACAGCAATTTTACCAAATGTAGCAAACTTAACCTGTCCGACTAGTCATTTGGTCTGAAAAAAGAAAAACTAGAATAGAATGAGTAAAATATATTGACTAAAAGACAATAAACTAAAGTTGATAGACACTTCGTACTACGCTAAACCAACTCAAAACGAAAGTAGCCTTTCTTCCCTCCCCCCCCCCCCCCCCCCCCCCCCCCCCCCCCCCCCCGCCCTCTCTGCGCTATAGTAAAGGCAGAGTAGGGAAATAAATTAAAGATGGGAAATGTAGGCTTATTCCTAATTTACATGGCAAATGTGTAGGCCTGCAGTCCATGATCTTGAGACGATTCACGGACAAGCACAAAAGAACTGCAGCCACTGTGATTCCTCCAATTAGATATTTTATTCAATTTTGGAAATGAGCAGGGGTAAAACATAATGTATTTCATTCCGATTTTGCGTATTGTCTATTGTGAGTAAAGGTCTAAAATAAATGTTGTCTCCTAATAAGTTTTGTCCATAGAGATTCATCCAGATTATTGTGGAGGATCCATGTAAAAGCGATTAATGAAGACTGAATTGAAGTTGAACATCATGGCTTGGGGTACCATTCGGTCTTCCAGGTGCTCCAGGGCGATTTGAGCTGCTCCACCTGCTGCTCCACCAACAGTCCCGGCAACAACCCCACCAACAACAACTCCTCCAGGGCCTTCTATTGCTCCGACCAGCATCCCCATGACAGCCCCCATGGCAAAACCCAGACCTGTCCCTACAGCCCGAGAGGTTCTCAGCCACCCATTGTCCTTTTCCGCCTTGGCCCTTAACTCAGTCTCCATGCTGGTGTTATAAGCATTCATCTGCCAACGCAGCTCTTCGCCACTGTATTGATTCTCCAGCTCCTTACGGGCCCTCTCCATCTCAGCCTTCTTCTTCTTCTGCAGCTTTCCCTGCTCCCTCCTCACGCTCTCCTCTGCTGTCTGGTAGCTCCGGTTGGAGTAGAAGTGACCCCCCACCGAGCTCAACATCCTCTCCATCTTCTGCAGCAGCTCCCTGCCCTTGCTGCGGTCTCTCCAGTTCTTGTTGAAGACGTGGTAGCGTCCCCCACACTGCTCCACCAGCTCCCTGAGGTGCCAATCCATCCTCAACATTCGGTCATCCAGAGCCGTCCCGTCCAGGTCTCCATCGTAGGCCAGCAGGACCATGCAGTAGTTTAGGCAGTCATCTCCGAAGCTTTTCATAACCAGACTGGGAACCTTGATGTCATTCGGGGAGATTCTTTCCAGGTCAAACACGATGAGCAGAGCATGTGGCCCGGGGCACGATAAGCACTTTGACCTTTTCACCTCGGTTTTCTTCTTGGCTTTGGATAGGTCCTCATAAATGTTCGGCCCATTGATCACTGCAACTCGCCTCCCAGCCAACTCTCCAAGACTCTTCTTGCTGGCCAGAATGCTGCAGACATCTGTAGCAAACTCCTCCCTACCAAGTAGAGCATTGGTCAGTTGGAACTGAGAGGGTCCAATACCACCAAGCACAACAATCCTCAATTCTGGATCAGGTGCTGTGGGGAAATTAAAACACTAAATAAATGGATGTAGATGAATACCCCCTCCATCAATTTGGAGAATAGATGGTCATCTAATTGGCGTTGACACTAAAATATTATGATAATCACATGGAGAACCTAGATTAATCACAAAGTAACTACACAACGAATGATAAATGAAAAATGTGCATAATACATGCATCATATGCAGCTGCAGGATGCTGCCTTCCACACACTGTAAATGTTGAAACTGATTGTTTTAAGTAAGATAAACTTACCATGCCTCCTGTCCATCTGATAATTCTAAAAAGTTATTCCCTGAATGGATGTGAAGTCCAGCCTTTGTTATTACTGGTTTGACCAAACCAGTGTGTCACAGCTTATCGAATATAAATAGACCTCCTTTTTTCCCTCCCCCTGTCCCTCTCCTCATTGACTGGGTACCAGATTTGATTTAGGTGGAAAATGCCCAGAGGGAAGGTGGCTGGCAGGAAATAGCTACCACACAGACAAATTATTTCATATCAATAATCAAAAAGGCTGCACTCATTATAAAGAAAAGTATGCACAGTTACGTTCTCAGGGTGTGTCTTGTGCATGTTCATTGTTATGTTCATTGTTTGTGTATCTCTTGTCTCATTTTATACCATAGTTGACTGTAGCCCATCCCAAATCAATTGAAGTTTATAATAAAAAAACAGCCTACAACTTTATGTAACCTGCATCAGTGTATAAGGTGACCGCCAATTAAAGGTTACTGTATAGAACGGTTTGCTGTAGGCCTACACAGCGTTTTATAATGGCACTGGTCATCAATAGCTCATTATTTCTTTTGGATTGTGGAGATGTGGACATGATCAAATTGTACTCCAGATTTAGACACATTCTACGTAGGCAACTAATTAGCAGTATCAGCCTACCGAAAAGCTGTATTTAATAAAGTGAGATTGTTCAGTAGGCTACATAGAATATTTTACTGGAAAATGCATATATGGGGTGAGGATTAGATGGATAACATGATTGAGGCATTCAAAGAAAAGCAACACAGACCACAATTTAGTTTACACTCACATGCATTCAGTAGACACGCTTTCTCTTTATTAAATCAGTGAGTTTCATCATTTTTATCTAACACTTAAGTCTAACAATTATGCTGCTTTCCTCGTTTAAATCAAATTTTTCTGTTTTTTTATTCTTTTTACAAGTTGTGCTTACACGTTTTCGAATTACAGTAATTGAACCGTGTAAATGCCCAGACATACACTACCACTCAAAAGTTTGGGGTCACTTAGAAATGTCCTAAATTTGAAAAAAATCGCAGTTATTTTTTTAAATAAAATAACATGAATTGAACAGAAATAGAGTCTAGACATTGTTAATGTGGTAAATTACTATTCTGGAAGCGCAGATATTTTTATGGAACGTCTACATAGGCGTACAGAGGCCCATGTTCAAAAACCATCACTCCTGTGTTCCAATGGCTCATTTTGTTAGCTAATCCAAGTGAATCATGTTAAAAGGATAATTGGCCATTAGAAAACCCTTGTGCAATTATGTTAGCACAGCTTACGACTTGTGCTGATTAAAGAAGCAATACAATTTGCCTTCCTTAGGCTAGTTGAGCATCTGGAGCATCAGCATTTGTGGGTTCACTTGTCTCAAAATGGCCTTGGTGATTCTTCTGAAACTCGTCAGTCTCTTCTTGTTCTGAAAAATGAAATCAATTTCTCGCATTCCATGCGAGAAATTGCCAAGACATTAAAGATCTCATCTGCAATGTATTATTGCGGGGCTTCTCAGTGTGTATTACTCCCTTTATAGAACAATGCAAACTGGCTTTAACGAAAGAGAAGTGGGAGGCCCCACTAGTGACACAAGAGGACAAGTACACCAGAGTCTCTAGTTTGAGAAACGGACATCTCACAGGTCCTCAACTGGCAGCTTCATTAAATGGTGCCCACAAAACACCAGTCTCAACGGAAACAGTGAAGAGGTGACTCCTGGATGATTGATGCCATCTGTGGAGGAAATGTGATGGTCTGGAGGTGCTTTGGTGCTGGTAAATTGGGATATTTGTATAGGGTAAAAGGGATCTAAAATAAGGAAGGCTATCCCTCCATTTTGCAACACCATGCCATACCCTGTGGACAGCCCTTGATTTGAGACAATTTCGTCCTACAACAGGACAATGACCCAAAGCACAGCTCCAAACTATGCAATAACTATTTAGGGAGGACGCAGTCAGCTGGTATTCTGTCAATAATGAAGTGGCCAGCGCAGTCCCCAGATCTCAACCCTATTGAGCTGTTGTGGGAGCAGCTTGACCATATGCAAGGCTGTAATTGCGGCAAATGGAGGATTTTTGGTAATAATGTGGTAATAATTATTGCTAACCTGGTCAATGTCTTCACCATATTTTCTATGAATTTTGCTACTCATTTGATAAATAAAAGTGAGTTTTCATGGAAAACATTACATTATCTGGGTGACCCCAAACTATTGAGCGGTAGTGTATTATTGATTATTGTATAAGAAGAAGCCTCCCATGGATAAGTTTATTGATGATAGAGAAGGGTACACTCAAGGTGTCTACATTTCGTGTTGCTTTATGGGGAATATTGAAGGAAGTAAATAGGGAACTCTTTTGGTTGTTAAGAATTCGGACACTCGTGGAAATGTCTGACACCCAACATAGTATGACACTGACACTGTCAATTTCAAAACGTGATTTGATTCTTTTTTGCAGTTGACTGATGTTACGCTACAATTTTAAACTTCCGCAACATTACCTCCGTGTGGTTACAGCCTGTATTACATGAAAAGGAAATCACATTGTTCTCTTCCTGTTTACAAATGTATAATCAGCAGCAAGTAGCAAGCATGTGAGCTGTAGGAGTAGCGGTCCAGATATTTATTTGATCAGCGACAGAGTGTTTTAAATAAAAGCACCCCGCTTTGTACAAACACTGGATTTAGTGACGAACGAATCAAGTTATTTTGTTATGTAAATATTTCTTCATTCATTATGTTGTTGTTTAAATATTTTAGGTAGCTGTTGCATCGTAACAGAACGACCATAATTATGTCACTAAGGACATTACTGACGAGTATAGTAGGCATACGTGTGCCCTCCTTTGGGAGTCGGTTTTCGTCTGATTATGTCAGGGATGTGCCCATAAATTCTACGCCACCCTCAAATGAAGCTTCCCTTTATGTGCACGTAAGTATGATTGCGATACAATATCACAAGCCCCTATCTAATAACATGTATAACTACACCACCTGCTGTAATCATAAACCTAGTATGCAGAGCAACATTTTCATTACAATGTCTGTCTATTCTACCAGTTGAGTAAATCTCTTTCTTTTTTTATACAGTGGCCCTACTGCCTTCGGCGATGCTCGTACTGCAACTTTAACAAATACATCCCTCGGTCTGACAACAATGAAATAATGAGCCAATGCCTTCAAAGAGAGACGGAGACATTACTGCATCTAAGTCAAGTGTCCCGGTATGGCTATTGATCTTGCAGTCTAATCCAAATGGTGTCCTTTTATTGCTCTCCGCTTCACAAACAACTGGCCTCCCATCATTTCTGCCTGGCATTCTGCAATGTATTATTGCAGGGCTTCTCAGATATTATAGTCAGGTATTAGTATGCTCTAATACACACCATTTCTGTGTTCCTCAACTGTGAGACCTCCTATCTTTCCAGGATTACATCCGTGTTTTTTGGTGGTGGGACGCCGAGCCTAGCTCACCCGTCAACCATCGCTGCTGTTCTGGAGACAGTTGCTAAGCACACCGGCCTTTCAGAAGAGGCGGAGGTCACACTGGAGGTCAATCCCACTCCTATTGGGACCTCTAAGTTGGAGGACTTCCTCCATGCTGGGGTCAACCGCTTCTCTATTGGGGTGCAGGTGAGTCGCTTAAAAAATTCTCATCAATACAGCATGCTGTATCAGCTCTTCTGAGTCAGATACTATGCTTTACAGTTACACATGCACATTTTTTTAACAGTCTCTGCGAGATCAAGATTTGAAAGTTCTGTGGAGAGACCACAATTGCCAGCAGGCTTTAGAGACTGTTGCTAAGGCTCAAAAGCTGTGCCCAGGGAGAGTGTCGGTGGACATCATGTTCGGCCGCCCTGGTCAGAGCTTGGAATGCTGGGAGAGTGAATTGGAGGAGCTGCTGTCCATGTGTGACGCTCATGTATCTCTGTACCAGCTGACCCTTGAGAGAGGCACCCACCTTTTTAAACAGGTCCATCTTGGGGAAGTGACTATGCCCACTGACGATGTCACCGCTGCCATGTACAGCTCTGCAAGGAGGATTCTTCACAAAAGTGACTTCCTGCAGTATGAGGTGTCAAACTTTGCAAGATGTGTAAGTACTCAGTGCCTCACACCAAATAGTATTACAATAACTATATTTTACAGTTGTCCATAGTGCTGTAACAGTTCATAAGGCTAACATAACTGTTAACAAATTGTGGCAGATATAATAATATTGTTTTATTTTTCATATATTCTTTGAAGGGTGCAGTCAGCCAACACAATATGAACTACTGGAAAGGAAGGCAGTATCTTGGCGTTGGCCCAGGTTAGTAATGTTGTGCGTTTTGATGCCCGGACTCTTGTGGCAACGATGGAAATTGAAAGGATTTGAATATGCCTATTTTAAACTTTTGTTTTAGATGACTATATACTATACTTTATGATGTTACTTGACTTTTAAAGATTGTACTTAAAAAAAGATAGTCAGTTGGTTACCCCTGTGTAAATAAATAACATTTTTGTTTATCTATAAAGTTTTGATAGAAGGATGTGTGAACAGATATAATTGCATTATTTTCTATGATAGGTGCACATGGACGCTTTGTTCCTCGTGGGGATGGGGGTAATCATCGGGAGGCACGAACCCAGACTCTGGAACCTGATGTCTGGATGAGAGAGGTCCGGCAGAGGGGGCACGGAACACGGAGAACGATCCAGCTCAGCCATCTTGGATTGTGAGCTCTTTCACTGTTTTACTGAGACTGAGAATATGAATGCGATGCCATGTGTCAAAAGTACTAATCGATCACACGATATAATACATTGCCTCATGACAGCGCAGATATTTCTGTGCTGTCCCCACACGGACGGTGGTCGACAACTGTGTGGTGATGAATGTCTTGCTGCCATGTCCGAGTGCGGTCCGCGTGAGGTTCTGGGATTGAATGTTTTCTGTTTTGGCAGACTGGAGGAAGTGTTGGTGATGGGGCTGCGCATGACCGAGGGCATTACTCACGAGGTGACGCGCTCACTCCGCACCCTTCACGCTAAACTAGAGGGGTTCACACTGCCCACCTCTCTTTGTCTGTCCGTCTAGCATCGCTCACTTTAAACCCCCGGTGTGTATGACAGCATTGGCAGGCGTTCAGCACGGATGCTGGGTTACAGCAAGTCTTCGGTGGAGCTTCGGACGTACTGGAGCTGCAGCAGAGAGGCCTTCTGATTTTAGACAATAGGTAATAATGCAATCACTTCAATTGAATCACGGCGGGCCCTTAGGTTGGATAATTGCAGTGGAGATGGACGCTCCAGTCTATTTTTGAGTCTTGAATCTGTCCTTGACATATCCTTCACCTGTCACTAGGGGTCTCCGGTGTTCCTGGAATGGGCTGGCCTTATTGGACAGCATGCTACCCACTCTCCTTGTGGAGCTGGAGACACAGATCACCCAGAGACAGCAAAGGGATGGTAGATAACAGAACGTATAGCATATGAATTGAATCGGTGCTTTGATCGGACCCGCCTTGCACGGGGACGTGTTATCAGAATGGGTGGATCCAGTCTCGCCCGTCCATGATCCGTCCATGCCCCTCGCTTCATCTATCGAGGACAGGCCGATCTGTGGAGATCTGTTGAGATACAAAAGCAGAACACCCAGACGAAGGGGCCTTAACAAACACCATTAGAGAAGTCTTTGAATTCCAGCTTAGCTATATCGAACGTTGAAAAAAACAAGCAATTTCATGTTAGGACATGAAGTATGTGCAGTTCTACAAGATGACATCGGAAAATATACCCCCAACCTGGATACATTAAAAACACTCATTCTGAATGTTTAGAATGGCCATGCATTGAGTCAGGCGACTGATTCAATATTAAGATCAGTTGGAAAAAAAAAAGTTGTGTTGGTCAGCAACACACTGGCTTCCTATATGTTTCACCATGTTTCATTCACTGCTGGACCATTTTCTTTTAAATGTCTCAGAGGGGAAAAAAGACTGTTTAATCCTCCGAACACCTTTATATATTCCAATATTCATCGTGATTCAATGTTGGTGGTGGGGGGCTTGAGAGGAAAGAGAGAGCCCTTTATGAGAAGGACAATGTGTCACAGTGGTGAATTATTGAGTGTCACCTTCCATGTTGCATTCAAGTGCGTCACACGTGCCTGGCAGTTACCAAGTAACAGGTGCCCACTACAATTCAAATATTGATATTGTGCGTGGAGGCCACAAAGAGAGAACAAACATATTTATTGAAATCTCATGCAATCATATAGGTATGTCTGACTAGTGAGTAATGTTGCCACTGCAAATAAAACCTAAATTATTTCAGGCACATATAGAACATTAGCCAGTGTGATAAGTAATTTCAACATTGCTTAGACTTTATCCTTACTATTAGCTTAAAAAAAAAAAATTCTTAGCTTATTGCTCAATTCAACCATTTCCCCCCCTACAGTTGAAAAATATCCTATTTTGTTAACTATTGTAGTCTCTGTGTAAGGCCGTGTTCCCTGGGGAAAATTAGATAATTTGCTGAACACTGAGAAGACAACATACTGTAGTTTTGTTTCCAGCACCATATTGGTGTGATGTTTTAAATTAAAGTACTTCAGTTAATAAAAAAGATTATGCACGTTTTCATTGCACAGGTCACATTGCACAAGATGTTTAGATCTAAGGTTGATATGCCTCCTAAAACAAAGCTTTAATAATAATAATAAGTCTACCAGTTCCTATTTTATTTTTCCAAATATCGTACCACTTGTCATCTGCGCCATTTGTTTGCTTTAGCTTAATCAACCTAAAATGATTGCCTAACATAATCTTCTCACTTCATGAAGGAATAATGGGTTTTATAAGAATGGGATTCTGTACTCTGTTCTTGCACAAGCAGTCATCACTACGTGGGTGCTTTCAGAAAATATGAACAATCAATATGTTCAGGAATGATCAGATCGTATGGATGTTCTGCATTCGCTTAGCCTATCAATTCTGAGTCATGCAAGCGCAGATGCCGCCCACGCCAACTGTTGTCTGCATGGCCCTTGGCCATATATGGCGATCATTCATTTGATGTGACTAATCAATTTGACAAAGATCATACCAATATAAGTAGACAACAATCGAGAACAAATAAAATCATTTTATTTGAATATTACAAACGTCACAGGATACACACGCATATATCAGTGATACATTTGGTCCAGCCAAATGCAATAGAGTATAACCCCTTACATAATGTAAATTGTAGCGTACTACTACAATGTGTATACAGAGAAGTTTCAAAATTCATTGAATCTGACACTTCTCAATGGATTTACGTTTTGTTGCACGTGCTCCAAGTACATGCTGCAAGTCACTGGTGAAGCTAGGACGGCGTGCGGTTGGTTGCACCGCGCCGCAGGGCGCCTGAAGTCCAAGCGCACGACTCCAACTCTTAACTTGTTGGCTATTGCGCAAGGACTGTAAATTATCGATGGATATCGTTCGGTGTAGTGCCGGACATATTTCGGTGGGTAGTCCACCAAGCCTAGCAAGAGCTCCAAACATCTCTTCGAGTCCAGTGCAATCTTTAGCTGAGATTTCGAATAGTTTAGAATCGTCACTAAGGAAATCACCCATCTCAGACCGGCTAATGTCTCTCTTTGCATCCAAGTCAACTTTGTTTCCGCAGATCAAAATTGGCACTCTGGCCGTGTCTTTCAATTTCATTAGCTTTGTCTTGGCAGCTATAATTTCGTTTCGCAGCGCACAGACCTCCTTGAATGACTCTCTGTCATCCACGCTAAAGACAAGAAGAAATATATCACCTATTGAAAGAAAAAAAAAGAAGTTATTTAGTACCAAATACACATTTAACAGAGCATTTAGGGAACCAATGTTCAAGGCTTTTAAAATGTTATAGGCTCACCTGTCAATATGGATAGGCGCCGTTTTGCGGGAAAGTCCCGTTCTCCTGCTGCTTCCAAAATATCCATCTGGTAAGCTTTCCCTCTTATGTGGTATAGCTTTCTGTGGAAATCTTCGGCTGTGGGCTCATAATGCTCCTCAAAGTCATCATTCAAGAATCGCCGCAGTATGTTTGTCTTGCCCACTTTTGGTGCACCAAGCACAACAACGCGTCGACAGTTCCTCTGATTGACTAAGTGCATCTCCGCTTCTTGGGTCTGGACATTGAGATCCAACGCAGCTAATGTTTCATCTGATTTATGGAATCGATCGGTTGAAGGATGCCGACAGCCAGTGCTGGAGGATCTGACAGCTATATTCTTATCATGTTGTCTCCACCGCGCTTTAACAGTTTTAATAATGCCCATACTAGCTTTGGATATGTTAGAGACTTTGGTGTCACTTGACAGGAGTTGGATGTTGCTTTTCAATTGGAAACGGTTCGGGGATAACCCGCCGCTTGACTTTGATCTTGGGATTATCTTTTTATCTTTGATGCATAACGGGATATGCCTGGTACGAGAGCTGCAAGTGTTGGAGATGCCATCCACGGAAAGATAAACCTTCTCAGTTACGTTCACCTCCATCTCCCTCTCTGGCACCGGTATCATCTGGATCCTACTGGACCTGTTGCGTCTTGATTTGCAGCATGTGCGCGTGGAGAATAGGTCCGTTGTCCGTGCACCAGCTCTTTATAGACCGACTGCAAGCGTCGAAACTACGTCATATGTGTCAAGAGTCAGCTCCTTTTATAGCATTGTTCTCTAGGGACTTAATGTTTTCCGAAAAAAAAAGGTCTAACAAATATTACCTAATATTTTCTAGTTCTAACACATTTAACCAGGTAAATTGACTGAGAACAAGTAATATTTTAGCAACGAACTGGATTATGATACATCCAAAATGTAAACATTTATACAGGTTAGTAAGTTAGTAGTAATTAACAACAAACGACAAATTAAATAATTAGACTTAAGAGAGTTGACACAATGTCATTTTCAGAAACAAGAACACTAAATTACAAATATGGCTTCTATTTTTCTCTTGAAACGAGAGATGGAAACAAATGAGTCAAGCTTCAATGTGTGTTGCAGCTCTTTTACCTAGTTCAATATTTGCCCGAGGGACGTCTAATACTAAATCTACCTGAGCTCGAGTATTATAATTGGTGTGTCTAACATTTAAGAGACATGTAAGGTAAAAAGGTAAACAAATAATAAACAATGTTGCCCCCTCCTATGCTAAGGATGTAAAACCTTTCTTTATGAAATCACAGTGATGTGTTCTGAAAGGATCACCCGTAAAATAAAGCGGAGTGTACAAAGGAAATTAGAATCTAAAGGCTTTAGTGTTAAGGCAGCAGCATGCACATACATTAAATCACCATAGTCAATTACTGACATACAGTATATGTATATATGTCAGTGATTGACTATGGTCAGTGATTAACTATATTTATTGACTATATATATATATATATATATATATATATATATATATATATATATATATATATATATATATCGTCAATACATACTACAAAAACAGTATTTCTTGATATACCAATGTCCCAGTCATTAGTGAGTTTAAATATATATATATATATATATATATATATATATATATATATATATATATATATATTTATATATATATATATATTTATATATATATATATATATATATATATATATATATATATATATATATATATATATATATATATATATATATATATACTAAACTCACTGATGACTGGAACCTTGGATTCAAAAACTACTGTTGAACAAAAGGATATCCTTGATACTGCTCTCTCTGCTTGCAACTCTCAGGCGGCGAATAGCAACCTGCATTTCGTACGCATAACAATAAAGAAAAGTGTGCCATGAAGAGGATTGCCATGTACTTTGGGTGCAAGTCGTCCATGCACTTAGCATGATCAGCCCACCCTTTCTCTAGTCTTTTCCATATGCTAAAGAAGAGACATTCATCGTCATAGCCTATAAATAGGATCTGGCCTATAACACAGGGATGTTCAGATAACTTTCTGCTCATTTTCTGTAAAAATTAGTAATTGGCCGAAACTACCAGCATTTTATGATAAGGGTGATGCTATAATTTAAACTTAAGTCTAAATATTAAACTTTTGCGCATTGGTTCACATTGATAATGTTCTCTGTCCATGATCAAATGTTGACCATTCCTGAGGTGTGATGGAAATTGGCAAGAAAGAATGATTGGTAAAAAAAAAATACATGTCCAAACTACATTTTATTTCAAATAATATTTTGAACTATAGGCCAGGGATTAAGCTATGGAAGGTGGACCCTGACCTTAGTTTGATTGTGCGAGTTCCAACCCATGCAAGTATACCCTTGTATTTTCAATCTAATACAGTATATTGTGGCTGTTTGTAAAAAAACAAAGCTTAGTTTGTATATTTCTACAACTGTTATAAAACGAAGATATCTGACCAGACAATGGGTATATTTAGGACTGTGTGAATATCCGATGTGTGGGTAGTGGGATAACCCTGTTTCCTCACTTGGGATGGATGGTGCGTCCATCTCACTGCCCACGTCCTTTTCATGGACGCATGAAGGAGTGTAATGGAACACCATTCCACGTGTTACATCTCTGCTTGCTGTGGTTCTGTAATGGACACCACAGTCATTTGCTGTCCTCTCCAATTAAATTGATTGTTCTTCCAGGTTTGTTAATTGACGGTATGTGGAAATGCGCTTGTCCATAATTGCACTAGATTTCGCGCATACAGCTAAGTGGAATGAAACTGCAGACAGACAGGCAACATTAGGTGAAACAATTTCAGTGTTATACTACATTAAAGGCCTGCCCGTGTTCTCAGCTCATGTTACCTGTGCATGCGAGCCTCTCTGTGCTCGAATGATCACGACTACCCTGCCCTGCTTCTAAGACTGAACAGCTCAAGTGTTGCCTGATTACTAATACTGATGTCTTCATCTGGAGAACCAAGCAAGGTGTGCATGGTACATTGTTTGTTACAGTGCCACATCATTGCCATGTAGATGAGTAAAGACCGAAATGATCATTCGGTCACATGGAGTTAACATAACGCTCATATGTGTTTATTTGCCCACTCTCTAGCTTTGGGTTTCTTACTAACTGTTGCTGTCAAGACATGATGACTAAATATGCCATGTGTGGGCATAAAGAAATGCTAAAAAGCTAAAAGACTGGACAAATCTTATCTTTTGATGGAGGGGTTACATGTGGGCAGAAAAACAGGTTTGTGCTGCCTTGTAAAAGGCTTCTGTACGAACAAAAGACAGCCCTGCTTACTCACCACCAAACCAGCCATATCCCCAAGGCCACTCTGAATGATTGAGATAGCCTACTTGAGTTCCTTTCAGCACATACCCAGCTACTGGAAACATGGGATGAATGTACTAGAGGAGGTAGAAACCTATTGCCATGGAGACAGCTGTACTGTTTGCGACATCTCAAGCCCAGAGTAGCCTTCTAGAGGAGCTCAGAATGTCCCTAAAAATGGTGTAATCATAACCAAGATATAATCTAAACACTAGCGCAGAAATCACAGGTAGAAAATTGTTCTTGTAATATTAAAGGAACCACTTCCAGGTCCATATAATATGTATTTCTTGTTTCAGAGAATAAAGAGGGTAGCTGATTATCCTATGAACAGTAACACAACTGTACTCTGTTTTGATGATCAGAAGAAAAAAAACATTTTGTTATTGAAGAAATACCCAGGAATATAAATCATCACTAAGTTCCATTAAAGTTAAGAAATCAAACCACATGAGGGCAGCAGAGACAAAAAAAAAAAAAAGCTATGCCGGTGATTTGAGTTGAGAGAATGGGTCTGTGTAAATAGACATTGTTACCTATGAACAGATAGCAGTTTGTATATTCTGTAGCCTGCTTTATCACCTTAAATCCCATTCCCAGGCAAATAACTTCTAGCAGCG
Source organism: Aplochiton taeniatus (assembly GCA_017639675.1). Taxonomy (NCBI): domain Eukaryota; kingdom Metazoa; phylum Chordata; class Actinopteri; order Galaxiiformes; family Galaxiidae; genus Aplochiton; species Aplochiton taeniatus. The sequence continues at coordinate 8,319,491 of CM030183.1, read as the reverse complement.
ATGGTTTCTGTGGTAATGGCTCTGCTTATTCTAGTTCTAGAAATAAGCATAAGCAAGTTTTGGAAGTGAGGTGTTGGAGAGCCTCAGGCTACGACCAGAGTATGACTCGCTGTGTTGAAATCTAAATAAATCTAAATAGTGCAGTTCATCTGTAATATATATATATATATATATATATATATATATATATATATACATATATACAACAGCCCCGCATGCCGCAGTTAATTGGTGATTATACAATAAATGAATCTACAAGCCGATATGTAAATTACATTTCCCTTCTTCGTGCATGTATAAGCAAAGTCTGCCATTGTGAAGCTATAGCCAATGTCCCTCTATACAATATTCATACTCAACGAGCTAGATCATGGACTGTCCCAACCATTTTTCCTTTTGCTATTGCATACTGTGGAACTACCCTGAAACATTTCCCTCTTTCTGTTGTCCTATTGATTTTATATGAACATGGGTATATCTCTTTCTCTCTCTTTCCCTCTTGGTCTCTCGGTCTCTCTCATGTGCACTGCAGATGATGAAGATACGTAAGTCTAAAATGGGCATCTGTGTGTTGGGTATTCTCCTTTTTTGTTTTTGTTTTCTGTCAGTTTCCCTGTTATATTATGTGTTGTAAATAAGGATGTGTTTTGTACTCTCTTGGATTAATAAAGACCATCTAAAAGTCAACGTCTCTCTCTCTCCCTCCCTCTCTCTCTCCATGAATCTGCTACCTGTGATGTCACTGTCTGGTATAGCTCGTTGTGCCCACACCCTCCACCCCACCCCCCACCCCCCCCACCCCACCCCCCCACCACCACCACCACCAGTATGTCCCCTGCAATGCCGTCATCAGGCTTTGGTTGGGAAACAAAGACAGCTAAGGAATCTGTTTTAGACACACAAAAAAAAACAGCGGTGATACAGAGGAGTGAAACCCAGGGGTGTGATGACAATCCAAATTATCTTTTTACTGAACGGTGTATATGACAAACTTTGCGGAGTCACAGGTTCAACAAGTACCATGCCTTTTTCTTTTGCTTAAGCCTGATTCACAAACCTCTCTCTAGCTAAAAATTTGACGTACGAGATAAGCAAATTACATTTTTTGAGAGTCTTCCTGTGTCTCATTGAATTACTTTTCAATGACCAAAGATGAACCAGACAACAGTCTTTACAATATGCATCTCTGGTATACCATGTTGCTTTTAGGTGAAGCAGGTATTTCCTGAAAATCCTGCTCTCTCCACCCGTCACAAGATGTGAGCTGTTGTTTAGGTAGGGTCATATCCAAAGGGAGTTTTCTTAAATTTTTTTCTAACTCAGACATACTGTGGACTAGAAGACAGAGGTGTGTCTCAAATACTTATTTGATATGTGTTCAGAGGTGAGAGACAGTGATGCTAATTCCCAAAACACTTTTAGCCTGGCTAAGGGTCAATGGAAGGGATACGCCATAGATTTGCTTTGGGCAAAGTAAAGAAGAAGAAAATCTGGGGGAAAGAGAGCAAATATTCTAAGCCTTGTATAATGCATAAGGAAGTGACATCACACATCCCATTAGTGGATATTAATAAGTAAAGAGAATGCAGAGACCAGATGATGAGGCAGTTAGAAGGGAAGGTAAAAGGGAAATGCTCTTTGTATTCCCAGAGGTATTCTAGTGTTTGTACAATGAAGGGAACCATGGGCATCTCAACTGTTTTATAGTGAAATGTTTTTATTAACAGATTCGACAGATTCATAACTATGAATGGATAAGTCACTAAGAAATAATGATAATAATTTATGTTGGTTATAGCTTGGTCATTGGTGGTTGTCCTTGAAAACTCAAAATACAGTCTTTGCCATCTTAATAGGGCCTGTAGACGGCTGACATTGACTACTGTCCGCACTCTGCTGTGTGGTTTTATACACTGCCGCTCCCTTTATTATATTTTTTCATCACAGGCTCTTGCGCCGAGAATGACCCTAGAGGGAGTACTGTTTTTCACTTCGGAAACTAATGGGTTAAAGTCTGACTCGGCAAGCACCGAGCAGCACCCCTCCCTACCCTAGCCTCCCTCCCTCTCCCGTTCCATTTTCAGTGTGTGCTTTAGGGGGGTTGTGCCATCTGCAAACCTAGGGCTTGTGTGTTATTACGTTTTAAGTCATCGGGACGCCAAACTAAGTTCTATATGTGGTGGCTGTTAGCTTAGCATATGGATGCATGATATCAGTCATTTTTTGAGATTCTGGGTCCCTTCAACTTCGCTTTAACAGTTTTACTCAGGTTTGATTACCTATTCCAGGGTTCCTTTCTTGAGAACCCCCCCCCCCCCCGAAAGATGTCGACAGGAGGTATTTTGCTGAAAGAGTGTCCAAGGTGGGACCCAAATGACGCCCAGTGACCGAAGTAAGAGTAAGTATAAAATCATCCGGTTGTGGGATAGTCTTCTTTGGTTTGGGTAGGCCGTAACTTTGATGTCAGAACACAGCTGAGTCACGGTTGTGCACCCTTGTCTTGGCTCTCAGTAGATACGAGAGTCCTTTTTGACGCAATGGGGTCCGGTTTAATAGGCCCATTTTTATAGGAATTTAAAGTTCGCTTTGCTGTCACCAAATGAATGTGCACCTGATGTGTAAATTCGAATTGTCGGACTTGTAGCATTTGGCTTTGTATTGGCTTCTAAATTACCCAAAAAGTTTCTCATGTAATAGAAAATGTTGTCTGGGCATGTGCTGAGCTCAAATATGAACATGTTTATAGCCTACCTGAACTCGACTGCTTCCTTTACTTGAAGATGTTTGGAAACTTTGTAGTAAAGGTTTTTGACGTTGGCTATACTTGAAAACAAGGAAGTTTTTATTCAGCCAACTGACTTGATTATAAACGCATGGTCTGTGCTGGAATGTACTTTAAAGCACCAGTTCTTTATTGAGGCTCTACTTTGGCTGTTATTAGTCCACCTTGCCCTCCATCTTCTCCCAGCTCCCAGGTTGCACTAACTGAACATTTGTATAGATATAGGGTCCAGGTAAAGAATTCCAGGAACCTGGCAGAATTTTGTGTCAGTAGGTGGTAGAAGGGATGAAACCTGGACAGGGCGGGCGTGCGTGTGCGTGTGCGCGTGTGTCTGTCTGTTGAGGGCTTGTGGCCAGCTGACCCAGGGCTGTTAGAATTCTTCTGTCAGTCATCAGTCTATTTCTATCCTCTTACTACAAGGTTTGACATCTTAAGGTAAAACACTGGTTAGTCACCTTTTTATTGATAAGCTATTGTCTAAATTCAAGCTTGCTTGGTAGGTAGGTTTTTAATTAATGAGTTTGAATTGATATTAAAATTAGGCATGACTAAATGATGACTGGAAAGGTACTGGTGTCACTCTGTGCTGCATTTTGTAACATTAAGCAGTTTAATGTAGTTAATTTGCAATACTGTTTAGCAAGTTAACAGGAAAAAAGTTCAAGATCAAGAATGACAATTCGTATGTGTTAGCTTAGCACTGGATCAGATTTTTCTTCCTGGTGTTTTGTTAGGCCTAGTCAATCAGGCCCTACCACTGCTAAATGGTTATGCAATCAGGTCAGAAAAACGGGACGGAACTCATGTTGTGATAACATACATTTCAAAGGGAAAATAGAGTTCTTTTGTTGTGTTTTTTCCCCCAACATCAGGCTATGTGCTTACAGTAAAGTCCCTCTTGCAACTAATATTTGTGTTTCTATACGAGAGAAAAAAATGTGTGCACATATTTGCTTAGGTAGGAAAGATCCAATGTACCTAGCTCCCACAGTTCTCTGCAGTGTCAATGTTAAGTTCTCCCTGGGAAAACAGACCCCAGGTGTTTTGTTTCACTGCTCTGGTTGGGAGGTTTGGAGTTCCTCCTTACTTTTACATCAATGGCTCCTAAATGGGGGGGGGGGGGGGAGTTTACTTGCAAAAGGCCTTTTTTATAACCATGAGCCAGACATGTTTTAGTGATAACAAAATGATAAAGGCCCCTTGACCTCCAGGCCAAGGCAATGTGCTCTCTTATCTGTGTTAAAGTTCAGCTTGTGGCAGTCCTTGTATTGTTACCCCTTGGACTTAATGAACAAATCAGTAGAAGATATTACTGTCTAACTGAGATGTTTACGTCCACCACAGGAACTTACGCACTCATGGACATTTTTTGAAGCTGTTTAGAGAAGGACAATCCCTTGTCGCACTCCCCCCCCCCCCCCCCCCCCCCCGTTTGAACCGATAAGACACCTCACCTTCCCTGAAAAAGCACAGAGGGCTGGCCCACGGCTAAGACTTTCTCCTTCGGTCTCTGAAAACACCGCCGACAACCATGCAGACCTCGTCGCTGCGCCGGCAGGTGAAGAACATGGTCAACAACTACACCGAGGCCGAGATCAAAGTCCGAGAGGCCACCTCCAACGACCCCTGGGGTCCGCCCAGCTCGCTCATGTCCGAGATCGCCGACCTGACCTTCAACGTGGTGGCCTTCACCGAGGTCATGGGCATGATCTGGAAGCGCCTCAACGACCACGGCAAGAACTGGCGCCACGTCTACAAGGCCCTGACGCTGCTGGACTACCTGGCCAAGACGGGCTCGGAGCGCGTGGCCCAGCAGTGCCGGGAGAACATCTACACCATCCAGACCCTCAGGGACTTCCAGTTCACCGACCGAGACGGCCGCGACCAGGGGGTCAACGTCCGGGAGAAGGCCAAGCAGCTGGTCACTCTGATGAGGGACGAGGACAGGCTGAAGCAGGAGAGGACCCAGGCCTTAAAGACGAAGGAGCGCATGGCCGGGGTGGCTGCCGGGATGGGCTCTAGCTCCATGCCACCCCCATACCCAGGGCGCCGCAGCAGCCAGCCCAGCATGACGGCTCTCTACGGGGATGAGTTCAGCAGGTCCAGAGGGTCCCCGACCTCTTTCAACTGTGAGTAATGCACGTAATACACACATGCTTGTTTACACAAACTCACACAGACTTCACACTAACACACAGCGTACCATACTTTTGAACATACTTTACTCTTTCCTTTTCCCCGGATGAAAAAAGAGTAGCACAGGCTTTACTGAGGAAAGCCAAAACACATCTCTCAACATGTACAGTATCATCAGTAAGGAATGCACATGGAGATTTAATCACATCCACTGGCACTCTTTCATTTCATTTTGGGCCTTTTATGTGCATTTTCAGATCTTCTTGAAGGTTTGGGGCAACGTGGTTTTTGGAGTTTTTCTCATTTTTGTAGTACACACATGAAACTATCCCAATTTCATTTTAAATAGTCAAGCTCAAGTGATATTCAGTTGGAATGTTGGTCTTGTGGATACGGCATTATTAGATGGTACGTTGATAGATGTCTGTTCCATAAAAACCTGCTTTGCTTATTCTCTTATCTGTTAGTTGAAATTCAAAAGACGCACAAAGGTTAGCGATGTTCCCTGGCCCCTGGGCTCCAAAGCTAGCACGCCTGTCACTGCTAGCTGTTTTCAGACAAACGGTTACAACAAGCGGCCATTGTGGGTTCGCCGCTCCTATTCAGGCAGGTGCTATTGTGCTCCCAGCAGCTGGACATAAGGACCTTGATAAGGCCCAATGAAGCTCTCCTCCCATTGTCACTCGGGGTTTTTCACATCAAGTGTTTGGTAGTTTCGCTCATGCTCTCCCGTCCTAGTAGTACACCAGCATTCCGCCCATTCTCTCGCTGCCAGTCCAGTCAGCTAAACAGGAATGATAATGGAGAGGAGGCACGTTTTCTGCCTGTCACTGATGGCTCACGTGGACTCGCGGCCGGGGTGGCCATGTTAACTAGTGCTGTCGTCTGTGATGCTGTCTCGGTCCCAGCTAGGACAGTAGACACATGAAACCCACTCAACCCGCTCTGACCACCACAAAGCAAGGCACCATATTTTTGCCTGACTGTATAGTTCCTGACCGCTATCTAGCTAACTGATGCTAGTGAGTGGCCTATGATAGGATGGTGGTCTAGCTCTGTGCTGAGCACAGTCGATAGAGGGTGGGATACCAGACGCGCCCACTTCTCCATATCAGTATTTTCACTTTGTGTTGCGTGGGCAGCCAGTGTACTGAAGTGAGTATGCGAGTTTCGTATGGTAGGGGGAAACATCATGGGACAGGTTTCGGTCGCTGTGTTAATGCTAAACAGCTGGTGTCTCTGGCATGTTTGAGTTTCCCACAGTTCAACGGTAGCCAGAGAGAGAGACATATCTACAGATGTTAAACACTGTCCTTGACCAGTAACCCCTCCCACCAATACATAACCACAGTCCCATTTTCTGTTCTGCTTTATTGGATTTTGCTGCTTGATTTAGCCCCTAATACTTTGTGGTCCAGACACAATGCTACTGTTGAAGACATGAATGTGCAACATTAGGCAAAAGGTCCCTGAGATACTGTAGGTGGCTACTAAATTACACCTTCTTAATTCCATGACTGACTTCACTTGGCCTTCATTTGAGCAGGCGAGGGCTTAATGGAAAAGTATACGCAGCAGAAATTGGAATTAATATTTCACACACTGGAAATTAATTATTTTAATTAAAACGGCTCGGTTTTAATCCATGTTGGCGGTCTTCCAAATAGGCCTAGATGATGGAAACAATTTATCCTTGTTATATTAGACTGACATTCGGGAAAAGTGTGCATATGTGAAAGATTTTTTTGGAGCAAGCATTTGTAAATTCTAGTAAAAAAAAATGTGCAGCAGTTGGGGGGGGAGGGGGGGGGGACAAAGCCTGCTGTAGGAGGAGCCCCTTTCTGGCCTGTCCACCCCTAGTTTCATGGTCTGATGTATGAAGTGGGCAGGGGTCAGGGGGTTGGTTAGTTGCGGCGGCAGCGCTCCGTCCCGCCAGCGTGAATTCCAGCCTAGGCGGGGGGACATTGAGAAGCAGGGCAGTGGAACTGATTGGGGTTCAGATGCCTGTCTGTGCCAACTACCCTACCCAACTACTAGCCTGCTACCCTTTCAAAGCCCCCCTGAGCCGTGACACACGGCCAGGCTTCCAGACTGGTTCGCTGCCAGCTTCCCACCCCACCATCCCCAAACCTGGGCCAGAGTCCTGGAACCCACCCAGGGTAATAGCGTTGCCCCCTCCCCCGTCTATCCTATAAATGCCCCAGACCCTCACACAGGCCCACTATTGTTCCCAGCGAAGGCAGAGTTAGATAGACCATGGACAACAGGCATTGGGCAAGGAATTGGAATGCAAAACCAGGGCCAGATTTTTGCTAGGCTCTGCTCTTGAAATCCAGGCTAGACTGTCTCTTTCTTTGTCCTTTCCCTGTCTCTCTCTCTCCTTTCTCCTACTTTCATCAGGCCGTGTGCCTTTTTTCCACATCGTTCCCTCTCTGCATCCTCCTGTAATGTTCCCTGTCTCTCACACGCTTCCTCTGTCCTTCAGCTTCCTCTTCCTCGCCCCGCGTTGCGACAGAGCTAGAGCAGGCGCGCCCGCAGACCACCGGGGAGGAGGAGCTTCAGCTGCAGCTGGCCCTGGCCATGAGCCGCGAGGAGAGTGAAAAGGTATCTTATTCTGAGAACACACACACACACACACACACACACACACACACACCCTGATCCGACACCAAATAAACGCCATTCCTGACAGTGAGCTAGAGGCTGGTCCACTCCTGCTGCGGACAACCTGCTGCGTGGGAATGCTGTAAACACCTCTGGCTCCCACTCCCTCTCTCAGACAAGCCTAATTCCCTACGGAGCTGCAACGTCTCTCCCACTCGTCCGCACTAAGAGGCCTCCATTTCCCCCCGAACCACTGATAGAAAGCAATATCATGCCCTCGCTATCTCCAAAGCGGTCAATAACACAGCCCCGGCCAATGCTTCGACTAGGGAGCTGGCTGCTGAGTGAATGAGAGGCCAGAAGGGATGTTTGCATCGATCCACTGCTCAGCAGCCTTGGCGCGATGCCAGCCCTCTCGGGTGTCCATGGCAAGGGCACCCAGTGCCCTTTCTTTATGTGCATCGGTATCAAACTGTGTAATAAAAAAATTAAAAAACCCAAAAAACACGGCTAATTCTATTACTACAGTATTACCATCGTTTGATTTCAACTCTCATCTTAGGATGAATGAAAGGGTTCAGTTATGCAAATCAAATCGTATTCTTTTTCAAGTCGTTACTTTTCACTGCCACTTTATTAGTTCATTAGTAGTTGCCCTGACTCCTTCCCCCTCCGCCATAGCCGCCTCCCCCTGTGGACATTGACGAGCAGACCCAGCTGCAGATTGCTTTGAGTCTCAGCAAAGAGGAGGCCATGAAGGTACACAGATGCGAGGGGGGTCCCGGACACACCCATGCATCCCGAAACCCTAACCAAGCCCCTTGATCTCCTCTTACTCCACTTAGTGGGCCCCCACATCCATCCCCGTGTCTCCTTTCTGTGGCTCAGAGTAACACTGCATGCTCTACTCGCCCCCTCTCGCCTGTCCAGCTTTTTATCTGTGGCCAACCTCACCACTGAACAGCAACGTGGCATGCACCTTCTCTCTCTAATCAGACAAGGCTGCCTTCTTCTGTTCCACTAACCAATAGGGCTTCATCTCCCCCCTCCGTGACCAATCGGAGGACAACCGCACCTCTGACCTCTGTGGGTCTATTGGCCAGTCCCTCTGTCAGGGAGAGGCAAAAGGACAGGGTCCTTTGCTGTCGATGCCTTGGCTGGCGTAGGGGTTCTTTTAGAGGAGTGTTGCATGCATGGGATGTATCTTGTGAATGTCATCGCTAGGGCTCTGCATGTAAATTGCGACTGATTTCATTCTCATGGCCACCCCCTGCAGCCGGCCCCGCCTCCTGCCGCCCCCGTGGACATGGATGAAGAGACTCAGCTCCAAATCGCCTTGAGCCTCAGCAAGGAGGAACATCAGCAGGTAGCGTTTGGGGTTTTGTGGGGGGGGGGCCTGCTCCGGACGCCTGTTCTGTTGTCTGATCCTTTAAGTGCTCCCTTAAAGCCTCTCTGCCTTTCTCTCTGTCTGGCCATTCAACTCTCCTTTTATTCCCTTCTCTGAGTCCTCAACACTTTGCGAACGTGTAGCTCCACCTGCTCTTACGGCTTCTCCTATTCACACTTGTTTTTCCTTGTTTTCTCTGCTTCTCCCTGTTCTCTCTTTTTCTCTCCCGCTCCGGCAGCCATGTCTCTCTTTGAAACAGCTTGATTAGTACAAGGAAACCGTTTACTAAACGGTGACCTGTGTGCTTGACTGATCTCTCCCCTCTCTAACCAGAGGGATCTCTGATGTGGCCCACCCTTCCTCCATGTTTGGCTCTTCGACATGTGCTTTGTGTCCGTTCATGCCTTTTTTATGACTGTGTGTTCTGAAGTCATAAAGCCAGTATGGGATCATCGATGTGCTTCGCCCCAAAAGTCCCCTAAACTATGTCTACTGGCGTCAATGCGTCTGTGTGTCTGTTACCAGGAGCAACAGAGTCGCCAGGGAGACGAGTCGTTGCTCCAGAAAGCTCTCGAGGAGAGCAAACGAGAAATGGAGTCCAGAGGAGGCGGGGTAAGAGCTCTTGACACTATTCTCTTCTCTCCCTCTGCTCTCATTACAATAGCCATGTTGTTCCTTATTAGGTCAATGGGTACACCTGTCATACGTAGATACTTTACACATACACGTGAACCAGCTGGAGTTCACTTTTTGCTTGAACATGTCTGTGGTCAATTTATTTTGAGAACAAGGAAATGAGAAATGAGAATGACATGCTACATTCATAAACTGTACATTCCCTATTATTATTGCAGCCGTCAAACAAGATCTCTTGTGAAAATGAAAGCAGGGCTTCGCAGGGTATAAAGGAAGTGCATTATAAAAATAAAATAAAAACCTGAAGGTTGTAGCTCTGTGATGTAGCCTTAATACAGAAACTAATAGAGACAGAGTCTATCCACCATTTTGGTGGTCTACAGAAATTTGGTTCGAAAACAAAAATGGCAGGTGCTAGAGGAAACTGAAAAAGAATTGCCAAGTTCTGTTCTCTGGCTAGTGCGGTACTTTTCATTTCATGCACCTCACACAAACGCCACGAGCACAAATCTTCATATATCCCCTGAGTCGAGTGGCAGAAAGGATGCACTTGCTTTGAACAAGGAGGCAAATAAAGCAAGAGAAATTGAGCCAAACATAAACAAATTGTCAGATCTGATTCATTGGAGAGAGCACCACAACTTCAAGTGGTTACAAAACATACTTTTAGCCAGTCAATGACACTACACGAAAGGGGTTGCCTTAAAAAAATATCCTTATATTGGTGGTTTAAAATACAACAAAGAATACAATCATCAAATCATCATAATTTCTTGCACAATATATGTGATTTGAGAGCCTTTCCCTTTGTTTCCGTTTCCAGTCTGCTATGATGGACCTGGTCGATGTTTTTGCTGTACCCTCCGATGTGCCCCCTAGTGGCATCCCCTGGGACCTGTCAGGTGGCGACCCCCAACCCCAGGGTGCTGCAGCCGCTCCCGCTAGTCGCCTGCCTGGCTCTGACCCCTGGGACTCACTGGGTGCGTTTGCTTTTCCTACCAGTAAAGGAATCTATATCCTACGCTGTCCCTAGCCCACTGCCTCCCTATTCATATTCTACTGAGTCATACCCAGTCCACCCTCCAGAGGTTCTTGTCGTCACCATTCCTTTGTTTTTACACCACGGTGGATTACGCACTACATTCCTATGTTTGTGATTCATCCGTTCACTCCCACTTTAAAAAACTATATATCGTGCAACCCTATGTGGGCTAAAGGTGGGGATGCTATTTCGTAACAAGAGCTAACAAATCTTTATAGAAAAAATGAAAGTGCGAAAACGCAGTTTAGAGCCTAGAATACTTCTGCTTTGTTCAAGTAGAAGGACGCTCCAACACTCCAGTGTTAGAACCTTCATGGATGGCACCTCCACCCTCCAGCAGCCCTGTCCCACCCTGGAACCAAAGTCATATCCCCCCTGACCCATGGGAAGCCCCGCGGAGCAGCGTACCCGTCTCCATCCCCAATAGCCAAGCCTGGGGTTCCCCTGCCAGAACAGGTGCCTGCATGAAAGCGACAGATCCTAGGCACGTTTTACTGTCAAATGTCTTGTTGTCAACATCTTAACGTCTGGTTTCAGGTTCATCGGGGCCGGACCCATTCTCCTCCCCAGGAGAAAGGAGGGTACCTCCAAGTGCTGCAGAGCCATATTTTCAACGGCCTGGAAGCCCCTCTGGTGAGCTGGGTTATTAGTTTCCTCTTCGTTACCTGCCATCTCTTGCATGCATGCCACCATACTGCCACGTATCTGTCCTCTGGTAGATGGGGACCTGTTTGATGAGGCTATGGACGGAGGCCAGATGAACGTAAATGGGCGAGACCAGAGCAGTCCTGAGCTTTTTGACCTGTCCAGACTCGGGGAGAGCCTGGCTGCCCCCAGCTCTCGGTCCTGTCGAACCCCGGAGTCTTTTCTGGACCCCACGGCTGCCTCACTGGTCGACCTGGACTCCCTGATCCCCGCCAACCCCCCAGCCAAGACCAAGAACCCTTTCCTCTCTGGTAGGAAGCCAATGGCTGGCTCAGCCTGCTCTGGACATTTGAGGCTCAGCTAAATAAGAAAGATAAATCATTATTGCATACCTCTTTCTCTGTTTTTACCCCCCCCCCCCCCCCCTCACCTAACTCTCACCTCCTCTCTTTATCTAGGACTGAGTGCTCCTTCACCGACCAACCCATTCCAAAGTGACCCGCCTCGTCTCACCCTAAACCAGATGCGTCCCAGCTCAACATCTCCGGTGCCCCCAGGCACCTCCCTCCCATACAGTGCCTCCTTGCCCCTTCCTGTTAGCCATCCGCCCGCCAGCCTGCCTTCCTCCCTCACCCACCCTACTCAGCCCAGCCTGGATATGCACATGAACCTGCCACAGCCCTTGTTACCCTTCTCCTCGTCAAGCACTATGGGTTCACAGGCTGACCAGCACAGTCAGAACCCTTTCCTATGAAGTGGAACTGGACTGGACTATAACTGAAAATTGAAAAATGGGAGGGAGGGAGGGAGGGAGGGAGGGAGGGAGGGAGGGGGCGGGTGTGTGTGTGTGTGGGGGGGGGGGGGTTACCATTTTATAGTCTTGGAATGTCAATCTAACCTACGACTCTACTGGACTGAACCGAACTCCTACATTCTAAGGTGTTTTTCTATGGGCTCTTATGTAATCCTCCAACTGCTGGCTGTGCTTATTGCTGTGGCAACCTGTTTGGCTCCTCCTCCTGTGTGTGTAAAAGGAAATACCGGAGAAGGGAATCAAATTGCATCAAATATGGGCAGTAACATACTGGCAAACGTGAATGCTTAATGAAATCAACCACATACAAGACATTGATGCTGACACTGTAGAGTGTTGTAGTTTACTGAACAGCAGTGTTCTGCTTCAAAACCACTGTCGGCATAGCACATGTTGGGCTCGCCTACACTGTTTTTCCTGGCTCTGCTAAGGTGTTTCAATAGCTAAAACCATGTCCAGAATGATCTTTTTAGGCTTCTCAGTTCTCACTGGTCCGGCCGTACACCCTACCCCACTAGTATATCTGTTGAGGTCACGCCAGAGGTACTTTAAATCAAATTGGGAACGTAATGGTGAGATTGCATTGAAGCTGATGCTAATGATGATTAGCATGCTGATGCTAATGATGATTGTTGTATAGCTTGAATCTGCAGTGAAGTGCTGGTGGTCATCACGATTTCTTATTTAGATTATGATTGCATTAGAATTCATTGTGCAAGTCAACCTGTACCTGAACATTTATGAAATCATAGCATTTTCCATCGCTTGTTGCTTATGAAACACTGATTGTCAAATATAAGGGTATAGTTAAGAAACATTACAAATTGCCGTTGCAATCATTCAGTTGGCTTTATTATTGTTTTGACCTGATTTCATATCCTACTGGTGTCATGATTCAATCATTCATCAGAAAAAATGACATAAAAACATATGTACCTTTATAGATGTTAAGCAACAAAAGCACAAATATTGAATTTCTATGTCAAACCTGCCATCTACTGGCCAATACCTGATCAGTCACTGTATACCTAATTTGAATCAATATAATGACCTTTCATAACTGCATCTCTTCTTCTCTTTCCAAAGTTCACACATATTTGTTTTATACAGATCAGTTGTAACTGAATGTAATGAAAAATGAGGTTGGAAGTCAGAAAGGTCAGAGGTCAGAATTGGTAGTCCACGTAAAATTCCCATGAAAGTTCACAGTCAAGCAGTTCTCTTTCTTGAATAGCATATGATGTCTTCTCCGCTCTTGTAATCATTGGGGTTGTCACTCTAAATAGCAGCAGGCCGATGACATCACTAGCTGGTGGTGGAGTCCAGCCAGCACAGCACCTCCTGAAGTCCTTGGCCAGAACGAGCACTGAGTTCCAGCGTTGTAATTGACTGAGTGGCACATGCAATGATGTCATCCATCCTGAAAAGGGACTTCATCTCTACCAGACTCATTGTACAAGGGAGGTCCCTGGGAAATGATTAGAAGGAGAAAATGTCGGTCTCTTGCAGAAATGCAAACAAAGGGAAGCAGTATCGACTGCCTAACTTTTGAAGGAAGAGGGGGGGAAGGGGTGGTGAAAGAAAAGGTTATTAACTTAACTCATACCTGGTTATAGAGTATATAGTAACATTTGACTGTTTTGGATAAAGTATTACCTCTTGTTGAAGAGTACAAGCACAGGGGCTGTGTTGAGTGGCTCAGCAGAGAGAACAGACAGCAGCTGAATACATGAAGAGGCTATCTGGGTGACGTTTGCTGAGTCGACCATGAACTATCAAAGCAAAGAGCATGTCATGCTATGCCACTGGTAACTGTTTACATGTTTTTGTGAGATTCGTTTCTATACCAAGCCATGTGAATAAGTCATCTGACTGTCGGGTCTCAGACGGAATGACAACCATAAAAACTCACTATAACAGAGGAAGACTCAGTGAAGTAGCTCGGCCAGATGGGGCCCATACATCCTCCCAGCTCCCTCACGACTATCTTTTTCCTCTTCAGCGTTAGGTCTGTCAAGTTGGTACCAACCTAAGATAGCGTTGAAAAAGATAAGGTAAACTAATCATGATCTGGCCCACACAGTAATTTTGGCAACGTTCATTGGACACTAATATGTTGGAATTTTTCATCAAGGATTCATCCCTTTTCACAACAAAACACAATACAAAATAAAACATGTACGTCTAGCTAGCAACTACGTTAACATAACAAAGCTTGAGAGCAGATCATACGAATTGTAAAGACAAGACTAGAACTAACTTACACACATTTGTCAAATAATGAGTAATAACACAGTAATAATAATTTACGTTAATCAACATTCGCTCATAACGTTAGCTCACTGTTGGTAGAGTAACTGGGGGTTCTCCCAAGTTAGCTGATCCATCACGCAAACTGACCTGTGAAATACTTTGTTAAGGAATGATTGCAAACATCAAAAAGATCGTAAACTGACGTTAGCTAGCTAAGGTTTCTAAGGACAGTTCGCAAAAAAAAAGCTAGCTATGTTAACATTCACGAGCTAACTATCTAACGTTAGCTAGGATTAGTTAGGTTGGAAGAATTTTATTTTTACACTAAACATTTAATGGGATCTGTATAATCTATAGAATAACAAAAGGATATTCTGCAAACGTTTTAATAAAAGTGTTTTTCCTACACCGGTGGCACCAAGCAGCAAACACATTTCATAACACAGCCTCCTTTGGTACTATGACAACGCTCACAACTGTTTTGATAGGCCACAGTAGGAGTCAGTCGTTGTAATACAACTTCTTATTGGATGTTGTGTTCATTGACGTGACCCGGAATGAAAATATCCAACAAGTCCTAAATCCCTCCATGATTTAGTTTGTTTATGAGGTTGCTGTCAGAGGGCGTGGAAGGCGAGTGTTTAGTTTGGCAATTTTTTAATCTGCAAGACTTCTTATCACTGGACTGGCAAAAATAGTCGAACTATTCAAAAGTGCAAACTTTGCCCCAATACAGTTGAGCATGGAAGCAAAGCTAAAGAAAGAGCTCGAGACATCCATGCTCAAATTGACCGGTCATTCTGGAGGGGGATGCATCAGCGAGGGACAGAGCTATGACACTGACAATGGGAGAATATTCGTGAAGATAAATCACAAGAGTCAGGTTCTTCATCACTTTATTACGAATGTCTGATGTTGCTGTAAAATAACATAACAATTCAGCGAGAGCAATATAATTGCTACTCAGAGCATTACAATGGATTTGTTTATGTGTGGTAGGCCAAATAATTCATATGCCCCACACATGATCAAATTCAAGTTCTTCTTGTTACGCTAATATCAGTGTTAAAATTACAAACAACACGCTGTTGTACTCTTCGGCAGTGGTCATTCAATTAAGTGCGAAAAAGTACTCTTAACACGTGTTACTGCATTGTAATCTAACAGATAATCACATCCCACTTCTTATTATATTAAGGCAAAACTGATGTTTGATGGAGAGATGGCAAGCTTAGATGCCATTTTAAGGACGGACACCGTGAAAGTCCCAAAGCCTGTAAAGGTGATCGAGCTTGACACTGGGGGATCTGTGTTGGTGATGGAACATGTGGACATGAGAAGTCTTAACAAGTGAGTGCCGTCCCTAAATAAATGGTGCATCCCTATTGATCAACAATATGTGCATTTAAGAACCTCAACATGTAAAATATTCTAAAACATAGGATTGGCATTGCATGACTGTCCATCATCATCATCGGGTTATATATATACTGTATATACCGTATACAGTGAAGGAAATAATTATTTGATACCTTGCAGATTTTGTAAGTTTGTCCACTGACAAAGAAATGAAAGGTCTATAATTTTAATGGTAGGTTTATTTTAACATTCAGAGATATAATAGAAAAAAGAAATCCAGAAAATCACATTATATAAAATATAGAAATTGATTTGCATTTGATCGTGTGAAATAAGTATTTGATCCCCTACCAACTAGCAAGAATTCTGGCTCCCACAGGCCGGGTATATTAGTCCCCCTCACTCTGAGAAAGTGCTCCTAATTTCAACTTGTTACCAGTATAAGAGACACCTGCCTCAACTCTTTACCTGTATAAAAGACACCTGTCCACAGAATCAAGCAATCAGATTGCAACCTCTCCACCATGGGTAAGACCAAAGAGCTGTCTAAGGACGTCAGGGACAAGATTGTAGACCTGCACAAGGCTGGAATGGGCTACAAGACCATCGGCAAGCAGCTCGGTGAGAAGGAGACAACTGTTGGTGCAATTATTCGAATGTGGAAGAAACACAAAATGTCTCTCAAAAGATCTCTCCTCGTGGGGTATCGATGATCATGAGAAAGGTGAGGGATCAGCCCAGAACTACACGGGAGGAGCTTGTTAATGATCTCAAGGCAGCTGGGACCACAGTCATCAAGAAAACCATTGGTAGTACACTACGCAGGAATGGATTCAAATCCTGCAGCGCCCAAAAGGTCCCCCTGCTCAAGAAGGTACATGTACAGGCCCGTCTGAAGTTTGCCAATGAACACCTGAATGATTCAGAGGAGGCTTGGGAGAAGGTGCTGTGCTCAGATGAGACCAAAATCGAGCTCTTTGGCATCAACTCGACTCTCCGTGTTTGGAGGAAGAGAAATGCTGACTATGACCCCAAGAACACCATCCCCACCGTCAAGCATGGAGGTGGAAACATTATGTTTTGGGGGTGTTTCTCTGCTAAGGGGACAGGACAACATCACCGCATCGAGGGGAGGATGGACAGGGCGACGTACCGTGAAATCTTGGGCGACAACATCCTTCCCTCAGCCAGGACACTGAAAATGGGTAGTGGGTGGGTCTTCCAGCACGACAATGACCCAAAACACACTGCCATGGCCACAAAGGAGTGGCTCAGGAAGAAGCACATTAAGGTCATGGAGTGGCGTAGCCAGTCTCCAGACCTTAATCCCATAGAAAATCTATGGAGGAAGCTGAAGCTTCGAGTTGCCAAACGACAGCCTCAAAACCTTAAGGATTTGGAGAGGATATGCAAAGAGGAGTAGACCAAAATCCCCCGAGATGTGCGCAAACCTGGTAACCAACTACAAGAGACGTCTGACCTCCGTGCTTGCCAACAAGGGTTTCTCCACCAAGTACTAAGTCATGTTGTGCTAGGGGATCAAATACTTAATTCACTCAATCAAATGCAAATCAATGTATATATTTTATATAATGTGATTTTCTGGATTTCTTTTTTTCTATTCTATCTCTGAATGTTAAAATAAACCTACCATTAAAATGATAGACCTTTCATTTCTTTGTCAGTGGACAAACTTACAAAATTTGCAACGGATCAAATAATTATTTCCTTCACTGTATATACTTTTTGCCACAGGTTTTCTGAACAACTGGGTGAGAGTTTAGCTGATATGCATCTTTACAACCAGCGACAGAGGGACAAACAAAACAAAGAGCAGCAAACCATCGGTAATTCATTTTTATAACCACTTTGACTAAATAACCATAATTTTATTTAGCCTGCAAATTAGACAGGAAGAACTAACTGTTTTGTCCATGCTTGAAATATATTTGATCAGTTTTATATCATTGCCTATAACTTATTTACCTCATATATCTACTTAGGAAAAGGGGCTGATCAATCTGAGGTCTGTATCATCGAAAAGTTTGGCTTTCGTGTACCGACATGTTGTGGATACCTTCCTCAGGTACGTTCTCTTACACATGTACTTAATGTATGGAAATAAAACAAATCAACTAGCTGAATTGTCAATGTAAATCTATATTTCCCCTATAAAATAGTAACCTCTCATTTCTCATCTCTTTAGGAAAATGAGTGGCAAAATGATTGGGTGGCCTTTTACTCGCAGCAAAGACTTCAACATCAGCTTAATATGGTGGAGGAATCTTATGGGGACACGGAAGCCAGGGAGTTATGGACACAACTACAGGTAATTGTATTGTTTAATGGATTGTTTAGTAACAACACTCATGGCAATATGTCTGGACAAAGAATATTCTTATTTTGTCACCCTTTGTAATAGCTAAAGATCCCCCGGCTGTTTGCAGATGTGGAGGTGTATCCTGCGTTACTTCACGGAGACCTGTGGGGAGGCAATGTGGCAGAATGCTCAGACGGTCCAATTATTTTTGACCCAGCATCATTTTATGGCCACGCCGAGTATGAGCTGGGTATTTCGGGGATGTTTGGTGGGTTTTCTAGCACTTTCTATTCTGCCTACCATAAGAAAATCCCCAAATCTCCAGGTTTTGCAAAGAGAAACCAGCTTTATCAACTGTTCCACTACCTTAATCATTGGAACCACTTTGGTGGTGGCTACAGAGGTTCGTCTCTGAAGATCATGAAAGACCTAATCAAATGATGATTAAGATGTCCATCAACAGGATTAACAATGCTTCAAAGTCTTATATCAAGTCTTATAGAAAAACATGGACCGAGACAAATTTATAGTCCAAATAAGCTATTGAAAGACTGACCTAAAGTAATGTCTGATGTATTGCATTACAGCAAGATCTCAAAAGTCTTTCCATTAATTTAATTTAAATTCACTACTAAAATGTACAGTATTTTATGCCAAATTATTGTAAATAAAAACGAGCATGTCCCATCGCATAAAGAAATTTTGATTTTGTATAGATTCTAAGATGTACAAAAATAAAGAAAATGATTAATAAAGCCAACATAATGTGGATATTTGAATTAATAGCTGTTTATTTTCTACCAATTTCTGCTGCATGTCTCGTTTGAGATAAAGAATGCCTCCTATCAATGCAATTAACAATGTTGGAGGTATACATTTTTCTTTTACCATGGGGAGTGTTATATCGTATTCTATCTCCATGGGCATACTCTAACTATGTAATTTAAAGTCTTAACATGGCAACCACAATAAAAAAGAGCTCAGTCACACATTAACAGGTGTTACATACGTATATAATATAATAAACTTAATAAACATAGTTAAAAGTATTTAGAGGGTTGTTTTAAACCCCAACTTGATTGGAGTATGTGCTGAGTCAGGTGTACACTTAAGACACTTTTGTGTGTATTTGGTAAACATTGTTTAGTATGATATCACAAACACATTAAAATAACATGTTAATTAACAGTTTTTCTTGTTTTTAACCCAATGACACAACTAAAACGTTTGTAGTACAACATTAATCACCAAAACCAGTTTGCTCAACGTTGACATAAGGTACCAATATTGTGCAACTCCGTCTTCGCTTAACTATTGTCATTTTGGGGGCATGAGAACTTGACAAACAAATTAACCACTGCATTTACTTAGAGAAAGGCATGAGTCCTCTTAAATTAGAAACGCTTTTTAAATGTACCCTCTCGGTCACCGTATCTGAGTAGCAAACAAAGTGAACGTGATGCTGTGGGAATTTTGTCTTCATCAACAGACAAGTGCGACACAACAAATAATAGAAACTCTTTTTTTTTGGGCAAGATTTTTACTGACCAAAGTATTAAGGGTCGTTTACCGACATTAACAATAAAGAAACGCTCTACTGCAAGTTTACTCTAAAGTTAGATAATTTAGCCTACGTTTGCAAGTGCTCAGTGTCTGAAAACCTAGCGAGCTAACGAACGTTAGCTAAACAGACAGAGTCACACCCATTCCACAGCTTGTCTGGTGATTTAGTTTTCATATTTTTGTAGATACTTGTTTCTTTCCAAGGAAGTTTGCTGGACATATATACCTGTTCAGGTCACGTTTTAGCTGCATACCAAACAAAATGACTTTGATAGAAGCAGACAAAAGCATTGCGAATGGAGAGGATGGAGGAGGAGGCGAGCTTGACACTATGGCAGAAACTTGCGTCTTGGCTGGGTTTAGCGAGAGTGATGAGACCCGTGCATTGATCAACAGCTTGCCTGAGGCCTGTGTGGACATTGCGACAACAGAAATTGCTTTTGAAAGATTTTTGGGTAAGAAAGCGAAGACACTCTGCTGTCTAAAATTATTGAATGTATGCGGTTACCACCCAGGACCAATTTGCTTAGCTAATGTTTACATGGCCGGTAAACATCTACAAATCAGTGTAAGTTTGAGCACAAATGCGAATATAAATTGTAAAACAACACTAATGACCCTTTTTTCTTTTGGTAGT
This sequence comes from Aplochiton taeniatus, assembly GCA_017639675.1. NCBI lineage: Eukaryota > Metazoa > Chordata > Actinopteri > Galaxiiformes > Galaxiidae > Aplochiton > Aplochiton taeniatus. The sequence goes on along the minus strand of CM030183.1, from coordinate 8,299,313 downwards.
CATAATGGACCATTATCAGGAGCAGCCACATCTTCTGGATCCACATCTGGGTAACATGAATTGTAACTTCTAGGCCTTAATGAAACCTTTTAATTACTGTGTCAACTTACACACGCTTTTTTTTTATAGAGTGGATGTTGGAGTTATTATTGGAACAAGTAAAAAGTGAAAAGTCCCCTCCTCTGCTAGTCCATCTGAGCTTCAAGTTCCTGTATATCATCTCCAAGGTTAGCCAAGCACAGGCCTTGTGGTAGTTATAGTCAACACTGCCGAGTTTTTGTGTCTAAATGTTACCACACACATGTTTTTGTTCCTTTTCTTATCAGGTCCGAGGTTATAAAATCTTTATGCAGCTCTTCCCTCATGAGGTGGCTGATGTGCACCCAGTCTTAGACTCACTGTCCAGACAGGATCCCAAGGACTCTGAAGTGAGTCTGTGGCCTACCAGCCTACCCTAATGCATCTCTTGCAAGCTTCTTGTCAGGTGTATGAGGATCACAAAGTCAAATACTCTTTTCTTTCCTAAGTCGTGGGAAACCCGCTACATGCTTCTCCTGTGGCTGTCCATGACCTGCCTCATACCCTTTGATTTCTCCCGATTGGACGGCCACCTCAACTCGGACGCAAGTCAGACCAGAGAGTCCACCATGGACCGCATCCTGGGTATGGCAAAGGTAACGCTACTACTGTCAAATGACAAATGACAGCTCTTGTACAAAAGGGCATGAAACATATTTGTCCTTCAGACTTATGCCATTCACATCATAATATGTGCCTTGAAATAGCAAAACCGTGCCGGCTTATTTATTGCCCTTGCTATTTTTGTGTTACGTATTAACTGATATGTGGTTCCTACGGTTATATAACATGTTGGTTCATTTTGTTGTTTCCAGTCCTACCTGACTGTCAGTGACAAATGCAGAGACGCTGCATCGGTTTTGGTGTCAAAGTAAGTGCAAGCATGTTTTGATCACTGCCATCATGGAATTAGAATTAATTTATTGAATTATTGGCAGCAGACTGCTGAACGAAAAGTCAACCATCTTGGTGCCCCAGTCCAAATCCAGATGCAACTTGGCACTCCATTTGTTTTATACCTTCTATCTCTATTGTTACAATTCACTTCGTATCCCAGAAGAGGGCAAGCTTATGTTTTAAATGACAAACTTGATACCACATGATATGTGAGTCAGTTAGGCTAGTGAGTAAGACTAGTCTACACTGAATGGCTTATTGAGTTACAGAGTTTATAATGAATGTGTTAACATTTGCGTTTTTTGCTCAGTACTTGACATGATGGCTTCCGGTTTTTCCACAATATTGTATAGTGCTAGAGACATGTTACATGTTAATGTACCATTTTGAAGACATTATCATTTGTGCTCCGAGAAATAAACTCGTGCATAAATCTTGTGCCAGATAGGTGTGTTGTGATGTCATACACCTAAACTTTTGCTTAGTTTATGTATATGCTGCCCTATGTAATGCCGTCCAAAAATGTGTCTCCAGACTGCCAAACACAAGTAAACACATGCATTGTAAGTTTATGACTGAAGTGCTGTAAGCACATAGACAATGTCATACACAACTGCAACGCAATTCTTGGACATGGGACAAATATCTCTTTTCCTCCCCCCAAACGTGTCGGTTTAGAATGGTAAAATGTACAAAATTCTAGAAGATACAAAGTTACAAGAACACAAGGATTGGAGGCGGTAATTAACTACTTTAACATTAAGATAAGGTCAAATCCGATTAGCCTACTCAGAGCATTTGTCCGAATCCAAATTGATTGTCCTAATGGTATTTGAACAGGTTTGTTACCCGCCCTGATGTGAAGCAGAAACGTCTGGGAGACTTTTTGGACTGGAGCTTTACCACGTTATCTCAGGCTGATGACCTAACCATGCAGGGGATAGTGATGCTAGATGGGGCCCTGCAGTCTCTGGTAAACAAACACTACACCTCAACATACATGCATACATCTCTCTCTCTCTCTCTCTCTCTCTCTCTCTCTCTCTCTCTCTCTCTCTCTCTCTCTCTCTCTCTCTCTCTCTCTCTCTGTCTCTCTCTCTCTCTCTCTCTCTCAGGGAAGACTACAAGCACGGACATGACTTTTTTATGTTTCTATGCCAGTGTGCTTTTTGCAGGTGCCTTGATCTGTGAAGAAAGTTTGACGGAGACTTCAAAGTGCTTCTGTGTTATGCAGAATGGCCTATCAACAGCACTCAGTTAAACAGTAATTGCAGTGATATGTGTAAATTGATACAGGGCTTATGTTTTCCCTATAGAAGCAAAAACTTGTTACTGTTTTTTTTTGTAATCTTATTTCAATACTCTACTATAGTATACACTATTTTGCTTCCCATTCTCAGGTAGCTCTACTTGAAAACAAAAACAAGACCATATATTTACAGTATATTATGGGAACATATGCAAACTTGCATTGCCGGCTTTGAAACCATCTCTCAGTCTCTACATGCCTAATGTAAGAGAGTTGAAACTGGCTGATCTGGTGCCTGGGGCGTTCAAAACGGCCTCAGTGTGTTGTGACTGCCCTCAGGGCTTATACTTGCTCTCAAGTGGTTTGTTCACTGAAGTCGATTTTCAGGTACTCAGATATTTTGGGGGGGAGAGTGCGATGCAGAGGAAAGGTTATGAGGACCTGTGAGGACCTATGATTTAAACCCATGTATGACGCGTCTGGCACCTGGAACCAGGAGGTCGGACCAAAAGAATCATCGGGCTACTATTATGCACTCCTTATTTCTATGGTTACTACCATTCGATGAGTTATTAGGTGGTTGACCGGGAGGTCCTGAGCTCATTCAGTAAAACACCAAACAAAAGCTTAATCTGATCCTGTGGTCTCTGCCCTGTAGGCCCAGCTTTTCAAACACGGCAAGAGAGATGACTTCCTACAGTACGGTATGTGTCCGTCACACACCTGGTTTGAATGATCTGCTTTCAATAGTGTCTACATTTACATACTAAAGGTACGCTGTGTGCGTGTGTTTGCCCAGCCCCTACTGTTCTGCAGTGTTTGGACCAGAGGCGTGTGTCCGACAGCACGGAGGCCACGTTAAGGAAGCTGGGGGTCAAACTGGTCCAGAGACTGGGACTCACCTTTCTCAAACCGCGCCTGGCCAAGTGGAGGTTAATCCAAGTGCTACTTCAAAATCCATTGCTTACCACTGGTGGATATATTTGTATGTGGTTGTGTTGAAACTGTGTGTGTGTGTGTGTGTGTGTGTGTGTGTGTATACTTGTGTGTGATCAGGTACCAGAGGGGGAGCCGTTCCTTGGCAGCAAACCTCTCTATGTCCCAGTCTAACACCGCGATAGAGCCTGTGACGCCTGACATGGAAACTCAAAACCAGGAAGAGGACTATGACATCCCCGAGGAGGTGGAGAATGTCATTGGTCAGCATCTCCTTAACTTGCATGCACTTCCGAACCATATCAATATGTTTTCAAGTCCGATTTGTTCATGCAGTAATTTTCACGTCTTGTTTCAGAGCAACTATTGACAGGTCTGAAAGACAAGGAAACAATCGTCCGCTGGTCTGCTGCCAAGGGGTACTTCTTTCTCACATTCCTATTACATGTTAACCTGGGATGGATGTTGATAGCAGCATAGCAATGTCTTAGATTTACAACAACAAGGAGAAAAGGGGTATTGGGAGGAATTATCTTTACTGGTTTGGACTTCTTTCCCTGACCGATAATATTTCATAACATAGGGTTTGGTTAGTCCAGTACATTAATGTGTCATGGTTGTGTTGTGTAACCCACAGCATTGGGAGGGTGACCGGAAGACTTCCCAAGGAGCTGGCAGATGAGGTGGTTGGATCTGTGCTAGACTGCTTTAGGTAATATAATACCGGAGGCATTTTGGCAGAATATAAGAATTTGTCATCTTATTTATTTAAGGTAGTTTATAATCTCAGTACCTGCATATGACACTTCTCTAATGTTCTTGGCAGCTGTTTCTCCAGTGAACTAAACATGCTCTCTGTGTGTGTGTGTGTGTGTGTGTGTGTGTGTGTGTGTGTGTGTGTGTGTGTGTGTGTGTGCGTGTGTGCGTGTGCGCGTGTGTGCGTGTGTGCGCGCGCGCGTGTTTTTTTTTTTAGTTTCCAAGAGACGGACAACGCCTGGCATGGGGGCTGCTTGGCCCTGGCTGAGCTGGGCAGAAGAGGCCTGCTGCTGCCCTCCCGCCTCCCAGATGGTAGGTCTCTTTGCCCGCCGAGTGTTGTCGTCCAGTCAAATCGAGTCAGATTTATTGGGATAGCACGTTTTTCATAGGTCATTCAATTACATAAGGCAAGCAGAAACATACAAGGAAAAAAAAAAATCGAAATAAATTAAAACAATAGTAATAAGAGAAATACAATTGCGAGGATGTTAAGAAGGAACAATTCAGCGAAAAGCAATCGAGAACGTATACATTTTTAATCTGGAACAAGTCTCCGATCTTCTGGAAGTTGGTTCCAGCTATTTGTTGCACTGTAGCTAAACGCTGCTTCACTTTTTTTTGTTTTTACTCTGGGAATGATAGAAGATGACCCGAGGTGTCTGGAAGGGTCAGATTGCATTAGCATGTCAGTCATTTGGCCCCAAATTATTTCATGACTTGAAGGTGAGCAATGATTCTTTGACACAGAGAGCCAGTGTAGTGATCTGAGTATTGGTGTAACATGTTCATATTTTTTGGTCTTTGTCAAAAGTCTAGTGGCAAGCTGCTGCAGACGTCTAAGCACTGTTTTAGTAAGACCTGAGTGAAGACCATTACATAGTCTAGCCTACTGGTATTGAATGCATTCATATGTTTTTCTAAGTCTTTTTAGGACATGAGGCCTTTGAGTCTTGCTATGTTTCTGAGGTGAAAGTATGCAGATTGTTTTACCGAGTTGATGTGGCTGTTGGAAGTTAGGTCTGAATCAATGACATCATCAAGATTTCCATCTGGGTCCTTAGTTTTCAGAGACATGGTCTCAAGGTGTGTGCTAACTTTTAGCCTTTCCTCTTTACCACCAAAGATAATTTTGCACCGTTTTTTCACTGTTTAGTTGAAGGATATTCTGGCACATCCAGTCATTAACTTGCTAAATGCACTGGCATAGTGAATCTATTGCACAATGGTCATTTGGTAATAAAAGATAGGTCTATTTGAGTGTCATCTGCATAACTAGTAGGAGATGTTTTGCATAATTTGGCCTGGTGGGATGTAAAGGTTGAATGGCGAAGGCCTCAAAATTGACTCCTGGGGGACTCCACTTGTCATATTAGTTTAGATATATAGTTGCCAATGGACACAAAGTAGTTACTGTTTTCTAGATACTACTTAAACCAATTTAAGACAGTTCCAGACAGTTTAACCCACTTTTCCAATCTTTCTAAAAGTATTTTATGGTCAACAGTATCAAAAACAGTGCTACGATCCAGTAACACAAGGATAAAACTCTTGCCAGAGTCAGCATTTAGACGAATGTCATTTAAAACTTGAATAGCAGTTTCATGAATCAGGTCGAAATCCTGATAATGAAATCGTTTAGTTGTCGGAAAACAACTTTCTCGAGTACTTTACTCATAAAGGGCAGGTTTGAAATAGGTATGTAGTGGCTAGGTTCCGATTTTTTGATAGAGGTTTAATAACTGCCGTTTTTAGGCCTTTGTAAAGTTACCTGATGAGAGCGGTTAACTATTTGCATTAAGTCTTACGCTGGGCACTCAAATTCCTTTTTCAAAGAAGCTTATAGACATTACAAGACGCAGACACTGCATTTCCTTTTGAACAATTTTATTTCTTATCAAGTCATTTTGGGGAGTCTTTCTCGATAACACCACCACCTTGTAAAGCGTATTATACAATAGAAAAATGTTGTTCATATTTATAAATATTACACCCTGTACAATCTTTTTCCCCCCTTAACAAACTAATTTAAATTACATCATTGATACATCAACGTGGCAGTGCATACAATGCTTTTTAAAAAAGGTTTCTTCAAGGTATTGGCTCGTTTTCAGTGCTAAACATTTGATCATGACAGTTCCAGGCTCTGGAGCTGTTTTGTGGCAAGGCCTACCATCATGGAAATCACAACGTGTCCTCTAGTCAGTAGATGGGACTGAGTGTGGTTAGCGGCAACGCGCTCTCCTCCTCAGAGCCCGTCCCGACTCCCCCCTCGCCTTGGCTCTCTTGGCCGGTCCGCGTGAAGATGGCTGGTCGCTGCCAGCGCGCTTCTCCCTGCTCCCTTTCGATTTCTGCGCCATCTTGGCGGGGAGTTGGGACGCCTCCGTAACAGCAAGGGCTTGATGACTGGGGTTGGCAGCCGCAGTCGAGCTCTCCGGTGGGATGGCCTCGATACTGCTGACGCTGCGCATGCTGTTTGCGGAGCTGGCACCGGCGAGTTGGCACAGGGCCAGTGCTGCAGTCTGCCTCTGGTGCTCGCCGGGCTCTTTGTCCGGCTGGCTGTTGACAGGCCTCGGCTGAACACACCCCGAGAGGGCCCGTATGGAGCAGTGGTCCGGGCTGGCCGTGGCCGGTCTGAGGCTCAAATTCAGAGGCATCTCCTCTTGGTCCGAACAGCTCCCCCCGCTGGTGGGGAGGTCAGAAGAAGTGACGTCCTTGACCTGGGCCCTGGTTGAGAGATTAAGGGGGGCCATGTCCACATCGGTGTCCTCGTTTTCGTCTTCGGAGGAGGCGTCGTTGCTGTCGTCAGAGACCGATGTAGACAGTTGTCGGCTGTGGTGAGCTAACCTGAGAGACAAAGAGACGGACATGTTTAATTTTTGAACGGAAACGCTTTCGTTCATCGTTCGACTAGTCGTCACGCAACATGCTTGTCTTTACTCACCCTTCTCCTGGTCTGAGTTGCAGCTGGCCACGTGCAGACCCGTCTTTTCTCGAATCCCCTCTGAGAAGCTGCGGTTCCAGGTCGCCGGTTCTTCCTGCCTGGCTGATAGGTCGAGGCTCCCCCAGTAAAGTGTAGTGTGGGGCCTCCGTGTCTCTGGGCCTGTTGGGTGAGCCAGAGGCAGAACAGCCGGTCATGGGGCTCAGGCTGGTGGGCTTGTCCCCTACCTGCTCAGGGCTGCTCTCGTCCTCCGTGCCTCTGCCCTTGAGATCGCTGTGTGGATGAGGGTGAAGATAAAAGTCATAGTCCCTAGGCCCCAGGCCTGCGGCGTACATGCCCAGAGGAGGATACCGGGATCCGTGCAGGGGGAGTGAGAGCTCGGGCTGCCGATACAAGCCGTAAGGCAGAGGGGGTCCAGGGTGCAGGGAGTTGTAGTATCTGTACTGGAACTGGGAGAAGTGCGCCGGGGCTAGCGGTTGAGGCACCACGGGTCTCTGGTGGTGCAGCAAGTCTGAGCGGAAGGAAGGGGACTCTGAGGCCTGGGGGTGGCTTCCTGGCAGGAAGTAGGACGGGTAGAGGGGATGCAAGTTCTGTTCCGACAACCGATAGGCAGAGTACTCAGGAACCATGTGAGGAGGGAGCGGTTTCAGGGGCAGGGTGGCTGCCAAGGTGCCCCAGGAGAAGGCGGGCCCGCTGAAAGCTGGGACAGGCACAGTCGGCTCCTCTGATTGGTGCACGGGGGACTTTGACGCCTCTGTGCCCTCTCGGTTAGGTGTGACTGGGGAGAATGCAGACGGGCGGGGCAGATACTTAGTGTCTTTGTTCTCTCGTTGCTCTGGAGGCCCTGGGCTCGGCCCCGTCCCACTCTGAGCGTCTCTTGTCGCGGGGCTGTCAACTCCAACCCGTTTGGCCTCTCCTTCGTCCCTCCTCTTCGCCTCCTCCACATCCTCGCCCCTTCTGTCCAACACACTTCCCTTTCTTTCGGGGCTGGCCACTGGGAACTCAGCCGCACAGGGTTCATTCAAGGTCACAGGAGAAAGGTTGCCTTTTGCCAGGGGCTTGACCTGTCGGGTTGTTTGGCTGCCCTTTTGAGTCATCAGTGAGATGGAGTTTTTACACAGGTTGTATTTCATGTGGTTGAAGAGATGAGACTTCTCGTTGCAGGTGAAGGGACACTGGAAACACTGGTACTTGAATGGCTTGCCTGCCGGCCTGGGAATGTAGTGGGGCCTCTTTGGCTTGCGCTCTTGAACCGTCTCCATCTTGTTCCACTCTCACTTTCACTGAAAAGACGAGATAAACATGACAGTTTCCTCGTTTGTAAACTACGTTCACACTGACTTGACTGAAGAGGATTATCTTTATTGTTTCACTGAACTGGTTCCGTTGGAGTGAGTCTTGCACCAACATTTTCTTTTTTTTTTATCTCTGTCCTCCATTGCTCAAGCCGGGGGGGATTCATAACACAAAACACGTGGCCTTGGGGCTAATCTCTTCCTGCAACTGTGCAGAGCGCCATTGTGCTACAAAGTAATACAGCAACATACCAAACAATTTTACTGTGTGCCAACCTGACACATGTTAGCATAGAAGAACTCCTGTTTCTCAATCTGCTATCTGCGTAATGGTTGGATGGTAGTGGCTCTAACCACCCACCCCTGTCACTGCTGTTGTCTTTCTCCCTGTCAGCCACCCTCTGTGGGGCAAAGAGTAGTATCTAGGCACAGTGCGCAGAGGTTGGCAGATGGCACTGTAGCCAACCCTGGGGGGGCATGTACAGACGCGCTCCTCTCTCCCCAGTAAACTCTACACTGACGGCGTGGGAACCACAAGCCACTTGCTTCCCATGACTAACACCTGCTGGGTACCTGTCTGATAGTGTGCTGCCTGAAACGCCACATTATTAGTTCATTGGCCCTGCGTACAGAAAGAGATGACTCGTGTTTTGTAACAAGCTACTTCTGAGAAAAAGGGCTCGTTCGTGATACACTAAGATGAACATCGATTACCAGCGAACGAAGGAGCTGTCTGCAGTTTGACATTTCAAACTGCGATTTCTCCCCTTTGCAGTTTGACATTTTAAACTGAGATTTCTTTTTCACGAATCAACTATTCTTAGGCCATTAGTGATTCCTACTTCTGTCTGAAGGACTGTAACGCGCTGTCGCAAGAAGTCGTCGCTCAAGTTTCTCTCCAGGTGTGGTAGCATGCAACGCCACTCCCTTCTTAACTAAAAAATAAAAAAAGACGAATACATCGTTTTGTGTTGTCTTATTGGGAGCTTAAAAAAAAAAAATCCAACACAATCTTTATCAAGGCTAATGTGTTATGTTATGTTATGTTTAAAAATGTATTATGCCAATACCAAACAACGAATGGGTAAACAGCTACAGACAAATTTGTTTTAACATACGTTATACCTAATTTTATGTTCTAGACCAAAACAGTTTTTCTTAGTATTTTTGTCCGTTTAACAAGGCAGTGGAGGTAGCAGGGTTTTAGAATCTGCTGAATAGCAGGTGGCAACAGGTGCGCAATGTGCCTCGTCTCCTCCTAAATGCACCTGCAGCTTCTCTGGGACACATTTCCCAAAAGTGAATAAAATTGTGTTAAGAGTATACATTTTTTTATATATATACACAGTTTCTTTTAAAACATCACTTCCGAACTAATCGGAAACATAAATGTTCAGAACAATAGAGTAAGGAAATGCTGAATATCATCTACAAGGCCAACACTGTTCTCGAAATGAAATGTCTTGATGCTTTCTACAAAAAAAGATCTTACCTGCTCGTAGTTGAACAGAGATCTCTCTCAAGTGTTTGGTCCACAACAGAGCGACTCTTAATTTTCAGCCAGTGGTAGGATCTCAGGGTGAGGTCCTCTAGGTTTTCCGATCCAGTTGGGTTTGTGAGTAGCTGCTTGACTTGCGTTCCTCTCTCATTGGTATTGGCTCCCTAGGGGGCGGGGCTTCAGCCCAAGCAGCAAGGCCCTCAGGCAACATCAAGGCACCTGATATTAGTCAAGCCCCAAGCAACAATTTACATGGTGGGGAAATGGCTCCCTCTTCACTTTTCTGTCCTGTTTGTTTGTTAGAAACACTAAATCAACATTATCGGACACATGGGCAGTATTTAGGCAATAGTTACTGCATTCATTGATTACCATAAATTCTCAACTGATACTGCTGTTCATGTAACGGTCTAAAACAGTTGGTAGCATACAATTTGCATGCTGGCAAATAAGGGTGTCGACAGCAAAACGGTTTACTTAGACTGGGCTTGCTAGCAAAATGGAAATCTGTAGGAAGGGATTTAAATGCTTGTGAGCCATTTAACATTTTCTTCTTATTTATGGCCAAGTTTAAATAAACTGAAATATGGATTTTGTGACGACACTTGACATGCCATTCTATCACATACTTATGCCATTATGCCTTGAGATCTTCTAGTCAATACTCCTCTACCTTACAGTCATAAATGAATACCAGGGCAAGGTTTTCACACTTTAACTCTCATACAGATCCTTTTAGATGTCCCACCTTGATTAGAGTCATCTCTTATAATCACAACCTTGACATTTGTTTATTGCCAAAGCTCATGTTTCAATATGTGTCTCTCAAATCTGTCAACAGGGAGGCTGTTTAAAATAACATTGTTCTCATAACATTAGATCGAACTGTTAGCCATAACTTTTTGTTTTGTTTCCCTCTATCTGTTTTATTATTGTTGAGGTCACCTAATGGGTGTGCCCTGTCTCTTGTTTGACCGTGTAGTTGTCCCCGTGGTGCTAAAGGCCCTGACCTACGAGGAGAAGCGGGGTGCGTGTAGCGTGGGCTCCAACGTGCGAGACGCGGCCTGCTACGTGTGCTGGGCCTTCGCCAGGGCCTACGAGCCCACCGAGCTCACGCCTTTCGTCACTCAGATCGCCAGGTAATCCTCGTCTTCCTCACTTCTTTCCCGCAGTGTGTTCTCCCTTCATCTTGTCAGTCTGCGAGAAGAAAAGTATTGTGCCGCTACCGAACAGTTCAAACGGGGTTAGAGGGTGCTGAAAGCTCTGTCTTCTCAAGTGTTGTTGAACACAAGCTAACCTTCAACGAATACTCTGTCATAACGGAATCTATAACTAAATGCGATTTTATCAGCACCGTGGTTAGGAGATTACATATTTTAGATTGACGTAGCCAGAAAGTAATAACATTTGTAATGCTTAGGCATCACCATTTCCAATTTTAGTTAAAAGCATTAATTCAATACAATAAAATGTCAAGATCAAAAATAGTCCAGAGGGCATTTTTGTGTCTTATTTTATTTGTTTATATGCCGCATGGCTTGCCTTTTTAGCAATTACTACTGCCTCAACCAGTTATTCTATGCCACTGCTGCCATCCCCTCTGCCTCTCTCCGGTTGTCATTGTACTACCTCAGGAACGAGCACTTGTTCTTGGTAGCGCTGAGTTTCCTTTAGTAGTTCTGCGTAATTTTATTTGAATCAGTGCTAGGGTGCATTGACATGTGACCACTAACGCAGAGCTCCCGTTATCAGCAGCATTCTCATCAACACTTTAACAGTGTCTGTGGGACCAACAATTCACCATGACGGCTCCGCGCCATGACAAATATTTGCATTTCACAAGCCCGGGCCTGCTTTGTGTCGCCTCTGCGCCTTCCTATGAAATTCTATCTCTGTCTCTGAGGGCATACACGTCCAACTAGTTTGGAACCTCCACTGGCCGACAGTGTCGAGGTGTCAAGGCTTTTCCTTTGTTCAGAGAAGAACAGTTCCTGGTGTCCCGCTCAGTCATGTGTTGGATGTCTGAGAGGCTTGGCCACCCTGAGAGGGGCGGAGTAGAGGGAGACAGAGAGAGGAGAGGGGCCTGGCTGGCTGAGGTGGGTGACAGTGACAGAGGGTAGAGGTTCTCTCCGGTACTGTGTGTACCCAGTTCAGTCAAAACCTCCATGTCTACTGTATACAGTAATGATTTCATCATCCACCATACATCCTGCCTAGTGTAACATTTAGGATTTTGGGTATACTCAGGAACACATCATATTTTATTAATAATATATATATATATATATATATATATATATATATATATATATATATATATATATATATAATTCTTTTTTTTATTTTTTTATTTTTTATTTTTTTTTTATTGTCCTACTCAGCTTACTTTTCAAAGGCGTTTCAGGTGCAGGTGCCTAGTCTGTTTTGCAGATTACTCACTTGTCTAAGAACAGTCTTCTGCCTCTGAGACACATACGATTACAGCAACAGTGTTCCCTCATGCCACCTCCTTCCCTGCCTACCTGTCTGTCGTGTCTACGTGTGTGGGCCTGTAACCCTGACTGTGCCGACCAGCTCTTTTGCTGCGTCAGTTTGAACGTACCCCAACGCCACCAGCAGCAGCAGCACCCTCCCATTGCCTTTCTTGCTGCACTGCCAGGTTTCGCCTGTTGCTGTAGTTTCGGTCGCCGTTTGACACTGAGGCTTAGGCAAGCTGGGTCCTGTTGCTTATTCATTGCAAGCCTCCCCATGACATCGCCTCTCGGCTCTAGTGTGGCGTTTCACATCACAGCTGCTCTTAGAAAGTAACACGGATTAACGCACACACACACGCTCATGTACTCGCATACACACACACCGACACACCACAACAGTTTCACTGAGTCTGAGTTGAATTGAAAGGCTTAGTGAACCAGACATGCAGCTTGGTATCAACTGAAGGCCCATTGGGATATCTCAGAGGCGTAGTCCTGAGTAGAATCAGAGTGGCATGTCCTCTCATAGCTGCAGGCCGCGGCCAGCTTCAGGTCGTGGTTGCTTTCTGCTAGGAGGCAAGGGAAGCAACTAACGTGAACAAAGCCAAGATCGGTCTCCCAGGCTCTCAGTGGGACTGAATGTGAATCCGGCTGTTCCGTGCTTGCTCGTCCACAAACCCACAGCCTCTGCAACACCGAGGGACAGTTGCATGGGGCAAAAGGGATGTTGTCATCTCGGCTTCATCATAAACAGCTGTCAGGGCTGGAAGGGAGTGTTACTTCTTCATAATTGATTCTGGCACACGGCCATTTCAACCTGCCTTGTTCAGAATCTGGGCTTGTCATGCTGAGGACATTTCCCGAAAGGACAGGATTGGCCTATAGATCAATAGATGTGTTGTGTATATATTTATTTTCCTTTAGAAATCTGTATTATTAGTGCACATTATTGCTTTATGGGTAGAGTGCAGATAAAAAAAGAAAATCGAATACAGTAGACTTCACGTAAATCCATGCAGCATGGTACACGAAGGTAGAGATACAGTAGACCCAATGTCCTCTCATACTGAAGTGTGATGACTATACTAAGGCATTTGATCAGCTCATTTGTTTTACATTGACTGGTCTGTCCATATGTTTTTCAATCCCTAGTGCCCTGCTCATCACCACCGTGTTCGACAGAAATCTCAACTGCCGCAGAGCTGCGTCAGTAAGTAGTGTCTTTGATGAGTTACCTAAAGAAAATCATGTCTGCGATTCGCTGTTGCTTTCAAGTCCACCTGGAGATCGTCAAATTGTATACCCTTTCTCCTTCTCTTCTAGGCGGCTTTCCAGGAAAATGTCGGAAGACAGGTTTGTGAGCAGGGAGGGTACAATTAGGACCATACAGGTTTCCTGTGACTAACCAGGTTGTTCATAGTTAAAATGGAAATCTTAACTTCTGACTTCTATGTCCATTGAAAGCCAAACAACAGTTACAGTAGTGGCCACCCAGAGCAGACTGGCATCATTATCTAAAGTAACTTGCTCAACAGTTGCTCTCATTTTTGTTATCATATATTTTATATCTCAGGAAAACTAGTGTCCTTTGGCTCTCTTTGGCTGAATGTGTCTCTTGGTTTATCTATGGTGTTCTTCTGCAGGGGACATTTCCGCATGGTATTGACATCGTAACCGCAGCAGACTACTTTGCAGTTGGGAATCTGAATAACTGCTACATGAAAATCAGGCAAGTCATGGAACCAACAGGTGGTTTTTCCATAATAGAATGTCTTGAGGCCTACCCTCAAGCCTTGCAATTTGTACACACATTTGCATACGTAGACACATGCAACAAAACACAACTGTTTACAGTGGCACTGTGCCGGGCACAGTGTTTGTGAACATGGATTATAATGTGTAATGTAAAACAGTGGGCCTTTATAAATACAGGGGATGGTGCTGTTTCTTCTTCCAACGTTAGTTTGTTGGGCATGAATGCTGAAAAGCAACTCCACCAGCCATGCGAGGGTCCACCTCTGAGAATAATGTCACCGGCGTGTTAGTGTCACCTCGAAACATTGTGCAACCACCAATGAAACAATGGGAAAGAAACTAACCCCAGGGCACGAGCTACTGCATGACAGAAAATCACTTATTAAAACGTATCCAATGCAGAAACTTATTTAATGGACACACAATACTATTTCAATTGCTTTTGTTACAGTGTAGGGTAATATAACCATGTCCCGCTTTTTCCTCAGTGTGTACATTGCCAGTTTTCCAGAATACACCAAAGCCATGATTGACCACCTGTTGGCCATGAAGATCAATCATTGGGATGGGTAAGGCACTGTTAGCTCTTTACAACCATAACCCGCTAGTGTGATTTGAGTTTGTGGGATAGTAGCATTTGTACTGAACGGGACAGTGAATCAGTGATGACTGTTTGTGGTAGGGTTATTCGGGAGCTTTCGACCAAAGCGCTCCACAACCTGACGCCTCAAGCTCCTGATTATATGGCTGCCACAGGTAAGCAATGTCACCTTACCTGTTCCCCACTTTAACTTTTTCTTTTTTCTTTTTACAGTGTTCAAAAATCTTTTAGACTAAGGCGTTGCCATATAAATAGCACAATATCGTACATGTTTGTCCCTTTCAGTCCTGCCTCAGCTGTTGCCTATGGCAACGGGTATTGACCTGCATGGTCGCCACGGAGCCATCCTGGCCTGCGCAGAGATCAGCCATGCTCTCTACAAGCTGGGCTCTGAGACCAATAGGTACACATGTACATCTCAAATATCTCAAACTCGCTTGAAAACACATACAGGTTAATACATTCACCTGTAAGTTAATTCTGTGAATGATGTGTATTTTTGTGTGTGCTGTACTATATCCATATCTGATCCATTTAAAGTTAGTTACAGAAACTGTGGTCACCTTGAATGTAGGCAAAAAAATACATTTAGGTGGACCCTTTGCTGAATCATACACTGAAAAAATCTACTTTTGCTTGTGTTAATGCTAGTGCTTCGGTGACAACAGTAAATATACTGTAAATAGATCAGTACAACATAACCATATTTGTGTTGTTAATCTGAATCAATATCACAGTTGTTGCTTTTATCATCCTTACTTCACTTCCTGTGTTCGTCGATCCTGCAGATCATTGGTCGACATGATCTCTGCAGAATGTCTGGATGGACTGAGGGAAATACACCAGAAGGTTAGTAACGGCCCCTGGTTATCTGTACACTTTCTGTAAACGGATAGCTCTTAGCAGATCTCTGTCAACCCTATCTCCATTTTTACTTCCCTCCAGCTATTTGACAAAAAGCAGTACAGGTAAGTGACCCCCCCCATTCCAAACACTGATACAAAGTCTCACACTTTTGAGCTCTCATACTGTGTGCCTGGCATTAAGATACTGTCTGTATTTGTTAGAAGGTAATGTCGTTGTGACAGCCCTGTTTTTCCTCCTCTTCAGAGGCTTTGGTGGGGAACTGATGAGGCCGGCAGGTGAGTATTTAAAAAGGCCCTTGCTACACGATGGAGAGAACTCCTGCATGGACCTGCTGCAGTACAGCCCTTCACGGCTTATAAGGGTAGAAAGGCAAAAGCCCAACAAATAACCTCTTGTCTCTTTCTTCTGCAGTGTGTGCCCTCATTGAAAAGATGTCTCTCTCCAAGATGCCTTTTAAGGACGACACTGTCCCCGGTGGGTTTGATAAGAGTTTTCGATAGATTACGTTATGAGACTGCGGGGGTTTGAAAGGAGTCTGTGAGTCTACAGACTAGTCACTGTGTATCTCACAAGTGAACGAGGTGGAAGTAGTAGTAGTAGTGGTGGTGGTGGTGGTAGTACTACTAGTAGTAGCAGCAGCACGGGTCTGACATTCTTAACTGTGCGTTCCAGCTGGCTGGCAGTGGCTGATCGACGACAGCTTGAAGAGCCTGTACCTCATGTCCTCTGGAGTTAGGGACAGCATCCAGGTACGGCTTTGGCTCACGGAAGAGCCACCGACACCCCCCACCTCCTGTGTGTGTGTGTGTGTGTGTGTGTGTGTGTGTGTGTGTGTGTGTGTGTGTGTGTGTGTGTGTGTGTGTGTGTGTGTGTGTGTGTGTGTCTCTGACCGTGTGTTCCTCCCACCTGTAGGAGGCTGTCATCTCCGCACTGGGGGCTCTGTGTGAGGAACACTACCAGACCCAGCCAGGCCAGGCGGACACTCGGATGCAGGGTGAGGGGCTACGGTGTTACAAATACGCTCGCAATGATAGTGCAGTGTTGGCTTACCTACTTAAGTGTGTGTGTGTGTGTGTGTTATCTGTGTGTGTGGGTCCGGGGGGGCAGAGGTGCTGGTGTCCCAGTACATCGCGGGGCTGCAGAGTCCCGAGGTGCTGACGCGCTGCGGCTGCTGTCTGGCCCTGGGCTGCCTCCCTCGCTTCATGATCCGGGGCAAACTGCAGCAGGTGGGTTCCTCCCTCTCCTCTCCTCCCTTCAAGTACAACACTGGAGATTACTGGAAACGACTGGAGATCGGAAAAGGAACTGTAGACCTGCGTTGATCCTGAATGAAATGTCAGCTGCCACAGCAGCCAACCCCATTGTAAAACACTAGGGTATAGGCGAGGGGGAAGAGGGAACAGGGGGCCCATGAGGTAACAGGGCGTGTGGGTTTGTGTGCGTTAGATTCTGGACGGCCTCCAGCAGCTGTGTGCCGTCTCCCAGAGGGAGGAGCGCTTCACCGAGGCTAGGAGGGACGCCGTCCGAGCCGTGGCACAGTGAGTCCCGTCCTCCCCTCCGTTCTCTCCTTTTTTTTCCCCTCTCCTCTTTTCTCGATCAGCCGTCGTTCTTCGGCTACTCTCTCCTCGCCCCCCCGACATCTCTCCAAAATGTCTTTGCTCCCTCCTCCCGGTGTTCTCTGCCGTTCCCATGCTTCTGCGCTGTTGTTTTTGGTCTGCCAGCTTAACCTGTTCATTGCAGCGTAGGCAGGCCGGGTGTTCAGGCCTGAGCAAACAGACACTGCCTATACCTGCAGGACCTGATTGACGCGTCTGTCATCCACTCGCCGGGCTGCGTCTTTATTCGCCTTGCGCAAGTCCCTCTCCAGGCTCAATGTTTATCTGATTTCCCCCTTTGACTAAACAACCCCCTTTCTCTTTCTTTCCCCCTCCGTCCTCAGGGTGTGTGTGAAGGCCGGCGTGTGCGCCCAGGGCCCCCCCGACGCGGCGCTGTGCGTGGCCAACGTGCCCGCGGTGTACGCCGTCCTCCTGGGCTGCATGAGCGACTACACCACGGACAGCCGGGGGGACGTGGGCTCCTGGTGAGTGGCGGAACCCTGCCCCCGAGGGCCTGGAATGTTCCCTTCCCAAGACAGCCCCCGGGCCACACTTACCTGGCTGGCTGGCACGCCGCAAGCACCTCCCAGCTGGAATGTCACCCGGCGTGTCACCTTGTCCTCATTGTGGCATTGTGGTCTGTCTTTCTAGAACTGTTTTCTTTCTGTTTCTGTTTTTTATTTATTTATTATTTTTGAATTTTTCGTATTTTTTCTTCTTAAAATCTTAGTCTTTTGAAGTGATTTTGTCACGTGGGAGACTGTATGTTTTCTGGTTAACAGCTTTTTTTTGGTTTTTGTATGAACAGTGGCGGGTTAATAATAATGCTTTGAATTCACTCCTTTTAGTGTGTGGATAAATAGGGAGACATTACATCTGTCACTTAGTGTTTTACTGCTCCCCTCTGCAACTGCTTCCAGTTTTAGCGTTGCCTAACTGTTGCACCTCAGCCAGGGTGTGGGCCTTTAGAACTGCCTCCGCCATTACCATATCGCATAAACAAACGCTGGCCTCCGGGGGCGCCGGCTGACTTTGAATATCCCATAGCAACCAGAGTGACATTTAAAATGGCCCCAGGACGGCAGCGTGTGTGCGTGTACGGGCGCGCGTCGGTGGGCCTGCCAGGTTGGCTTCCACGTATCTCTTCTCCAGGTTTACCCAACCCCGTGCTTCTCTCTCTCTCTCTCTCTCTCTCTCTCTCTCTCTCTCTCTCTCTCTCTCTCTCTCTCTCTCTCTCTCTCTCTCTCTCTCTCTCTCTCTCTGTCCCCAGGGTAAGAGAGGCCACCATGAGCAGCCTGATGGAGGTGACCCTGCTGGTGGCCAGCGGTGCTCCAGAGCTCCTGTCTCCGGACCTGTGAGTACACCATACGCGCCGACCCCCACAGCTGATTCAGGGTGAAGGGGGCGGTGGCTCGCCTCCTCCAAAAGCCTCAAGTGTTTCGCTTCCAAATGTCCTTGGGGTTACGTTGGGGTAATCCATGCAAATACCCAGAGGCAGCCCCAGACATGCTCTTTCATGGCTGGCCTAGGGGGAGTGACGTGGATGACAGAGCCGCGTGACAGAGTAGAGCCTGTCTCGGCCCCCCCCCCCCACCCCCCCCCCCCTCCCTCGTTGTGTTTTCCTCATCCCGTCCTCTCTCTCCCCACCCCCAGGGTGAAGCGGACCATGTGCTGCCTGGCCCAGCAGGCGGCCGAGAAGATCGACCGCTACCGGGCCCACGCCGGCGCCGTCTTCCTGCGCCTCCTGCACAGCCAGGAGCCCGCGGTCCCTCACGTCCCCCACCGGGAGGAGCTGCTGAGCATCTTCCCTCCGTGAGTGCCCACCCCCCCCCCGGGGCGACAGGCCGTCCGCCAGCGTCTGTCCTCGTTAACATGTCAGATTAGCTACCTGCCGCCCAGATTACCTTACACTTTAAGCTGAGTTTCGCCCTCCTCAATGTCGTGATTATGAAATGTTTTGCTGTTAAAACTGCCGCTTTGTCAGTTTCTTCTGAACTCACAGACGGGACCCGCCTGGAGGGAAGCGTCACGGTAAACAGGCACTGTTTGGCACCCCCTGAAACGGTGACCTTTTTTTTTTGGGTTTCAGCGAGAAGGCCCTCAGTCTGAACTGGAAAGCTCCGTCGCATGCCTTCCCCCACGTCACCCAGCTGCTGCTGCTGCCCCAGTACCAGTACCACACGCTGCTGGGCCTCACCGTGTCCGTGGGGGGGCTCACCGAGTCCA
The DNA here is from genome assembly GCA_017639675.1 of Aplochiton taeniatus. NCBI lineage: Eukaryota > Metazoa > Chordata > Actinopteri > Galaxiiformes > Galaxiidae > Aplochiton > Aplochiton taeniatus. The sequence continues at coordinate 8,280,148 of CM030183.1, read as the reverse complement.
CGGTACGTCCAGGGGCCGAGCACGCCGGCCAGCACCGGGCTCCTCGTTTACACCGCTCGCCTCTCTGTCCCTGTCTTTCTCTCACTCTCTGTGTCGGTCTCTGTCTGTCTGTGCCTCTATCTCTGTCTGTCTGTCTGTCTGTCTGTCTGTCTGTCTGTCTGTCTGTCTGTCTGTCTGTCTGTCTGTCTGTCTGTCTGTCTGTCTGTCTGTCTGTCTGTCTGTCTGTCTGTCTGTCTGTCTGTCTGTCTGTCTGTCTGTCTGTCTGTCTGTCTGTCTGTCTGTCTGTCTGTCTGTCTGTCTGTCGTCTCTCTCTCTCACTCCCTGTCTCTGTCTCTCTCTCTGTCTCTCTCTCTCTCTCTTCCCATCATGCACTGACCTTGGATCACACCTTAAAGCACCATTTTGTTACCCCCAACTCTTATAATTTTGTGTCACAATGGTGTGACATGTGACAGAAAAGTCTGTTATTTCTGTTTTATGGGAGCCTTAGTTTGAATTTGTATGCTTCACAGGCAATCTGGTATTAGTGGTTTTAGAGGGTGGCTACAGACTTCACAACAACCTTTCTTTGCGTGAGCCCACCATTCATTTGTGTGACGGCGCGCAAAAGTGACTAGAGTTGCAAATCCTTCCTACTCTAATGTCTTTGATTTTGTGAACCTGTAGTGGTTTGGTTATGACAGCTGTTAACCAACAGAGGGTGCTCCATAACCAGGATAGTTTGTATTCTAACCTTCACAGCGCTTTCCAAGAAAAAGGAACCTGACTTTCTCAGGACTTTTATAAACCCACACTACAAGAATCCGGATGTGCTTCCCTTGCCCTGGTCCGCTTTGTCCTTGCAAACAACATGGCGGCACCAGCCTTGGCAGCGAACAAAGACCCTGGGCTCATCCAGAACAAATTGATCTGGACCTGTCGAGAGTTCTACTGGCAGGCCATCCGCTAGCTTTCCCCGACCGAAGCCTCCCGTGGCCCGTGATGGACGACGGCTTCTAAAAAAAAACCTGTCTGTCACTTCCAACTCCAGACCCCCCCCCCCTCCTCCTCCCTCCCTCCACCGTCCCCTCTACCTCTTGCTCCTATCACTCGGCAGGTCCTAGCTGAGCTGTAGGCCCCCCCTGACCCCGTCCTCTCCCCCGCTCTGAAAGCCTATCCCTCCAGTGGGGTCCGGCCCATGGGACACACTCTGGCAGTGATTTCTGGAGCTTTTGCTTGTTACTAGCCGTCGCTAACGTAGAAAAATAAGGGCCAGGCCTTTAATAGGTGCGCGGAGGTTTGTAAAGTTTGACTCCTCTGCCAACAGAGGCTGTAAAACGCTTCCCTAAGAGGCAATCTGCCCCACGCACATCTCCTTTCACTGGATGGACTTGGACCGTGTGTATATATCTGGACTGGGCCAAGACCACGTCCATCCCTGGGCTTAGTGGATGGCCCTCACACAACAACACACACACACACACACACACACACACACACACACACACACACACATAGACACATACAAAACCCATCAACATAGACGCAGAGTAAGCCCCGTGGAATATGGCGGGCTATATTGCCCTGATCGAACCCCCCCCCCCGCCCCCCTTTTCCACAGTGATTTTCAAACTCTCGCAACCAGAGCAGCTCTTCAGAGTGATGACAATCAGAGAAGGCTGATGAGGAACTGCCAGTCAGAGCCACAGACCCTTCACTCCCCCTCGGTTGTTTTGCTGGTATCTAGCAGGTCTTGTTGCTATGTGTGTTACAGCGCGAGCATAACAGTTGGCTTTTGTTGTTGCGCAACGGCTCAGCAGATTTCAGTCTGGCTTGGTCCCGGGGTGATGGAACGGACTCTCGAAATGGTGGAGCAATCAAGGGTCACGCTTTCCCCTCGGTCTGGAATAGAATGCCATGGATGGATCTGATATCGCACGTTATTATCTTCTTGTGTTAATTGCTTTTTAGATAAGAACAGGTTGCTGGCTCTAGTTGGCTGCAGCTCTGCAATTCCTGTGTGAGTGTGAGTGTGAGTGTGAGTGTGAGTGTGAGTGTGAGTGTGAGTGTGAGTGTGAGTGTGAGTGTGAGTGTGAGTGTGAGTGTGAGTGTGAGTGTGAGTGTGAGTGTGAGTGTGAGTGTGAGTGTGAGTGTGAGTGTGAGTGTGAGTGTGAGTGTGAGTGTGAGTGTGAGTGTGAGTGTGAGTGTGAGTGCTTTGGCGTGTGTTGGTGTGTGTGTGTTTGTTTTCGCCAACCGCCAGCCATACTCTGCGCGCGCGTGTGTGCCTATGTGTTTGCTAACTGGTCCGTGTCTTCCCCTCCACAGGTGGGGTTCTCCTCCCAGTCCCTGTTTGATCACCTCAACAAGATCCAACAAGACACGGTGGCCCTGGGCGAGTTTGGAGACACACTGCTGCGCATCTTCAGGGACCACCTGCGCAACGACAGGTGAGATCTCGAGGGGCGGGGGCCGGAGGAGGGGTCCCCCTGCCAGTGCTGGAGCGTGCGCGGTGTGTCAGAGTGTTGTGGGTTGTGACTGGCTGCCTTCCGTCTCGTCGCAGGGTCTCCGTCCCCTTCCTGAAGATGATGGACCAAATGCTGGCCCGGAGCTGCTTCGACGTCTTCACGGCCGAAGAAGAGTTGAGTGTCGCCAACACGCGCCCCTCGTCCGTCCGGGGTTTGGACGGTTGAACGTTAACCGTTAATCTGTTTGTCTCCCCCACAGTCACCCGTTCTGCGTGGACCTGCTGGCTCTCTGCAAGGACGAGATCAAGAAGTCCAAGAACGTTCAGAAGCTGCGCTCCTCTATTGCTGTGTGAGTCCATTTTCCCCCTCTCCTCTCCTCTCCTCCCCCCCCTCCTCAAACTCACTATGTCAGCAGGTGAAGTACGTATACTTTGTTTGGCTTGGCCCGAGCAGCTCCGAACCCCCGTGTCCTTTGAAAGCACGTAAGAGAGAAAGCCCCGCCAGTTCCCACACCCTGTTCCATGTCCTCCCCTCCGCTGTGTGCCGCAGGTTCTGCGGACTGATCCAGTTCCCAGGGGAGGTCAGGCGGAAGGTTCTGCTCCAGCTCCTCATGCTCCTCTGCCACCCCTTCCCCGTGGTAGGTTCTGCCAGCCGCCCCCCGCCCACCAGGGGCAAGCCCAGCTTGCCTTAGGCAGAGCCAGGGTCTCTGTAGGTGGGACCTTTGGCTGACTCAAATCCAACCCCTCACCCGGGGTCTGTTCCCCCGTCTCTAAACCCCGTAGATCCGAAAGACCACGGCTGGCCAGGTGTACGAGATGCTGCTGACCTACGACGACGTCATCGACCCGGGCGTGATGGACGACGTCATGACCCAGCTGAGCGACGCCAACTGGTCAGTGTGCTGAGAGCTCCTTTCACTGTCAGACCACGCTTAATTCTCCCCCCATTTTTAAGATGAGCAACTCCCTTATCATTCCGTTTTGGTTTGTGTCCGTTGATGAACTCGCGTTGTCCTGATTTTTTTCTTTCCCCCGTCAGGGAGAGTGACATAGTCACGGTCAGGACCTACAGGAATCAACTCTGTGACTGGCTAGGATTGCCAAGGCCCCAGCTGGTTGCCACGGTAGCTCTTTGATTGACACACGTTAATTAACCGTTCCAGCTGGTACGATATGAATGTGGAACAAACCATTCCTTTCAGAGTCACAAGCAGGGGTTTGTTTTTGTGTGAGGTCTTGGAAGTTTCTTATTGGTCACAGGCGCTGGCGGGCATGCCTTTGCCAAGCCTTGAATCGCTTTAGTTAGTCATTATAGCTTAATGTGTGCTACTTTGGCAGTTACATTAAGCATTATGAGAATAAACAATTTTGAGGGTAACGATTTAATTGGATTAGTGTCTCCAAATGGAAATATGAAATGTTACCTGTTTTTAGCTCCATGTCACATTTGATTAAACATATTCTGTCTTTCATCAAAAGGGCCCTGTCCAATAGGCACATGGTTCCTCCCAAAGCCATACCCCACATCTCAACAGAGTGGCAGCCTGTTTGCCTGGTGGACACTCGGCACCTCCTGGAGATGTCCGTCTGCTCTACCGTTTTGGAGTATTTGTTGCACTAATGTATGGTGTCCTCAACTGTAACACGAAACTTTGACAAATGAGCTAAGTTATTAGCAAATCACGCCTATACACAGTGTCAATAAACTGACAGCATAACCAAGTATAAAAAAAAAAAATGTCTCATTGTATTTATTTATCTTCTTCTACAGAGAGGATTTTAAATATGTGGGGAATGTGGTGTGTCATCATGAGTACAGACCTGCTCCTGAAGCTGGCTCTAACCGGTACCCACAGGCCAGGGATACGCAGAGTGAAGCCAGTCGAAGTCATTATACTATGGGGAAACCGATGCCATTTAATGGTTAGTGAAGTGTGTGGCCCAGCTAGTGAAGATCAGCGAACCAAGGGGAGGCTAGGGGCTACAGTATCCTACAAAGACCTACTTTCTTCCGCATCACTGGAGGTGCCAGTGGCGGAAGGACCGCCGGGGGCTGATAGCGGAGCCTTTCTCCCCAGCCAGGAGGGCAGGAGCCTGGGTGGCTGCTTCACCGTAGGCCCTCACTCTTCATGGAGCCCAATAGGGGCCACATTGTCTCAGCCAGCACTCAAGTCTGAAACCAACAAAGGTGTGATTGTTGTATGATTTCAGCCCCAGCTGAATGGTTCTTATGACCGTGCGCCAGAAAATTGGGGAGTGGATCTACCGAGCTGGGTCTGTGTCAGGTCCGGCTGTTAACCGCATAATGCACGGTCCCTGAGGCAAGGGCGAAATAATCATTATACTGCAAGGCTTGCTGCAATAAATTCGAGTAATATGATTAATCCTATCAAGCTGTGTTACTGTCTGAGGAAACTGACGTGGTCTGTGGGAACTTTACAATGTACGCGTCCCAAAGTATTTGGCCATAAACCCACTCACAAAATGGCCGATGGAAAATAACAATTTTAATATGGTGGGTTTGGCATTTGGCTATTTCAGTAGATGTGTGTAATGGAGTGTGCTGCTTAAGCGTTAGATCACATCAGAAACAATCTGTTCATTTATAACCGCACAGTTTCTTAGTATTTCATGGTTTATTTCAGATAAAGTCCCTTTTTCATAAAGTCATATTCAGTAACCCAATGAAGTGTTCAGAGTAATGGCATTAGGATTGGCTCCATCCTGGCAACACACGGGGTCATTTCGAGTGATGGCCACAAAATCACACTGGGCACTCCTTAAATGTCTGCATAGACATCCAGTCTTCCAGATCCACAATGCCTTCGTACATGATATCTGGTCAGATGCTTTCGATACAGTGTGTTAGTTTGTTAACCACTGGTGTTCCTGACCGAAGGTTAACTTGTGGCATTATGACATTTCCATTTGTCCTCTGTGAGGACGGGGGTATCAACTAACAACTAATGACTGGCTCCTGAGTTTTCTCCCTCGCAAAAGTGGAGGCAGATTCACCAGTCTCCTCACACCTCACCCTCTCTGTAGGTCTGATTTGGCTTGTTCAGGATTGCTCCATACTCTCCCCATCTAGTAATTCTACTTTAATTAATTCCCAGCGAGATGGAAATTCCTGTTTTTTGTTATTGAAAGAAACGGTTTGTTTCTCTCAGGACGGATTGATGGTAAACCGAGCAGCTTTGCTACAGTGCTCAGGGTAGGGAGGAATGCTAATAATTCGAAAAGGCTTACAGTTCGCCGGCAGTAGCCATGGCGATGCCTCTCACACAATGGTGGCCTTTTAGAGGGATGGATTGAGGAGGGGGCCCGGCCCCTAGTTGACTCGCTCTGGTGTGATATTAGGAAAGACCTCCTTGCACTTTCCACTGTTCTGTTTATTGTGGGATTATGGGGTCCCACAGTGATTTGCCTGACTCACTGATTAAGTGTGGACAGAGTTATGGTGTTCTGATGAAGTCAAGACAGGTTGTTGTAGTTATTTGGGGGATAAATAGATCTCAATGTATTTGATAATTCATTTATTATATTCACAGTGAATCATGCTTCAAAAAAGTGCCTGGATAGTTCCTCCTGGTTTTCTATCACAATGTCCTACCATCAAAATGTTTTAGGTGGCCCGACAAGCCCTTCATTTTATGGAGATGTCAATACTACACGCACACGTATTTCAGGGAACTTCCACATCTCATGATTTTAATTATAGTTTTTTTTTTTTTTTGATTGCTCATTTCCTCCTGCGTCATCTGAATGGTCCTCTGGAGGTTTCTGTCATAGGACAATGTGAGGGATTGTTTTGTTTTTAAGAGGATCATGGCTCTTCTTGGCTCTTTATCTGTTCTAATTTCCCTGATATGAGTCACGGATCGCTATCAGGACAACAAAAGTATGGACAATCCAACTAATTTCCCCCTCACAATCAATGGACCAACTGTGGTGGAAATGGAAGCAAAGATGCCCCTGTTTTCTCTGAAGAAAGCCTTTTGTACACATTACTTTATTGTAATATATGACCACATGCTGCACAATAATCTAAGCGTCTGTTTCAGGTCATTTCATTACATATAGGTCTTAAATAGGACTAAGGGAATAATATCTTAATCTGGGGTAGGTATTGCGCCCGGAGACACAGTGAGTCATTGGATTTTTCCCGGTCGCAGTAAAGCTGAGATATGAATTGGATAATGCCTTTGGCTGTACAACTAGAAGGCCTTTGCCCATTGTTCATGTGTGGCCCTGTGTTTCTTCACGAGACAGCAGAGGAGTTCGTTGTCCCCCAGGTGTTGCTCCCGCTGAGAGTTTCTCTGCATGCCCTCCAACACCTGGCGGAGAAGACATGGCACCTCCAGCTCGTTAAGCCAGCTTGGTTAGCTGGGCCCAGGATCTAATTAGCCTCCGTTTAAAGACCGCATGCTGTGGTACACATATTAGAGATCCTTGGCCTATGGGAGGGTCTTAAGTGCCCAGAAAATGGAGCCTAAATGTTTTACCACAGTGCCACTGGTAAGGTTGCCGTGATGACCGTGCTGTCATTTTGTGGCGTCACAGTTTCCCTCGTGTCGTGTGTCTGTAGATTAGAAACTATTCATATAGAGAAGACGAAGACGCTTGTATTTTGAAGGTGGTAACCCAAAAAATTATCGAGGAGAAAGTGAATCATTTTCGTTTGACAGTGAGTTTGCCCATGCACTATTGACAATTTTTTGGACACCCCTTTTTTTTTTTTTTTTTTTTTACAACAGCAGTCTTATACACAGGATAACTTCACGTTGTCTAACATCTTAAAAAGGTCTAACCTATGCCAGGCCCTTGGCATGGTACAGACAATCTATAAATAATGAGGGTCTGCACATTATAAAAAAGAAAAAGCATTCATAACTTACTGTATGTGTAAAATATAGGAAATTGCAAAAACAGATGTTTGGTAAAAATAACCATATTCCATTATTCGTATTGATTACAAAATGCTAAAGCACAGATATGGTAATGATAGAAATAGCAGAAATGCTATAATCATAAACGTGACAACTGATGCGGTCTCTCATAGGAAGCCACACTCTATACGTTTCTAAAAAGCTGTAATCAAAAGTTGGCCAGGGATGTGCTCCGCCTAGGAAATGACTGTGTTGTTGTTAGGAATTATAGTAATTTGGAGATGGAGGCAGTTGGATGACTTGGGGAACGTGGGCTAATTGCTAAGTTGTGTGCTTTCACAGACCACAGGTGAATGGGCCGTGTCTTTCTATACAAAGTGCACACAGACGGTAATAGGTTATTTAGCTAATTGTGTTAAGAGGTCAGAGGCTGATCGTTACCTGAGTTACAAACGCTCTTGGCCATCATGTCTTGGTAGTGCTCTAGCACCTGAACATTTCTCTCTTTTTTATTTTATTATCTGCCCTCCTTTAAAAACAAGAAAGCACTGTTTGTGCTGGTTTCGGACTAGACGTAATTCAGACCTCGCGTTGATTACCAAAGCCTCTGTGGTGGTGTCTATTGTGTTTGTTTTGTCTGAGTAGCGGCTGGCCTTGTCACAGCCTCCAATTAGCTTCGCTCTCTTATCACTGGTAAGCTGGAGGAGTCGGACCACTGTTATCAGCCCCAGCACCTCCCAGATTCCTCTTACATGATGGAGGGCCTCAGACCCTTCGTGTGTGTGTGTGTGTGTGTGTGTGTGTGTGAGAGAGAGAGAGAGAGAGAGAGAGAAAAAGAGAGAGAGATTATATTATATATTATGATGCAATTTGTTTTACTTCCGTCTGCACATGATGAATGTGTGTTTGTGTGTCTCTGTCTAGCATCTAGATGCTGAAGGAGAGATGCTCTGGTGTTATCTCTGTGTTGGGCGATGGGACGGGGTTGTCAGCCAGCTGGGCGGTTTGGGTTGTGCTGATAGCACGAACCCTGCGAGAGCCCTCTCAAGGCCCTCTGGGGAATGTCTCCCCTCATGTCTGTCTCAACACTCGGACTGCAATTTTCATCAAAGTAAAAGACAGAGCTTACGGTCATCTGGGTCGTCAAGGTCATATGTCAAGATAAATAGGATTTATTCTCACAGTAGCCTGACCCACTGATATAGACTAAATTAAGCCTTGACTGACTGCTCTCTCTCTCTCTCTCTCTCTCTCTCTCTCTCTCTCTCTCTCTCTCTCTCTCTCTCTCTCTCTCTCTCTCTCTCTCTCTCTCTCTCTCTCTCTCTCTCTCTCTCTCTCTCTCTCTCTCACTCACTTACTCCCTATCTGTCCTTCTCTCTTACTCCCTCTCTCTTGCTCACTCACTCCCCCCCCCCCCCCCCCCCCCTCTCTCTCTCTCTCTCTCTCTTTCTCTCTCTCTCTCTCGGTCTCCCTCTCACAGTCTCTGCTTCCCTCGGATTACTCCAGCCGTTCCTATGTTTTTCTTCTCTAAGTTACACTCCTCCAGCCTTCTTCGGTTGGGGCCAGTTCAACCCACACAACTTGGTGCCAGAGTATCACTGCGACCTGAAAATAACTGGCCTTTCCTGGCACGTCCCAGGGCCTCGGCGCTATCGGGTTGCATCCGGAGCAGGCCCGAGAATTCTCGGAGCAGGCGGTTCATCTCACCCGATGCCACTTCCCTGCCTTCGGGGTCACATTGACCCACCTGGGTTTGTAACCGGTCCCCGTTGCACGTTGGCATGTGTCCGCGCTGGCGGTTTCATCACTATGGCCTGGCGAGGACCTCTCTCGGAGTGCCCCCCCCCTCCCCCCTCCCTTCTCTTGGCTGGCCTGTAATCTGAAGAGGGCCTTTGTGTGTCTGTTTGTGGAGCTTGTGGGCTGCCGCCACTGCTGCTGCTGCTGCTGCGGTGCTCCGTACTTCTCGGGTGACTTCATGGGGACAGCAGCTCAGCCTTCAGGGGTCCTGGCCCGGCACCCTCCCGCCTGGCGTGGGGCCAACGTGAGCTCATCCACCCGGCCCGCCGCCGGCTCGCAGGGGTGTCGCTCCCACTCCAACGGCGACCTCCAACGCTAAACCCTGACGCTGGCTAGTGTGAGGCCAGGCCAGGGTCAACGCCAGCCCCCTTTCCCAGCACTCGGCCGGCCAGCGGCTGAGCGGCGGCTGCCTGCCGCCCCCTCGGCGCCCGATGAGCAGCGTGGTGGACTGGGGCCTCTGCTGTTTCCTATGGGGAGGCCCCGTTTGCTCTGGCCACGTGCCAGCAGCGAGCAGCGAGGGACAGGGTCGGGTCAGCTCTCTGGGGTGGTCCTGTGATCGCCGTGCTTGCGTGTGTGTGCGTGCGCGCGCGTGTGTTTCTCATATGTGTGGGAGAGAGGGAGAGATCTGTTTGGAGATATAACTATGGCGCGGTGTTTTGTTTTCGTTTGACTCGTATTATTCTTGCTTTACTGCAAAGCCCTCCATGGACTGTGATCTCTCTATCTCTCCGTCTAGACCTCACCGCGTCTTGGGAATAGGGAGGCCGACAGACAGAGGATGAAGAACTCCACTTGTGACTCATAACGACTATTCCTATGAAGATGGATGTCGGGGCCCTGGTGCTGCTGGGGGGGGGGGGGCAGACTGAGCAGCGGCGTGGCTGGTGTTACCCTGCTCTGTGGGGCTGTGGTGCCGCCATATGATCCATATCAGGGTGACTCAAAAGATCTCTGGAGAGTTGAAGCTTTAATCAGCAGCCTAGGGGAGGCCCCCTCCCAGGGGAGCAGATAACTAACTCTCTCTCTCTCTCTCTCTCTCTCTCTCTCTCTCTCTCTCTCTCTCTCTCTGATTCCATCAGTCCCACTGTTATTCTGTTGCTCAGTCAGAGCCTTGGCTACCCCACTCAATCTGGTCCCAATCTGCATCAGGCACACGTGTGTCAAGGCCAGCCAAGGGTCAGAGCCCGAGATGGAGGAAAACGTATCTCTTAACCCCCCATGTCCCCTCCTTCTCTCTCCTCCTCCTCCTCCTCCACTCCCGTCATGGCCGCCTTCTCCTCCTCCGTGCCCACTCCCACAACAGCTCACCATGTGGAACCCCTTATGCAACTCAAAGGTTTTCCCGGATAATTAAAAGGAGACCTTTTCTTCCCAAACGTTCCCCTCTCAGATGAATGGCTGTTCCCTGGGATCAGGGCGAGACAAGCCACGCCCAGGGTGGGGAGCTGTTCTGAAGGCTACATGGGCAGAGAGCTCAGGGGCCTGAGCTGGGCCTGGGTCAGGACTGCACGCTCAGAGGGTTATGTGAAGCAATACCCGGCACAAGCCCGTTCTGGGACTGTGGGCCCAACTGGATACCCTAACGGAGCTGGGCTCGTAGGGTTAGGCTGCTCCACCAGAGAGGTCAGAGACTCACTGTGGTTGGATGTCAGGGGCCCCACATCAGTTAACCGTTCTCAACGGGAGCATTTGGCCAATTCAAGTTCGCCATTCGTCTCTGTAAGTGCTTTTGACATGATCGACTTTTTTACTATTAGTTCTAGGCCAAAAGGGGTATTTACGTTTGATTTGAATTTTTCCATTGGCTGGGTTGATATTTCATTAAACAGACCTTCAGCTGACATTTTGTTCAACATGAATAGAAAAACAACCATTTTAATGTCAGTCAGACAAGAAAACATGGACGTTTAGTCCAAATACATTCATTCACCTAAATGTATTCAAAAGTATTGCCAACATGAAGGTCGAGAGGGGTTTAGTTCTACATTCATCTCTGAGCAGAGGGAACGGTCTGAGGTAGAGTTAGATGGGTATTATTTCTCCAACCAGCACTTTATTAATAACGCTGCTGTTGCGTTAGAGGAAAAACCCTGATAACATCAGAGTTCAAGAACTGCAGACTAAAATTGTGTTAACACGAGTCATATTTTCCGCTGATGCGCTCCCCTTATCAATTTGCTCATCTGGAAGAGTCAGCTGTCTGGCTGCTCGGAGGACTTTCCACCCAGCCGTATAATGCACGGTTTGTAGGGCCAAAAAGCATGACAACGGCAAACTATTGAATGTGACCAATTGCCATTTTGACTGGGGTCATCGCCCCTAACAATCAGTGGCACTGAGGGTGGATTAGGCATGTGATCGGGGCCACAACTTGGAGGGGGACAGAAGGCTCCAGGGTTATGTCCCAGGTCTTGAACTTGTGATGTGAAATCTGTGGGCCATCCCACATCCTTCAGGCCCCTTTAGAGAGAAGCAGGGATTCAAGAGCCCATCAAAGGACAAATTAGAAGACGTGCAGGCTGTCTCGTTGATTCGCATTGCTCTGTGGGTATTAAGGATCCAGTGTCATATGATGAGAGGAGTGTGCTCAGAGGCATCAGACCCCAGTGCTCCCATATTTCCTGTTGGATAATCCACAATTACACTGGATGACTTCTATCAGTGAAAAACTGGAAGAAAAAACGTTGTTTGTTCTTCTTTTTTCATACCGTTTCAACTGTACCATCCAGGGGTCTGGGTTTAGGGGAAGAATGTTTCAAAGTGCATCGGTGATGTATGCGCTGTTGGCCAGGCCACAGTTGCCATGTTAGTCATTTTTATGAACTTCAGTGAGATCTAAGGCTTCACATTCCTAGCTTTGGTCTGAGCGTATACTGGGTGCGCTGTACCCTGACTCCAATGTTTATACTTTGAAAACCTTTTCCTCCCATTTCCTATCCATCATGACTGACAAAACATGCAACCTCTTTGTAAAATGTTGTTCTTCTGGCGGGATTTTGGGGAAGTGAAAAACGGTTCCTTTTCCTCTTTTTAATATGCCCGTTGTTTGTCTGATTGCAAACTCTCCCGTCTCAGTTGTAGTCGTGGTCTGTGTTTCGTTGAGTTCGGTTAACCTCAGCCAGAGAACTGCAGAAGTCGCTAGTCTAAAGTTGCTTCTCGGTCTGCTGTCTTTCAAAATATCAGAACACCCTTTCCTTTTGAGGTTTTCTGTCCATAATCTGTTGTTATGCTCCTTTTCCAAGTGCTTGCCTTGTCTTTAAGCAGACGCACAAATGACAGGCCGAAAGCTCCGACTTTCAGGTGGTTGAATCATATCCACTCAGCTTAACCCCGGCTTCCTTTGAAATGATCCAGCTGCTCACGCCTCATTTCCTTCCCGCCCGGGCTTAAAAGGACTGACTGTTCTTTGCCAGGCGTGTGTGGGTTATTAACTTGATAAATATCACACTAGCTACAGTACAGAGCCGCTCAGTCATGCCGCTGTTTAGGCTTGAGGACTAACGTACATGGCTTATATAAACAGACCCTACAAAGTTGCCGTGGCCTGACATCGAAGTCAAATGAGCTAACCCACAAATAAAGGCGTCCGCTGTTGATCCATCCACGAGCAGGGATGAAAGTGATTGAGTTTACATACCTTCTTAGCACATCAAGGCGGGCTGTACTTTCAAGCATTGGTAACACGCGGAATGCTTCTGAAATTAATTACGCTCGTCTTACCCCCCCTGACAGTGACGGGGTGCGCGGTGTGAGGGAGAGTAGCGCCGGGGGGGGGGGGTCGGAGGTTGGAGTTTGGAGGGAGCCGGGGGGGGGGGGCGTCTCCTGCGTGCGAGGGATGCCATGCTGCTCTCCCCCACATGGCAGGCCTCAGCCTCTGGTGCGGTCGCTGGCCGCCCTCGGCCTAATAACTAGCTGCTGCTCCAATCAGAGGAATTCAGACATCCGCCCAACCTTCTCCCTATTACTCTATTTTAAGAGCCCTACCGAGGGGGGTGGAATTACACTCCGATAGAGCTTAATCATTTCCATCAGGGACGTGGGCGAGGAGCCGGTGCTCTGCTGGCTGAGCGAAGCCCGCTTTCCATTCGACTCCATGTCCACGCAGCGTTCAGGAGTTTTTTGTTTGTTTGTTTTTTTGTCGAGACCACCACATCAGCTACAATTTCAAGGCAACCTTTTGAAACGAAAAATGATTTGCGTCAACATGGGGGCCAGGGTAAATGTGGGGGGGACTAGTGTGTCGGTGCTGGCAGAGGTTAGCAGACCGAGGACAGAGGACAGTGGAGGAGGTTTTAGTGGTCCACCATCAACTGTCACCCTGGATGAGTCATTCGACTCCAGAAACGTCTCCCTGACACTGGACCTACAGCAGATGATTGTGCGGCCTCTCTATGAACACTGCCTCCCTGTTTAGCCATTTAACCAGCTCGCTTCCTGATGGGTTACACATTGACAAATGTCTTGGGAAGCCAGAAACTCGCACAAACGGTGGTCCTTGTTCTGCACCCTCCCGACATTGATGGTTATCGTATGTCAATGTGCTGTCCCTGTTCTCGCACAGGGCAGCCTCAGGATGTGGCATTCCCCTGGCCATCGATAATCCCGCCCTCTCTTTCCTCCTTTGTCCTCTCCCCTGGCTCTCTTGTGTGTATGTGTGTGTGTGTGTGTGGTTTCGAGGGGGAATTGAAGAGGAAGGAAGACGATGTGCGGTGGCATGGGGGGGGGGGGGGGGGCACTGAAACCGCACGCTTCTGAGAGCAGATCACACCGAGGTTGTGGTGGGAGGATGCTGCAAGGCCGGCTGTGATGTGGTATGCCACTGACACACATGGCCGCCATGTCGCGTCACCGCTTGGGGTGCTTTGGAGTCACCCCCCCCCCGCCCCACTCCCGGGCCCACCGCTGGCCACAAAGCCAGCTTTGAAGGCTGTGGTGGATCGTCCCTCTTCCTGTTCCCCCAGAAGATGCTGCTTGGAGGCTGCCGAGGTGAACCCTTAATGGGCCGACACCCCTCAGACCAGGGCAACGTGCCCACCAGAGCCCTTAGTGCACAGCAACAGGTACGGTCCGTGGAGGGGGTCAGTCCCACGATGTGGAACCAAACCCAAAGCAGCCAGCGAAGGGCCCGTTGCGAAGGGTGCCTCCACCACAAAGATGGCCGAGCAATTTCCATGAGCTAACGTGTCGTAAAAGGGAAATTGCAGGTTACGCTGCCAACACACACACAAATCGAATCCTATAGTTTGTTCATGTCAGAAACGACGTCTCTTCACGATGACAAATATACGTGCAAACCGAATTGTGTGCTGTTGCTGGCCGTCTTCCAGGTGGATCCGTCTGCAGGTCTCTGCCAGTGGCGGTTACTGTTGCTTAACCCCTCCCCGCTCCCACACACACACACACACACACACACACACACACACACACACACTCACACACACACACTGAAACGCACGCTTACACACTCCCTGCAGGCAGTGTGCTGGAGGACAGGGTGTGAGTGAGCGCGGAAACAATAACATGTCGTCCTGTGTGATGCGGTGGGGTGGGATCCATGACAGTAAACACCCGCACAATGACATGGCATGGCCAGCGGCACGGGGCTGCACTCCCAGGACGTGGCTCTGTCTCTGCTGCAGACTACAGTAAGTGTCTGATATAGGTTTAGCAATAGGAACACACGTTCAATTAGGTACACACATTCAATGGCAACATCCTACAATATACTTCCACACATGCATTTACTTGCTTGCTTTTACTTTCACTCGTATCCACACCCGCCCACAGATTTCCCTGCAGCAGGGAGACTGTGCTACTCGGTTGTTTGATGAAGTCGTATGAACTGCCTCTGACAACACACACACACACACACCCGCTCAAGCGCGAGCCTCTCCGACCGAAGGAGACCGCAGTCGGCAGGTAGTTGTAGTCTCCTGTAAGCCTCCCCTAAACCATAATTTGGGCGTGTGGATTTAGTTTTGCTGACAGGTGCTTTCACTCGCCAGCCCAGATAAAGTGCTAATGGGGGGTGGGGGGGGCATGGAGACATGATGCTGGGTGCCAGGTTGCCGTCCCGATGATATCATCACGAAACTCGGAGAGCTTTCGACAAAGCTCCGATTATGTCTTTTTTTTTTTTTTGAAAGGGCAAAGTAATTGCTGACTGGGAGAAGAGTGGGAGGAGTAGGGGCCCTTGAAGGTGTAGGCTTCGTCCACATCCACCCACTGTCTTCTTACACCTGAAAACCTGAATTGGATTGATCCACCTTCTGCGACGAAGGTTCACGACCGCTGCGTCTTGGGTCCACTCGGTAAATTTTGACCCCGGTCCGCGAAACGTTCTGCCCAGGCGTTTTCGTCCGTGTGGTCGTCGACTCTTGTGGCGGCGTGTTGCCAGCGGTGTCCGGCGCGCCGTGAACTCCCAGACAGTGACCTTTGCCCTACCCTGACCCCTTTGACAGCTGAACCCGGCAGCACTAATAGTTAAGCTGGAGTGAAGGTGGTGATCCAGCTGCAGCCATTGAGTCTGCCAGGGAGGCGCTTGGGCTGGAACTGTTCCATTAAATCAGTGAGTCATTACACGTCGTATCACCCGCCAAGGCATCGGGAGTCATACTTTGCCAGTAAAGCGGTAGCTGATGTTATGGCTGCTCCCCTCGGTAATGTTTACAGTCTGAGGTGCCCTTTGACACCTCCCTCCCTCACCGACTCCCTCCATCGAATCCTCTATTTATTAAACAGTTCACCACCTGTCTCCCTGGTTAAGCAGAGGCTGTCTGGGGAATGTGTGTGCCTGCATGTGTGTGTCTGTGTGTGTGTCGACAGCCAGTCCGCCAGGGCAGGCAGAGGGCTGTCTCTGTGGTGGTGGTGGAGGAGACAGGCCGGGGAGAGGCCCTGAAAGGTTAACCACTGGCCTGCTGTGGTCTGGGGCCTGGAGCCTTTTCCACCGGACCCACGGTGGAGGCTGCTGCTGCTGGTTCTCTCATTAGCCTGGCGGCTGCATCCCACTCTCCTCTCCGGCCCTCATTCCGATCCTATGTGCCGGTGGGTTTTTCCTCTGGAATACTGAAATAACCTCTATCCTATTTCTCATTTGATTCAGTCAGAATTCCCCTTCCAACCCGCAGCTGGCTATGGAATGCTCTGCTGGTATCTAGCCCTAATCTCTCTCTCTCTCTCTCTCTCTCTCTCTCTCTCTCTCTCTCTCTCTCTCTCTCTCTCTCTCTCTCTCTCTCTCTCTCTCTCTCTCTCTCTTTCTCTCTCTCTCTCTCTCTCTCCCTCAGGTTCCTCACTTTCTTCACTTTCCATCGCATCTCCCTCTCCCTCTGTCTTTCTGTCGATCTCCATCCTTTCCTTTTTGCTTTATCCTTACCTGTCTTTTTGAGGGTAGTCGTAGGGTGAACGGAGGGAGAAGAGTCCTAGAGTGCCAAAGGTCAAAGACAATTCACGCCAAACGCATACATTTTCAATGGAGAAAGGATCACGTCTATATGGCTAAATTAGGTTTGCACTGTGATTCTCTCGCTCACACTCACAGACATATACTCACCCATGTACATACAATGTTCTCTCTATCCCCTTGACCATAACTCAGACACAGTTATTTCTGTTGTAGCTCAAATCCATCCCTCCCCTCTATTTTGACTAGTCACACTGCAATCAGTGCTACCTCTAAACCCCTTTTTTTTTATCAACGACTGACTTCACATGACGATCAACAAAACAAAACCATTTGATACTGCTCATAGCCTGATGACATGATGATGGCAATGCAGTCGAATCAAAGCAGGTTGCATTCGGAGCTATCAGAGTGGGAAAAAAACGTTTTTGAAACAAATTAGACCTATTGTTGACATGGAGCGACAGAGATTGCAAAAGAAGCAAAACAAAAAAAACTGTGGAAATGAATACCTTTGACAGGCAGAGGGGGTGAGGGCCAGATCCCTGCCAAGCTACCGTCCTCTAGTCCCAGAACAGAACCAGCAGCAGCTGGCCAAGAAAGATTGCTCAGGGGGCCGATACTCGGTAAGCTTAGCAGTTATAAAGTACAACCAAAACTGTGACCCATCTGTTTAAAATGATTTACAGCACAGGACCAGGGTCTCTTCCCCCCCCCCCCCCCCCCCCCCCCCATATTTGCCTTAGGAACAAAGAAAGCTCTGTTCAAGACAAGGAGCCAGTACTGGGAGCAGGTTTATAGGTGGGGTAGGTCAGTTTAGAGGTGCCTGGGTAAACGTAGGCTTCCTCCATGCGTACAGTATGCAAAGCCTGCGATCAGTTCATCCTTTGTGAATTCCCCACCCGCTGTGTTTGAGGGTTAACCAAGTTCTAAGAGAGTTAACCAAGTCAGACTTCCTTGGTTCCAGGCAAAGGTTTATTGTTCTAACCCCTTAGTGCTCTGCAGCCATCGCTTCTATCACCGTGTCAGTATTATATTTAAAAACCACAGCCCCTCATCCCTGCCCTCTCCCTTTCTCCCCACTCATTATGGCCTCCCTCATGTTCTCATGAGCGCATGAAACAAAAGACTCTTAGATGGATTGTCATACGTTCGTCCACAGAGAATCATCTAACACAATTACCGATGGACAACTCCTCTAAACAAGGAGGGCTTGTGCTTTGTCAGACCGCTGGTGCTAGACGGACTAATCCCCCCGTGGCTGTGGCATGAGTGCATTGTTCGAGTCTGTCTTCCCCAACGGGAACAACGGAGTGGTGAGGCCTGAACAAAACGTGGGTCCACGGCCTCGCGAAAGATACACTGGGCTGAGCCCCTGGAAGCATAATCAGCGTTGATCTGTGACACGCCGCCCTCCATGATTCATAACTGCTGTGTGTGTGTGTGTGTGTGTGTGTGTGTGTGTGTGTGTGTGTGTGTGTGTGTGTGTGTGTGTGTGTGTGTGTGTGTGTGTGTGTGTGTGTGTGTGTGTTTCCAAAGAGAGCGTTCCAGTGCTCTGGAGGTGGAAGCACTCGGTGATGCTGGAGCTAAAGTGAACCAGATGTAGTAGAATGGGACATGCTGCATATCTCCGAGCTGAGGTAGCTCTTGCGGTTGGTTGTGCGACCGTAAATTGCGCAAGTGCACACACACACACACACACACACACTTGTACACTCATGGTGCTGTTTTCAAACCGACAGGCAGTTCTTCCTGCCGCAGTCAAAGAGGATGGGTCCCTGGCCGTGTTGTTGGTTGACAGTACAGGTTAACACACAGTTGAATGCTTGGGCTCATCGTAAAAAAAAAAAATTACGTTAACTTTACTCTTCACAACCGCTCACACACATTATTCTGGCAACATCCCTGTCACATTTTGGGAAGAAATGCAAAAAGCAGGTTTGTGCTCAACCTCCGGGGGAATCTTTACATGGTAATGCAGCAAGGGGGAAATACAGTGCTGCCAGCCAGCCACTTTACTGGCCCTGCACTTATCCACACACACAGCAGAGTTTGTCTTGTGTACCTCACACACCCCCTAAGAGATCGAAATAGTTGATTTGTAAATAACATTTTCACTTTGACCATTAACCCTCACTGTGATGATATTTAGGTAATAGCAACAAAGTGCTTTGTGTTATCGTGTTTTGGCATTTGCAGTCAGACGTGGATGTCCCTTGGCGCAAGAGCATGATTGATGCTATTATTGTTGAGGACTTAGGCCAAGATTAATAGTTACTTTGCCTGCCTGCCTCTCTCTCTATTATCCTCTCTCTCTCTCTCTCTCTCTCTCTCTCTCTCTCTCTCTCTCTCTCTTTGTCTTGTTTTCTCTCTCTCATTTCTTTGGCCATATTGAATTTCGCTTTCCCAACCTGAGGCCTTTTTCTTTGGGGCCCGTTGGAATGTTGAGAAATATCAACTTCGGATATGTCTGACCCAGACTGTTTTGGATTCGGAGCTTTTCTTGGCCATTGAGCTGAGCGGCTGGCTTTTAGAGCCAGGTCAGCAGCAACGCCTGATCTTCAGTGGAGAATGGCCTGGTCCCCCCTCCCCCTGCCCCCGGGTCACCAGACAGAGATAGGATCCCTGTGTGCTGAGGAGCACCTCCCTCACAGTCCGAGTGCCCGAGGGCAGAGAGCCGAAACCCGAGAAATCCCCCCTGGGTTTGTGTAGTCCAGACGTGAGCGAGAGACAGAGAAAGGGAGGGACGGAGAGAGAGAGATAGAGAGAGAGAGAGAGAGAGAGAGAGAGAGAGAGAGAGAGAGAGAGAGAGAGAGAGACAGACAGAGAAAGGGAGGGAGAGAGAGACAGAGAGAGACACAGGGAGAGAGATGGAGATAGCGAGAGAGACAGGGACAACGTTATGGTGGTGTCATCCAGAGTGCATGACTTCATGCGTGGCGCAGCTCAGAACGCAGGCATGGAACATCCAGGCTGAGAGACGAGCTGGGACGCTCTGTTGTTGGAGCTGGCCCCCGCTCCCTGAAGCACCATATCAGCACCCGCAAAACAAGAGGGCGCCTGCCAGGCCAACCACCCTACAAAAAACACATCTGTCTCCACCCCCCCCACCCCAGCCCCCCCCCCCACACACACACACACACACACACACACCCCACCCCACCCACCACCACCTAACACATGCAAATGCGACGCTTGAAACTTTGCATGTCCTACCCGGAGCTTTGCATATCCTTCCGGTACACGAGGGCACAGATTTGGAGAGACAGAGGCGTGTGGGTGGGTGTGTGCGTGTGTGTTGGTGTCGTCTGTAGCATGCCCCCCATTTAAAACATGGATTTTTCCAGAAACACCCATTCAATGTGTTACGGAGGAGAACCATTCAGAGTCCTCGGACAAGCCTCAGTCTATCAAAGGCAATCCCATTTGGTTCAGTCAAAATGTAAACATCTCTATGAACTCATTCCCTTCTCTTCCAGTTTCCCGCCCACCTGCCTCCTCCTCCTGGTGCTCCTCTCCACGTTGGCTCGAGCCAAACAGTGAAGCCCCTGCGGTGGACCCTGCCGCCCCTTCCTCGTCCCCACCGTGTCCCCGCCTCCAGCCGCCACGGCTTGGCCTCTGCTGATTAGAACCAGAGGCGCTGGAACGCGAGAGGAAATGTGAGAAAGCCCAGTTTCCACACCGGCCCTGGGTCTGAGTCAACAACCATCCGACGTGAGAGCCAGGGCGGGGGAGGGGCCCAGCAGGGGGGCGAGCGGCGGGGCTCCGTAACGCCGCGGCCAGGGCCGGATATATTTATCCGTCCTCCGCAGGAGAGCCCCACGGGCTTTGAGCGCCCCTACCTACGCTCCAACCGATCTTTCTCATGCTGCACTGTTCTCCCTAACCAAACATTTGGCAGGGTCCCGTAGTCTTAGGTACACAACCAAGGCAGCGCATGGGGCTCTGGCTCCCCTGAAGCTATTGTCCGTGGCCGTGGGCCGGCGCTTCGCACGTCAGCTGGGGATCAGGTTGCTGTTTTTGGGGCCCGGCCCAGGTCCTGGCTGCCGCTCCCGCTTCAAAGGGCCGTGTCAGGGTGCGTTAGGGGAGATGAGAGGCAGGGGGGAGCGGGAGCCAGCCGAGTGTGATTGGCGGGGGCCACGGAGGGCCCTCAGGACTCACCACTGTTGTCCTAGCCGGGCAGGCAGTCACGCAGCACAGAGAGGACACTACGTCCACTACATCAAACTAGAGACAGACACAGAGACGAAAGAAAGCGAGAGGCACAGGGGTGTAAATATGGGGGGGGGGGGTAAACGGAATGGCTTGGGTGTGGCTGAACGAGAGGGAGAGAGAGCTAGAGAGAGAGAGAGCGAGAGAGACAGAGCGAGAGAGCGCGCAAAACAAAAACAGGGACCAAATGGGAGGTGGTGAAGGGAAAATATAGGGAGATGTGTAGAGGGTAACAGGAAAAGTGGAGCGAGAAATGGACTTGGTTGAGGTTATTGCTTTTACCGTGATAAAATAAGGATGGGAAATAGAGTGTGGATTGAACAGGAGATTTATGTTGTATAGTATGCCTGTACAGTGTGTGTGTCCCTTTGATAAGCGGGGGTGTGACGCCGAGGTAGACCAGGTCGACAGACGGAGGATGGTGGGGGTCAGCGGTCAGCTCACAGGAGGCAAAACATCCTCCCCCCGACTCCCAAAAATCACATCCCCAGTGTGTCGACAGCCATGCTGGACATCCTCTCTCATTGCCTGATCCAAGCACAGCGACTTCTCTGCAAACAGACGCCCACAGATATACCCCCCCCGAAAACATAATTATTAACGCAGGTGGGACAACTACTGAGGAAGCCTTTTGATTTATATTTTAAAGATATATACTGTACACTTCTGGGGCATTGATGTGTGTGTGTGTGTGTGTGTGTGTGTGTGTGTGTGTGTGTGTGTGTGTGTGTGTGTGTGTGAGAGAGATACGCACAGTGTTTATATCTCAGTACCAAAACATTTCGTTTTGATTTGTTTGCCGAAAGACGGGGCTGTTTGTTTGACCCGGGAGTCCCAACCTTGGTATTTGCGTTGTGTTGTGTATACAAGATGACTCATAACATACCACACTCACAGCTCCTCATTATCTTGTCTCGGTTGTCTCCGTTTCCCTCGGTGTGAGTGAACTAAGCCTGTGAGGAATGGGGGGAAAATATCTCTGAGCGGCACTTATGAGATCCTTTGTGTGTGTGTGTGTGTGTGCGTCTTTTTTTTCCCCAACTCTTCGAACGTGTTGAAAACAAGGGGACTCTGAAGTCTCTGTCTGCAGGCGGCAGGTGCTTTGGACAGCCAGTCAGGTAGATCCTGTCGTGTGTCAGTGAATGTCAGTGTGTGTGTGTGTGTGTGTGTGTGTGTGTACGTGTGTGTCCGTGTGTTGCGGGGGAGCGGGGAATAGGGGCCCTTTATCAGCAGGTGGGACCCCTGACCCTGCCTCTGTCTCAGTCTGTCAACACCTCCAGGCCTGCTGGCTGGCCTCCGGCATGGGGAGACATGTTGCCACTGGTTCCTGCTCTTCTCACCTGCTCCCACCTGCTACAATATCTTTTCAGTGTCTCGTTTTTGTTTCAATAGGAAGAGCGCGCGCCCTCCCTCACAATAGAGACAGTAACTTTTCTCTTCTCGTGTTGGTTTAACACGACCCTCTGGAACGTTTTGATTTCTTTGTAGACTTTGGGAGAGTCTCTCCCTTTGTCAAGTTAATAATTAAATGCCATGCTTCAACGAGGGGAGACGCAAGGCGGAGGTCATTTTCTCACGGAAAAAGGGGATGTTCATTTGGTAAGGTGATGGACATTTGAATTGTGGGTTGGGGATCCATCTTGAGCCAGACACATGCATCATGATGGGGCCGTGTGGCGACCAGCCCTTGCTAAGGCATGACGAGGAGGAGACATATCTCGAACTGTAAAGTTGGTTCTCCTCTGATATCTTTTATCAGTGGATGAGGGTGGGGAGGTCGATGCTGTTAATCCATGCACAATAAATAACATTCTTTTCCCCCTTCCTAACTGTCAGTCCTAAACAAAGGGCTGCATAAACACATGCTTATGCACACGCCCACACACACACACACCCACCCCCCACACTCACTTTCATTCGCCAGGCAGGCAGACAGACAACCCCAGATGTTTCCTATGCGGATGAAAGACGGGGAAGCTCCTCGCAGACTCAACGGAGCGCTGGAACGCCGCCAGGAACCATCCAGGGCTTCATGCTGTGTCCGCGTCCCCGCACCCTCCCAACCAGGGACTCATGTTTGTGATCTATCACCTCAGGATGTGTCTGGAGCGTGGGGAGGGAGAGAGGCCCGACGTTCCTCTCACTACACACTAAGCCCTGTGCTCGGACACAGATGAGAGCGGAATAAATAAACAAAGCGAAGAAGAGCAACACGTTTTCAACTCGGGCACATGGTAAGGCCTCCAAGACCACGGCGTTATTTATGTCCGGGTGCGGTGAGGGTGAGGGGCTATTCTGCGATTCTCCGTAACGCTTCCAACTGGCCTCTTTCGTTCACACATCACTGGTTTCCCTGAAGAGCCAGGATGTTATTACATCTGTCACTCCACTAACGTTGAGATCTGGACTTGAGTGCAGACGAACACGCCTACACACACACACACACACACACACACACACACACACACACACACACACACACACACACACAGCAGATGGCGGTGCAGGTTTCAGGCCTAAACTCAGGTGTGCCAGCCACCCGTTCCCCTTTACAACACCGAAATAATCCGACATCCCCCAAACCACGAAAACACCAGGAAGTATCACTGGGAGTCTAAAGGGGAGTGTTTTTCACCTGAAAGAGAAAATTGTAACAATTATGGCATTAGCTGGCGGCGTACAAAGAGGCCTTTGTGTGGCGTTGGGTCTCTCCGGACTGGTGGATCGGAGGCTTTGGCAAAAAAAGTGAAGGAGACGGCGTGGCGATGCAGAGAAGGCCTACCGCTGAACCTCTGGCTTTGTTTGCAGACATGTCCTGGGACGGCGGACATACGTTTGAGATGGCCGGGTGACAAAACTGCTTAGCTTGGCTTGCAGCCTCCAGACGTATCACAAAGCTAGCTCTTTGCACACACACACACACACACACTCACACACACACACACACACAGCTATAATCTCACTCTCAGTCTCTCCCTTTCAGTATTTTCCTAACCTTTCAATGTACACACACACATCCAAGTTTATTCATGACGGAAACTCCTCCGGTGTTAGACTGTAAGTCTATAATGTTTAGGATCCACACACACACACACACACACACACACACACACACACACACACACACACACACACAGCTATAATCTCACTCTCAGTCTCTCCCTTTCAGTATTTTCCTAACCTTTCAATGTACACACACACATCCAAGTTTATTCATGACGGAAACTCCCCCGGTGTTAGACTGTAAGTCTATAATGTTTAGGATCCACACACACACACACACACACACACACACACACACACACACACAGCTATAATCTCACTCTCAGTCTCTCCCTTTCAGTATTTTCCTAACCTTTCAATGTACACACACACATCCAAGTTTATTCATGACGGAAACTCCCCCGGTGTTAGACTGTAAGTCTATAATGTTTAGGATCTTGAGCTTTCATACATGCAGCCACCCTCAATCTTCTAGTGTGGGTGTGCTTGATGCGGTGGTTCAGGCTGTGACACCTGCCACGGCTCTTCTCTCCTTCACCTGCACACACACACACACACACACACACACACACACACACACACACACACACACACACTCATGTCTCATCACGATCGAGCCACTGGGCTGATTCATGTGCTCCAACAGGTGTTTGGCAATGCTGAATCACAATGAGCTACACTCTTCCCCATCCGGGCGCATTGGGCTGAGTGCGCACCAACGCACACTAAAACACAGTATGTCTAGGGATTTGGGTTGGGTTCATTCAAAAGACGCTTCAGAAAATAAACATGTCTCTGGTCGTGGCTTATGATCTTTTTAACAGATCGCGGAGGTGGTGCGGTAATGATGGGCCTGTTTGCGCTTGTATAATGTACGCCTGTCAAAACTGGTTGCAAATGAGTCTTTGTAATGCGTGCCGTCTTGGTGTACGGTGTCATGACAGTTTCCCAGCTTAACTTCCTGACTCTCTAAGCCATCGGAGAGGGAGGATGTGCGTCTGCGAGGGGTGTCTGCTTGCAAAACAACCTGTGGCCTTAGGACGTTGAGGAGTGTGGCTCTAAGTGTGTCAGCCTGTGTGTCATGGGGCAGGGCTGCACGCAGGGGCAGTTTCTGTGCGTGTGCACGTGTGTGACAGACTGAAAACCGGCCGGACGACTTGCTGATTCAACCCTAGAGGTCTGAAGGTGTGTTTGCGTGTGCGTGTGTGCGTGCGTGTGTGCGTGTGTGTGTACGACTGAGCTGCTTAGCCAGGTTAAGCTGGGCGGGCGAGGAGTGGAGTGCCAGGTCACCCCAAGCACAACAATAAGATCTCGGAGGCCAGCAGCCTCTCCCCACACTCGGCCTCCCTGATCCCTCAGCTGATCCCTCCATCACACGGCTCCTCCATGTTCCGCCCAGTCAGCAGACACACCGCTTTCATCTCCGGCCAGGTCCCCAACAGATAAACCTGCTTTGTATACCCAGCGCCAGTCAGGCAATTCCGAGGGATCATGCAATCTTATGTAATGTGTTTTTTTTCGCGCCCCCCCCCCCCCCCCCCCCCCCCCCCCGAAGTGTTGCTCAGTGTGGCTAGTCAGGTGATTTCATCCAGGGCGTATGAGTTTCACTGTTTAACCCTGACCTTTTCATTTTCCCCAGGGGCTCATATCCATTCCGCTCTGTCTCGTTGCCAGTACACTGCACGCCCTTTTTTTAAGGTGCGCCACTTTAGAGTAACAACTGATAATTGTGCTTCAAGTTTTCTACGTTTATCATGATTTAATAGGCTCAAGGGAGGCCATTTCCCTCTGTAGTTTCCGAATACCTGTCGAACTCAAAATGGCAGCCGATCTCATTACAGGTTCTGTTGGCTGGTATCCCATCATGACCTCAAGCCAAAAAGATACAGACCCAACAGGTTATTTTTTTTTAGCTGCTCTTTACTTCTTGCCAGTCATGCTTCAGGTCTTGGCACGTCTGTCTTGTTTTTCTCTTGCGGTACAACGGATTTTGCAAGGCCTTGGCATGGAGTGCCGCTAAGCTCCGCAGTGTTCTTTTTACAGGCTTCATCAGAAAGACAATCCCACCACGGCATGCCAAGAAACTGAAGGATATTGAAATGTGGCCGTTGTAGACCCCAGGACAGGCAGCTTGCTGACTATGTCTTACAGAATTTCCTCTTCACTTTGTTTGTTTAAGTTGGTGGCATTTCCTTAATATTGTGGCAGTCGGCTTCAGTTTTGCTAGGGGGGTGATGTGCAATAGTGTTACAACAGCTTCAACAATCAACAATATTCAGAGACTGAAAAGCGCACCTGATAATTGAATGCTCATTCACAAGCTCCTTGACTTTGAATGATGACGAGGTAACTCGAGCTTGTTAAATTAGATATATAGTGTCTATATGTCATGAGAGAAGGTTTAGGGGTGGGGTAGCCTTACAGAAAACAATTCCGTAAAGTTGAGATTGAGTCTACAAAATGTTAAAAGCCGTGCTTGCGCAACGCTTTTCTGATCCCTTGTCGACAACAATGCAACCGCAAGCCCTGAAAAAGAATCAAACAAGTGTAGTAATAAGAGTGTAGTGTCGCTTACCGTTCATGTTAGTTTAACTAATACCCCCTATTACCTCCTTGCCTTCCCGTCACTGTTCCCCCCCTTTGAGCAAAGCAGGTGGCTAACCACCTGCGCCACCCTGCTGTGCTCATAAAGGAGCTGGCAACCAGAGAGCGTCAGTGGAGCAGAACATGTTAAACAGGAGATGAGAGGCACCGAGCCCACTCCATGTAGAGGCATCAAACTCAGTCTACCATGGTGACCCCCTGGCCTCACTTGAAAATGGACTTCTAGCCGAGAGTGTGTGTGTGTGTGTGTGTGTGTGTGTGTGGGGGGGGGGGGGTTGTTGTGTCAGGTGAGTGTTTCAATACCCGTTGAACCACGAGCGTCTCCTTTATTGACCCTTACCTTTCCCATGACCCCTGCTTTTTCCCATGACCCTGCCTCCTCCTATCACCTGGGAGCCAGGCCGTCGCCGCTGTGTGAATCATTGGCGCGCCAGAGTCTCACCTTCAGAGTGGACGCCCTCCGCCGTCGCAGCTCCGTCGGCTTCCGTTAGCGAGCTCTCATTTCAGGGAGAAGAGATTTGTTGATGGTGTGCCATAACATGTAAAGGAGCCCTCTGTTCTGCTCCTCGGACAACCAGACCCATCCGGGCCGCATTTCCAGGGAAGGCTGAGCTGTTGGGGTTTACACCGATGTGACTAGATGTTGGGGTCTAATGAGTTTGAAGGTTGCCTCGCAGGAACAAACCTCATTCTCATACAGACGTACAAAATGCCAGTGGACACAACAGGCCAATTGTTCCTTTTTGCTCTCCTGTTTTCTCTCCTGCTCTCTCTCTCTCTCTCTCTCTCTCTCTCTCTCTCTCTCTCTCTCTCTCTCTCTGTCTCGCTCACACTCCCTGTTTCGCTTTATCACGCTCTAAATAAATGAGCTCAGTGTGTCAGTTAAACAGAAAGCCTGGCTTACTGCTGTGTTTTTTTCCCTACAGTGTTTGTGTGTGTTTAGTAATGCGAGAGTGTTTGCATATTCATGTGCGGGTTCAAACACAAATGAGAGGGCTTGTGTACTGTCGTGTTTTCTTCAACAGTACGTGTGTGAGCCTATGCTCATTTGTTTAAAACACACAACCCTTTGTAAAAAATAAAAAATGTAACAGGTACGGTCTCTGTTTAAAATAATGTTTTGGGTGTAACCTGACCCATTTAAATGCACGACGGAGATAACAAAAGAACGGCCCACTGTAGACCTCCCGTGGGTTTGGCACAGCCCGCTGAGGACTGGCACAGGATGGCCTCCCTGATGGATCCCAGACCATGTCCCCCTGTGCTGTGTACTCTCCACACAAAATCTGCTTTGCCTTTTCCAGGAATTACGAAAACGTATAAAATATCGAACGCAGGGACTCGGGCCATGGTCTATGTAAAACCATGAGATTTGCGCATGATGAAATGTTTAAATGTTCTCATGGTCGTTTGAATATGTTTTAAGTGCGTAGGAATCGGAGCAGCCTTGAAAAGCCCAGGAAAGGCGCCAGACGCTTCGGCGGCGAGAAGGAGCTGATCCCCTGTGTGAGCCAGAGAGACCCATGGGCTTGACAAGAGAAGGCGCTCAGTGACCCCGCCCCCCCCCCCCCCCACACACACACACACACACACCACCACCACCACCCCCCCCAAGCTGAGTCTGTCATGGCTGTCACCCTGCATCAGCAGGACGAATGGACGACGGTCATTGTGCCCAGTCTTCTGGGCTGATCCGCCATGTTGGAGAATGAGTGCATTCAAGGAGGGAAGGCGGGTGGGGAGGGGGGGATTCTGATCCCCATGCTCGGGAGGTGGATAGAGGGGAGCGGCGGCCCAGAGAAGTGTCTATCTCCGCAGGAAACCATGAGAATCAGTTCACCAAGGCTAATGTGAAAAGCGGAAGCGATCCTGCCCATAGTTGTGAGTCAAATGGAGATGCGGGTGTGTGTGTTTTCATTATTGCACTACTTCCCACAAATTTGAAAGCTGCTACTTTCTACTTTGTGTCAATAATTCAATAAAAATGACCTACGTCAATTTTGGAGTGCTTTCCCTTCTCTGATAATCCTGCTGGGGCCATTAGTGGGTCTGTTCACAGATAGCTGTCCAGCTGCCTTCATCTGCAATGTCCAGCAACACCTGGATCTCAAGCCCATTCTGATCCCCTCTGAAATATGAAGGCAGAGCACAGTTGAATCACTTTTATTGCGCTCCTTTCCCTAAGACAATAAGTCCCCCACCTGCTAGGGTGAGTGCCCTGTCAAAGAGCCGCCTGACCCAAAGACCTCCGGTGAGATTTGGGGTTGTAGATCCTCCGATTTATGCTGGCCGCTGAGATTGGTGTAAGAAGGGGCTGATGGCGGGGTGCTGTCTGGGACAGCTTGAAGGCATTAAGCTCCTAATGCAGCGTGGACGTCTACGAAGTCACCATAGGGAGACCTTTGGCAATCCTACCTCTCATTCCTCCACACACAGACACACGCACACACACACACACACACACACACACACACACACACACACACACATTTATGTAACCTAAAGCACTGAAAGCAAGTTTTATATTGTGGCTCACTTATAGAAAACACAGACAAACACAGACAAACAGAAATTCAGAAGCATGCATGCTTGCATCACCACACAGTGATTATGTCACGGTCATAAGAGGCTAGCACTGTCTCATCAGGATTGCCAGGACTTTAAAGAATTCAGAGGGAGGCCAAACCGTTACAGCACTCTCACAGCGTGCCACCCCCCCCCCCCCTGCTTATTTTCGTACTCCAGCTTGTGTGAGCAGTTTGCTACCGGATCTGCAGGGGCCAGAGAGCATGGCTGATGATTGAAAGACAGAGACTTCCCAGTGCTGGGGTGTACATTTTGGCACTTACCGGTCTGTTTGAGTAACATCAAAACCCCACTGCCTGCTCTTAGCACATGGGAGGGGAGCGCTACAAGGTGTGAGGATGGATACAAACCCCATGCTTGTCTTCAGATAAGACTGTCACTTACATGACAGGGTTCCTGTTTATTTAAAGGTATGTGAGCAATGATGGCTGTGCGGCCACGGGCAGGGCTGTGTTTCCTCCATCTGGAGAGGAGCCAGGGATGTTGACAGGCAGACAGCCTCTCGATGGTATCAGCGCCCTCCTATCTTCCAGCACATACCACCGAGATATTGGACATGTTGGTATGACGGACGGCCAGTGTTTATCTGTCAGAGATAGCCAGCGTAAGGATACTGCTGGGGGTGGGTGGGGGGGGGGGGGGGGGGGGGGGGACAGTGGTAGGTCAGGTGAAATGGAACCCAGCTTCAGCCCCGGATTTGTTTTCCTGGAGGACGGGAATGGATGTTAAAAGTAACTCCTATATTATTTTTTTGTCTCTTACCTTCATTATCATTAGCAGTCATTAGTGTAAATAACACAGCCATAAGAGAGAATACCAAACATTGTCTTTATTTTCGGCTATGAGTACTTGCCACATGCAGAAAAGAAAAACCAAAGGAAAAAAATGAAAAGTCCCGGATTCTCGTTAATGGCAAAGAGATTTGATGACCAGTAGCAGTGAGCACACTTGCCCACACTCACAAGACAAACAATTGTAGACAGTCACATCCTGCCTGCAATTCACTTTTATGGTTGCTTTTTCACCTAAGGGCTGCTTAAAGGCACATTGAGTCACACTCAGCAGGAGGGCAGCACAACAACACAGGTGAAAAAACAACTCTGTTCACCTCCTTTTTTCCCCAAAAGCAGAACTCTTTCCTCCCACTCCCCACAACGAGTCTGAACTCCACTATATTCCCCTGCTCTTCCCCCTTTTCGCACTGACATTCTCCATGTTTGGCAAACATATCTAAGTCCACCCTGTTGTCGCCTGCCAAGTTTAAGTCTACAACTAACAAACAGAGTGAATATTTAACTATCTCATCGTCTTTTTTCCCTCTTTCTAGCTATCTGTCATGGGTTTTGTTAGTCAGTGTTTTCCCCCAGCTTCCCTCCTCCTTTTCTGAAATGTAAGACAGGTGGAGGGTTGAGAGGAAAACCTTCTTTCCTTTAAGTGTCCATATGAGAGAAAACAACAAACATGGAAGCCAGCCATAAAACAAGTGGAAAAACAAGAACAGGACAAATTATATGCTTGCAAATAGAATGCAATTGGGTTTCGGTGAATTATAATTGTAGATATGAAAAAGTAGATTTGTGTTTATAGAGGAATTTTCTTTTTGGTCACTCCAACACATTTCTGAGAAACACATTCAGGTGTAGTTACAGAGAAATGTGGCAATTGTCATTGTTATGTATCTTCAAACAGCATGTTCTGGCAGGCATTACTGGGAAAGTAACAATGTTAAGAAAATCCCCTCTAGACATAATAACAGTGGACTGGGGCAACAAAAATCTAATCAGATACCTATACGCACCCACGCACACGCGCACGCGCCGTCGCATGATTCCTACGAAATCAGAGAAGAAAAGTAACAGGGACAAACAGCTCTTGTTTCCCCTGTCAAACTGGTTTCGATAGCTAAACACACAAGAAAAACAGTAGAATACAAGAGGAAAACATTCTGGTATCCTATTTCATTTTTTATATAATGAATAAAATAAGTTTATAAAAATAAAAGGGGGATTTTAAAGGTTACGTACGGCGTCAACAAAAGATAGGACATGGCATAGGATTAAACAATAACTGATTTGGGCTAATGCTGGTTAGTAGTCGTTAAGGCCATCACTGATGACATCAGTAACATCATTGAATAGACTATCCACATGCAGTTGCCAAATAGCTTACAAAAAGAATAGCCATGTAAAACGTTGACCAGATAGGTTCACCACTTCTCTTTCACAACATTTGTATTGGACACTGTAAGGCACAGTGCGCAAGCGTGATAGGCTGCTGTAGAAGGGGTGTGACGTAGATAATAATCAGGGCAAGACAGTCACATCGCTAAAGTTTCAGAGAAGGAGCACGCAAATGAGGAGCGATTAGCCTACCACAGCGAAAGAAAGATCTACGCTTTTGCAGGTTTTACAAATCAAAAGTAAAGAAGATGATTTGAATAAACTGGGACATATGGAGACTATATGTGCGTGGAATTACGACAGTGGGCATTCTTGTTTTAGTTGAGAAAGGGTAAAGTGTTGCGCGTGCCGCAACCGCGGTGGGATAAACATGCTCGCGCCTATATTGGCATATTTGCTTTCTCTTCTTGTACTTTTTCGGATTACATTTAGCCAATACTCAAGCGACGAGTGTAGTTGGAGAGGCAGGTAAGATCGTGTGTTTGTTGTGTTGTATACACACTATATAAATATTATGTTGTTATTGTAAAGCCTTGCGCAGAGATGGAGGTAAATTAATTTTAGCAATGGGGGCCTCTGATTAATTCCTTCTGATATATATTAAAATGTTAGAATGTCAAGATACGTTTTTCTCTGTCTTAATGATCAGGCTATTAATATTAATATAATAATTGTATCACAATAGGTCATTTTTTTGCTTGGTGATGTTTGTTGCTGTTTATTTTTTTATTCTGGTAGATGTATTAGTGTTAGGTTTAGATGTCTGTGCTTATTCTAAAATACATATTGTATATACAATACAATACATTTTTTAGAAAGTGCCATATCTTGAAGAAGTATCTTCTACCTTTTTACAGTAGGTTGTATTGGAAGAAACATTCCCTTCTTTGAAAATCCAAATATTACACACATCCATCTGGTTTGCACTTGAGTAGTGTGTAAATGTCCTGTCATTTTTCATCATCAAAGACAGGGTTAGAAGCAATGTGCAGCAGCACTTTGAGATTATAACCAATGATCTGTTGCTCATTACATAGACATTTGACTAACCTCTTCCAATTGCATGCAGAGATTAGGTTAAAAACGACCCAATTAAAGGCCTACTATGGAAGGACTATTTATGAGGCTTTGGCTGCATATGGCCGGCATGTGCCAGGTTATGCTGTGCTATTCAGTTATTTTGAATTTCAAAACCTCATTTTGAAGAACTGAGAGTTGGGTGTTTCTCCCTACAGCGAGTCCAACCGCTAGCTTGGCATCCAGTTAGTGCCAGAGCGCTGTCGGTTTCCTGCCTCTTGGCTCGGCCGCAGTGTGAGTGACAGGCTGGAGTTTCGAAGCCCTGACCAGGCATTAAGTTGTGGAGGCAGTCATTTGGTCATGCTGGCGCCACAGTCCAGAGTGCTGCCCGGACAAGTCTCTTCCACTACTTTCGGTGGCCACAAAAGCGAGGGGAGGTTCGGTGCGTGACCTGCATTTGCACTTGCATGCAGCGGGCCCGGCTACTTTTTCGACCGTTGTCTCCCCGGGAGCTTCTGTGTCCCACCATTCATCCTCGGCTGTTTCCAAACGCTTTCCCAAAGGCGTGCTGCCAGCGGAGCGTTTGCCCAGAGCGCTGGCTGAGAGGCACAATGCACTTTAAGAAGGGAGTGTTGGGCCTGAGGTGGGTTTAGCCGAGCTGGCTCGTGACTGGTCATGCAGCCGGCCTCGCGCCCCGCCGGGCCTTAACACGTTCCAGTAAAGACATTAGACCGCATTCCTCCTGATCAGCCACAAAGCTTTGTCTTGGCTCCCAGTCAGCCTCTAACTGGCCGGGAGGACTACTATTTCCATTTCCGCGTTTCCTTTTCCAGCCGTAGTAAGACGGTAGCAAAGTGTCCGACTCCCAACCCTCCCCGGTTATCTTCCTTTGCGTAGAAGAGCGGGGGAAGCGGTGTCTCTTGTGTGCCCTCATGACTGACCTCTGTCTCCCCCCCGCAGCGGGCTGACCCACGAGGGCCATACCAGGGACGTGGAGCAGGTGTACCTGCGCTGCTCGCAGGGCACCCTGGAGTGGCTCTACCCCACGGGGGCCATCATCGTCAACCTGCGGCCCAACACCGTCTCGCGGGGCGCCGCCCGCCTCTCCGTCTGCGTCAAGCCCTCCCGCGAGTCCAGCGGCACCAACATCTACCTGGACCGGGCGGGCCAGCTGCGGCTGCTGCTCCATGAGGACGAGCAGCAACGGGGCAAAGTGCACTGCTTCAGCATTCAGGAGGGGGCGCTCTTCATCGAGGCCGTCCCGCACACGGACATCAGCCGCAAGATCACGGCCTTCCAGTACGAGCTGGTCAGCGACCGGCCCGGGACAGAGCCCCACTCACTGGCTGGTAAGATCCCGCCGCTATTTTGGATTCGATAGGGTTTGCAAAAGAGTTTGTTTCTCTTTAAGGGGCTCATAGAGGGGTGGCAGGGGGGGAGGGGGGGGGGTTAAAATTAGGAAAATTAGGAGTTTTGCCTGTTGTGTTCAGTGCTGAATTATTTTGTCCCTTCGTCTGTTGTCACCAAATACAGTAAAGCCACCTGCTGGTGATAACTTTTAAACATTTGGCCTGCAGTAATGAGTAACTGTATTCCAGGTATGAGTATGGGGAGGGTGTAAGTAATTCAAATCCTTTTTTTTCTCTCTCTTATTCAATATTGTTTTTGGAAGAATATTCTTATTTGAAAGTACTGAAATCTCACCACTTTAGCAAAATATAACCTCCCGCTTTCCCTCTTGGATTCATTTTACATGCGGAAAAACAAAGTAGAATGTTGATATTCGAAAGTTAATTTCACACAAGAAACACTAGCTATTGGGAAATGAAGAAATGTAGCTCTGCCTGTCAGGGGAATCTTATTGTAGCCATGTGAATGGGCTCTGATGGCTTGTGTATAGAGGGGCACAGTCAAACAGAGAGCCTCCCTTTAAAAACAGCCCTATGTTTTCCCGCCGTGTACCTGCCAAACCTGAGCAGATTCAAGCTGAGCAAATGTCCCGTAACTCAACTCTTTCCACGCAAACCTAAATACTGAATGTGTTAGGTCAGGTCCACATCTGTTTTTCAACGGTTTCTGCGTTTTGATGTCTATATCTGGCATAATTATCTGGCCCAGTAGAGAGAATGAGGGAATTAATTCATGGCTTAATGTTGGGGGCTCTGAGTGCTTTTCATCGCTTCGGTTTCCTGCGGTGTGTGCCTTGGAATGGGCCGTTGGTGTGATGTGGTTGACCTGCCTGAACTTGGAGGGGAAAAGGGCATGACTCACAGAAACACAGCCTTGTGGCATCAGGGAAGAGGGATTGAAGGATCGTGGCTCTCTAGTTCTTTCTTTCTTTCTTTCTTTCTTTCTTTCTTTCTTTCTTTCTTTCTTTCTTTCTTTCTTTCTTTCTTTCTTTCTTTCTTTCGTTCCTTCGTTCCTTCGTTCCTTCGTTCCTTTGTTCCTTCGTTCCTTCGTTCCTTCGTTCCTTCTTTCTTTCTTTCTTTCTTTCTTTCTTTCTTTCTTTCTTTCTTTCTTTTCTTTCTTTTCTTTCTTTCTTTCTTCCTCTCATTCTTGATTTCTTTCGTTCTCCCTCCCTCTTGGTTCTCCTCTGCCTTTTTTGTGGCTTTTCCCCAGTTCCCTCTTGCCCGCTGTGCT
Source organism: Aplochiton taeniatus (assembly GCA_017639675.1). NCBI lineage: Eukaryota > Metazoa > Chordata > Actinopteri > Galaxiiformes > Galaxiidae > Aplochiton > Aplochiton taeniatus. The sequence continues at coordinate 8,245,378 of CM030183.1, read as the reverse complement.
TGTATAGAGTGGCTCTTGATCTGGGTGGGTGGAACCCAGACCAGATGTTTGGAGATGCTTCCAGAGCATCTCGCCCAGCCTGTGTGTTCCTCTTGCTCTCTCTTTTCATCTCTGTTTTTCTTATTTTTCCCTCGTCTCACTCTACCCTTCTTCGCTCTTGTGTCTATTTGTCATGACTGTCTGTCCCTTTCCTCTCATTCCTCCACCTTTCATCTGTCTTTCCTTTCTTCCCTGTCGTCTGAAGTGGTTCTTCTCTGAGCCACTGCGGTATTACCGAGTCCTGCTCCATTAGGCTGGAATGCATCTGCATGGACCAGATGTTTCCTCCTCTCCTCTCCTCTCCTCTCCTCTCCTCTCCTCTCCTCTCCTCTCCTCTCCTCTCCTCTCCTCTCCTCTCCTCTCCTCTCCTCTCCTCTCCTCTCCTCTCCTCTCCTCTCCTCTCCTCTCCTCTCCTCTCCTCTCCTACCCTTCTCCTCGTCCCTCACTCTGTGAAGTGGTTCCGATCAGAGCCGAGCAACATGCGCCCGGGCCCAGGATAGCTGCTGACTCGGCTGCCAGCCCATTCCTGTGGTCCGGCCTCACGGCTGACATGTGAGTCTCGCTCGGCGGTGGAAAAGCAGCCCTGCTTTGGGTCTGGGTTTGGGCCTCTCTCGCTCTCCTTGGCACTCCGGCGGCAGCCCGGCCCTCATCAAAGAGCCGTCTCCCTGGTCAGGGGCCACGCGGGCCGCTCTCAAGTCTCCCGGCTGCCCAGCTGTTCTTCACCCCCCCCCCCCCCTCCCTCGAGCCCGTGGCTGTGTGACCTTTGAGCCTCCTCGCTAGCGCGGCGGCGTCTTGCCCTGCAACTCGAGCGGAACCGAGACGTGACCCCGCGACCCCGCACACCCTCCACTTCAGACAACCCCGCTCAAAATAAGCTCACGGAGGTCACGGTGTCTTCTGGAACGATAAGCAGGTTTTTTTTACGACCGCCGTCTCATTTGGAGCGTGTCAAAAGGTCATTCGTCCCAACTTTGGATATCCGAAATTCCGCGCATCGCTTTCGGACACGTACATTTGCAAAGGTCTTCAACATGACGGGCTCATTGCCCACTAGGTTTCCGTCTACAACAGCGAGTGGACTGAATCCACCTGAGCTAAGTGAATATTAGATCAGTCTGCCTGGAAGGCGTGGGGATTACCGACCTCCACCACCCCAACTTCAGCCCGTTGCTGACTGGGCACTCCTCCCCTGACCCCCCCCCCCACTCCCCTCCCTCTGACCTCCACACCTGCCCCTGTGGGCCGCTCAGCCTGCCCTGCCCTGTAGCTAAAGAAAACCCCGGCAGGTCCGGCCACTAATAAAGAGCTTACTCGGCAGACCAAAGCCACAGGGGCCACCTGAGTCAACCAATCATTGACTTGACGGCCCCCATTTCGGGCCCTTTCTCCCGTCGTAAAACCCTCGGGAGCGCTCCTGGTCTGGAGCAGTTGGAGTGCGAGCAATCCGGGGTCAGCTGCCCAGCCTTAGGGTGGCTGCCTGGGTGACTTTTACTCTAAGCAGGCTCCTGGTTCAGGCGGTGGAACCTCTGTCCTTTTTTTTTTTCTCTCATATGTCGTATGGTCAAGTAAAGTAAAATGTGTTTATACAGCACATTTCATACACATAGGCAGTTCGATTTAAGGCAAGCAGAACGAGAATGTGAAAAAAACTGTCCTAGAATGGAAGGTGGACGGGCGATTTCACACATGAGGTCTGAAAGCTGCTGTTGTTGTTGCTGCCACTGGCCCCAGGATGCTGGGCTGGGCTGGGCTGGGCTGGGCCGGGCTGGGGCCGGTCGGAGATGTAACAGCAGCCCTGCCCGCCTCCATCCTGTCCATCTGGTTCTCGTTTGCTGTGGGGTGTCAGGGGGGTCTCTGTTTTGGTGGGGGCGCCTGGATGAGGTGCCCCTCGGGGGAAAGGGAGTGTGAGCTCGCGCACACACACGCACACACACACACACACACACACACACACACACACACTTGTCAGCCTAATGAGTCCAGAGTCGCCCCTTTAGCATGGCCAGGCCCGGGTCTGTTCGGTGTAAAACCCGGCGCCCCTGACAGCCGACTCCCGTTCTGCCGTCCGCCCAAATAAATAACCAACTGGGGGATGGAAATGAATTACCGTGACCAGCGTCCTGTGTGTGTGTGTGTGTGTGTGCAGCACGTGGCCTACACGCCTGGCTGCCCGCGGCCCGCGGCCGTGTGTTTGTGTTAGAGCTAGTTGACTGGAAAGTTGTAGACTTGACTGCGCGATATTTATCGCCCTGTCTAGCAGGGTGATCTAAAAGAAAGTATATGAAAGGCCTCCGCTTTTCCTGTTGCCGTGTGGCGGTATCGTGTGGCCTAAGCCTCATCCACTCTCCCTCTCTCTCTCTCTTCCCTAACAGCTCCCTGCCGGCCTTGCAACGATGGGGAAGTACTGCTGGCCGTCTGCACCAGCGACTTCGGTAAGGTTCTTTTGTGTGGTTAAAAAATGTGTCCACGAACGTGCAGCAGTTTTTTCGTGGCTAAACATCGCCGTGATCCTGTCAACGTTCCTGACGTAATGTTTTTCCGTGGCGTTTCCAGTGGCGCGGGGCAGCATCCGAAAAGTGGAGCAGACGGAGGAGCAGTCGACGGTCACCGTGGCGATCAGCCGCCTGCACCGGCAGAAGACCCAGGTGTTTGTGTCGGGGGGCGTGAGGGTGAGGAGCTGGACCGGCCGCATCAACATGCCCAAGCAGTGCGGGGTGAGGGCGGGCGAGGGCGACTTCCTCTTCACCGGGACGGTGAGGTTCGGCGAGGCCTGGATGGGCTGCGCCCCGCGCTACAAGGACTTCCTCAGACTGTACCAAGAGGCTCAGCAGCAGGGGAGCAACCCCTGTCACGTGGACACAAACTGACTCGGTGACCTCCCCCCGTGACTGGAAATGGACTAGCCCAAGCTTCCCCCGGGGCAGAGAGGAGGGTCTGAACCAAGTGCCAAGGCTTGCTGAGGAGAGGGGTGGCTGCAGGGAGACAGACCTGCAAGTAGACCGCCGGGTGTCTGGGGCCCCTCTCCCGCTGTCCGAACTCTGTGTGACAGAGGCTGGAGCTCCTGGATGTTGCCAAGCGACATGCTTGTCGGACTCAGAGCGCCAACCATGGACCCAATGTGGAATGTGTCAAGACATGTCTGCTCATGCTGAGATAGAACTCTGCAGTATCAAATGTAGCATCCCCTGTTTGGTTAATGTGGATAAAATGTGAATGAACATTCTGAAAACGAAAGCTCCAAGTGCTTTGTAAAAAGCTTGATGTACAGTTTTGAGGTTGTTTCTTGTGACAGAAATGTAAAAAAAAATGTTAAAGCCTGCTTTTTTATTTTGTTTTTTTATTAGATATGCAATTTACTGCTGGAATTGTTGTTTGCAGGCTGTTAATTGTGTTCAAATTCTCTTTTTTTCTCCAGAGAATAAAACTTTGATTCGTTGGAACAACGTGTTAAAGCTGTATGCTTTCAATATGAATTAAATTAAGGAAACAACTGGCCAACTATTTCAGCAGTGAAACATGCTTATGCATATGCAACAACAGACAGAGTTGCTGCAGAGGTTGCTGCCATTAGCTTTTTCTAGATTTTTCAAGCAATCCAGTAATCTCTCTTTGTGATTTTTTTTCATCGTTTTCATTGTCAAAGGACAAAAGGAACATTAGTAGGCAAGCCCTAATAGCAGACAGTTCTCATAGAGAACTTCTCAAGTGCTTTGTCTGCAGAGCTGTGTTGACTAGACGCCCTATCATATGATGTGCATTATTTCTCTCTCCAAGGTTCCCTTTCGGCTTAGCCAGGCTCCAAGCCATGGGGAACGGAGGGGGGAGATTGATATCAGAGGCTGGAATGAAAGTCGGGCAGGATTCCTATGCCCTGGTTCCTGTGGTGACCGGGGGTGGCCGTGTGTCAAGGTCACTGTGAAAGGCCTCTTTGTTTCAGCGCAGCCAGCCTGGTATGAGAGGAGTGAGGACAGGAGCCTGAACGGAACACAGCACTGCGACCGGGCACGGGGTTAGGAAGCAGCTCTCTTATTTCCACCGCACGTTCAAGTTTTGACTGGCACGTGCTCTGGCTTTATAAATGTGCTTCCCCTCAAATAATCTGGAAGGGACGAGTCCAGGGTTTGAGCTGCCACACCACACCAGACGATGCGGCATGCAAATGTCTTTTTGCTAAGATAACATTGAGTCGGTAAGAGGCTGAATCGGGCTTTTGTCTGCCTTTTCACTTAAACGGAAATGTACCTAGAATGTCTTTCAATAAGTTGGCCCAAACAGACAATCGCTATTCCAGACAGCTCCGTGAGCTGAATTAAATATCTGAATTCCAGCTGAAAGCCAGTGGCCTCGGAATCGCTCACTGGGAAATGCAAACAGAGTTCCTATGGTAACGCTGCTGTGCTGTGAACCTTCTAGCTCTGGTATCTCAGAGCAGCAGCGGCAGCGGAGGAGGAGGAGGAGGAGGAGGAGAGAAGGGTGCATTTGGCCGATGAAAGGGTCTTCATCCACCCAGCTGTCCCATTTGTAAGACTCCTCTCCGAGCCCACCTTATTTTGTAATAGCTGTGTGGCCAATGGCTGCTACTTAAAGCGGATGACCAAAGTCTTCAGGTGGCGATGCGTTAGACTGCATTTTCTAGTCCGATAAAATGAACCATCCCGACGCTCTCTTAATGGTTAAATAAGCCAGCATGATAATTTAGGATTTAGAGAGATGGCTGGATCTTAGCGTTTAAAATTCAAAATTTGTTTAATTAAATATAAAAGTATTATCTGACTGATTTATGAGACCATCATAGCGCAAGGAATGCTGGCCTGTTCTTGTGGGAGATGAATTACCTCATTCCAATGGCCCACTGGAAACCATGCTTCTAATTACTCAGTAACAAACACAAATAAATACGTATGTCTTTATGCTGCAGCCAGAAGGATTCATTCAGCCAGGAGTCAGGCCATGGCCATGGAGTGTGTGGAACCCCCCCACCCCCCCACCCCTACTGAAAATGCTGCAGCAGCAAGTTTCAGTCACTTGGCGGAAAGACGGGCATTGGAGTGAAAGATCAGGAGGTTCCCCGGCAAGAGGAGAGGAGAGACCCCAAACAGAGACCCTGCTGAGCCCAGTGTAGTGGTGGCACTTCTTTCTCTTTGGGAAGTGCTGGAATGTGGAGAATGTGTTGACTTCACACAGGCGTGCACAGCTTCCCCCAGCACCCCCAGCTTTGCTTGGAAGGAATCAATGGGGACTCTGAGATGTGAATGTATGTTTGTATAAGTGAGTATGAATGTGTATATACGTGTGTGTGTGTGTGTGTGTGTGTGTGTGTGTGTGTGTGTGTGTGCGTGTGTGCGTGGTCCAGCCCCCAGCACACACAAACACACCCCGCCCTAGCAGTGAGATAGCTGCCACCCAAGGGGGCTCCGCAGCTGCACGCGTCTGACATCCTACGTCTTGCAGAACACTGACCTATCTGCCATCATACCAGGCCAACTGTGCTAGCATTCAGCCGCTCACATACACCCAATGAGCGTGTTATTTTAAATTGCACCAACAGTAAGACAAGTCATTCAGCATTTCGTCATCACAGTGTTTTTTTCTTTACGGCATTGTGCAATTTGTGTATTCCAGACACTCGCAAGAATTTCTCCCCGCGTTCCGTCACCAGCTAGCGCTGCGACCGTGTCGACGGAATAAGGTGGGAGAAAGTTTGCAAAGCCCACGAGACACCTCCCAGAATGTCCTCTAATCCCCCAGGGAGCCATTGGTCGCTGGTGATGAAATGCCTTGCAGCCGCTTCCTTCACCCCGCCTGAGCCTTCGATGTAGGGTCACAGAGGTACAGCTGGATTAAGGGCCCGGGGTGTTGGGTGTCTCCTCCACAGGGTTTTGGTGGGGCCGTAGCATGGGCCTACGTGTCCTGAATATCAGGTATCAAAGGGTTGGGAGGATTGGGTTTGCCTGAGCAGAGGTATGGGCCGGTGTGTGCATATGGCAGGCCGGGCCCATGGTGATCTCCCTAAATCAGACATTTTAAGACACGCAACTTTGTTTTGGCTCCCAGCATTGCTATGCAACTGACACCACTGAGGCAGCCACAGTTAGTCAAAACACTGTAAAGTCCCATTTTTATACATCCACATGACTTGAAAAGCGTTCGTTTGCCCTCGTGAAAAATGTCTGCGCTGTTAGGGCATATAAACATAACAACGCTTTAGGCCTGGGGTTATGCCTCATCGTCGTATTTCAGTTCAAGACATGTTTACGGGCATATTTTCTCAGCAGCAAATAAATAAATGGACCCGTTTCAAAAGTTAGCCTGCCACAATGTTCCTGTTTCCCTGTCTTAATAGACTTCTTTCATGTGATTAGCGATCTCGGTTTATGAATGGTGATTCGGTCCTGCAGTCTAGTCACACATAGTTGTCTGAACCCGCTCTCCTTTGTCCTACCTAGTCTCTCTCCTCAATTAAATATCAGTGAATGAGTGTGGCTGCTGTTGGCTCACACGGCTCATAAAGGCCACATGGGGAAAGGGGGGGGGGGGGGGTTCAGTCTGCTCAGCAAACACCGTAGAGAGTCGTAGAGAGTGGGGGGTCCCTGACTGCGCCGGGCCACTGAGACTCTGAATGCTCAGCGGCTCGATGATGGAGCTGTGTTTGGCTCCAATAAGAGGAAGACGTCAGACAAACACTACAAGCGGCACTTTAATTTGTCCCCCCTTGCTCCCGAACCCGGCACATCCCCTCCCCCGAGGTCCCTCATTTACTGGGATCAGTGGTGCCATTTTCGGTGGCCCCATAGCAACAGTGGGCCCTGTCAACAGGACTAACAACTTTCTCATGATGTAATCATGGTTGGACAGATTGGGTGATGGGTTAGCTTGTTTGCCCTAAAAAGTCAAACCTTACTAAAATCTCTGATGTAAAGTCACACAATGTGCACATGGTACATTTGACCTAGGATCCATGAATCGAACAATTCACACGCAACAAATAAGTCACAGGACTGAATCTGTTGAGAGCAGTTCTCTTCTCTTCGCTCTGGAACCCACCATCTTTCTCAAAAACCTTCTTAGTGAGGCATTATCAACACCGTAGCCAATGCAAAATAGCCACGGATGAATGGCCGCAGTGGAAGTGAACAAAGAAAATAACACCAAACCCCTCGCTCTCATCGCTCTCTAACTTCATCATAGGTTGGAATGAACCTGTTCGTGCGTTTTCAATAGAGCCTGCCATTCATCATAACGTCCCTGTCTTCTGATTGGCTGTAAAGGAGAGCGCCCTGGTTTCCCAGCCTCCTCCTCCCTTTGACTTGTCAGAGTCAGGGTCAGGCTTCAGGAAATGCTGTTTGCACAGTCCACTGAGCGCCAGTGGCTTTGCCTGGCTGAGGGAAGCCTCCATGGCAACCGGGCCGACCCCTACTGACCCCTAGCCTTGGTCGCAGCCTGGAAAAGAGAGGAGAGGCAAAATGGATCCCATCTAAATTCAGCTATTACAATGAAGGTAGACAGGGGCATGGCCCTATAATCTCAAAGCGAAACAGGCATCTTTAGCCATTGTGGGGTGACAATGATTATCGTCCACAGCGGAGTGCTGAAGAGAGTGACGGATCGCTTAATGGAATGTGAGACATTTGACGGACGTCTAAATTAGGAGTATAATGGATAGGTTGATGGATAGGTAGGAAGTGGGCTCGGAGAACAGCTAGATTGTCACACAGAAACGGATGTTTGTTTATGGGACAGGGAATGATGGATCGATTTGCAAGGGTGGAGAATGGTGGATAACAGGCAAGACGTCCCAGACTTTTTTTTTGTTTGTTTGTTTTTCTTCTTTCCAGAGAGGTTATTTTCATTTCCACACAAAGACAGACGTACAAATGACTAGATGGTGTTCATTCATAATGGAGACTAGCTGTGGTCTCCAGTTGGCAGAGCTACGGTCCATTTAAAAAAAATAATGTTAATCAATATAGACATGCTGAAAAGGACAAAACAAGCCTAAATTGACACATCCAAATAGCTTGGATCTTACAATGCTAATGCCAATTCTGAAAATTGAAATTAGGGTTGTCTGACATTTTCCTGTCAGCCTTTTGAAAGTGTATGTAGGTCTGCTGACACAAATCATAACATTTCCAGCGAGATGACCTTTCAGAGAGGGCCCGTTGAGGCTTCAAGGGATTTTAAAAGAGCTGGAGCGTGCGTCTCAAACACTGTGACCACATCTTACATGGTAACCCAGCACGACAACAGTGCCGTCTAATTCAGGATAGTATTAGTGGAATTTGAGGGCTCACCCACACACCATCTCACACATAGGACAGCATACGCCCCAATACCATACAACGCAAACACATTACTCCATAGGGAATTTGCTGGGCCTCAAATTGCTTTCGTGACAGCCTGTTTATTTTCTTTCCTTTAAAACTTATGGACAGGCATTTCAATTCATGCGTTTGGAAGAGTGGAGATTTTGGACTAAGTATTGCTTATAAAAACCATTATTGCTTGTCGAGTAATGCACGGTGGTGCGTGCTATGACAACAGTCAGTAAGTGGACAAGTGGTTGTAACAGCTGAATGGTCAGCTGGAGAAAGAATGGCTGAGGCTAGGGAAAGTTTACGGTATGTGCGGGCACATACGCACACAAACACACTCTCTCTCTCTCTCTCTCTCTCACACACACACACACACACACACACACACACACACCCAAAGGCATGTCCCATTTTACTGATATAATGGCTAGGCCCAGTTGACTGTGAGTGACCCCTTGTTCAGGGTTCAGGGTCCATATATGTTGCCAGGCCTCTGCCAGATCTTGGATGGGTTAAAAGGATCATAACCTATGACCCAGTCGATCAAGCTAGAGAATGTAATTAGCCCACAAAAAAAAACAGTATTAAAAAGAATAGACAAATTGCAACTTTTTGGGGGGTCAAAATCGAAAGATAAACACTTGTCAGCGAGTGCAAATGGAGGAAACTGAGAAATCCTGGAAAAATACATAGAACGCTTTACAGAAAGTAAACTGAATTTGAGAGCAAGCCCCTCAGTATTGACCTCCATACCACAATAAACCTATTGTGACATTTTTGGTTTGAATCTTCTCTGAAAGGAAGTTATTCTTCCTGAAAGCGGTGGTAGTTAAATATGTATATTAATTTTGCATCACAGAGTATCAAGTTTACCCAGTTATGTGCACACATAAAGCAAATTCCCAAATGTAATGATATAGTGTATAGGTTTAATTGAGATTATCACTGCACTGCTATAGAATGTGAAGAATGTCTGAGAGAATAAAATAGGCTGGCAGGAAGGGGCCCCCTAAAAGAGTCTCAGAATCAAAATGTGCTGACGTTTAATTCTTTTCAGAATGCTATCTCAAAAATGTAAACGTGCTGAAAGATGGCCTATCCCTAAATTGTTCATTGCTTCTTTAATTCTCTGAAAATATTTTTTAAAATTATTATACTGTATTTGCAATGTAATGTAATATAATTATCTGTAATCAAGAACAAGACAGTAATTACTTGGTTTGTAAGACAACTTTTAAAAAGGAGAAGTGTTTAAAAAATCTAGTCTTAGATTCTCTTTGGGACCTATACTTATAATTATTTTCCCTGAAACTGCATCCACTTGTTTCATGTTCCTCACTCCAAAGACAAATGCTGCCCCCCTCTGGAGCATGGATGCTTACAGAATTGTGAGTTAAATCTACCGCAAGAAGGATCATGACATATAACAGACAATATTTGGAATATTTCAAAACAATAAAGACAAAGAGTAATATATAGCAAAGACAATGACAGACAGAAAAGGACAATTCTGAAAGGCGACAAATTAAATGTAATTTTATCAAAATAAAACTGCTTTAATTTTTCTTACATACCTAGCCACGTGAAAGATAAAATGCGAATAATTTAATATCAAAAACCCGAACATTACACTGTCTCTTATATTGACTTTCACCATAGATAGTTATAACTTTTAATAGATACAATGTTAGTCCAGTCAAAACGGATAGGTATTTTCCATACCAGATGTCTCTTCTTTGCCACAGTAATAACGGCACTGATTGAATGAATCAAAGTTATGCTCCTATCTTCTAACCCAAAGCCAGTCAATTGACATACAGGCCTGAGTGTCCTACACAGAGGGCCCTAGAGACCATGCTTCCAACCATGACGAAATGAGAATTTATGCTTTAGTCATCATAACCAATCGGGAAAAACACTCTGGCACTCTCTCATAAAGACTGTGGCCCCTGACCACTTTGAATAGGATCCACACCAATTGATGAATGCTTTACAGACCCCTAATTGAACATGACCAGCGACAGAGGGCTTCAGTAATTCTACAGTGGGAGGGTAAGACTAGCTGGACACAAAGGGAAATGAAAATGTCCCTCTCACGTCACTGAGCTGTGAATCCATACTCATTTATTTGTAGTAAAGAGACAAGATTAAAGTGTACGTAAAAACTATTACTGTCAAAACATTTACATTTTATTCTAAAGATAAATTCCATCCCAGATTTATGAGAAAACAATGTATTCGGATATTTTTATGCGGTTTGGTAATCACTCCAGTACTAAATCAGCATATTTCTGTCCATGAAGACTACCGAGGTGCCCATTGCCAATTGGAATTACATTCACAGACAAATAATGAACCACAACGTAATCGTTGATCAAGTTTCCTATAGCAAAAAATACATCGAATATAATCTTTAGTTAAACGTTTTTATTTCCGCTTTAACAACCAGTTGCTAAACAACATTTTCACCAGTCATTTTGACAAACTGTTGTGGGTGACACTTTATACACGTACTATACAATCTTTCAATAGAGGAAAGTATATTATTTAGAAAGAGAACGGGTGTGGAGCCTAATGCAATTACAATTCTGCAATTGGCTTATGTGGCCAGTATGGATTCTTCTCCTTGTCGAGCTTTGTCTCGGGGAAGGTATGGTTTAGGTCTTCAATGGTCATCTGATCGAAGGGAATCATGATATTGAACTTCTCAAGCTGGGAGGAGGAGAACAGACAATGAACAAAAAGGATTAGACAATAGGTTTGACACGGCATGTACCAATAATAAACGACAAAAAACAACAACTAAGTAATGGCTTAAGATGCACGACTGTTTTTTGATTAAAGGATCACAGTTCACCTCTGCTTCGTACTGGGTGATGCGAGCCTTGGATGCCTCAACGTATGCAGCAGCAGCTTTGTTCTGTGTCAGATAAATAAACACAGGATCAAAATCAAGACAGCACATTATTAAAGAAAAGGGATCATAATTGAACTGTACCACACTAATTCTGGTGCATGCGAACGAAGGAAATATTTGTGATTAGCGTCGAAAAAGTATAAATAACGTCTGAGAAGTTCCATTTTTAGCTACAGCATACATATTTATTGTTGGGCTAGGGTTAAAGGGCCAAAATGTTGCCACAATATTTGTAATTTCCTTTTGTTGCTAACAATTATGGAGCCCTGGTAGAAGTGGAAAGGTTTACCGCCTAGCCAAACTCATAGCCTTAGTTGTACTTACAGCTTCCCCCTCCTGGGCATCGATTTTGGCAGTCTGGGTGTCCACAGCCTCTGGAATCACCAGCGCAGAGTACTGAAAACAATGGTGTCATTGAAAGAAAGAAATCATTAATCAGAAGGCCCAGCATTAATTCCCAAAACATAGCGAAATTATTTTTGAAAGTTGAGTTTAATTCTGGCAAATTTATGTCATGATCCTTCCAAGCTCATGATAGATTTTAGCAAGTAGTTACATGTTGTAAAGATAACTTGAAGGAACACCATGACAGGAGGCATGCTTGCCTGGACATGCAGATGTCACAGTTCAGCAACAACATTTATTATGTTATTATCATGACAAGTCAAAGTGTTTTGTTGTTTTTGCCTATTTAGCAATAAAGTTGCGATTTTCAAGTCAGTAGAAGATGGAGTCTTCTGATGCACAACATACCTTAATTTGATATGGAAAAAGGTGTGAATCAAAAAAAATGCGGCTCTCACCTTCTTCTCAAACTGATCCACCATGCCAGCTTTAGCCACATTAGCCCTGTAGAAGCTCCAGTCAATGGTGACGGGTTTCTCTGGCAAGGAGTTCAGCCTATGGACACACCGAGTTGCGAGGTGAAAACAAGTGTCTAGAACTTTCTACAAGACAACCACCCTTCATTGGACAGACCCGAAGGCACAATTGAGTAATCCTTAGACTTTAGAATACTTCCCAATATTTAGAAAGTAGTACCTTCATATACATAAGTTTTAATGAAATGCATACATATTGGTACGATGCAAGTAAACTAATTACTCAAATGTTATACTTTGGAATGTGTTGTAAGAGTCGAACACAATTCTAAAAGGAATGAAACATGTTAAAAGGCAGTAAAACCACAGTCATATGTGATCACACTAAGATAAATGCCTGATTCTAAGGCTGTATGCACCTGGCACATATACCAGAGTACACAATAGCATTTCAATAAAAGAATGTGCACTGGTGGGGTTCTTGTTGTTTCTTCTCTTTAACTATCAACTCACCAGACACAGTAGATTGCAACACAAGCTACTGGGCAATTAAGACTACAGCCTATTCTTACCATCACGAATGTCTGTACAAGCATAACATACTGGGTAATTTTCCCTACTGGTGTTAATATTGGTGGACATGTCTGCATAATGGTTGTAACATTTTTGTACATTGTGTGGAAAGGCATCAGACTGAGTAATTTGCGACAATGTTTTCGAAATGACAGACTAAATAGATAACACTACAAATGATCTCAAGACAGAACAGCGTTAAGTGTTTTGTAATTTCAATCATCAAATGCTAGAATGGCTCAACGTTACTAAAATGTCACGGAGTGGAGATGTGAAGGAGAAAAAAAGGATTTACTTTTCAATGAGAAAGAAAACAACTTTGCATATGACAAATATTAATCCACGGTAGCAAAGAAAAGCAGACATTTTGAAGTTCCCAGGTTGGGACTCATGTTTGTCACTCCGCTAATTAGTAGGCAGATCAAACGTTACAAGTGTATTGTCAACCCACAGAAAACTAACCAGCTAACTTACTTAGCAGCGATGGTATCTGTGCGTGTCTTTAAGTTGTTAAACATTGCCCTTTGGTTGGGGGGCACCCTCTCTGCGAAGGCCAGCCAGTCAACCGCCTTTAATGCAACACGTCTTCCAGCCATCTTTCAATCAACGTCTGCACAGGGGACACTAAGTACACATCAGAATAATACGTGTTAATAAACTTATTGATGTGAGGTCTGGAAGGTAAACTACAGTGAGCAGCAACTATGAACGTTTCTGATTGAAAGTCAATCACTTTTAAGGCTATGCTAATTGCTACAGTGCTACAAAGGTAACTAGCGAAACGCTGCAAGGTCAGAACTTGATTGAGATACACTGAGATGTTAAACAACTATATACATTTCATTTAACTTTTAAGACATTATTTGAACCAAAAATGTAATTAAACTGCATACATATCAAGATAAAACGTCTAAATTAGAATGCTATCTATTAGTAATTGTGCCAAAGACATACCGTGAAGCTGCTAACTTGACTGAATGGTGTTGTTGGCTTGCTGGAAACGGAAATGAGTGAAGACGTTAAAGTCTAGCACAGTGCCATCTGCTGTTATGACCTACATCTGCAAGGTTATTCGTGCTGCAAAAAAGAAAGCTAGACATTTTTACTTTCTCTTTATCTTTCCAATTGTGAAATTTCAAAGAAAAACCGGTATTTTATTTCCCCCATATATTTCCCGCCTGCCTAATATCTCGACTAGGGGCCATATTATTATTATTATTATACCCAACACCTGTTATTTGTTGTGTAATTTATTACCTTATGAATATGAATCACATTGTTACTGTTTTGTTATTGTATCAATTGCTAATCTATTGTTGTTAAAGATCCTGTGTTACACTGCAGCACAAATAAATTAATTGATTAAGTATTTTCCATTTAAATCTAAATCAAGGGCAGAACAACTATTTGTTGAGCTATTTCTAAATACACGAGCTATTCAGTAATATGAAGTGAGATTCTTAAAAACATTTTCCGAAATAATCTGGGTTGAAAGTGGATAAGGAATTATGGTTCACCTGTCTGAAAGTTATGTTGAACTGAGCACACTCAGCCTTAAAGTCTGCTCAGCAGAAAACTTACAGTTGTTCCTGAAGATATTCTTCATTTAGGATCTAAACATGAATCCTTCCCTTTCAATGACAGTCACTTATTTCTTTGAGAAACATTCATATAAACATGCCTGATACGTGATATAATATACAATAGATACGTTCCATTACTGTGGCTTATAGGAATCCCCACTCAGTTACCATGGTAATTTATACCACTGAACTTCCTTTCATTACGCAAGTTCAGACCTTCTCACAATGTGACCAAGCACGAATATACTTTAGTTTCAAAGAACGTATTACGTATTGACTATCCATATTTGTATCCTGATGATTTGTATCTTGGATTTTTACAAAGCATTTGACACTGTAGAACACAGTTTTCTTTTCTGCTCGCTTGACAAATTTGGATCTGGGGAATTTGTTCTGCTATAGGCGATTAAAACCATGTAGCCTATGAATGAAAACAGTTCTATTGAGCTAAATTATGTCACATCCCCTAGATTTAAATTAACACGTGGCATTAGGCAGGGGTGCCAAATTTCCCCATATCTGTTTTAATCCAAATTTAATAACTCAAAACCCTTTTGAGTATTTGAGTATATTTCACTATTTTTGAAAATGACACCAAACAATACTTCAAAACGACCCTCTCCTCCCAAAATAAGAAGGCCACAAAGACAGTGGTTTTGTCTACCTCCTTTGGTGTACTTGTTTGAGTGAGTGACTGTGGTCCTCTGGCCTTGTTCGTATTCTGTCCCCTGGCAATTTTTTTTTATTATTATTATTTTTTTTACATATTGTAATTATTATGTCTACAGATACTGTATGGTTACTGTCAGTTGAATTTTCATTGTTCAGTGTTCAATAATAATAAAATAAATAGGTAAAAAAAAAGGCTGCAAACACCTCTGCGACCTAACACTTACCCAGAAACTCCAGCTCTATGCAGTGACGTTGATGTGCATCTTTGCAGAAGCATATACCAGGTTTAGTCATGCTAAAAGCATTTAAGTATAGTCCAGAACAATGACATTGAGCTGTGTTTAAACCTCACATCCATTTCCAGTTTTCTTTTTAATCTCAATCTGAACTGAACCTTTATACTTTTGAGCTAACAGTACGCATTTCCAGTTTGTCACTTTCAATGCCAAGGAGCAGACACCACTTATAAATGGAATGGATCTCCTGGCTGAAGCACTTGTTGTTCCAGTCATGCCCTGCAGCAAGGTGCCTGACTTTATATAATTAGAAGAATGCAGACACATCCAAAACATTTTACATTTTCACATCTTACCTCTGGTACATACACATACACACACTGTAACTGCGGAAATTGTCTCCTCATCAAGGGCCCTGCATACACATTGGTCAGGTAATTCTTGGTCATCTTGATTTTGGGGATCTAAATTAGGGCATATTTGGTTTCCACTTACTGACAGATATAGGCTTACTGTTTTTTTAGTCCAGAGAGACTGATACCTGTTAAAGAAAGGAGGACTTCCTCTCTATTCCCACTATTAGTGGGCGCCCCTGGTTGCAGCCCAACAGATCCTCTGCGGGTGTGAAGTCCTCATGTAGAGGTCCCCAACCAGTGGCATCTGTCTTTTTTTTGTGTGTGGCTATATGGTAGATATTTACATACATTTACAACTATTGCTACTAATAAAATGTAACATTTTACTATAGGCTACTTAACACTCTTGAACGTGTTTTTGTACTTGTTTTCGCTTGCCACATAATTTTTGGGCTCTTGATATGGCCCTGCTGAGATGTAACTTAACTGAAGATAGGCCAAGGGTTGCTTGGTCAGAAAGGCTTCAAACACCTCACCGAATTAGGGTAGAGTGAATGCATTGTATTCATGTCAGTCTTCCCAAATTAGTCTACACTATAATTTGAAACATACATCTGATACTCCTTAGCCTGTAGATAACATAGCCACAGTCATAGGCAACTATCTAATGATCTGAGCGTTCATTTATTAAATAATTTAACAATAAGCGACCGTCTACAACTTACGCATTTAATCAGTCTGCCTTGTTTTGCCAAGTAATTTCCCTTGCCTCATTACTTAGGCATATCGCCCTATTTGGTGATGACAGGGCCACCTTTACACCCCGTGTACAGTTTGATCGGCAGGGCGAACGAGAAGAACACCGATCTTGTTTATATGTGTTTTTTTGTTTGTTTTCTGCTTTGACTGCCTTTTTATTTACTCCGTGGGCTCAAACAATGCCACATGTTCAAGTCTGGCTTGAGTTAACATTGGCGAGATGCGGCTAAATTGTGCTAATGGTACGACTTGAGGACTTACAGTTCCCTCCAAAAGTATTGGAACAGTAATGCCAATTCCTTTATTTTTGCTGTAGACTGAAAGCGTTTGGGTTTGACACCAAAAGATGAATATGAGACAAAAGATCAATATGTCAGCTTTTATTTCCAGGTATTTTCATCTGGATCTGATAAACAACTTAGAAGATATCATTATTTGAAAAGAAAGACCACATTTTTAGATGAGCAAAAGTATTGGAACAGATAGACTTGAAATGGATTTAAGTGAATAAGACTCAATATTTTGTTGCAAATCCTTTGCTTTCAATAACTGCATCAAGCCTGCGACCCATGGACATCACCAAACTTTTGCATTCTTCTTTTGTTATGCCTTTCCAGGCTTTCACTGCAGCCTCTTTCAGTTGTTGCTTGTTTTGGGGGGTTTCTCCCTTCAGTCTCCTTTTAAGAAGGTAAAAAGAATGCTCTATAGGGTTTAAGTCTGGAGATTGACTTGGCCAGTCTAGGACCTTCCACTTCTTGCCCCTGATGAACTCCTTTGTTGCTTTTGCAGTGTGTTTAGGGTCATTATCTTGCTGCATGACAAAGGATCTCCCAATCAGTTTGGTTGCATCCTTCTTTAAATTGGCAGACAAAAATGTTTCTGTAGACTTCCGAATTCATTTTGCTGCCGCCATCATGTGTTACATCATCAATGAAGATTAATGAGCCCGTCCCAGAAGAAGCCATTGAAGCCCAAGCCATCACATTACCTCCACCGTGTTTCACAGATGAGCTTGTGTTTTGGGGGTCATGAGCAGATCCTTTTTTTCTCCAAACCTTAGCCTTTCCATCACTCTGGTAGAAGTTAATCTTCGTCTCATCAGTCCATAAAACTTTTTCCCAGAATTTTTGAGGCTCGTCTCTGTACTTTTTGGCAAAATCCAGCCTGGCCTTCCTATTCTTTATGCTAATGAATGGCTTGCATCTTCTGGTGTAGCCTCTGTACTGTTGTCCATGAAGTCTTCTGCGAACAGTGGATTCTGAAACCTTCACTCCTGCCCTCTGGAGGTTGTTGTTGATCTCACCAACAGTAGTTTTAGGGTCTTTCTTCACAGCTCTGACAATGTTTCTGTCGTCAACTGCTGTTGTTTTCCTTGGTCGTCCCGTTCGATGTCTGTTACTTAGTACACCAGTAGTTTGTTTCTTCCTGAGGATATTCCAAATTGTTGTACTGGCTATGGCTAGTGTCTGTGCAATGGCTCTGATTGATTTCCCATCTTCTCTTAGCTTCACAATTGCTTTCTTTTCACCCATAGACAGTTCTCTGCTTTTCATGTTGATTACTATAACTGCAGTCTGCACAGGCAAAACCAGAATCTGAAACTGAGCGTAGACATTCAGTGTTATTTATTGTTTGAATAATAAATGTAATAAGACACATCTGGGCAACAAAACACACCTGTTAGTCACATGTTCCAATACTTTTGCTCAACAAAAAATGTGGTGTTCCTTTACAAATAATGATATCTTCTAAGTTGTTTATCAGATACAGATGAAAATACCTGGAAATAAAAGCTGACATATTGATCTTTTGTCTCATATTCATCTTTTGGTGTCAAACCCAAACGCTTTCAGTCTACAGCAAAAATAAAGGAATTGGCATTACTGTTCCAATACTTTTGGAGGGGACTGTAAGTGAAAGTTGACGTTCGTTCAAGCCGGGCTTTTTCTAACAAGCCCAGATTTCGTTAGCGCGGTTGATTGAATATACCCCCTAGTACTTGTTACGTTTGTAGCGTAGCCATGCATAAACTCTTGCCTATTAGATTTGCTAATTGGCTTGAATAAATGTCAACACAGCCGACTATCTTATTTGCATTTCACAAACGAATAATGTTTACAATTTCTCACTCAGTGATTTGGCTAAAACAGCCTTATTTAAAATCAAATTCTAGATGAGAGGAAAATAGGCATTATAATGCATTATAATGCATGCATTATAATTAATACACAGTGATTTCTCGGGAGTTTGTCATGGCATTGGTAGGCTTGGAACATATAGCCTACATCAAAAGTGTGGATTTACAGAATTTGTCAAATATGTATGTTGCCAGAAAGCGGTCACCCATGTAAGAAATATGGAATATTTTTATTGGAGACAAGGTCAAATCAATTTAAGCCATAAAGTAGGTTAGGCCTATACAGCGACCACAAAGATTAGACTTTAAAAATAAAAACAAAAAAGTATTTAGAGTAAGTCAAGCTAAGTCAAGACAAGCTAACTCGGACGCTACAGAAAAGGGCTTTCAAGAGGACTGCCATTTCTTAGATGGAGCTCACAGCATAGGTACATGACAACCAAAGGGGCGGAGATTAACTGACGTTGCTGGCAGGAAAGCATATTGAGGCTTCATGTCAAGTAAAGCTGTTCATTAAACATACATACAACCTAAATATGTCAAAAACGGAGAACATTGATCGCAACAGATCTTCCTGGAGGTTTTATAGCCCAACGGCTACGATGTTTTGAAGTATGAATAGAAAGAATGAATGAAGTGCATTGGGTACCTACACCGGGTAAGGATAACATACAGTTACTTTACAGACACCGAACGTGCCCTTTTAATTTAGCTAAAATCGACAGTTGGCTTTTTTGTTGTAATTGTATTTTTTTTATTTTTGTAAAAAATTGGCAATTCTGTAAATGTTTTGAGTTGTGTTCGCGTAATCCTCCTAAAGAAGGCTGTAGGTTATAAGTGTAGCCTGCTACACGGTGTAGAGCTTGCAGGTGCTGGTGCAGCCTGCCAGCCAAGATCGTTCCCATGGAGAGATTGGCACCAGAGGTACAATGTGGGATGATGATCAGATAGGCTACGTCTATTCAAAATTCAGCTAATGGTAAACCTTTTTAAGAGATAACGCCGAAGGCAATGCTAGACTTCCAGACTAGTCATTTAACGCTATAGCATTAAGGCAGTTTAGATTGAGCGTTTCAGTCGGTGTTTTATGGGCTCTCCACCAATTCTAGTCAGTCGCGAGTGAAAGTTATTTAGCCTAGACCTCAGTTACTGAATACGGACTCAAGGACTGAATACGCCCATGGAACCCTCGCTGTTTGATGGGACAGACTTTTTAGTTGGATGATGCAAGATGTGGATGGAGGGGGTACTCTGCTGCCCGCGATAGGTAGAATTGTATGACGGCATGAACCCGTAGTTCAGCCAATGTGCTTTGCAAGCTTACCTATCTGGACTTATTCCAAACAAATAGAGTTTCTAACTCATCGTATGTTGCGGTAAGTCTTGTTGACAATATGTTGCGTTTTTGTTCATTAATCAATTTATTTAGCGCTATTTCCAGTCTGATCTGGATGTATTACGTTAAAGAGATGATAAGATAGAGTTGTCAAGATTACTTTTTTTCTTTTTTAAATTTGAAGTAAAAATATAAACTAGAATCTTCTATACAAATATAATTGTGTCTCTGTGTGTTTTAACCAGCAGTGACGCAGTGGGCTCACACCACTCTGTGGCTGGTGCCTCATTCCACATTTTGCAATATCGGTTGATCTGGCGTGTTAAGAAAAATAACAAAGGACCACATAAAAAAAAAAAAAACGTGTTGTTCTGTCTTTTCCCTGCCACAGGACGCTGGACTTGCTGAACCCCTGGACTCTATAGGCAGTGCCAGAACCAGAAACTATGACCGAGGGAGTGGAAGACCAGGGTCAACAGAATCAGACACAGGGCACAAAGTCCAGGAGGGGCAGTGCTGACGCTGGTCTGAAGCCCGAGGAGCACAACTCACACTCTTCTGTGAGACCAGAAGATGGAGACGCCAGGACGGTTGAGGGCAGCCATTTAAAGGACCAGAATGAAGACGAACAGAAGCAGCTCGTCCCTTTTACTACCTCAGGCACCACGGAAGGGCACGAGGCTGGGCAGACAGGGCACTGCCAACAGGTGGCACCGGACGGAGGCTGGGGCTGGGTAGTGCTGGTCGCCACCATCTTAGTCCTCGCCCTAACGTTAGCCTTCCCCTCCTGTTTGGGAATCTTTTACACAGAGCTGCAGACAGAGTTCCACACCAGCAACACAGAAACCTCCTGGGTGCCGGCCATTATGACAGCAGTGCTTCATGCTGGGGGTAGGCCTGCACTGCTACTGTACTGTAAAATATGTAGTTCTTTTTGTCTGTCTGTCTGTCTGTCTGTCTGTCTGTCTGTCTGTCTGTCTGTCTGTCTGTCTGTCTGTCTGTCTGTCTGTCTGTCTGTCTGTCTGTCTGTCTGTCTGTCTGTCTGTCTATCTGTCTGTCTGTCTGTCTGTCTCTCTCTCTCTCTCTCTCTCTCTCTCTCTCTCTCTCTCTCTCTCTCTCTCTGTATGTGTGTGTGTGCACGCGCTTGTTTGTGCGTTTGTTCAGACACTGATTTAATAGGTTTAGAATTCAAGTCTTTATCTTTATATCTCGGCTCATCCTGCATCCGCCCTTTGTGCTCCTGAACGTTCCTCAACACAAGCGACTGTGTTCTGGTCTCCTAGCACTCACTCAAAGAAAGAGTGGAAACTCCGTGATGATTTCTCGTAATCCCGAGCAGGTTCAGACGGTCAGGGGTGATTCAGGCGTTGGCTGTTACTGGCGAAGCGGAGCGCAGAGTCCTGACACAGCCAGGAGTCCATTGTTCTCTGTTTGGAGTTTATTTATCTTTCGTCTAACTGTTCCCCCTCATGATGTAACATGAAAATGTATGTCCGGGCACAACATGATTTATACTAGTGTAATTCAAGAACTAATACAGCTGATATACTGCCACACTGGTTGGACCTATGCCTCTGGCTATCAAATATCTAATATTTACTTTACTTATCACCTACAAAAGTAAACAGTGGAAAGTGCACCATCTCAGCGTTAGTGGTTTGAATATGGGTACGAGCATTATTTGTTAGAAGTAAAGGCTGTGGCGGTTTGTTGGAGGATGGCTAAAGAGGGTGAGGGTGAGACAGAGAGCAGACTCTCCCAGGGGAAGTCTTCAGAGCCGTGATGCCACATGACTAGCAGGCCTAATCAGGGAAAAGTCTCCGATAGCACGAGCGATGGCCTTATTATCCACATCAAAGAGCAAAGAGCCATACTAAGCTGGATTTCCCATTCGTTTGATTCAATTAGCCTGACATGAAATCTGTTTGGCTTTTTTGGTGTTTTTGAAGGCGGCAAAAATACATGCGGTGTTATTGAAATTCGAACCTTTTTCTGTTTCTGGCAAGAGGAAAATGCCTGCATGTCGATCGCAATCTGGTTTTAGTGTTCGTTTTGGAGATTTCATTAGAGATGAGCGGAAACGAATTAGAGACTATTGTTCCATGTTCTACAATAATGCTCCTGATGCAAATGAGTTGATCTGTCATGCTAATACAACTACTGTGGAATTGTGGGGTTTTGTTTCAATAAATGCAAACCGTGGTGGTCATATTTAAATAATTGTGTTTGAAACTTTTGTTCCCATTCTCTCTCCAGGACCATTGTGTAGTGTGCTCGTGGAGCGCTTTGGTTGCCGTGCAACAGTGATGATGGGCGGGGTCCTTAGCGGCCTGGGAATGGTGATTAGCGCCCTTGCCAGGTCCATCACAGAACTGTGCATCACTGGCATCATCACAGGTCAGAGGTCACAAACATACACACGCAGACACGTGCGCACACACACACACACACGACACGCCTCAGCTTACTTCCTCCTCTTCCTGTTCTTCGTTCCCTAATGACTGTTTTAAAGTGTCAACAGGAATTCTGCCTCTTTGTTCCACAGGGTTGGGATTCTGTCTGGCCTTCCAGCCCTCAGTGACCATGATGGGCCACTACTTTGTGCGCCGCCGTGCCTTCGCCAACGCCTTATCGTCTACCGGCACCGCTCTGGGGTTAAGCACCCTGCCTCTGCTGGCCAACTACCTACTCAAACAGTATGGCTGGCGTGGGAGCTTCCTGGTTCTGGGAGGGGTGCTGCTCAACTGCTGCGTGTGCGGGGCAGTCATGAGGCCAGTGGGAGGGAAAGGTCCGGCCGTACTGAAAGCCAGCCAAAGCAAACCAAACAGCCTCCCCCCGCAGCGTGAGAGAGAGGGGCTGAAGGAGCGCCTCCGGGCGGCCCTCCTCAGCCTCATGGCCTTCCTGCGCAGACACATGGCCTTCGACCTGCTGGTCAGCAACGCCCGCTACCGCGCCTACGCCCTGGGGGTGACGTGGATGATGCTGGGCTTCGTGGTGCCCTTGGTCTACCTCGTGCCTTACGCCACCGACCACGGCATGGCGCAGGACCGCGCCGCCCTGCTGATGGCCATCCTGGGCCTGGTGAACATCGCCGTGCGGCCCCTGGCGGCGCTGCTCTTCAGCCTGCCCAGGTTCAGGGGCCGGGGGGGCTTCGTGTACGTGTTCGCCGGCGCCCTGCTGGTGAACGGGCTGAGCAACCTCATCTGCGGCGCCTCGTCCCGCTTCGACGCGCTGCTAGTGTACGTGGTGATCTTCGGCCTGTCCATGAGCGTGATCGGCGCGCTGCTCTTCACCGTGCTGATGGACACGGTGGAGATGAGCCGCTTCCCCTCCGCGCTGGGGCTCATCAGCATGCTGGAGAGCGTCACGCTGCTCCTCGGGCCGCCCCTCGCAGGTACACACACACACACCCACCCACCCACCCACCCACCCACCCACACACACACACACACGCACACACACACACACACACACACACGCTCAAACACTGGGAAACAGAGTTTATTCTTTTCGACGTTTTCTTTGCATTGATTCTCTTCCATGCATCGTGTCTACCATGTGTGTTGAATTCCTGCTCCATGGTCAAGCTTGCTTCACCGCAGACGGGGTTAAGGGCTCTCGCTCACACTACCAACTCTTTGTATAGGAGTCTGTCACAGGGGCAATGGAATTTTCTGTCCACTGCGTGCCCACGTCACGAGAGCAGGCGCTGGGAAGGTCATGTGCTTCTTTCTCTCAGTACAATCGGGAGGGGTGGGTGGGGGTGGATGGGGGAGGGCGGCATTATGCGAGGCTGGGGTTGGCTGGTGTGAACCGTCGAGGTAGACTATGTTGGCTGGCCCTGTTTCATAAGTCAGCTTTTCCCTCAACCCCAAGCCTAGGGCGCTCAGTCGGGGAGCCTGGGAGCTAAGGAATAGTGACGCGCTAAGAACCAAAGGGGGTCAACTCCGATTTCCAGCGCCATGGCAACTCAAATGTCACGCCTGCTGGTAACCGTATTAGTGGGACTTGGCAGGCTTGTACTGTAACGTGAACCTTTCTCTATGGGCTCATAACAGGATGTTGACCTACTTGAACTGGATGCCTCTCTCCCGTGTTTCTAACACCAAAGTGTGCTCCCCCTCTGTGTCTGTTTTTTCAGGCATGCTGGTGGACAGCACAGGCCACTACTCCTACGTGTTCTACGCCTGCTGTGTCGCCGTGTCTTCCGCCGGCGTCTTCCTCATGGTCTCCTTCTACTTGTTGGACCAGCAGAGGGACAGAGAGGTGAAGAAGAAGACGTCCCTGTCTCCGGTTTACAAGCCTGGTATTATACTGGCCCCAGAGTGCGAGTATAGACATTGTCCTTCTCAAAGAAGTAAAGCAACGGACACAGTTTATGTCACAAATGTGTGATGTTGTAGTACACAGGCACGTAGAGTTTCTTTATATTTTGGAATTAAACACAGAGCTATGTGCTAGATGTAAGCGGTAAATGCAGAATCATATGTTCACGCTTCTATTCACCACTCTCTATTTTTATATTCTGAACCGTAATATTCTATATACAGTTGCAATCAAAATGATTCAACCCCCCATTGCAAATTAGGTTTATTAGCAGAATCTACAAACTTTCAGCTGTTAGGGCTGAACACAACTAATATAACATGTACCTGTTACATGTATCAAATACCTGGACTGGCTAGTGCTGCGTTGACTGTGACGTATGATTGTATGTTAGAAATATGGCAAGAGAGGGGTCCAATAAGTTAAGAAAAGAGATTATTGCCCTGCACAAACAAGGAAAAAGATAGCAACGGCATTGAATGTTCCTAGAGATACAGTTGGAAGCAAAGTTCACGTTCAAAGTTAAAGGAACCCTGGCTACACTACCTCGACCTAGCAGAAAGAGGATGCTATCACCGGCTGCCACCAGATTCCCGAGGAGGCACGTGGTCAAAAACCCTAGAGTGACTTCAAAAGACTTGCAGCAAGATTTGGTAGCAGCAGGCACTGAGGTTTCAATTGGCACAGTCAGGCGCATACTAAACGCTGAAGGTCTCCCAGATGCACACCTCTGCTGACCCAAAAGCACAAGAAAAGTTGGCTCCAATTTGCTCAAAACCATATAAATACGCCACAGAAGTTTTGGGATTCTGTCCTGTGGAGCGATGAAACAAAACTGGAACTTCCCCGCTCTATGGATCAGCGGTATGACTGGAGGAGGAAAAATGAAGCATACGCTGAAAAGAACACCCTGCCTACAGGGAAGCATGCCGGTGGCTCGTTGATAATCGGGGGCTGCTTTGCTTCCTCTGGCACTGGAAACTCGCAGCGTGTGGAGGGCAAGATGGACTCAATCAAGTATCTGGAAATCCCAGGATAAAACCTCATGCCTTCTGTGAGGAAGCTGAAGCTTCCAACAGAACAATGATCCCAAGCACACCTCCAAGTCCACCAAGGCTTGGTTTCAGAAGAAGTCCTGGAAGATTCTGCAGTGGCCGTCACAGTCACCTGACTTGAACCCCATAGAAAATCTTTGGTGGGATTTTAAGAAAGCGGTCGCGCCACGCAAATCCAAGAATATTAGTGAACTGGAGGCCATTGCCCATGAGGAATGGGCAAAGATTCTTCAGGAATGCTGCCAGAAGCTGGTGTCTGGCAATGCATCACATTCGCAGCAGGTCATAACAGCAAAAGGGTGCTCTACTGTACTATACTGTACTCTAAGTACTGAAGACGCTTGTCATGAAGGGATTGAATAATTCTGAGACTGCTGTAGTCAATAAAAGTGGCATTTTGTGTTGAATTTGGAGAAACCACTTTTTATATTAGTTGTGTTGAGCTATTTAAATTGTTCTTGTTGAATTGTTTCAAACAGCTGAAAGTTTGTAAATGTTGCTAATAAACCTAATCTGCAATGGGGGTTGAATAATTTTGATTGCAACTGTATATATCGTTAGTGATATTGCTTTAATGACTCAACATTCCGCTCAGTTAGAAACACCTAACAGGAAACTAATATCTGTTTGGGTCTTTTAGTTTTATTTCTATAACCACATTCGTTTTTTGTTAAAAAGGAAACATTTCAGAACCATGCTAAAATTCAGAAGACGATAAAACTATACAATTGTCAGACAAGTACAGATGAGGACTCAGTGGGCATATTTGTATGTTCCCTTCAACAAAAAATGAAGTACTGTGAGATGGCACAGACAAACTACACAGTATGTTATACATCGTGATCAAACAATACACAAACCTTGATTGCCATGTGTTTGAAGGGCTCATTTGGGATAGTTTTCCTACTTTGTGGTTTTCTGCCATGTTCTGGAAACACATACACAGATATCACCAAAATATTTATTTTAAATCCAGGCTCAGAGTCTCACACTATGAGTAAAATAGGCAATGGGAAGAACTTGATAGTGATGTATTTGCAATGGCTGTATGTCATTTCAAAATAGTCAGAGAAGTAAAATTGCATTAATTTCAAAATAGACAGTCAGGAATCAATTTGCATTCTTCATATATCCTTATCACGCAATCAGATTGAAGTTTATCCATCTCGACAGTCTGCATTTAATCACAGTATATCTCATGTAAACCAGAAATGAAATATTTTAGTTTGAAATCAAAGCAATTTGGCCTTTTAAAAAGGGGGTTGGAGAGGGCTATTACAATCGTTGCCACCAGACCAAACAACTGTTTTTATTCTAACCACATATCTCAATATCATATTTGATCAGAAAATGGATGACTGTTTGGAATCTTTATTGCAATCATTATTCGAGTAAACCAAATAAGAGAAGCGTGCAGGAAGCATATGGTCCCAAAAGAGTGGAAATTGCTTTCGATGCAAAGTAGTGGTATAGCCTTACAGATGCACAAACACCCTAAAAAAAGATTGAACAGAATGGAAGATATTTATTCCAAGATCTAACTGAAATAAACTGTTTTGGCCCGGGCCATCGATACCAATCTTTCAATCCTATTCATTTGGAACACCTATTTGTGTTCACCCAGTCTTACTGCTGAAATATGACTGTTGTGTTTCAAATTTGTAAAAGGTGATTGTACTGAAAAGCAAAAAACAATGAAGGTAGCTTTGGGCTGTGAATGTATTCCACTTCCTTGATGAATGTACTCAACCGATTTCCAAGATGCCTCATATAATTCCAAATGAAACAGTTTTGCCTTATGTATGTATAAAAGTAAAAAAAAACGTTTTTATTTTTATCTAGTACCTAACTTATTTCTGAAAGTGCTTAAGATTTCTCTAACTGTGAATCTTTTGTATCAAAAACATTTTAATATCAATGTATACAAATGATTGTATTTTGCTGTAGCCCCTGGACAGTTGAAGTAGGAAAATAAACAACTTGAAATCTTCCTTTCCTTTTCTGTGCTTTTGTCGCCACCTTGTTGACTATCACTGACTAACCAGGCCAACAGGGAATCAGTGAGACCTACAGCCACATTCATTGTTGAAGATTCGGCACTGTAGATTTATTTGTATTTCTTTTACAGATCACTTTAGAACAAAATTTTCACCCGACATGCTTAATAATAACTAAAGCACGACACACCCCGATCACACCACTGCATACTGTAGTAAATACATCATAAAATAATCGTTATTGATAATAAACATATCATACATTGATCATACATTTTATTCTGAATGGTGGTTGTGCAGTGTTTGTCTTTGGATTCGTTAACATACATAACATACTTTCAGTTGTAATAGAGAAGGACAGGGGTTAAAAATTATTAAGTAGATGTTCAAAGATCAAAGAAGGCGTAGACAAGCGCTGATTCGAGTGAGGCCCAGCTCTCTGCATCTATCTGTACTGCACGGCATAATTTTACGGAGAATGTACTTGGGTAGGTGTGAAATAAGTTAGAACAAAGTCAGGCTTTAGAAAGCAAGGATCTTTATCAGGCATGCTTAAAGAGATTAAAAAATAAATCAATTCTGTTCGTGAGGTTCTGTTAATATAGGACTAAAAGGATCATCCCATATGAGTAATTTGTGCTGATTGGCTGAATGCATCTTGGCATTGGGTGGTCAAACAAGTTCTGACAAAGACAAAGGAGAACAGCTTCTTCATACAGAAGACGTTCAACAGAGGCAAAAAGAATACTATGTAGGCTTATTAGTTTATACTCTTGTGGCACACTATAAGTTAGTAGTTTGAGTAAGAATTCCCTTACAATATCTGGGACAGTATGTCAGCACAGCTCTTTGGCTCACTGCTAAGGTCTTGCACTCACAATCTCAGGCTTACAAGGGTCTTCGCACTGAGTCGACTGTGGAAAGCCTCCAGCACGAGATGGATCCAGTGTCGCAGGTATGTTTACCCTGTTTTTGGTTACAACATGGGGAGGAGAATTTGAGGAAACAACATAGTTGCACCCAGATGTACCCTTGACTATCACACCTCAATCCACCTGCTAAACTGCTTTGTTTTGATTTCCTTTACTATCCAGATTAGAGCACAATATTTCAGCTGTAAAATAAAGGCTCATCATCCTGTATGGGACATGCATTAGATGCAAAGGGTTTAACAATAAAATGTGTGCTCCCATGACAGATTTGAAACAATGCTCCCGAGATTTCCTCTCTAGGAATAATGCATGTTTGGCTTTGGATTATTAATTCCCCTGTTGGATTCGGCTCAGCCACTAGGACTGGCTGAGTGTTTTGGAACCATGCTGTTTTTTTTTTACTAATCGGTGTTGCTGCTCCGCTGAATGTTCTGTGACCTTACAAAAGCAAGCGAGTAAGCTGCAAATACTCTTTTCAAGAACATATTGCTGTTATTGTACATGCTGCAGTGCCTAGCCAAAGGTCATTCCTATTATGTCGACACACGATCCTAACTTTCTCTCTTCTCGCACACACCTTATCTGTAACTCCATGGACGTCCTCTCTGTCAGGTCCCTCCATGTGGATGTGGCTCCCCATATTCCCACAGTGACCAGCAGCTACGTCCACGGCACCTCTTCGGTCTCTCTGATTCCGATGACTGTGGGACAGAGCCTGCAGTGTGCTGCCGAGCGCTGGTCCGACCGAGAGGCAATGGTTTTCCTGCAGGACGGGATCCGCAAAACCTTTGCCCAGTTTCAGAAAGATGTGAGTGTGCGTTTGCAGGTCCCGGCAGACCCTCCTCACTCTTGAGGCCAAATAAAATGTGCAATGGAAATCAATCAATCAGTCGTGTTTTTGAGTCAAAAGGGTTTTTAACAGGAATATTTCATTCTCATTGTAAAATAGTAGTTATGCTCTAAAACCACAGGCATAGTTGTATATTTGGACTTTATAATTCAAAGACTCAAAGGAAATAAATGACAAAGCAGAGGAAAGTAATTGAGTAACTATTGAGTAATTGAGTAACTATACTAGGGTTAATTATTCTTGTAACGGTCAACTGTGAACTAACAGTTCAGAAGGAGAGGCTACTAATTCCCCCAAACTAGTGATAAGACTCTGCTGATTACCTATTTGGGTTCAACACCTCATGGACCACAACTTAAAATAAACTATGCTTTGACAGTTTTTGACAGTCAGTCAGTCACCTATTGATACTGACAATGCGATTAATTTATTCTGAAGGTTAACCAAGCAGCTGCTGGCCTGCTGGCACTGGGCTTGAAGAGAGGAGACCGACTGGGAGTCTGGGGACCCAACACCTACGAATGGATCCTCTTCCAGTTCGCCGCAGCCAAGGCTGGCATCATACTGGTGCGTCAAGGAGGCTGGACCGCTTCGAAACTGTTCATTGTCAAACCGTGCCAGCAAAGGTTTTACCATTGTGTGTAGCTTATTGTGAAACGGCGCTGGGCTTGGCTGGTGTACTAAGCGGAACAGAAAAGGACCTTTCAATATTCATCTTTAGAAAACGAGCTTTGTTATCATTAAACTAATAGGCTGTATCCACTCTCATGCCGGCAGGTGCCAGTGAACCCAGCCTATCAGATGAAAGAGCTGGAGGTGATCCTGAGAAAGGTATATAGAGTGGCCGGGGTGGCGGAGTGTGTATGCCGTTTACATGACATGTCAGTGGCACCATTCTCTCTCTCTTTCTCCTCTTAGGTGCAGTGCAAAGCGGTGGTGTGTCCCACCCAGTATAAGACGCAGAGGTTCACTGATATGCTGAGAGAGATGTGTCCAGAGATAGACTCCTCGGTGTCAGGGTGGATCCAGAGCTCCAGGTATATCCAGAGCCAACAGCCACGGGGGCAGGTCAACCTGAAATCAACCTTCAGGGCTAGCAAATGCATTGTTTTCCATGTGACAAGCCAGACATAGACTCCTATGCGGTTGCAACAGACACTGCATCAGTTCATCCAAATGTTGATAGATTTGCGACACACAAACACATAGAATGACTTGAAAACCTATGTCTCAACAGGACTAAGGGACTACGTTTCAGTATAACTAAAGTATGGCCCCGTCATTTGACGTGTAGCGTTACCAACCTGCAATCTGCTCCTCAGGCTGCCAGACCTGCGAAGGGTGATTGTGATGGACAGCAGACAGCCGGGGATGCTGCACGTAGAGGACGTGATGCAGGCGGCAGAGAGCCAGCACCACCGAGAGCTGGCAGACCTGCAGAGTCAGCTGTTCTTCGACGACCCCATCAATATCCAGTTCACATCCGTAACCTTCAAACAAGATTATACAGGACACATTACATGAACTTAGACCTAATTGAACCGGGGAAATGTTTAGCTTGAGAACTAAACTGTAAAGTGTTCACTATCTTTAGTCCATACTGTGAATGTGGTCTGTTATAGGGCACAACAGGGACCCCAAAGGGTGCTACTCTCTCCCATCACAATATTGTCAACAATGCGCATTTCCTTGGCATCCGCATGGGATTTGAGTGGAGGGTAAGGACTGCATATCCACGTATCGTTATCCTAAACAGTCTGTGGTCACACAAACACGAGGGATCAATCATGACTTCTGACTCGTGTCCCCCACCTCCGTCCCTCTCAGCCCCAGGTGCGTGTGTGTGTCCCTGTGCCCATGTACCACTGCTTTGGCTCCGTTGTGGGAGCGATGTGCATGGCCCTGCATGGCATCACGCTGGTCTACCCCTCTACAGTGTATGATGGCTGCGCCAATCTAGAGGCCATTCAAAATGAACGGTACCCCATGCGTAGAATAGCCTTCTGAGTTTTCAAAGATATTAAATACAACATGGAGATTTAAATGTTGATAGCATCATACATCACTCTCCTAGGTGCACATTTCTCTATGGCACTCCCACTATGTTTATTGACATGCTAGGGCAGCCAGATTTCCACAAGTTTGACCTGTCCTCAGCTGAAGCCGGTGAGAGATGAATAAACATCATCAATAACATCATTATGCCACGTAGAACGATGCCGGTAAATCAATTTGTATTATCCAATGTTCTAAGGTCAGGCGAGGAATTCTGTTATTTCTGTTTTGTCTGTTCCCAGGAGTCAT
Organism: Aplochiton taeniatus; assembly: GCA_017639675.1. Taxonomy (NCBI): domain Eukaryota; kingdom Metazoa; phylum Chordata; class Actinopteri; order Galaxiiformes; family Galaxiidae; genus Aplochiton; species Aplochiton taeniatus. The sequence continues at coordinate 8,214,170 of CM030183.1, read as the reverse complement.
GGGTGGATCACCCTGCCCTGCCGAAATCATTAGGAAAATCAAATCCGACATGAATGTGAAGGAAATAATGGTCAGTTTCAGACTATTTATTCGTACGGCACTTTCTTTGCATCCCTCAGGTTCTCCTCCCACTGAATCGATGCCAGAGATCATGATAAAAGGCTATGAAAACAAACTGTCATTATGCAACCTCTGAAATCTGGTGCATAGAATGACGCCATTTTCAAATGCCTTATCTCAGACATTGTACGGGACCACCGAGAACAGCCCTGGGACGTTCATGGGCTTCCCGCACGACAACGAAGAGAAGAAGCTGCATACTGTTGGATGTATCTTGAATCACACTGAGGTGCGTGTCTGTTTACTGTCGACCTCTCTGTGTTACTCACTGGATTCTTATGCACCGACGTCACTATAGTCTCTCTACTAACAGGCCGTAATCTGCCAAGTCATTGGTCTATTGAATCTCAGGAATGCCCCAGCAGTGACGTGTGTGTGCCCTCTCCAGGCCGAGGTGGTGGATCCCTCTTCAGGGGAGATGGTGCCTCTGGGAGCCTCTGGAGAGCTGCTAATCAGGGGCTACTGTGTCATGCTGGGTTACTGGGACGAGCCAGACAAGACCAGCGAGTGCATCGCCAAAGATCGTTGGTACAAGACTGGGTATGATGCACCGAAGGTTGCCATGTGATAAACTAATGTAATGGTGTAATTATGGGAAGAGAGCAATTCATTGGTTTAAAAACAAAAAAAAACGTTTCATGTGAAGGATAACCTCCATTTTCCCCGGCACAGGGACATAGCCAGTCTGGACAGCTTTGGGTACTGCCGTATCGAGGGCCGCATTAAGGACATGATCATCCGAGGAGGGGAGAATATCTACCCAGCTGAGATCGAGCAGTTCCTTTACACTCATCCAAAAGTACAAGAGGCGCAGGTAAGAGCCAAAGCCACTAGAGGGAAGCAGAGAATCAGTGAGAACCAGTAACAATCATTGACAGTATGGTTATAATGCAATGTATTGGATAGTACAACAGTACACGCTTCGCATGCAAATTATGTGTTCTGTCTCAAAACTGGTATGTTCATCCCCACTCAGGTAATAGGTGTAAAAGATAAGAGGTTAGGTGAACAGGTCTGTGCTTGTATCAAGCTGAAGAATGGGCAGACTTCCAGTGTGGAAGAGATGCAAGCTTTCTGCAGGGGCCAGGTACTGTATGGAGAGGTGATAGGGTAATTCAGTGCTATTCACAAGTGCGCTGCTAAGTATGATAATGTATCCGTTTCCGTTTCCGTCCCCCGTCCCCCCCCAGATTTCACACTTTAAGATTCCATACTACGTGTCGTTTGTGGATGGGTATCCCCTGACAGCGTCTGGAAAGGTAAAATGGTTGTGAGCTAGCAAACGTCATTTTGTATGTAGCTTTTAATGTTTCGCTATTATATTAACACGATTGGGCTTCTCCCCATCTAGATCCAAAAAAACAAATTACGTGAAATGATTGAAAAGCAACTGGGCATATGATGAATATGTACCTGGCAGAATGAGTGCTGGAGTGTGTGCTGGTTGAGATTGTGGATCTCGATGGAAAGGGTCACACTGACTATGGCGAGCTGAACATGGGACTGCTTGACTAGAGGATTATTTTTTTGTTTGTTGCTGAATCGTGTTTAGCACTTTGGGGTTAAATATTTCAAAACTAAGTATTGCTCCTAATACCAACAACTCTTCAAAGAAATCGCTGATAAAAAGGAGCAACTATTAACAATTACACCAATGTGAAACCAAATACTCAACCTGCATCTTGTGATCTTTTCAGTATCTTTATTTAATTTACTTTATTCATGTCAACAAAATGAACAACAAATTATAACATCATAAATTGACTGTCACACAACTGAAAAAAATGTAGGATTTCAACGCATGCCATAAAGAATCTGAAATAAATAGAGTTGTAATGCTAAATGTTGTATGTACAAACATGGTAAGCAAAGCAAGAATGCTTACAAAACTATATACACTTACACACTGTAGCAACCAGCACATAAAGTGCTCAGACATATCATTACAAGTTGTGTGAAAAAAAAACAAGACTACGGCGTTATGAATTCCAAATGCTGCTTCCAGGGGCAAGAGGTGCCATTGTTAGCCCTGTTAGTACATTTGCAGAACAGAGGTGGTGGTGTCAAAATTAAAACAGGCAATGTATAAAACCCATTAGAAAACTAACAGGCATTTCAGTCTGAGGTGAGGTTCACACGCAACAAGCATCGGGTCAACAGACGTGTCTTAGAAGACAAGAGCGCTGCCTGACAAAATGACCAAAAACGACTCATCGAACGTAACTAGAGACGACAGTCTCTCTGAAGCCGAATCGGACTAGCCGCGGTCAAATATGACTAATTGACAGGTTACTGAGGATTGTTATGCAAGTAGGTTTCAGTCTGACAAATCCCCTCCACATTAGGTAAACGTGTAGTAATTCATTGCTACCAACCGGAATGGAGAAAACAAGTCTACATCCCTCGTAACACACGCCTGTTCTAAATGTTTTAAAAAGGAAATGTTTGCCCATGAACGGAGAGTGATCATGTAAAACAAACAGCTACTATTGGTGAAAGCGATGCCTGGGAGAACCAATGTAACAAGCGTTTGAAACCTTGTACCAAGAACGTCGAGACAGTAGCGGCTGGCATTTCCACTTGGGAGTAGGTCCAGCGAGCCCACAGGCTGGCCCTTTTAGCAGCAGGGGGGCAGTGCTGTCAGCACATGGCTTTAGACACAGCCTGAACACAGTCAACAATCACTTCAGTCATTCTCGTAGATACGGGGTCTCCTACCCTTCACTCCCCCAGCACCACATGGACACGTGCAAGCAAACAGACAAACTGACATGAAATATTGCATCTCAAAGCATACAGTAATATAAACAATTTACTTTGAACACCTCCCTTTTTTTTTTTTTTTTAAATACAAACACATTCTAAATAGAAATGATGGTGACTGTGCAAATTAAAGTGTGGGAGAAGAAACATTAAGAAGAAGAAAACTGGACTTTTGTCAGGAAATCAAAGTCGAACGTTGGTCTGAGAAAAGCACGGCTCGGGGCGGAGTTCTAGGGTAACACATTCCTCCAAGCGCAGTGCAGTGCAGTGCAGTGCATGTCAAGCACACCACTGTGAGACACGCACACGCGCACACAACCAACTCGTCAGAGCATAGCTGCAAAGCATGAGGAAGGCCCAGTGTGCAGTCTCTCACTCACCCACACACCCACACACACACACACACACTCTCTCTATCACTCTCTCACGCGCATACACACGCACACACACAATGTGATGGTCTTTTAACTGTCCTCGCAGCCCCCTTGGTTTGCAGGGGGTACACAGGAGCGAGCGCGGTGGCTGGGGTCAGGCTGGAAAGGGGAGCAGGATGAGGGGAGAGTGTCGCTCACACACTGAGAGGTAGCAGACCAGGTGGGGACACAGTCCTGGGGGCGGCCATGGAGCTGGTGTCCAGGCCGTTAACAGTCCTGCAGGGCGTCGGGCAGGGGACGGACGGACGGACGGACACACAGACAGACAGACAGACAGAGAGAGAGACAGAGAGACAGAGAGACAGAGAAAAAACATCCAAGAACAGAGGTCAGTTTACTCTAACAAACACACACTTTTTGCAATGAAAGTTACGGAGAAAGCGATAGTGAGCTATTTGGGGAGGGACTCACGTCTTGTCGAAGTAGGTGGTGTGCAGCGAGTGGGAGAACTTGGTGGCGTTGCTGTTCAGGTTGCCGTTGACCAGGGCGTAGTTCTTCCGGGCCGCCTCGTCCTTGGCCAGGTTCCTACAGGCTGCCAGTTTGGACTCCAGCGCCTGACCACCAGACAGAGACATCAGCTTCTTTTAGTCCCATCCCAGGCTTCTATCCCAGTGGAGCCCCATTTCGATCCCCACGGCCCACAGAAGCAGGCCAAAATGACGTGGAAAAACGGATATTGGCAACCGTTCTTTACGACCCTAGACATACTAATCCTTAAGACCACCCAGGTAAAGGACACTTAGTTGTCACTGAACGGCTACTCCAGCAAGCCGCAGTGCAACACATCGATGGGTTTTGAATGATTCAATAGACCGAGTGTAGCATGTCTTACCCCGACTTTTCTCAGAAGGTCACCGACGATGTTTAGAGCCGAGATTCTGGCAGACGGGGTCAGGGCGGGGCTACCGCAGCCGTTGGTTAATGCTGAAAGAGCGAGAGAGAAGAAACACTCAAAACCAATATGGCCTGTAGAGGTACCGCCCACCTAGCCGGGGAACGGTAGACAAACAGGTGACCAGAAGCCGGGCGGAACCTTTGGGCGGGATGAAGGGATGCTCCATGTCCTTCCCTACGGGCGTGGCGGGGAGCGACAGGGAGGGCTGCGCCGCAGGCTCCGTCGGCTCCAGGTCCCGGGTGGGCGAGCTGGGCGCCGACATCCTGTCCGTGCTCCGCTCCCGCACCGCCAGCTCCTGCCTCAGGTCTACAGCGGGACAGACACAGACGCACAGGCATGAGGGGGGCCGCCGGGCCTGGAGGTTTCCACGCCTTGCCTTGGGGTTAGTCCTGGGGTGAGGCGGCGTTACCTCGCGCCTCGTCCTTCAGCCGCTGCACCGACACCAGCAGGGACTCCTTCTCGTCCAGCTCGCTCTCCAGGAAGGCGTTCCTCTCGATGGCCTGGTTCAGGCGGCCCTCGAAGTCCTCCAGGGACACGATGGTGGCCCTGCTCCGGGAGCGGGGAGATATGGCGTTAGCGGCGGGCCCGGGGCTGCTTTGCATGCTGGGCGGGCGGACGGACTCGTTTGCGTGTCGGACGGGTACGGGGGGGGGGGGGCGATTCTGATCGGACGGGGCGGGCTTACCTCTTGGCTCGCTCCAGGTCGTCGTTGGCCTGCTCCAGCTCCCGCACGTACTTGTGGAGCTGCTCCTTGATGCCGCGGGTCTGGCCCAGGTCGTCCTCCAGCACGGCGATCTGCTTGTAGCTCAGCGCATACTGCTGCTCCAGCTTCTCCTGGAGAGGAGCGACCAGGGGAGAAAGGTCAAGACCAGGGGAAGGAGGGAAAATGGAGCGGTAAAGGGCCAGTCCAGGAGGAGGGGAAAGAACTACATTCCCGATGGCAAGGGGCTTCATTTAGGTGATTTGTTGTTCTCCACAGAGCGGAAGCCCTCTTTCCCCTGGAGGAGCGAGGAGAGGGGAGGAGCGAGCTCCAGACAGCATTTTAACAGGACAGAATGGCTTGTGGTCCCTCAGGGGCACTTTAAACACTCCGCTTAGGCCACGTGCGCATGCTTCCTGTACAAACTGTCCATTTTGATTTAAGCCCATCAAGGAAGATTTAAAAAAGAAAAGCCTGGCCATGATCATAGATAGACTGGATGTGTCCATCATGTTTGCCAATTGCTCTCCCTCCTGATCCTGACATCCTATTATAGTGTGCCGGGGGATTAACTCAGGGCGTGCACAGGCCTGCCTGCCAGCTAGCCAGGAGAGTCCACACGCTCCCAGTTAGCAGGGGGGCAGGTAGAAGTAAACAGAAAGACATCTCTAGAGAACGTCCCTAATATTGCTGGCAGGGCATGGACGTGCTTCCAGGGTTTGACTAAGAAGGGGCCGTGGGGCAGGGCCGTCTCCTCTCCCTCGATGCTCCCCGCAGGACTAAAGTAGGGCCACGGTGAGCCAGGTTACCTTGAGGTTGTCCACCTCCATCTTCAGCCTCTGGTTCTCGGCCTGCAGGTCCCGCATGCGGCTCTCGGCGTGGACCAGCTGGGTCTCCAGCTCGGCCTCCAGCTCCCGGCTGCCCTCCTGGAACTCCTGCAGCTCGTCCTGGGCATCGTGGTAGCTACACACACACACACACACACACACACACACACACACACACACACACACACAGTGTTTCATACTAGCCAACTGGACTCTCTTTCGCCCATTCAATTCCCATTGATGTTTATAGCTGAATGACCCTGACTGGTTCCATTGAGCTCTAGAATGATGGGTGGCTTTTGTCCATATAGTTGAGTCAGGGCCCTGCATGTTCTAGTTTGCTGCTTCGCTTCCAAAGTAAGAGACGGACTAGTCAACAGACAAAGTACAGTGGCTGGGGACAAAAGGTCGAACCTATATTTGCCGATATTGCTGGGTTGTTTTTAGAAGTCCATGTTGTCTCCTCCAAATATAAAAAGAAATGTGTAGGTCAGCAGACTGGGACAAACAGTCTGAATATAGCTTTTAAGAGAGGGTGCTAAACAGGTTGGAGCTTTTGCATGTGTTGGTTCTCTAAAGGAGACTTAATGGCTGTAAAGGGGCCTGTTGCTTGCGGTGATCCGGGACCACAAGGCTCAGGGGTCAGACAGGAGACACTGGAGACAGGATGAGGCTATACGCTAACAGACAGGATGTGTTGGTTCGCTGCCTAGTCAGGGCTGAGCTGTCCTGACACACACACACACACACACCTGTAGCCGGAACCAACACGCTGTTGGGAGTCTACAGGCCACAGTGCCTTTGAAGGCTTCCCCTATTGGCCTGTCGTTCTCCCGGCTCATTCCACACATACCACACTCTCAGAATGTGCTGCGTCAGCAGACAACGGGACCCCATAGCTGTCTCCGAGTCAACAACTCTCACTTCATTGCACAACACAGCCAACCGAGTGTTAACACTGTTACACGACACCACTGGACCACAGTGTCAGTGCAGAAGGGGAGGTTTTAGAATCATTATTAATAGATACCATTCACATCAGCTGGAACGAATGGTATATCACTGGTCCTGTTCTTAGAAAGTCTCCAACAAACATCCTATGTAGAGGTTGTTTTCCAGCCAGCCACAAAAACATGTGCTGGGAGCCAGACCGCTAACTCCACTCCTGGGTGTTCTTTTTTTCTCTACCATGGTTGATATTCTCCCCTTCTTTTCACAGAAGGAAATTCCTCGAAAACATCAAGGGCTTCAACCCCTCCACTGTGGTACTGCAGCTAGGTTCTTAAGAGAGACAAGCAGTCAGCGTGTGTCTATATTCTATTAAAATTATATATTAGTGACATAATGTCCATGTCTTGTCTATCAGATCCTCAGGTGAAGAGTGAGTGTTCGGAAAGGAAATTGGTTAACATAGCACATCAACACCAGTATTATAGCCCATTACGGATAATAAGTTGAGTACACAAAAAATGTTTGGGAAAACGTTAAAGGGAGCTAAAGGAGGTCATGTAAAATCCCCTATGACATTAGAGCATGTTTTGTGGACAAAAGCCCTCCTTACGCAACAGAGTTGAGAGAATCCTTTTTACACACAATCTGGTCTGTCTAGCCTGCATAATACCAAGTTACCCTCATGGTAACCCGCAAGGTAGGACAGCACAGATATAAATTCAAGAGCTGACATGAACCATCAATCATCCATCAATGTCCAATCCTGAGATCACATACCTTTTCTTGTAATTGAAGGATAACGTTTTCCAGTAATCAATTTCTTCGTCCTTTGAAGAGAATTTCGGAATCATATCTGTGTCCATGGTAGGGGAACCTTCAAATGCATGGAAGAGAGACAACAATTGTCAACAGTCCATTCATTGATAGATCCCCACTTACTGTAGTGTAGCACATTAAGACAAACAAACACAAGCATTTCAAAATCAAGGTCTATGCATTTCCAGAAAAAATATTCTACCTCAATCGTGGACTGTCCTTCAAATACAAATACAATACAGTGCACCTACAATTCCCATTATCTCCCTCCAGTACTGACTCTAACCCTAGATCCCAGGCCAGCCTACCACTGCCTGCCATAGTATTCCTTCAGTGATTTCCCATGGCATAGGCTACCCTAGGACGCTGACAGCCTCCTTGGATGCCCTCTCTTCAACCCGTGGAGCCCAGAGGGGGCTACCAAAGCAGTCCTAACAGGCCTGAAGCTCTTTGGTCACGTCAAGTTACTCGCAGCCCGCTGGCTTCAGCGTCACTCGGACGGGAGCTACCCTCTTCGGTCAAGCGGAGCTGGACACTGCCAGACCCAGCGTCACATGACGAGTCATTCTGCCCTGCACCTCGTTGAAATAATGTGCCGTTTAGCGTCCCACTAACCGCCAAACGGGGCCTCCTCATCAAATCTTTAACCTTGCCGTCAGTGTTTGTACTGGGCGTGATGTAACAGAGGAGCTCCCATTGCCTCAGCTCCAAAAACATACAGGAATTTTTTCTACACAGCTTTGATGGACGCCTATTAAATTGGTCGTGTGACCGACGCTCTGTCCAGTGCCGGTAAAGTCAGGTAAATGAGGCTACATCTTCTAGGGAAATAAAGAAAGGCTATCGGGAATGGCTATCGTCAGTCACATTAAAACAAGCTAGCAGGCTTAGGGAAGGGGATAAGCAAAGCTAGTAGATATGAATTCAAATATAAAATGAGAAGCCTTAACTAGCCTGCAGCATTGGCCTATTGGTTGTAGGCCTGCCAGCCATTCGTCAGCCCTTAACCGAAAGGGAAGGAAGGTCGACAGAAGAAGGCGATCCAGTCCAGAGTAGCACAGAGGCTGTAAGGTCAGAGGCAGGGCAGCTGTTTCGGTCGTGTCCCACTACCAGCGCCTGTGCGGCTAAAACAGCCCCAGCAGCGTGTGAAAGGGGAGAGCCCAGGAAGCCACCCTGTCACATGTCATTACAGCACTTTCCTCCCTCGGGAAACTAAGGAGGCCCAGAAAAGTCAACAACACCACAGTCGAGAAAGGGAAATGGCTCTAAGCTATCCGATTCAAGAAACCTATGGCTGACTGAATGGCTGGATAACAGATATATTGTAACCCTGTAATGTCACTTCACTGAGAATGTGTAGCCCTAACCTAATATATGCCAAAAAAATAGAATTGTCTATAGGCCTACATGACTGAACAATCTAAAACTATTTACTGACGGATAGAGGGGAAATTTAGATGATGAAGTCAGTACATCGCAGTTTTGTGGTCCGCTTCCTCTTTTCTCTTTCTATACCAGAAGACTTACTTACAGAGAACAATTATCTAAATGCATATAGCCTAAGAACAACGACCTAGATCCAAAATCTATCCATAGCTGTTTCTTGCTTTTAGGCACACCTTCACAGTAAGCTGTGGGTGTGGTAGAATTCCCCAAACTTCCAGAGTTAGAGGAACGGGGGACATTTCTCAACGCCAAGTTATTTGTATGAAGGCCAAGTTTTTCTTCTTCCTATGTCTCAAACACATTGGTGGGCACAGCTAGTCCAACTGTCTGAGAACAGAAAGGTTATACCATCACACAAAACATCTGCGTTGATGAAGTGCCAATTTAAAAGCAAAAAAAAGCCTGTTCTGATTACATGGTCATTGAACAATTCATAAAAAAGAGCAGACTATAAGGCTTGCCTTACAAGCCGGCAACCAATCAGCAATTAACTGAGGCAAATAGAACAAAAACGTTCGGCCAGCTGTTTAAACAGGCGGACATGTCAAGCTGCCGACAGCTACTATTTAGAAAAAAAGAATGAACACTATACCGATTAGCTATAAATACAAATTACTTCCCACTTACATAATAACAAAAAATAACGTTAATAGAAATGTAGGCTCGACGCCCAAAATTCTATGGCAAAATTAGGTCAGATGGTAACTGTCGCGTTAACTAAACGGAAGTATAGGCGTTATGTCATGAGAAATGTTATAATCAGTACCTGAGCATGTCCAATCCTTATCCAATTTCTTCCCGTTTCAGCAGCTAGTAGTTAGCTATATTCAACACATCTTCTTCCCCTTTGATTGTGGATGATTCCTAACCTGTGTGTCTGTGTTTAGGGAAATTGCCAACGCGTCTAGGAAGCAACGTAGCTTCCGATAAGGACGCGGTGACATCATACACAGACGTCAAAGCTGGGCTGGGCGTTGGATCCACAGAAACACATCGACTAGAAAAAATTTATTAAAAAAAATACTGAAACGTGACCACAAGATGGCAATATTACGCCTTGTGAAGGTGTGACACAAGTAACCAAGAATACTTTGCAGTAATCACACTTTTTTAATTCATATTCTTTTTTACAAGATAGGGGATTTTTAAGTTTGACTTATAGTCAAGCATCATATGGCTAGCCTACAATACATATGCCTAATTTGAACTCAATAGCAAATGTCAATATGATCCTACATTTTCCAACTGACATCGCATCCAATTCCACATGCTTATTGCAATTTTAAATTGTTATTGACTACAAAGGTAAGCTATTAGCCTATCTCATAGCTACAACAACATCTACAGTAAATGTGTGTGTTAGGCCCGCCTAACTATTGGGGAATGTGGACTATGCCTGCTTTCGATAAAGTGCGAGATCTGCCAATTCATCGCAACAGGTGACAGACCCTGTTCTACCAGACATCGTCCTCGCCTCTCCGCCCACAGTGGTTAGAGAATATATAAGGGCTAATCTTGGGTAGCTGTCAAGGGTTGGCAGTTGGAATTATCCCACTTTTGTATGCTGCTGCTGCTGCATGCGTGCACTGCGCGCTATGAATTGTAGATTTTGACCACAGGCCTGGATATGATGGAATTTTACCGGAATGAATATCCAGAGGACGCATTGGAGTCCGAGTGCCCTGTGTGCTACGAGTTTCTGTCTGGCAAGGAAAGGACACTGAGCTGTGGCCATATTTTCTGTCATGATTGTTTGGTGAAAACCCTTGTCAGTTTAAATAGAGACGGAATAATTAAGGGTACTATAATATGTCCCATCTGCCGCCACTTGACATTTATTAAAGAAAAAAATGATACAGAGGTTTCACTTGCAACGGGAAAGGATGTGGAGCAGACTCTGGAAGTCCCTATAACTTCACCACCGAATGCCGAAAACTCAGTGGGTGCTTCAAGGCATGATTTACTCAGAGGATTCAATCGGATTTCCCATTATATTAGAGAGATTTCCAGTCGGTGCAGTCGTCAGACTCTGGTCAACCCTGGCCAAAAAGTCTCACAAATTTTCATCATCAGCGCTCAAGGGCGCCCCATGGCCGAGGAAGATGTGGTCAATGTTGTCATGACTGTAGTCCGACCCCACCGCAGACAACGGCGCCGAATTTGCACTATATCATGCTGCTTGGTCATACTGCTTTCCGCATTCACCGTACTTGCATTAGTAGCTGCAACCCTACCTTGGATTTTATTGGCATAATGTATAAAGCTAGAAGCTGGATCATTTGGGATTTTATCTATTTTTTACAGTTATTTTGTGTCGTATGAAATATGAGATTGCTTTGGAAATACACTTTGAATCAACACTGATCTTCTTAATATATTGTATCTTAGCTGAAACCTCTCAACAATTACATCAATATAGGACAGATATCACTGAAGGTTTAAGGAGGCAGATTTGCACGTTTCATAGATCTCCCTTTAATTAAGAAACATGCCTGTATAAAGAAAGGATTGTCATTTATACCTCCAGTTCTTTATTGTCCATAATGTTTTCTATTTGATTGGTCTACTGTATATGAATTTGTTGTATGTGGAACATGTTGGTGCTTTCAGAAAGTTTATTACAAACAATGTATTGGACATTTGTACTGCTTGCCAGTTTAGATGTTAACCTGGCATTGGAATTCCACACCTCCACTTAAATCACACTAAATCAGCTGTTTGTTTGTTTCTTGTTGTTGCTGGATACCAGGTCACCTAGCACCAAACCGTTAAGAGCAGTGGAAATGCTGGACAAACCTTACTGCTTAACATTATTGTGGGCCTATAGTTTAGGTACAAAGCTTGAGTTAATTTTGAAAAGAGGGGTTATTATAGGGGAAGCTGGGTAACCTTAGTGATGCTGCTGAACATGTGATACAACAGCGGTCCTCAGGGTATTGTGCTTAACTTAGATTGAACTCTCTCTTATCAACCCAAGACTTGTTCCCCTGCTCCGGACCATGTGTGCAGAACCAACAAAACAAAACAAAACATGAATCGGTTCTGAATTTGAACAAATACCTTCTCGTTGTGATGATTTCCACGATATGATTAGATCTAAACAAACAAACAACTAAAGAAGCCTGGAAACCAGGTTTGTAACTAAACCCATCTGACTGAGAATGTAAACAGATCATCATCCTCAAAGAGGCCCAGTCTCTTTAACAAATAATTCATGTGTCTTGGGCTTAGCTAGTTCCAAGGAGAAAGCGTAGAGGATGTAGTGTAGAAGATGAGCAGGTCTGGCTGATTGTTTGTTGTAAGGAAATATAGGACCTCGAGGATTGAGTTCCAACGGATAGACCAAGGGCAGAGAGAGTGGGTTGTCTCCTTAAGTGGTAATGCAAGATAGCGGATAGAGTGTTGCATTTTACTGTGTAAGATTCTACGAGATCACCGACATGTTTTCGGACAGGGAGTGACACTGTGCTGAAGGCCTCGCTTTGGAAAGCATGTGGAAGAACAGGATGGTGACGCATGTCATTGTTAATGCGAGGGCCTTGGTTGTTGTGTGCTTTGTTATCGTCAAGATCCTTCTGACAGCTATGCACACCAGTTTCAGCCACAAACTAATCGTATTCCGCTTGCTTTTCCAGTCATACAGGTTAGAAGCACCCACAAGTCGGTGCTGTACCAGTCTCTCTAGTTTCCCAGCGAGTGGAGGACAAGGTTAAAATCACGATCGTCACTCAGTGACTCAGTCAGAATAGCGTCAAGTTCTTCCAGGTATTAAAAAAAAGAAAGGCCAGTGTATAAATCAAGTAATAACATCATATCCATGACTTGAACATTTAATTGTATGTCTGGACACACTCATACATGGCACTTATCTATGTCAAATATTTTAATGATTTTGAGGAAAGCACACACACTCACACCAGTCGGGATTATAAAAAATGTAGAGTTTAATATATATATATATATATATTTATTTCTGACATTCTGATAAGGATTGCAGTAGGCTTCACAGTAGACACTGTGTTACACTTGATATGCTAAGCAGAGGAGAGAAGGAGGAGGGGTGGATGGCTGGCGGGTTGTCAAGCGGCAGGTTTGTACACTAGTAGTGAAAGCAGAAAGGAGGCGGTACGTCCGAAGGGCAACATCCACTGCTCTATGGCCTCATGACCCCGTCAGGACAAACAAACACCAGTGTCCACATGCTCAGTCGTACATCTTCACATTTAGCGCCCCCCCCCCCCCCAAAAAATCGTTCTTTACCTCCCTAAAAATACAGCAATTGACACGCATCATGGATTATCAAAAGACTACCTAAGCGCATGCATGACATTGTCTCATAGTTCCCTCTGTTCTCTCTCATAAACTCCACAGAAAATAAAACGTAAACAAGTTGAGCCTGGCTTTAGACCAAGATAATAGTAAAGAGCTGACTCATTTGGGTTTAGACTAATTCTTCTGTGAATATGTAATAATAGCGTGAAATACAGTAACTAAAAAGGATCTCTCGCTTTAATGTCGTACACTTAAAATCCAAAACGATATTCTCACGAGGATTAGCTTAGAGATTCAAGCCATTCAAGATATCCATACTTTATTATGTCTTTGCGGATAGATACCTATGGTTGTGATGAATGCATGCACATACTGTGGGTGACTGTGAAAGCAATTTTAGTCATGATACTTTATAATTCATTACAAAAATACTGCCCTGAATCATTGCATGCCAACACTTTCAACAGATCAATACAGGACCTCATTAACTTTACAAGCATGGGTCATTTCATACTTCTCAATAGGTTTCCCTCCTAGAAATAGGTCTCGGACCTAAGAGCACTGTAGTATCCTTAGCCTTCAAGATCTGAGTTCACATTCAAACAACACACTAAAGAGCTATATCCCTGCCTCCTCATAATGTATGATTCTAGCACAGAAAATAAACCTATAGTACACGTTAAGTATACAATTTGATCTAAAACAATAACCATAGTGAGGGCACTTGTCATCATATTATCACTACAACTAGAAATATAATTATTCAACAACATCTTCATACACAGTTCATTGAGAGCAAACAATGAGGCATACCATAGTCAATTTTTGGAGAGTTTTTCCATCTAGAATTTTTGTTTCTGACATTAAGTAAGTACTATACACTTACAGACAAAAAAAGTTAAAGAAAAAAAAGTTTAGCTTAGATATAAATGGCTCTCTGAAAGATGGGCTTAGGGTGACGGGCAACTTTTTGGACTGTAAAACACTAAATCAATGTAATTGCACTTTAATTGAAGAAATTATCCCAAGATATTTTAAATGTGATTAGAAAAGAGACACTGCAGCATCTGTTGTTTGATGAATAAGTGTGAGCCAAATACACAATGGCTTGTCTAGCTGTACCATCTGTTCTAGTTGTGCCCAATCTCTAATATTCTGTAAAAGGCAAATCCCAGGCTAAACATGTATCTAAAGGGCCTGCATTTACAAAGGAACAGTAAAAAATGTTTTTCAAACTACTAACGATCATTTTTGTTATTGATTGATTGACACCTATTTTCTTTTTTTCTATTTTTCTATTTTTAGTTAATATTGCCACGTACTGCCATTTTAGCAATCTCAAGATTTAAAAATGAGTTTCTTCACAATAACATTGTCTGAATAAGTCATTTAGGTGAGCTATGAAATGTTTAAGTAGGTATTGCTTAGTACTCTGCTTAGCAACTGAAGGTTCTTAATCAAAAGCAAAAATATATCATTTGAATCACAAACAAAACCCTCCAAAATATTTTAAACAGTAATATATTTCGCACTTCCTGCCGCATCATGGATGTGGTTGCAGTGAAATACTAGCAACTGTGTGCAGGGACCAAAATAACACCACATCATCCCACACACTATAAATAGAAGCACATATATTAATATGATGTATCATCAAGTATTTGCCTTTAGATTTGCCTTCCCTTTTAAGTTTATATACATAACTGTATGTAGTACTTTTATTATTTACAATGGGGATCAAAGGTCAGGGAGCCCCCAGAAGCACTTGTGAATGTTAACAACAGAATTTGATGTAAATCATTCTGTAATCTATGACTCTGGTTTAGAGCAATTTCTGATCCTGCAGGCAGTGCAGTCAGGCAGTAACCTTAAGTTCTAATAGTTTTATCATTAACATCGTCTCCTACTTTGTCTTCTTCTATAATCATCATCGGGACAGCCTCTGGGCCGACCAAGAATATCCATTGCAAGTACACGTCCAGATATGAGTCATTTCTGCAGTGCGAAGGGCTCTTCACCTCTGGGAGTTCAAGTAGCCAATTCCACAATTGCAGGGAATTTGTGTCTCTTGTCGAAAGACAAAGCTAACAGCTTAAAAACCCTTACAATAACAGGTAATGATGCATGATACAAACTGGATTTTATTCCAAAGACATTCTCATACTGTGCTGGTGAACACATGTTCATGACGATTTTTTTTTTTAACCCTGTACAAAATAAATAATAAAGTGACAAAGCTATGCAATGCAATACTCTAGTGACCTGTCCTACCTGAAGTAAAGACCATATGCAGTAAACAAATAGGAAGGTCAAAAGCCAGTATGACACAGAATAAATCAGTGCAACAATGACAAAGGGGTTTCGTACTGCATCCCCAGAGAGACTCCGAGTATCACCTCAAAAATGTGCAGCAAACCAGGACACCCTGTAAGTAACGCACAAGGACCCCTCGCTTTAACCCCCCGGGGACAGGCTTTGCTCCAAAACATGTCAGGCTCTGAGGTTCCCTTAGGGTCCTCAGCCAAATAGTTTTGCGAGTTTCATATTGCAATTAGGATTGCACTCTCTAATAAGGCAAAATTAAAAAAAATAAAATAAGAAAATAAAACACTGTCACAGAAATACAGATCATTGATTCAAACATAAAAAAGCAAAGCAAAATAAAAAGGAAAAAAGAAAATACATACTTAACTTGGCATAATACTCCTATTTAGTTCCAAACTTCTCCAAAGGCAACTATTCCTTCTCTATGGCATTTTGGTGCGTTTTCTTTAAGTCACATTTACAAACTAAAGAGCGAGACTAAGAGATGAGTTTCCTTGCAGCCTAGAGCAGACGTGAGGGAGGGTCGAATTCTGGTTTCAGGTGGGCTTGGAGCGGGGCATTTTCTTCAGGGGGCAGCGGGCCCCCGCCGGGACGAGGGACAGTTACAGTATGTACAGCTGAAAGGGCTCACGGGCGAGCCGGGCGGGCGTTGTGTGTCAAAGAGGTGAAAGGTCATAGGGTGGTGCTCTGGGGCTCCTCCTCAGACACGGCAGCGTCGCCCGCCGGGGAGTCTGTCAGGGGCAGGGACCTCCTGCTGGGGCCACCGCTGAACTCGTCGATGAGGCTGTCCAGATTCACATTGAAGGAGGGGATTTCGTAATTGAAGATATCTAGTGATGGTTAACATGACGGGTGCGTAAGCGGGGAGGTGTAAAATGGCGGTGGGAGTGACAGTGGTTATGGCCGTGAGGTGAGTGGGAGGACGGGTAACAATGACAATGGGGTGGAGGAAAGGAAGAGCAGAAAGCAGATTTAGTTTGGCACCAGATGTAGTTCTTAGCCTGTGGGCAACAGCAGGATACGTGTGGTATGTGTTGGACGTGTTCTACACTGGGAAGCTGTCAAAAGAGTTTTTTTTTTTTTTATTGTGTGAGCTCAAGAGACTGATGGATGTGGTGACTTTAGGTACAGTCAATGAAAACACGGTCACTTCATTCTGATCAATCAAATACATCCACAGCTTTCTTTTTACACGACTGCACATCGACACATTAACAACAGCGACTCGTTGAACCAACACAGAGGCAACAGGATGTGTGTGGAGGTCTGTGGAAGATGGCACCAAGACACCGAGGTGAGCTTGAAGTAACAATGGGAAACCTCTGTTAGATGGAGAGCAGTTGTTTTGCCAGGGTTTATTTTTGGTTCGGAAGTATTTGCTGCATGTAGGGCAACAAAACCTGCGCGGGGGCCGAGTAGGAATGAGATGGAGCGGAGCCTTGTGGTAGTGGTGTCGAGAGAGCAGAGGTTATATCAAGCAATGGGGCCTGCCGGAGAGGGGCAGTGGGGTTACCTGTTGCCCCCCCACTGCCGGAGGCGTGGACGCTAGGTTGGGGGATGTAGGGCAGAGAATGGCGTAAAGTGTAGAGGGGGGGAGGGGCGTTTTTGGATGGAGTTACAGCACACCTTCATAAGCGACGGCGTCTGAGGCAATGTGAGCGTAGTGTGGTGCACTCTGGGAGGTCCTTGAGCCATGCGTTGTGGGCTGAACAGCAGCCCGTTATAAGCAGAGACCGCAGGGAGGGGGGGGGGGTCAATGCCGAACGGGACGGGCGCTCGACAGGAGCTTCACGTTTGGGGGCCGCTAGCCGGCGAGGGTGTGTTTGAAGCAGGCGGCAGGAGACCCCAGAGGCAGCCACAGAAAGCACTGGGCCAGGCGGTGAAGATGGAGCGCGGGTACTGGCGGGGGAGGGGGGGGGGGGGGGGGGGGGGGCGGTCTGGCTTACCCTAAAAGTCCCCCTGACACTTAGCCCACACTGAATCCCTGGCCTCACACAGCTGCAAAGGCACACAGTAGTAGCAAGGGGGAACAAGAGAATGATAAATATAACAGAGTGACAGGACGACGGGTAATATATTTGACAGAGAGAACAGCTCATCATCAGAACATCATTAGACAGGGCTAGAGACACTCTGGCTGGGAGAAGCCCTGAGAGTGGAGGAAGCCGGTGTGTATAAGCCTCTGACCTACCTCTGCCAAGCCAGGGTCTGGGTAACACAGATAAACAGAGAGCACATGATGAATTCTAATGGAAACGTCCATACAAGCAGGACACGCTATGCTTCTCTGATGTTTCTCCACACAATACCCCCCAACCCCCCCACGAAACATCATCACATAACACAAGCAATGAATACATAGGTCAGGGGATTCCTCTCGCTACATTCGCAATCAAGTCCTGGCATTTACATGGGGCATCATTCTCAGGGCGACCGTGTCTAAAAGGCAACCGATATTCAACGAGACATTCTTTTTTTGTGCGCTGTGGATGACATCCTCTATGACTACGACAGGAACTATAAGAAAAGGCGCTCTGGGGGGTCCTAGACTCGTCCACCGTCTCCGTTGGACAGAGCCACAGCGAGTCTGAGCGAGGGCCGCTGCAGCCCCACCTGTGCTGGAGGAGGTGGTGGTGGTGGTGCTGTGGGCAGGTGATTACCTGTGGACATGCTCTCCCCGGGGGACAGTTGGTCCAGGATGCCCTGCTCCAGGGGCTCGGGGCCAGGGGGCCCCGGGGGGGCTGTGGGCGGCTGAGGAGGGGGCAGGCTGGGTCTCTGCCTGGGCTTAGGGACGGGCCGGGACTTGGTGAGCGTTCCGGTCAGGGAGGGCGGGGAGGACAGAGAGTGGGCAGCCCCGAGAGGGAGCTGCCCGCCGGGGGAGGACGCCAGCGCTTGCCCTGGGGGACAGGCCAGTCCATACGGAGAGGGGGTACTGGGAGGGGTGGGGGACAGGCTGACCGGCGACGGCTGACCTGTGGACTGGTCGGACATCCCACCGGACTGGCCGTAGGGAACCTTGGGCGGCACAGGGGCCAACTTCTTGGAACCTAAAGAGAAGCAAACCAAAAAGAGAAGCGTTACTCATCTATTCAAGTAATAAATGAGCCTCCAGAGGAGTGCTCTCCTAAAAGATGTATTTTACGTATAAGACGCACTCCTGAAATAACAATCGGTATTATCCACGGATCACGGCCCTG
The DNA here is from genome assembly GCA_017639675.1 of Aplochiton taeniatus. Lineage (NCBI taxonomy): Eukaryota > Metazoa > Chordata > Actinopteri > Galaxiiformes > Galaxiidae > Aplochiton > Aplochiton taeniatus. Next base: position 8,195,424 of record CM030183.1, on the reverse strand, counting down.
TGTGATTTCCACTGACCTTTGCGCAGGGTGTGTGGGCTGTGCTCTGTGGAATGGGGGGACTGGCTGATGCTGCTCTGCTGCCCACAGCCAGGGGGCACTGTTGGGCCGGCCACCTGGATGCCTTTGTGGCCAATCACAGGCGACAGCTCTTTACTCTTCAAAGTGCTGGAAAAGAAAACGGCAAGGTAGCTGAGCGTGTGCTCAAAGGAACTGCGTTGTGTGTGACTGCCCGTGCATTGAATTCTCAGTATCCCTCCGCGGCAACGTCTGCATCGCCACCACCATCGCCATCACCACCATCAACACCCCCAGTATGGTCAATATCAGTGGTGGCATTGAAAAGTCACTTTTATTTTTTTTTATATCGGACCAGGCTCAGAATAACACAGCGTTCTGCCACCCGCATCGCAATCACACAGCACACCACACTACGTGCATGTAGACGCTTGGTGCCTTCGTTTTGCTCGCAACGGCCAAAGTGACTAGTGTGGAAAAGTTCTAAGTAGGAGCGAGTTGGGTGTGAGGGGTGTGCTCTCAGCGAAGGTTGTCTGAATGAGGAGTTATGAAAGGCAACAGTGGGAGGGGTGTTGTCAAGCAGGCTTGGCCGGAAACGTCGATCGGGTCTAATGAATCATGCTGTTCCGTTCATGTGTGTATGTGTATGTGTGTGCGTATGTGTGTGTGTGTGTGTGTTGATACTGAGGACCCGCGACTCGGGTACGATGGGAAAACATTGGAGAGGAAGTTGACACTTCAGGTCTAGCGGATCTTCCCCAACCTTCTGTATCATTACTCACTTGTCGGAGCTCTTCATCTCGTACTTGTTGAGATGGTACCTGTGTTTTTTTTTCTGTACATAACGCATGGGAATGCAAAGAAGTCCCACGACACTAGGACTGAACACGAATCACAAGGCCGTAATCCCCACCCCCCATTTTTTAAAGGATACATACAGACACCAATATACCCCTCTATCATAAAATTTCATAGAACTGTATCAATACACACCAAAAAAAAAACTTTAGAAAATCTGTAAAATGTTCCTGCGAAATACAAAATAAACACATTGATATTTTTCTCAGTAACCATACGCAGTATTATCCATGTATTTATCATGTAGTCTACACCAGGCGTTGCTGCACGTAACTCTAAGCCAGTAACATCCTCAGTTGCTAGGCAACCCCCATGCGAGGCATCCCGCCACAACGTGAATGTTACAGAATCTGAGCTATGGGATTAGAAAAAAGGAAAACAGCAAACTTAAAAAATGTGAGCCAGCAAGCTGGAGGAGAAGGAGAGCTATGAGGCCCCTCTCTCTCTGCGCTGTGGTGCCTCCACACTGGCCGTGGGTGTGTTGTATTTACCTAGTCAGCCTGGGGGGTCCTCTCTCTCGGGCACAGGGACAGGCAGCCCACGGCGGGGGCGCGGACGAGGGGATGCTAGGGGGGTTGCCGAGGGACAGGTCGTGGCGGGTGAGTGCCAGCGGGGTTTTGATGTAGAGGGGGGAGGCGTTTAGAGCGTCAAGCGGGACGGCATGCGACACGTCGCCAGGCGGGCCGTGCTTGGTGAAGTGCAGGCAGCTGGGTTTGGGGTTCGAATTGATGTCAAGCGAGGAGGAGGAGGAGGAAGAGGAGGAGGAGGGGGGCGGCTGCGGGGGGGTGAAGCCAGTCCAGCGCAGGGGGGGAGGTGGAGAGCTGGGGGGCTGGGACTCTGGACCCGGAGCCACAGGGCGAGCACAGGGCGGGGGTTTGGGGTAAAAGTGGAGGGGGGCGGGTGGGTGGCACGAGACGGGGTAAGGAGGGGGGGGCCGGTCCTCCCCTGGGGGCGGGTAGACGTGAGAGGAGTCCGGCCGATTGGGCGACACGTCGTCTGAGCTGTAGATATTAAGAGAATAAACAGCACAAGAAAAAAAATAGCTCTAGTAACTGAACAGGGACACGCACTGGAGCGATAGAGGAACAGCTTTCTTGACAACTAAGGTGTTAGTATGTTAGTTGTTCTAATCCGAGCAAAAAATCAAATAAATCAAAAAAAGATTGAAAAAGAAAACTTTTAACTGCATGTTGTGGTGCGGAAAGGGGCGGGCGGTGAGCACCAAGCTTAGCACACAGTCAGCTTTGTCAACAAAATAAGAACAAGCACAAAGAAAACAGCAAAGCAAAGGAAAATCGTTCAGATTCCCAAAGGACCACAAAGCCTCCAAAATACACAGCACACAGGACTCCCGCCGTGCTCCCCTTGTGTCTGCACACTGCACGGTGCTGGGGCGAGCTGTCTCCTCGGACCCTCCGCCATCCGCGGCCGCTCAATGGCGGGGCCGAGATCTGAACAGAGCGACGAGAGCGCGTCTTGCCTTAGATCTGACAGGCCTGCCTCTGCAACCTCAAAGGGTTTGGTGTGTGAACACAGTTCCCCCTCCGTCAGCCCAGGGCAGTGTGAAGCAGACACAACACCCTTTCACTGGCGGAAAGAGTCACAGGCGTGGAGGACAAGCCGATGGAGCCAGAAAGCGTTGTCACCACTTGTCTGCGGCACGGGCGGCGTATAGAGCCGTTATGGAGGTGATAATCATTTAGCTGTGGTGATTAGATCCATAGGCAAATGGTCCAATTCGGTCAGGTGGATGCAGAAAAGGAGAGCACGCACGGTCAAAGCTGCAAAAGCTAAACCCACATCAACGGAATTTGGGGAAATTGTTTACATGCACCCTGGGACTTGTGGTTTGGAGATTAATGCCATTCAAATAAAGAAAACGTCCATACTTGGACATAAAACCCTCAAAACTTCAGTAACTACAACAGCCCACATTCAGAAATGATTACCAAAGTGACATTAACCTGACAAACTTCAAAACAAAAGTTGGATATAGGGGGTGAGGGAAAATAGTAAACAAAAGTAAAACAAAGCAATGTGGTCGAGCTGAGAGATTTCGAGACTAAAGAAATAAAATAATTGAATGGACCGAATCAGAAAGAAAAACAACATTATCCAAAGCAAAACAGCCAAGGTCAAAGTCACAGAGCGCGGATGAAGGTGACGCTGGTGGCGATGACGATGATGGTGAGAAGGTGGGAGGTGAGGGAGAAGGAGGAGAAAACGGGGGGGGGGCCTCCTCGGGGACTTACCCGATCCGCTCCCCGGGCGGCGGCGTGGGGGAGGGGGAGTTAGCGAGCTCGCTGGGCTGCTCTGCGATCAGTGTGTCCGCGGGCGAGCCCGGGCCCTGCATGCCTGGAGGGGTGGAGGAGGTCTTGCGCACCAGCGTGGAGGAACCCTTCCGAGACACCCAGGAAGTGTCCATCACCCGCACGCCCATACTGAGGATAGAAAGACGCACACACACACACACACACACACACACACACACACTGGTGGGTCAAATCCGGGCGGAGAAAGTCTTCTTCTTGGTAACGAATAAAGGGGGTGTGGGGGAAACGAGGATAGGAGAGAAGCAGAAATACAGTACCTTTGTATCTTCCTAATGCTGCATGAGAAGGCAAAGAGAGGCAGATGAGAGACAGAGAGAACGGTGGGTCAACACAGCTACAGTGGACATGGTTCAAGTCACATCCACGCATTGGGGGACCTCACCATAGGGTGTGTGTCCCAAACAACACACTAGAGGGCTACAGAGAGAGTGTGGGGAGTGTGTGTGTGTGTTTGTGGGGGGGGGGGGGGTCTGATAGAGGGTTGGGAGGCACAGTGACAGGGTGGAGAAACAAGGCTGTCGTGGAGCCTGTGTTTGCACGTGCCAGGCCACATGGACAGCCCGCACTTTTTCTACGGAGAGGCAATTAGACGCTCGTTTACTCTAATTAAGCTAGCCTGGTCCGGGGGACCCACGCACAACGGCTGAGAAACAATGGCCCGCCTTTCACACGCCAACGGTACAAATCTCCTCATTATCCCAAATGGATAAACACTATCTGCCAGCAAACCACACCACTTTTTCGCAGACATGTCAAAGTTAAAAGCCAGTGGGACGAAAAAAACACTTAACAGAAAGTGATGGGTGGCTGTTGTGTCAAAAAAACAACTTTGTCCTCAATTTAGGGGGCAGCCATTTTGATTCATTTTGACCGCCTGTCTTTTCTTTCAGGGGATTTTCTACCCGGTAAATGAGGGCCCAGCATGTGACATGCATGCCAGGCTGAGCGAGCGCTATGCGCCGGGTGTGGGAGTGAGGCGAAACGAGAGCGGACGAGCAGCAACTCCGAACGGTTCGCAGAAAGCAACATCTCCAGAGACACGGTGGGAGGGGGAGGCAACCAACAGTCCTCCATCACAGCCCGGTTGCCATAGAGACCAGGCCACTCAGTCCATTCTGGTCTATTTAAATGAGGTCTGTTTGCGTTGCCGAGGTAGCTACCTCTGCTGATGAAGGCTGATAGCGGGGCGAGGTCATTGGATGGGAGAGTGATTGACAGGGCTGATATGCATTTCCGCCATGCCTCGGTGTGGTGCAGGCCGCCAGCTCAGGATCGAGTAGTGCAAACGTAAATATGGTGCCAAGGTGATGTGTTCAAAGCGAGCCAACAGTGTCTTTCATCATAAGTTTGGAACGTTAATATTGAAAGGGAGGAATAGAGAGAACCAGGTGCGTGGGTTTGGATCGCTGGAAGAGAGTGAGAGAGAGAGAGAGAGAGAGAGAGAGAGAGAGAGAGAGAGAGAGAGAGAGAGAAAGAGAGAGAGAGGGAGGAGTGCACAAGGTCGCACTTAGCAGCCTACCCGTCCTTCTTGTAGAACTCCAGCATCATGTTGTCGGTGGCAACACTGAGCGGGCGTCGGGTCTGGTCGTGCTGCTGCTTGCGCTCTGATTGGTCCATGTCCGGCGAGGGCATGGAGCTGTAGTTGGAGTTGTGGTTGCTGTGGACGGGGCTGCCGTAACAGCCTGTCAGGTTAAACTCAATCTCTGGAGGAGGACAAGAGGGAAAGGAGAGAAAACGTCAGCAGCCTGAACTAAGCGTGCGATTGCGGTCGTGCGAGGGCATGCGTGTGTGTGTGTGTGTGTGTGTGTGTGTGTGTGTGTGTGCAGGTAAGCGCCGCACGTCTCACCTCCGGGGAAGAACCAGTCGGCATGCTGGATGATGGGCTCCACGATGCCCACGATCTGAAGGGACACGGTGGTCATCATCTCGGTCATGTTCCTAGAAAGGAGCGCAGGCTGTGATTTCTCGGAACACAAAGCCACGCGAGGCCAATGCAATAAACCCCCGTTGAACCCCGTTCCAAATGTTTCAGAGCAACGAGGGGAGCAGCGTACGCTTCGTTGTGAGTCCAAAGCAGGTTAGGCCCCAGAACGATGGCTATGTTCCCGGGAGTCATCTTGTTCGAATCCTGGTAATCTGTCAGTTTGGCCAGGAACTTAATTAGGTACCTAAAAGAAAGGTCAAAACATTTGCATAAGATGACAGCGCGAGCACGCTGGGGCATGCTAATCCTCCGCCCGGCCACACAGCACCGCAAAGCAACACACATCCGCCCTCTTACCCGTCGAGCTCCGACGGCTATCAATATTTATGCGCACACTGCCTAAAGGGTTCTAACCCAGATAGGAGGTCCAAGGCACCACACAGACTGAGAACTCACACCCTGCTAGCACACATTGCACACGCCAGAGAGCACTTATGGCCCATGTAAACATTCAGGCTCAGCATAAATATGTGATCAGCTTGACCCAGAAACTCTACATTTGGGCTATTTTATTACTGTAATGATGACGATGTGTTTTTAGTTTTGCTATACTGTATCCTCCAGGTTGATCAGAGAATGAACATTGCATGTGTACGTATCTGAAAGAGGTTGAGCCGCGTCTAAGCAGAGACCCTCACAGTTTCCCCTATGCGACCCACTTTCCATCTCGCGGCTGTGTGATTTGTCCCCATGAACAACAGCCCCCTGTAAATAGGACCTACCATCCACCATGTTGCCTTGACTGGACAAAAGATGCATGACCGGGTTCCACACAGTCACAAGGACTGTCGAACGCTAACGGGATAGGCTCTAACCCTCCATCGACCTCCGCCGAGTCACAGCGACTTCCTGGTTGTGGCTTCTGACCTGACCTAGTTCTGATATGGGACTGCACGGACAGCTGACTACCGCTAGGGGCGACGACGACAACTACCTGAAATTGTTTAGGTTGTCTGTTGGTAGTTTCTCACAAGCCGCCAGCAGCGCTTGTAGCCTCTTGTCCATGTCCTGAATGCTGGGGAAGACAAAACAGCGTTAGGGCACAACACGGTCCATTCGTCAAACAATGGCTGGTCGCGTTTCCGTACGACACGATACGATACGGAACGAGGGCTTTTTTTTTTTCCGGAGGCAAAGCCTCGCTTGTGCTCTCGGCGCCTTCCGTCCGAGACGTAGAGGTTTAACGGAGGGAAAGGCAGCACTCACTTCGACGCCTGGATCCACTCGTCGTAAAGTTCAGTGGTCATCAGAGGCTCGGGGAGCTCACGGAGGTATGACTTCAGAGCCCCTGCGGAAGAGAAAGACGGAGCGAGGGAGCAGGGAAAGGAAGAACAAAGTGACAGAGTGAGAAGAGAGGAGGGGAGAGATTGAGAAAGTGTGTGTATGTGTGGAGGGGGGGTTGAATGAATCTCATTAGACCTAAGGGGAGGTGTGGTTCTCTTCCCTCAGAATGCTGATTAGAACATCCCCCCCTCCTCCTCCTCCTCCTCCTCCTCCTCCTCCGTCCTAACGCCTCGGAGCTAGAGGAACTGCCAACTTCAGCTTGCTCAAATTCGCCGACACGGAGAGGAGCGAGGAGAACAGCGACCCTAGGAGAGAGCCTTCAGGACAGCCCTATCTAGGCCACTCCTCAACCGGATCACTCAGCCAACGAGTCACAATAAGCCACGTTGGGCTTCACTGCAGACCGCAGACTTAACAGTGGGTGTTTGCTAACCATAACATAAAGCAAGTGGGACACCAAAATAACCCTACAACAACAGGACCGTTGCGCTAGATTATGTTGACAAAACATCCTGGGCGGACCGGTTTTTCAGAGAACGCAGCTCTGTCTGCTGTGGCGTGGAAAGACGAGAGCCCAGGGGTCGTCGTCATGGACACGGGCACTGTGGGAGGGGAACGCGTGGGAGGGTGGTTCACCTGCGATGGCGTGCGGGTCAGCGGAGTACTCCTGCACGTCCATGACGCCGCAGTCCAGGGAGGCCTTGAGCTTCTTTAGCTTGGAGGCTGAGGGAGCAATTCTGAACAGGCCCTACACACACACACACACACACACACACACACACAAACAAACAACAGTTATTTAGAAGATAGCAACCGTTGTAAAGGCATGGAATGCTTACTTGTAGGAGGAAAAAGCCTTTTATATATTCTATATACTATATGTATATAAGTATTCGTAGGTGTATGAATAAATATAATGTGTCATTATTTCATTATAGCTACATTACTGTACCCTCGAAACAACAATTCTCAAGTCTTTAGGTTGGATTTGCTCTGTTTTGTAAGAGCCTTTTGACTGAAATGATTTGTCAGCCCTGAGTGGGACCATCTTGACCCTGTTGCCCCAGTATGAGTGTTTGTGTTGGGGTGTGAGCTGGTACAGACAGTGTGCGTGTGCGTGTGTGTGTGTGTGTATGTGTGTGTGTGTGTGTGTGTGTGTGGGGCGTAACCCGGCAGGGCCCTCACCTCCTCCGGCATGCCACACTCCAGCAGCATGGTGACGCAGGCCTCGATGGGGAAGGCTATTTCCCTGCCACTGATGTTCAGGTGCTCCTCCAGAGATTTCCCGTAGGACGGCTTCTCCACCCACGCCTCTGCAGCCCAACACAGCTGTTAGAGCCGCCGCAAAGACAGCAAACACACACACGGAAAGGGCTGGACGCACGCAGGGACACACACACTCGACGAGAGCCGAACTCACCCTGGTGTGCCTTAATCTGGGGCAGGACACTCTGGAGAATCTCCAAGGACTTCCTGTGGTATTCGGCTTGGATCTCTATAAGCTACAAATAGAAAAGGGAAAAGAGCAGATATTTAACAAAATACCAGTTTGTTTATTGAATAATAAAACGGCAAGTTCAAACTGCAAGTAATCCCTGCAAGTAGACCTGAAATCCAAAATGTGGAAAACAAGACTTACCGTTTGAAAGTAATTTGCATAGTCTATTTCTTTGGCCACAAAATTGTACATGTCTGCCGATAGCTGGTCCTGAATGAGAAAGTAGAGCAGAGCACCGACCTCCAAGTTAGTTGGTCTTTACGTAACCATATCTCATCAATGCCCCAGATATGGCTTCAGGATCATTATGAAATCATGTTCCCATTATGTCTGTAACCTGATGACTGCTATTAATTATACAGGGGACAGAGGACGGCGGTTAGGTAAGAGACCCGCGATATGTATTCAAGACACATACTCTAGAATGAGATATGATGACCCGTGACATTGATTATACTGATATGAATTGAGACGATGACGCACCCTGCAGATCTCCATCCGATTGGCTGCCTCCTCCATCTCTTCCCGGAGGCCCTCGGCCTTGGCCCCTGGCTGCAGGGTGCTGGGGTGACTGGAGGACTTGGACGACTGATGAAATCTGCCAAGGAATGGTCGGACCACAGTGCACTTTTAGAAAGGACTAGTCCAACTTTTCGTCAACACGGACCAAACACTGGAACAGTGTTCTACTATGTGGTCTGTGAAGCTTATACAACACTGGGGATATTCAAAATCTTCCATTTGTAAATGATACAATAGCTGACTTACGGAGCAATATACTTGCGATGGATTTGCCTACCCTAATGCACTTTGAGATATACAGTCATGTATTGCAAATCACAAAGGTAAGATTAACGTAGACGAAAGAAGTGTAGTCTCTGTGAAGTCGTGTTCTTTCCAAAGTAGCCACGACACAGTGAGAATAACGTTCATTCCCCAAAGGCGTCAGGCCTCACCTTGTCCGAGCAGAGTCCATGTCCAAGACAAGCTTAGCTAGGTGCTTCCTCTGTTTCTGGATGTTGGGGATGTCCACCTTTGGGTAGAAGAAAAGTAATGCACATGTTGAGGGAAGGAATTCACAGTGTGTGTGTGTGTGTGTGTGTGTGTGTGTGTGTGTGTGTGTGTGTGTGTGTGTGTGGATGCGCGCGCCTGGGCGCGAGGGAAGGCTTCACCTCAGCCAGTACGTTTAGAGGTTCCACTACGTCTCTCTCGATCTGAAACTCGAACTGGATGAGTTCCTGGGCCAGCTTCTCCTCCGTCTCCCCGCACAGATTCAACATCTTCCTGCAGGGCCACAGCCAAACACAACCAGGCCACACGTCAACGAAGCCTCACCGCGGGACAAACAGCATCGGAACAGGGACAACGACAACAGGAATTCAATCAAACCTATTGCTATCGGGGTGCGTAGTGTAAGTCCGTACGACTGCGTACATGCGTACTGTGTGTGTGTTTATGCCGAGATATAGACTTAGCAGCTTACCCCAGGAGAGAGTCGTCTCCTAAAGCGGCCGCCCCCTCTACCATACATTGTGCCAAAGTTGTGAGTGGTAGTTTTTTCTGAAAGAACATAGAGAGAGAGAGAGAGAGATGCCACAGTACTGCATGTTAAGTGCGGTTTCATCCTTGCATCCTTCGTGGTCACGTCATTTCACATCATAATCACGCCCTGTCAAATAACAGTCGTTCACTGGTTGTGGTGGCGGTCACTAGGCTTATGGACGGGGGGTCCTTACAGAGGGCGACTTGACGGATCTCTTCTCGACGTCGGCTCCCTGCTGACCCTGCAGGCAGGCCGTCAGCTTCTTGTGTGTGCTGTGGGTCACCTGCTTCACCAGGTCCAGACGCTTCTCCACCTAAGAGGCCAGGGGCGGGGTGAAACGCATTGACGCGGAACCGTAAAGACGCTCACAGCACAGAGTAATGTCCGTCGAGCAGACATAGCATGTGCACGCGTGCGCTGTGCAAACAGTCACACACCTGTAGATACACACTTATGCATGCACGCACACACAGATGTCTTTTCTCAACCCTATGTTGCACACCTAATATTATCACACAAACCCACAAACATCACACCACTAATGATTCACACCTCCAAACAATGTCAATTTCACACTCCACTGCGAGATACCGATCTTCCCCCCCCCCAAGTCAAACACCTGCCTCCCAGGTGGTGCTGTATGCTTGGAACACGGCACGTGCAGACCCACACTGATAGACGTCACCGTTTGCTTACCTGGAGAAGGTCATCACTCAACACCTCCGTTTTTTCTGCCCTGTGGAATAGAAAACAGAGTATTTTAGGACGTGGCCTAGCAACGCTTAAATGATTTAACAACAACAAACTCAGCAAAAACAAACAAAAAAATGGTTGGCTGTGGTCATCTCTACACATACTGAGTTTCTTTGGGTCACGTCAAATGGCCGCACAATTAGCGGCGCTCTGAAGCCCTCTACGAAAACCAGACAGCCAAGCATTGTTTGTGAACTGGCGAAGGTTCAACTCAAACACTGTGCTGCGTCTGCTTTTAGGCCACTTAAAAAAGCCCACACAGATCTCCACTCTGCACGAAGCGCCGGCCATGAGGAAACAGACGACGGCAATAACAAGCTGGTCCCAGCTAGCGGGGGAGGGGTGGAACGCCGCATCCAGGGGGTCTGATGCGGCCGTTTCCTCGCCGTTACGTTACTCATGGATGACGGGGTTGTTGTCGTTAGCCTTTGTGGTGACATTTAGGAACAACCCCTTAGAAGACCCATGAGGCTGAGCAGAAAAAGACCCACAAAGAAAAGAACAGCTGAGATAATTGGGTCTATTGGTGAAAAACATCTGTGCCGTTCTCTAAGAGTTCAGCCTTTTCCGTTGAATAAGTGTTATTTGGCTCAGTCTCCTGTAGTCAGGCAATCCTATGTAGTTGAATAGAATTCAAACTGCCTCAAAACAAAAGAGAAAAAATAAATCCAAAAATGACATCTTGGAGATGCTATTCGAAAGAAGCATTGGTTAATATAGATGTAATTGGTAAACATATGAAGATTTGGGCTGCACGATTATGAGGAAAGTATGTGATATGCGAAAACTGTTGTTGAATATTGCGATAACGATATTTCTTGCAATAATAAAAAGATATTGAAGTGCACACAGCCCTGCTTCTCTGCTGCTTTCAGTATACTGCTCAGACACAACAAATTGCCTATTACATTTTTATTTCATTTTGTTGGGCAAATTGAACATCTACCGTAGAAATAAAGCTCCAATAAAAAATATATATGAATGATAATTACATTTTAAAGTGCAGTTTCCCCCTTCTACTCTGTCCAGCTGCCTCATACGGTGCCTAATGGTGAGGGCTCTGTCTGATTGGCCAAATATATCCGCGCGGTGAAGAGCATGGCACGTATCAGACAGAGTAGGACCTGATCAAATAATGTAATTTTAAACTAATAATCATGTAGGTATATGAGCCCAATAAAATATTGCAGTTTTTTGCGATGTGTTTCTTGTGCAAGTTGTCATCGCGATGGCGATAATTAAAAAAAGATATATCGTGCAGCCCTAATGGGTATCCTTGTTTACCAGCATGAGCATGTGCAAATCCGGTTTTCGTTTTGTTTGTCTACCCTTGACCTCAGGCCACGGCTCTCTCGTTTCGAGTCACTAAAATAATAAACAAATAACTAATCTAAAGCTCATCTAATGCTACAAGCTGGAATTCTTTAATTTCGCGACTGAATACAACGGCATACGACAAACTAACAGGGCACGTGGCCCGGTGATGAAAGCGACCAGTAGAACCACTAAGGAGCGCTGAATCCGTGCTGCGAGTTGAACGGACAAGAGCCGAAGCCAAAAGTCAGGCGACGAGTGGAGAGCAGGGCGAACCAGCGCTAAACAGTGAATGGGTCATCAGCTTGTGAAAGGGCACGCCACTGGGGGGCCATAAATATGTGTGTAACAGGCTGTGCACGTTGAATTACAAATATAGCAGGGTTAACCAATTCCCCAGCGCAGATCCTGTATAATGAGTGGGCAAAGAAAGGGACTGGTCAGTGCAGCCACATGTTCACCTCACCTTCACATATTAATACAGTATAATAAATGACTATAATGGTATAGTCGTTTTTGAATCAGAAAATGTATGTCATGCATAGTGAGTGGGTCTATGACACAAATCAGTCCAGCTCAGTCTGAGAAACGCGGAATATCAGCTTTAACAACGCCAGAGCCCACCCAACCCACTGTGTACAGTAGGGTCGGATGAACCTGTCCACCTGGTGCTCAGGGTAGCAGGGCGTACTTCCTGCTCCAAATGGGTCTGGAGGGCTGACTCGGCAGCAGTCACTGTAGGTTGCTGCAGAGAGTCAAGAGCTGTTGGCTGGGGCAGAGCGGGTCTGCAGAGGTCCTCCAGCAGCAGCACCACAGTCCCTTTCACCTCCCTCCCTCCCTCCCTCCCTCCCTGTCTGCATGGCCACTTCCAGGTATTGTGCCCCTTTCAGGCGCATACCAGCAGCAGACCAACCAGCATAAGGGTCGTGGCATTTATTTAAGAACAAACACAGACTTTATCTTGGGTCTAACAAAAGAAATGGTTGTATTACAGACGCATTGGAATAAACCCCCGTTTCTGTTCTTGTTGTCACCCGTGGCAGGGAACACAAAAGAGAGAGAGGCAGAGACGCAAAGACGTTTCCATCTTTTAAATTCTTCACAGAAAACCAAAACAAAGGGAAGCCACACTAAACTAACTGTATCCACACGCAACAACACACGCTGAGAACAACAATGATCCATACAGAACATCATACGGAACAGGTGAAAGGACCAATCAAAACTATAAACATAAACATAATGAGGAGTGCTTGTTTAGCACCACAGGACAGTCTGGTGGGGTGGCACATACCACGACCCCTGACCACCATCGTTAAACGACGGAACGGAAATAGAAAACTGGATCTACACCTCGGTTGCTAGTTGGCTCGATGGATGAGATCCCTCTCCCCGACCCAGTCACCAATCAATTTAGGATGCCCATGCGCCCAGCGTCACCACCGACAGACGCCTTTTTCCCCCCATACATTTTGTACTTGGACATGGGCACGGGCGGGCGGAGCCGGTGATTAACGGAGCTGTTCCAGGGCCCGAGACGTGAGCCCGCAGCTCTGGGAACTGGGTCATTCCACGTAGCGGCGGGCCCAATCACAGCCAGCCGGCCGGAAAACGGCGGCGCTCGCTGGGCTCACCGGGGGGAACGGGCAGAGGGAGCATGTGAGAAGGAAGGAGAGAGAAAGAGAGAGAGAGAGAACGTGTAGGAGAGGGACACTGCAGAGGAACAGCGAGAGAGAGAGAGAGAGAGAGAGAGAGAGAGAGAGAGAGAGAGAGAGAGACGGAAGGAGGGAGGGAGTGTAAGATTTCCATCATGACGCCGGGAGTGTGATTGCAGATTGTCGAGGCACGAGGCAGCGACGAGAGACCGAAATAAACCGAGAGAACTAACATCACACGTTCACTTCCAGAGGCCGTCTGTCTGCAGCGCGGGGGATCAGGGGAGGAGGAAAAAGCAATATATAATACAACCCAAACTGACATCCTTCTACGTTGAAGCCCACATCCACTGCGGGCCAGCCCGGAGGGCTACAGTGATGCCCAAGGTTAACTCAGCATATGACATGCTTTGATTGTAAAGGCGTTTCTTCCAGCTGTGGGCAGTGTCTTTCCTGCCCCCTGATAGGCTGGCTGAGTCGCCCATGGGGGTGGGTCACGGGACGGCCCCTCGGTTAGGGCTGGGGAGCAGCGTCGACGGCGGCCACCGCGGCCTTTTCAGTGACGAGGCCCGGGAGCCCCCGACTGTGTGGTCCGGTCCGCCGGGGCAGCGGTGATGGACAGGCCTTCGACCCGGCTGGCCTGCCTGTGTCAGGGGGGCTCTGGCCATGACACTCGCGTTCCAGACAAGATGACAGCTGCAGTATGTCGGTCCTGCGGAGGAGTGGACTGTGCATAAACGTGCCCACTCACACTGTTCGTGTGTGATGCACGTGTGTGATGCACGTGTGTGTGTGTGTGTGTGCGTGTGTGTGTGTGTAAGAGAGAATAAGGCGGCAGAGGGAGGAGGGCTAATTCAGATGAGATAATATATGACAGAGTTCGACGTAGGCCTCGAGGGATCCTAAAACTACACCTCAAGCTGTTACCAAGTGAGGATTTAACGTGAGTCAACAGCCAGTAATCCCCACAGACAGCTAGCCCACCAATGAGGTCTGTCTGGCCTCAAAGCATCAAAGAGACCGAAGCCTTATCACGGCGAGATCTGTTCCGAGACAATCTGCCGTCGTGCTCTTTGAGCTTGCTTGTTTTCGGGCCGCGGTATTTCCTCCCGGGGTATCGACGTCGCTGCGGGGCGCGCGATGCGGCGTCGCTGCAAAACAGGAAGCGATGGAACTCCTCCTCTGGCCAGCAGAGCCGAACGCCAAGCCTGGGAGAGGTCAAGCAGACCAGGCCAGGAGTGAGCTCTCCTTCGGCTGCAGAGAGAGCGCCCGTGTGGAGCGAGTCCTGAGACTGGCTTAAACACTGGGAGTTGTGCTGGCAGTCGTGTGGGCGGTGCTCTCTGAGAGAGAGAGAGAGAGAGAGAGAGAGAGAGAGAGAGAGAGAGAGAGGGAGGGAGGGAGAGAGAGAGACAGAGGCCACACGACTGTGCCCGGTCTCTGCCAGCCATCTGCCACTTTCCAGGCATTCCTCTACCTGCAGCGGCTGATGACTCAGTATGGACCAAATACACACCTTGCACATACACACAGGATAAATACCAGCTAAAGATGTTGAAAGCAATGGGAAATGAGTCACCAACATTTAAGAATGTTTCCAAACGCCAGAAAATGGCAGCACTACTTTGCTTGCTTACCTAATTATTCCCCAGGGAGAAAAGGAGCAACACATCCAGGCAATGCAAACACAGCCGGACACGGGGGCTGGAGGAGACAATGTTTACAGACTGGTCCCACCGCTACATGTTGTAGTACCTATGAACATCGTTTCATAGGCAATTTTCATAAAAAAAAGCACGTAGAAAAACTGACTTAGAAGTCGAAGGCCTTGGCTTTCAGTAAAATATAACAAGAATATAAGAAACTGAATCTGAAACTGAATCTACAGAATGTGATTTTAACTATGCACAGTTCTTAACCGTCCTGTACTGTAACACATACCAATTATTTCAACTTGTATTTATTACATGATATTTAATCTCTTTTACATGTTACCATTGGACAGCTGGGTGCTCTGCCCTCTAGCACATTGCAAAGATTAGGGCAGCGTGAATAATGCACATGAGCAGGCCATGAGTAGGGAACGAAAAATATAAAAAAAATAAAGAAACATCCCTATATGAGAACCTATTGGCTGGGTGCACAGCTAACTGTCCAGTCAGTCTCCTCTCCACACCCAAGAGGTCTCCTTACAAAGGTATATCTGAGCCCCGCGTTGACCGACAGGAGCCGTGCTTCCTGCTAGCCCCGCCACCACGTGCTGACCCTGGTAGGGAGGGCTAGCGTGCTCGCTAGCTCCTGAGCCCCAGCGAACGCTGGGTCGACCCGGGGTTAGCGACCTGCGCTGCGCCGTCTTTCTGCCCCCATGCAGAACTCTGCGGTGCGCACGTCAGGAGGCCCAAATGATTTCCTCCCAAATGGCAGGGCGTAGGAGGCTGCCATAGAGCGGAGCGATAGGAGCTTACTAAAACAGAGAAACCCACTTACTGTGGTTGTCCAGCAAAATAGGTCAGAGCTCTGTTAAGTATGCAAGAATAACTGAGAGGAACATACACACACAAAGACATCCAGAGAGGGATTTAGAGCGATAGTGAGAGAACGAGAGAGTGGGAGGGAGAGAAAGAGAGAGATAGAGAGAGAGCGAGAGAGAGAAAGAGAATGAGAGAGAGAAAGAGAGTGAGAGAGAGAGAGAGAGAGAGAGAGAACATAAAGCATCAGTCATCCAGTAACATAACAAACAGAAGCAATGAGATATCTCTAATACATTTATTTATGGTGTATAATTAATCCCCATAAGTGAGAGACACTGTGGAGAACTAAATTCATCTTAACATATCCGTAACTATATCAACATATCTACTCAACTGTTATTTAGTAACATACATAACTCATTGTTCGCAAATGATTACTTTATATTTCATGATTTCATCACAATGCTTCCAATTAATGTCGTTTCGGCAGCCATACAAAGGCAAAAAAATGGTTACTAGGCAACCAGAAGATAGACTACACTGCCAGTAATGGAGAATGCAAGAGAATCTCCATGCCTTCATGAGGGGAAATAATCGACTCAAGGAATAGAGGGAGAACAGGAAGTCGTTATGAAGTAGAAGTTACAAAGTTAGGAGGTGAATTAGTACTTCCTGTTCTGTATCTATTTGCCCTTAGAGGAAGGGAGCGCAGTATGCCCAAACAGTGACAGTGACCATTCAAAGCCGTCTTTCAAAGAACCAAATGCCGGTCACCATTCTCACGGATCCATCCTTAGCGTAGCTCCTATCTTGCTTTAAAAAAAGGTGCTGGGCCACAATGTCTTGCCGAGTTTTTCACACACCATATTTTGTAGATATAATATCCCTCTCTTTTCCTATAACAACACGCGACCCCCCGTGTCCTCAGGTGCTGCTGGTTTTTCTCCTCTCGGTAGCAGCACGTCTGAGAGAGCCTACGGCTTTGGTGGCGGCTGATCCATTAGCTGCAGCTCCGTCGGGCCCGGAGGTTACTTCCTGTCGGAGCTGAGATCATGTGCAGCAGGCGGGAGGGGGGGGGGGGGGGCTGCTCGGCAACGCCCCACGGTCCGCCGCGGTTACCAGCTCTGCTGTAGGGTGGGACTAGAAATATACGAAATATACGACTGTGACCCAGAGAGTCCGATCAGGCTGAACCTCCCCTTCTTGTTTCCCGCCCCTTCAAATGCTGCCTGCCGTTTCCCCGTAAACTTCCTCCGTAGTATCCTGGCTCCGAGTTCACAGGCCGGCTCCCAAATTGGCTGTTCTGAGATCCGCCTTAAAAGAGAGAGAGAGAGAGCGAGCGGGACCAGCGGCTCCACGGTTTGTCCTTACATCATCCCCCTTTGATGGGCTGAGTGGTCCCTAACAAAGGCCTCTTTGTTACAATCTGTAGCCTGCAGTTAGTTGTCTTGGATGGCCATTTGAGGGGTGGGGTTATAATACAACTCTGATTTGAGAGTGACTTTGGACAGACATTTGTAAAAGCAACACTTTAGGGTGTGTGTGTTGCTAACTCTTATCAAGGTAAAAGGAGCACTTCATTAGCAGGCCGAGGGATGAGGCGCTCTGGCTTGGAACAACTCCAAAGAGCCCAGAACCACGGGCAGGCGAAGGCCACAATCAGAGAGATCTCTTCGCGCTGTCATCCTGGCCTCAGTGGGGGGCAGGGGGGGTAACGTGGTAGACAGATAGAGTCAGACGGAAAGACAGGACGCAACATTTGGATTCCTTCCCACCTCCAACGCCGCCCCCGTCCAACGCCGCATGCTCATAAAGGCAGGCCCACGCTTTCTTGCTCAGGTGGAGGCCGCCAGGCGACGACCATCTTGTCGTGTCGAGGAGAGAAAAGCGAGGAGCCGAAGACACTGACTAGTTATGTCGAACGAATACCATTATGATACACAGGGTTGCATAATGAAACGCACGCTATTCTTCAAATAGCCGTCAGTGTCTCTGGGATGGATGGGGCCCTGGGAGATGGGGAGATTAAGACGCCCACATCCAGCCCCCGCTCCCCAGGCCTGACACATACTGTGGAGTCTTCATGGGCATGATAATGGTGGAGGATAGGGCGCACCGAAAGTGGATATGCAGGCACACACCCACACAGTGCATATGTTCCTTTCTCTCTCGCAAACACACGCAAACACACACACACACACACACACACCCACACAGTGCATATGCTCCTTTCTCTCTCGCACACACACGCAAACACGCAAACACACACACACACACACACACACAGTGCATATGTGCCTTTCTCTCACACACACGCAAACACACACACACGCAAAAACACACCCACACACACACACACACACACACAGACACACACACACACAGTGCATATGTGCCTTTCTCTCACACACATGCAAACACACACACACACCCACACACACACACACGCACACACACACACACACACACACACGCCACCCCACCATATGCAAATAACATTTCCAAAGTCTTGGGCCCTGTGTTTAGTTCCTGCTATTATTCTGAAATCCCTGTCGCTCTGCGTTGAATTTGTCCCCGAGGACGCTCGCCTGCAGTCAGCGAGACGTCACGAGAAGCCGGCGTGCCAGCTCAGCTGTAACACATTCCACCCGGAGAGGGTGCGTCAGAGCAGCAGGAGAAAGAGAGAGAGAGGATAGAGAGAGAGAGAGAGAGAGAGAGAGAGAGAGAGTGACAGAGTGACAGAGCGACAGAGAGAGAGCGAGGGAGAAATTGAGTGAGCTACAGATAAGGCGGAAGAGAGTGATAGAGAGAGAGAGAGAGAGAGAGAGAGAGAGAGAGAGAGAGAGAGAGAGAGAGAGAGAGAGAGAGAGAGAGAGAGAGAGAGAGAGAGAGAGAGAGAGAGAGAGAGAGAGAGAGAGAGAGAGGGAGAAATCGAGTGAGCGACAGATATGGAGGAAGAGAGTGATAGAGAGTGAAAGAGAGCGAGAGAGGGAGATCCACTTTTCTCTCCCGAAGGCTGCAAATGGCTGCAATTCACGCATAATCACATTGTATGTGCAAGAAGGAAGCCTTCCCTGAAGGCACTAAAAGGATGAAATCTATTACCACACAATCACCAGCATTATTAGCCAGCAGTGTTGGTGATTGGTGCGGCATGTTAACAGCGGTCAGGCTGGGTAAGGACGTGGACGAGGGGGGTGGTGGCCATTACGAGGGTTCAGGCAGTTCCCTCCCCGGAATAATTGAGTCGACAACAATTACCTGGTATAGGCATGTACAGTAGACATAGAGGTGTGTCTGTGTGTGTGTGTGTGTGTGTGTGTGTGTGTGTGTGTGTGTGTGTGTGTGTGTGTGTCTGTGTGTGTGTGTGTGTGTGTGGGGGGGGGGGTTTGGTTTAGGTTGTTTCGTGTGCGCTTTTAAACAGACGGTCCTAGTGCTAGAATAGGCAGAGACATTGGGGATGAAGTAATGGGTCAAGAGAAGAGAGATGGAGAGGGAAGTGGCAAGCAAATCGTTTTTTCCCCTCGACGTCTTCCATGGCTTTCCATCACGAAACCAAAGAAAGTAAATTAGATTTCCCCAAATCCTTTTGATCAAACGTATTATCTGAACAGCATTGGTACAACACGGAGACAATGCATCCAGAACCTTCTTTGTGTGTGTGTATGTGTGTGTGTGTGTGTGTCTGTGTGTGTGTGTGTGTGTGTGTCTGTGTGTGTGTGTGTGTGTGTGTGCACGTCTTTTCAATTCCTTAAAGTGCAACGGCCCCATGTCTCTCCCAGGGCTACAGAGCATGTGTCCTCTGGAGACACAGAGATCACACATGGCTGCACAGCTTCCTATAAGGAGACCCTGAAAGGCGATAGGCCCAGCCCACGGTCACATGACGCGGCGGCATCCGTCTCAGTCAGCCAGAGGAGTTGCTGACACAGCACACCTGACCAGCAACCCCCACTGAAGGAAGACCTTCACTCCCAGCCTATTAAACACCACGCACACACACACACACACACACACAAACGCACACTTTCCATTTACTTACTCTCCTGAGCACATGAACGCACATTAGGCCCACTAGAAGAGATAACACTAGCTAGGAATTATTAACAAAGAGTAAAAAGCAATCACGGAAAAATAAGCGTCTGTAATTATACCACCTTGCCAAATGACTCTAATAGCCCTTCCAAATGGAATTAGAATAAGACCGTTTATTTCTTTGGAGAGATTGGAATCAGAGACAGAGGAAGGACACGTAAGGCCTCATCAGTGCTAACAGCTACCGCTCGGTCACCCACACAGACAAGCAGATGACCTTCCTCCCCACCAAATACTGACCTGTCTCAAGTGATGAAAGGGCCTGCCATACCTGCAACGTTGAGTCACAGCGAACCTCCGGCACTTTCCATGACCAACCCGGGGAGGTGTGTGCTATTCTCAAAGTTGTCATGGATGGCCCCGCATAGCAAACAGTTCTGAAGAATCAAGCTGTCAGGAAACGATTTCAAATCTGCTTTGCATGGCCAGGCACACGAGGGGGGGGACGACAACATAAATCGCGACTGTCGAGAGGATGACTTTACATCGCAATCAAGCAGGAATGCCTACAGCCCGAAGCACGCACCTCCACACGACCCGCCGCGAGTTGATTCTGCGGGCCTCGTTAACGGGTACGCCATCCGCGGCGCTAACGATAGTGGTCACTGGAGCGTAGAGAATACGCCGTCTTGTGACTCCGGCACGGTGAAGCGGAACCGGGAAAGGCGGAGGGCGAAGAGGCCGCGGTAGCATGTCAGGGACTCATTAAGTCAGCGTATCCATCAACGCACACACATTAGCCCGCTGCCCCTGGCTAAAGGTATGTCCGTGAATAACACAGACAGACAGACAGACAGACAGACAGACAGACAGACAGACAGACAGACAGACAGACAGAAAGACACACACACACACACACACACAGACACACACACACACACACACACAATCAGACACGCACACGCACAAAAGTACACACACACACAGGAACCCGTTGCCGATGTTGGGTGGAAGGCCCACGGGACTTCCCCCCTTATAGGAACATTGCCACCCTTCCTGGTGGAGCAGACAGAGGACAGCGCCAGCATAGTTCAACCCCACCCTGCCCGCCTGCCTGCCCCCACCCTGCCTGCCTGCCTGCCCCCACCCTGCCTGCCCGCCTGCCTGGCCCCACCCTTCACGAAAACATGAACGGGTGGAGCACTATAAATATAAACCCAAACTAGCAGGCAAAACCAGAGAACAACATGACCTTTAAAACAGACACACACACACACACACACACACACACACACACACACACACACAGTCAGACTGTAGGGGATTCTCATTTTCATCAGAGTTCGGGGTTGGGGTGGGTTCATATTAACAGTGTAATTGATATGGTGTGAGCTTCATTAGCAGCCAAAAGCTGATGTAACACATCACAAATTCATGACCAGAAACATCAACACAAAATCAGCCGCATGGATTAGAATTTAATTATGTTGATAATAGCTAGTTTCATAACCTTCTCTACCCAATCTGATTATAAATCACAACAGGTCATATTTCATAGCAGGGGAAAGGGAATTAATTCTAATCCAGTCATTACAGTAGGCATGACATTGACTATCAAACCTAATGCTTCTATGAAAACGCGCCGCAAACTCAAAGGAAAGCAAGTGTTGTTACTGTACGTAAGTCATGTCAGCACAGTAGCAATGACTTTGCCATTGACACGCGTGTTACTGTGCTGTCGAAACAGTTAGGCTGCCGTGGAATGAGTGGCAGACAGACTCAGAGAGGCGGAGTGGATCAAAAGAGAGGGCCTGGATGTAGCCGCCCTGCTTGCCGCCCCCCCCCCCCCTCTCCCCAGCCACCTACAGCATGACAAGGGCACCACATTTCTCAAGGTCACCAGCTCCGAACACAACCCCATCCCCCCCCCCCCCCCCCCCCCCTTCTCTACCGCTGCCCCGGAGCTCAAGGTGGCCCAGATGGTGTCGGGTAGAACCAGACCCTGGGTGGGTCAAAGTGCCCCTTCTGGTTCCCTCCCCGGCAGGGGGGGGGGGCAGCGGGGGAGCTCCCTGGCCTGGCAGACAGCGTTATTAATGAGCGGGGACACAGGGCTGCTTACCAAACACGTTGTCCCTCATTACAGTGCAGCTGGACAGGTAGAGCCGCTCAGCGGGCCGCTACCACGGCTACAGCATGGACGCTCCGCCACGGCGGTGTGTGTGTGCGCGCGTGGGTAGGGGTGTGTGTGTTTGTTCGTGTGTGTTTGTTCGTGTGTGTGAGGAGAACGCTACACACACACACACACACCTGCCGAGTTAGCGATGTTTGCCCATGA
Source organism: Aplochiton taeniatus (assembly GCA_017639675.1). Taxonomy (NCBI): domain Eukaryota; kingdom Metazoa; phylum Chordata; class Actinopteri; order Galaxiiformes; family Galaxiidae; genus Aplochiton; species Aplochiton taeniatus. Next base: position 8,173,349 of record CM030183.1, on the reverse strand, counting down.
AAACACACCTGCGCATGCTCGCAGGACACACACGGGCAACGTCTTGCTCTTATCTAATGGCCCTTGACAAGCCAACAAAAAGCACAAGTGAGCAGCAGCCTCACCCCCACTCCGACCCTCCGCACACAGAGCCTACTAAATGATTCAAGCAGGCTCTAAACAAGACAGAGAGCCTCTAGGAGCTGATAGCAATCCATGCCACCCCATTCCATCCACCTTTCCCGCCCCACCCCGCTCCCCCTCCTCCGCCTACCGCTCCCCCTCCTCCTCGTCCCTTCTCGTCAGAGGGTTCCCACACAGAGCGGCGTAGCGCCGATGACCCGCGCCCCGCGTGTCCTGATCTCCCGGGAAGGAGTAGCGTGGCGCCGAGAGCACCTTCTGGCCCAGCACGCTGCCTTCTGCACGACAAGCTGCTGCCGCCACAGCTCTCTCCGCGGAGGGGAGGAGGAAGCAGGCCAGGAGGGGTGGAGAGTGATAAACACAACCCCCCCCCCCCCCCCGCCCACTCACCCACCCACCCACCCACCCACCCACCCGTGTTAAAGGTCAACTACAGCATATTCCTGTTGTAAGGTGATGCAGAGACGAAGACCCAGGCACACTGGTGCAGTGGGAATGTATGAGTGACTCTGCTTTCCTAGGCTTTTCTGTGATTTTGGTAGGGTATGGAATCAAAAAAGGAAGATCAGTTTTGATCAGTGTAGGCCTACAAGTTAGTATGTTTGTATTTAACACTTGGCTTACTTTAAATGGCATAACGTTCATGTAATAAATAAAAAGCATAATATTGACACTATAGAATAATTAGCTATATGCAGAAAGAAACACCACCTTCATGAAGGACTGAAACACCTGACTCTATAAGGGGTTCCCTGGCCACAGCTGATATTACTGCGTAATAAAAACATTGCGCCTTTAGATTTTTCTTTCACGCCGCATACACTGCAACTGTATGCGTTTACTTGTGTGCAAACGCCTTGGAAAGGCTAGTGTCAAGAGGATATCATTCCTATAAACTCAAGACTTCTCATTAGTTCGCAGAGCATTTAATTGTTCCTTTCCTAAATGATGAACCATGATGATGCGACAGATATAATAAATAGGCTATTTTCTGTATTCCAGTGGGTTGGTACCGTAGCTAGGGCAATGCGCCTACATGCTGTCTATGCGGTATTCCAATTACCATTACTGGAGACCCAGTAAAGGAAATAGCCCATCTACAATACTCTTATATTCTCTCTTATATACTCAATATATTTTTTCAGTTTTAACCAATTTGTTATTATAGCCCAAACCTCGTAGTCCATATTTCGTCGATATTACCTTACGTTTTGGAAATCCTAAATGCATGGTCATGATTTATAAAGTGTGTTCATGGTGGTGCGCAGATAGCATTTTACACGCACACAAGCTCATTTGCAAATCAGGGCGATAACACACACGAGACGATTTCTTACCTGCCCACCGTTTGGTTGGCGAGCTGTCGCATTCGATTGAACTGCTTCTTCATCTTGTATTGTATGCTTTAACACCTACAAGGAAAAAGACTCCGCATTCCTCTCAAAATAAAGGTCCGTGCATCGCAACGGCACATGAAAAGATCCACCTTGCTACATTTTCTTTCCCTCATTGCAACTGCCAACACCCAGTAAATGTTTCAAATTTCATATTTTCACTGCATTTATCCATCTACATTCGACCCATGCCCTGCTTTAGGGTGCTGGACCACTTCGCCCCAATGAGCACTTGGGCAGAGTGAAAGCATAGTGACTGAGTAACCGTTACGCAGCAATGCACTGTGGGAGCTGTAGTAAATTAATCTAGCCTTAAAATAAAGCCTTTAATGGGCTAGTCACAGAACAGAACTGATGGTTGGGCATGGGTAAAAAACAAGGGCATGTATTAGCTTAATTTTATGATTATTTTCGGGGAAAAATATACGTTTTTCAAACACGGGCTTGCAACATGCTTGTGCAAAAGGGTTTGAGTCAAAATGCAGCAAACTATCTGACCTTAATTTGATCAAAATAATATATTTCTGCATTTGATGTCCTTGATTTCAATTAATTAACTAAAGTTATATTGTTACTATAAAGTAGACGGTGACAGTTTGACAGATGCAGCTCTCTTGAAAACAAATGATGTGGTTTACACTACCATCCAGAGGCATATGCATGGAATTACAACTTTTCCTTTGAGTTTTAAGGATGTCAAGATAAAAAAAAAAACCATCATACTCAATCAGTCAGCTCAATATCCTGACCATTCAGCCCTCCTTAATGATGAAAAGCTGTTTGTTTGTAAGATGCCTTCTTCACTTGTAAGATGTAAGATGCCTTCTTCACTTCACCGCTGTTTTCTCTCTGTCTTCCACATGCTTTCTCTGCTGCAAGACCTTACGTAACTTATGTGAACTCTCGATTATGTGCAAGCGTGGGGTATCGGCAGCATTGATGGTTGGTTTTATAGATCAATAAATCTTCATTTTAGATTATGAACCGTTTATTTAAGGCCACGTGTAACTGTTTAATTGTTCGTTCTCCAGCAGGGAGCAGCCTTGGCTTAAACACCAGTCCGTGACATGGTCTTAGAGGGGATACCTGCTTCGATCACGCTCTTCACGTGCCACTGCCTACATATCACTAATAGGCCTGAACAGTCAAATTAAAGTCAGCATATGGATAAGCAAAGACAAGCGGGAAAGGAGATGATTGAATGTAGCACTCAAAGATTAGAGTGTCAAACTGCGGGAAGTGTATCATATTTTGTCACGCTGTGCAGAAAAAAAGGTACACGCTTTGGATGAAAACAATTAGCATGGACTTATCATGTGTCTGCACAGTTGCAACCTCACAAGAAGAAATGATTGCTATGTGAAGATCTTTGATTAACCACCAATGGAATATTGCATATCTCTGTTGCATTGGGGCTGTTTATAAGTGGAGCACCAACATAAAAGACCCAGTCTAGTTAGTGTGGCCCTCTATCACACACTCCATTGAGACCTAATGGGCCAACAGGTGGGCTGCACAGGGCTCTCTGAGCTGCCTCAGGATGTCGAGGGCCCCCTGGAGTAAACGATACTGAAAAATGGCTGCACTTTAGGCCTCTATCACTTGGGCTCCATTAATCTCGCAGGCTGGAAGCAGAGAGGGGTGGGGTGGGGTGATCCCATCAGCCTTGATCTCGACCCCCTGACCTTGTCAGCTCATTTGTTTTCGTTAGCCCCAGCCTAGATGTGCAGTCCATTCCCTGCCCAGACACTCAAACCCCCACCTCGGTGCAGCCATGGAAGCTTCTCGGCGAGACTACTCGAATCCTCCCCCAACCCCCAAATGTCAGTGCCCTGGAGGTTCTCTGGACACTTCTAAAACCAGCACGGATGATGCTTCACATCCGCCGGCCTGTTACAGAGACTCTCTCACCCATAATCCTTTCACAAAGAACGGTATGCCCTCTCACAGAGAGGCAGGAAGTACTAACAGATCCAATGGGTTACTACCTGGGGAATCACATTACAAGAAGACACTGAACTGGATTGAAATCACCAAACATCCCATTCTCATTGCACAACACAACCTGTTTTTTTATGTGCCACAATAGAATAAAACTCTCGCAAACATTACGGTGACGAGTACGGCGATGGCCGTTGATATTGAATCCTACTCCTGATGTCCCAGAGCGTGGTGATGCTCTCTATATAAGGTCCACCTGCTCGGCAGATAGGGAGTAATTGGCCTGTCTAGTTAGGCTAATGAGTCCTTCGCTGAGGGTCGAGCCCTTTGAGCCCCCTGACCTCTGCGGCTACTGGTACGTGGGCTGGACTCTGTGTCTCGCTCGGCCACACTCTCAACCACAGGTTCTTCCCCGGGGCCGAGCATGGCTGATGTAAGACGACAGAGCAGTGCGTTTTGCGGCACTGCGCCATTTTATGACGGAGGTGAGCCAAGTGCCGACGCGTTAAGGTTTACTAAAGTGTTGGGGAACTGAGCAAAATGATGCCGCACAGATCAGGGCTCAACGAAGACCTTTTTTGACGTGGCAGGTCGTGACCTGGGGTGGAAAGGGCCCTGGCCGACCAAGGGATCACCAGACAATGTGTTAAATCGCTGGACACCCAGCACCACGCCACTCACATCAGTCACTTTGACACGTGAGTGGTGGGGTTGGGCGAGCCTTTGATCTTTCACTCATATAACGTGTTCACAAGGCTTTGTAGTTTGACCAGGTACCACGGTGAGTACAGAGACCATATATATATATATATATATATATATATATATATATATATATATATATATATATACTGTATATACAGTGCAGTATTTCAGGCCACAGAGGTTATCTTGGGAGTTTCCCCTTCCACAACAGAAGGTTCCACTAAAAGCTTTCTGCTTGTGTATGACACCGTTTGTCTATGATATCCAACTGTATACACCTACGGCATTGTTTAGCTCTGTGGCCCAAAGCCCTCTTTAAAACAGGGCGGGGAACAAAACAGAACGAGTGCCCTCCGACCTTAGCGCAAGGCTTTTAGGTTTTTAGGGGGGGGCGAGGTCATAATGACCCAGTGTGCCAGACTTAATGAAAACGTTGCGACATCTGAGGGAGAGAGATATTATTACTAGGTCTGAGCCGTGGGGGCTGTTTTTACACGGATCCAATGGCAGAAAATGATGGTTATCACAACACCTCCGAGACTCTAAATGCAGGCCTGCGAGATGGACCCGATAGTAGAGTTGAGTCTCCCTAGCGCCACACCATAGACCTACCGAATGACATAGTCTGAATGCTGCGCTGAGTGGAGTGAGACAGTTTAACATCTTCACCAGCACATCCAGGAGACAGCTCACTTCAGCGTTCACTTCAGCGTTCAGCCGACAGCCTTGCATTGCAGCAGCTGCCGATGTGTGATAAATCACACCATCACAGAGCCTTCAAACAGGACGAGACATCAGATACAAGAGACGGGAGATGGTACTTGGACTTGGATGGTAATGAGTTTGGCGGAGCTATTTAGCTAATTCATCTCAACACAGCTAGCCAAAGGAGCTATCCTTTTTGACACACATAAAAAGAAATCTCATTACTGGGAATTTTTTTTAGCATATTCATAAAATGTAAATAAGCTAACAGTCTGCCATTGAACGAGGACCCTGGTTTAATTAGGATGTTCGGGGCCGCAGATAACCTTTGAAGTAGCCGACACAAAAGCTTCCACTCCATTACTCGGCAACCATCACAGCGTGTTATTATCCCCTAACATCGAGACACACATGTCAGTCACACAAACTCCCGCTCCTCCAGTCTGGCCTGTAGCCTACACCACCTGAAGGGTGATGTGCGACAACAAGCAGAGGCCTGGGGGGCATCCCACCCAAGCACCACTGTTTTGACACTCTGGACTTGGCTCACGCGCCCCAGTTTTCATGCCTCTACACCACCATTTTAGTAATTGCTTCCCTGGGTGTAGCCCACATTGCTGTGCATCTGTGTTTGTATGTTTGAGTCTATCGCAGGTGTGCACACGCAAGCGTGTTTGTATATGTCGCACCGTCCGTAATGCCCTGTATTTTCGGAGCGCAAGGTGAGTTTTCGCGTGCTTCATGTTCGTGTAAAGCATCAATGCGGCGGAGCTGCCTGTGGGAGCAAAGCACCTTCTTGCAAAGCGTTCGACCACCTTGTATTGACTTGCACGCTTTGTGTGTTGCTCTTGAATGAGCTATAAGTGGAGGCTATTCAGAGAGCCACAGAGACATTATAGGATTACGACAGACGCACAGCCTTTGGTAAATGGTGCATATCTGACATGTTACTGTAACGATTCGTTCTGTCAAGGTATAACTTGTGGATTTTACGGTGCGTGGACATTTTAATTCAGAGCTGTGTAATGCACAGAGGGCATGGATCACCGGGGACGATGAATTATATTGTAATGTGAATGATTACGGCTGTTAACTTTGTTTTTACTGTAAGAGTGCAGGTGTCACCTATGGATAAAACATTTATGTATGTCACAGTGCGGCCTGAGTTATTTCATTACAAGACACTAACGCAAACACTTACGCGTGCGCGTGCGCGCACGCGCGCGCGCGCGCACACACACACACACACAGACACACACACACACAAATGTATCCATTAACAACCAGGCTGCCGTTAACCTTTTTGACACGAGATGACTATTCTAGAATATCTGGAAATGAAAGCATTGAGAATGGAAGCCTTGGCAATAGAAATTGAGCTGAGAGAAATAAAGACATTGATCTCCTATCTGGTCAACGACTCCCGCTGACATATATTTGCAGTCAGGAAATCACGCCAGAGCTCTTTCATATGACGGGTACATAAAGGATTCACTCATGTAGAATGCGTAGACATCTGCAATGGACAACCTCCTAAGTGAAGGCCAACGTATGATATGAAAAGAACGGATCGGTTTGTTCCCCCTCTTACGTTTTAAAGCTAAGAGTCACATGTAAAGTTTGCCACATTCAAAGGAACATAAATCAAATGTTCCAAAGTAAAGACCTGTATCCGACATAATTGGCACATTGATTCAACTCCAACAACGGTAGCATGTGGTCTGTTAGTGCTGTTTGTGTTTTTACAAAGCCATGTACTATGCCATGTACATCTGAAGGAAGCCTCCCATTTTAACGGGCTGTCAAAACGCCGGCAAACTAGCAGGAGCCTAAAAATGATGTTGTGCAGTTGTATGTTTGTCTAAAGCTAATACTTGTGGTCAGTAGGGGCAGAGAGTGAGCCAAATAAGAGTTTTGATTCATGCCTAGTTGGCCTTGGCTGTAAAGTGACGTGTTTGGCATTTTTTTTATGAAGGCCCAATATGCAATTAAATGATCCTTTGCAAAAGTTCCTTTCTCTGCATGCTCACCATGGCCATGTTGCGGTGCCGTTTACCTGCATCGTGATGATTCAGACAAAATTGATGAAAGGTTGTTTGGCTCAAAGGCTCGGTACAGTAATGAGCCAGTGCTCCTGTTGACACGAGTGCACGGGTGACGTCCGCTGTCACAGACCTGCTGACAGCCGAGTTGCCCGGATTTTGGTAGCTGTCCTTATTTCCCTCAGCCTTGACTTGAACTCCATTAAGACCTGTCTGCAGTCTGTAATTTTACGCGCAGCCTCTCATCAAGCTCGTCTCCTCTCTTCCTCGGGGGGGGGGGGGGGGGGGGGGGGTTGTCCTCTCCACGGCCACCACATTCACAGTTTTCGTTCAGGGGCTGGCTGTGCTGAACCAGCCTGAGAGACTAACACTTCCAGTCAACAGGTGGGACTGGGAACGTCTTGTTTAGTATTGCAAAACATACTCTTTCTCTTTTACGGATTAAAAGAGAACTTCCTGAAGTGCACAAAAGGTGATTGATCCCCCATCACCCTGGGATAATAATGTGTTTAGCCTTTATCAGAAACAATTCACGCACAATTTACTCAGACACGCCTAGACCCTTTCCGACAATTTTGTGTCCACTTACTGAGCTTCTGAGGTTGTCTTTTTTTTTTTTGTGAGTGCATTCAGTATTAGTATTAAACAACAGGGGTCCCACCTGCCCTGCCAAAGAACAAACCTGTCACGTAGTGTCACTGGGGATTGGGGCGGCCCGGGGCGGAGGGACCACACAGGCCTGTCATCCCAGGCCAGATCAAAGGGGCTCAGCTCCGCCCCACCGGTAGCCAAGGTCCCTTAGCTGAGGCAAGGTGAACCTCATGCAAGGACTGAACGGGGGCGGGGGTATACTGTATGTATCTCTCTCTCTCTCTCTCTCTCTCTCTCTCTCTCTCTCTCTCTCTCTCTCTCTCTCTCTATATATATATATATATATATATATATATATATATATATATATATATATATATATATATATAGAGAGAGAGAGAGAGAGAGAGAGAGAGAGAGAGAGAGAGAGAGAGAGAGAGAGAGAGAGAGAGAGAATAGATTGATCAATTGATAGTTCGATAGGTGAAGCATGTGAGGAATCACTGAAGTCATAGCATGGAGCAGGCCATCCGTTGGACATACGGAGGGTAATGTGTCTCTAGAGGACCTCCGCCCGTTCTTAGTTTGACTGCAGACTTATCTTGACGTCAGCTTCGCTTTCTCCGTGACTTTCCTCAACAATAAACACCTTGCAAATCGTGCAAAGATCAAAATTAGTGGAATTCAGTGCCGCTCCGATGGTATGGGGTACTATGTGGATATCCGCAGCTGTTTTTGGTGTCTGTATTACAAAATACCAGGGTTTGAGTACAGCTCCGTTTATTTAGCCTGGACAGTCCACCTGAATCCAGGGAGAGTTAAATGCTTCATTTTACTCAGCACGCCAAAAACTCAGATCCAGCGTTGAATTGATTGCGCAACATTACAATAATACCAGGCAATTACTATAATGAACGCAATCAGTCAAAATGTCAGGACCAAAATGACATTTTGATTGCAGACAACTAATTATGATTTTCACCGGGTTCCAAATTAGCCAATGTGTTACCCTGATGGTGAAGAGAATTCCATGTAATATTAGTCCTGCTGCAACAGCCTGCAGTTCTGCAATGAACTTCCAAACAAAGACCTTCTCCATAGTTGTAAAACCACTGCCCGGATCTAATATTGAGCAGTACTTTCAAAAGGTCAAAAGGACTATTCCTAGACGTTTATATGTCGCCTATATTCCCAGAGGCTTATAAGGACATGACAGGAGTTTTTTAAAGCATCTGTTCTCAACTCATACAGCAGTCTACACTTTTATTTTGAATAGACCCACAGAGGATCTCCTGTTCTTGAAGCCATATAACTTGGGCATATCACTGAATGTCCAGCCCCGCCATTGCGAACACAAAGCAGTTGCCTCGAGTGTTCATTGCACTTCATTCGATTGGTTGGTTAATTTTTGCTGACTGCTGTTGTTGGTTGTGCGATATTATTGAAGGTTCAGTAATCACCCAGGTGAGATAGGGAGATCATGGGATAGGTGTAGTGAATGGGACCTAGTTATGCCATATCTTGTTACCTCGAAGAAGTTCAACATTTTTACCCCAGAGTGCTTGGTCTATTGAGACCTGTTAAACAGTGCACCTTCACTGTTGGTACCTTCACTGTTGTACTTTGAGGACGACTACAGTTTTTTTTTTTAAGGTGATCTGGGGTAGTATCTCAAAAAATATCTTATCTACAGAACCAGGTCCCGTGCGTTGATGTTGTTTTTTTTTACACTCAGTGACTCCCTAATCAGTTACATTTTTTTCAATTCAATTCAGTCCTAGCCATTTACCTAATTTGTGGAAAACTGGAGACAGTGGTAACTATTTGACATTTTCCTGTGAATGCAGTCAGTACTATACATTTTATTGTAATACTTTCAAAAATAATGTTATTATTGGATATGTACATATTGGACTATAAACAATCCACCCAGTAAAACAAACAGACACAATACATCTATAGTTGTTAACAAATTAATATGAAATATGAAATTCCATATCATGTGTTTATGTTTCTCAAACAGCTCAAAAAGCAGTCTTTTGGAATATAAAGTGTTTTCTCAGCTCTTTAGTTCTCTTGCCAAATAAGTAATTTCATTTTGAGTTTCATTTATGCATCTTATCTAGATTGTCATCAGTAAATAATTGAAGAGAGCAAAAAGTCATCTAGGCAACCAAATGCACGTTTGACTTATGATGTCAAATCTGATAAAAAAAATTAAGTTCTACTTTCTCAAATTGCAAAAGAAAACACATTGCGCTAGTTAGAAATGATCTTCTGTAAAAGGCCTACAGTTTTTCTCTGTATTTCTTTGAAATCTCTGCTTACCAAGCTTACCTTGGCTTGTACGTGCTTTCGTAAGGCCTTTACATATAAGCCACTTTGATCCTCCTTACCTGCCCCTGTGCGGCTGGCTTCAGGACAGACCAGCGGGATAAGAACCTTTCTCTATAGGATAAAGTGAGGAAATCCACCGAGGCCTGGGCTATTCCCAACGTGCGGAGGAGATAGCTGGACTTTAGCAGGGCTCAAGACATATCCGATGGTCTTAACCCCGGTAAAATACCTTGACAAAGGCCTAAGCAAGTCGGGGCAGTGTCGAAATCTGCTTCTTGGCAAAGCCAACCACTCGGCCATTAGCAGAAGGGCTTGTCTACTCCTTCTGGTTTGTTCTCAGTGCTGTTTTGGTTTGTTTGTGCTTAGGGTCCTGGAAGAGGATGAGATCATAGGTCAGTCCACTCTACTTCCTTAATTGTCTCAGAGCTTTGACAGCGGTAGGTTCAGCTAACGGTTATGTCACAACTGCGCCCTCCTGCTTGCATGTTGAGTTTTGTGTGTGTTGTATTTTGTAGGCCATACACCTTTTGTGTTCCTGTGAGATGAAACAGACTGTGTATGTGTGTGTGTGCGTGCGTGCGTGCGTGCGTGCGTGCGTGCGTGCGTGCGTGCGTGCGTTCGTGCGTGCGTGCGTGCGTGTGTGTGCACGCGCATCAAGGCATTGTCTATGCATCATGAAGCATAACAGACGGAACAAATCACACCACATGGTCTTCCGGAACACTGAAAAAAAAGATGTGTGTGTGTGTGTGTGTGTCAAAGCATGCATGCATGCGTGTGTGCGTGTGTGTGTGTGTGTGTGTGTGTGTGTCCCCTCAGGTGTCTTTTGTTCTTGAACTCCTCCCCCCAGGATTCTGCTCTACTTTGAAGTGTCAATCCACTCCAGAAAAAGACAGACAATGGTTAACTGCTGGAGATGGGACCAATAAGGAGGATGGCTCAATTTCTTTGCTCTGTGAGTGCGTATGTGGGTCTGTGTTTGTGTGTCTACGTGTGCAGGCACATGAGCTTGTGAGTGCCTGTGTGTATGGTTGTGTGCGTGTGTCTTTGGTCAACCACATATGTGTCCTCAAGCAGATGTACTTGAGAATGACATTATGAGCCACACACTTTACACAAGTTCATGTTGAAAAAGAAAAGATCAGATCTCACACCCGGATCTGATGGAATAACCATATTATAACTTGGCAGTCAGAGCCATTGGAGAATGCTTGGAAATGAAAGGCAATTCACAATGCCACGGATAAGTCATTTTGGTCTCATTGTTTGGCATGGCAAAGTCATGCCGCGTCCGTCAAACTGTCTGCCACTGCTTGACTGTATTGTGGCGTCTAAACCATGACGTAACCGTGACGTAAAAGCCTTTCGAGGAGCTCAAAAGGTCAAACTCTTGTGCCGTGACTTTTAAGGACACAGCAGACATTAATACACTTCTTTTCCCAGACAGGCCTATGGACCCATGCTTGAAGAAAAAGTGGAAGAAGATTACTGAAGAAAATCTGCAGATTGACTTTGACTGCTCCATCTCACTGGGGTAGTGATTGCATTCAAAAGAAACACCAGCTACAATCATAAGACAGACAAAGCAGCCTGCCATTTCCGTTTGAATGGAGTCTGGTACAGTAAAATAAGACAGTCAAATATAGCATTCAACGCAGCAGTGGACATATTTACACTGAAGGGTAGTCTAATTAAAAAATTGCACTATACTGTTGGATGGCACATGTCCAGTATGCACCCAACAAATGCCGTGATCCCAAAAAGTGTGGCCACTCTTGTGTAAACACAAAGAAACACCCGCACACCGCCACATACACACACACACACACACACACACACACACACACACACACACACACACACACACACACACACACAGACCATATCTTACCGTGTGTGAGAGATGAGATAAAGGGATTACCGGGGGTGGCTCTGGTGAAACTCTGACTGACATGGCAGCTCTGGAGTAATCCAGCTAATCTCGCTCAACCTCATTGGTGCCGGGGGTCCACAGCCTCTGACCCCCCAGAACCAGGAGAGGGTGCCAGCATGCGTTCGTGCCCTCACTCACAAACACACACACGCACACACACATGCACACACAGACGCACACACACACACACAGATGTAACCCTCACCCAGATATGTTAAATCAATGTTTGGAGTGTATCAAAGAGTTTCTAAAGCACTATAGTTATCTCACTTCCAGTAAACATCATCTGACAAGCTGTTACGTTCTAGACCAATTACAGGATACTAGTAATCATGTAATTTAAACCTAAATAGAAGTCTTTAGTAGAGTGAATAGTGCCATCTTTATATAATGAGAATAATTATATTTCCAAGCAATTAAACGTTGTAAGCTATTAGGTCCTCCCATGCACAGACATGGGGAATTATATGATGACTGTTGTCTCTCTGTCTGCTAGGATTGGCCAGCCCAACTGTCAGTTGTAGGACTACGCCCTCTGTGAATCAGTGCTGTAGCGCGCTACTGAGAGCGCTCAAACGCGCTGGTTGAGCAAGTGATGGGAGACGCGCACGGACCCTTTACGCACAGCCGACTCACCTTGCATCGTTTGTAATTTCGCTTTCTGAATACCATAAACCGGGAAGCAGGCTGTGGAACAAAACGATATGATGTATCTATAATTTCCGAGAAAGTGCCGTATAAAGTGCGAAGTTTGGAATATGTTTCCCGTGCGAGGTCTTCAGAAATGGAAGAGGAGGGAAATACTTTGCCAATAATGCCTAATTGGAATAGGATTATTGACAAAAACTCCTATGGAATATAGTCCAATATTTCACAATCTACATGTTGTGTCACCATCCCACGTAAAAAACAAACTTTTGGTTTTCTGCATCATGCTGTCACTCTGGTTGTACATGATATATTGTTGTGTTGGCTACTGTTCCACCATGCCCAGTGTAATGGTCAGTTCTGCGGGAAAATATAAAGAACACTCAGATTTAGAGCACGAAAATGATTCTGATTTCGACAGTCAAGATCATTCTCTCGGGGCGTCCAGGGATTTATTGAATAATGAAAATGATTTGGAAAGCAGAGGAGAAGAGTGGATTGAAATTAGAAGCGAGGAGAGGTCGTTGGATGATAATGCCATGTCGAATTTCTTCAATGAATCGGAAAGTAAGAAGTTGCCCCAGGCAATCATCATCGGGGTGAAGAAGGGTGGCACAAGAGCGCTACTAGAGTTTCTCCGCGTGCATCCCGACATCAGAGCCGTGGGAGCGGAGCCACACTTTTTCGATAGGAACTACGACAAAGGACTTGAGTGGTACAGGTAATGACACTTGCTGGCCCTAGTTGTAGAAATTTCTTAGTAAACAGAATTGTGTTCATTGTGTTGAGAATGGAATTTGTATGTCTAAAACACGCGTAAACAACCCAACTGAACAACAGTAAGGATAACTTCAAGGTTCTAAACACCAATTTCTGACTTGGAAAAAGTAGTTGCCGTATTGTTCAACAACTAATGTTTTATAGCACATAGATACCACATTCACGTACTATACAAGTGCACCACGCACCACCACAATCAATGCAGCACATGTGGATTAAGATAATGGGACAGGGCAATATTTGTTTTGGTATGCTATTATTCCAATTCAGAGCGAAACCGGAAAGAGGTGTTTAAATAACTATATTGATTTAATTTATAACTAGACAAGATCCGTGGTATAGACCTACAGATAATGTTTTGTTATTTTAGATATTATGCAGAAATAAATACAAACAAGCTGTAGGCCTATGTTCAAAGAGCACATGAATATGAAACTAAACATAAAGTTTACAGGCCGATTAGGCAATGTTCTCTTGGCCTGTGGAATTTACAGCCCTACAGCTGATTACAACAATATTGCCTTTCCATATACTGCATTTAACTCCACATGTGACCAAAGCCAATAAAAAAGGTCTATTTGGTTTTGAATTTCAAGAAGTTGACTCATAATGTGGAAAGAAATGGTGTCTTCACAGTGTTAGTGTTAGGCTAGTTTATTAGGAAGAACATTCTTCACTTCAAACATTTCAAAAATATTTCAATTGCACTGGCTGTGTTCCTCTTCTCATGGCGAAATTCATTTGCACAGGACTACTGATTATCTCCACTGGTTTGTCTGACCTTCGCTCCAGGTTCCTAGAATCTCTGTACTTTTGTGTGTGAAATTCCAACTGGCATGAAATTATGAAAAGAAGAGAGGTTAGAGAAAGATAAAAACCCAGCAGCCATTAGGTTTGACTTGGATTTCCATTTTCAATTGACATCACCAGAGTGTGGTTTATAACAAGGAGTCACAAGGTTACTTTGTGACATCCTTCCTGAGCTGCCAGTGTCATGCCATGATTTTAAGTGTTCTCAGTTATTGATTCAGCCTGTTTAATTTCTCTGGAACCTGAGCCCTACCCAGCACTCCAATTAAACAAACAGACCCGCAGCTACTCCGGCGTGACCGTGAGTTTAATCTCCCCTCTGTATTTGTAACATCCGTGAGTTTCTTGATTCCTTGAATTTCTTAGCATGTTCAAAACTCTATTCATCACAGTAAAAAAAATCACGTTAACACTTACAGCATCACACTGCTTGGATATGCCTCATCGTATTGGGTACCTGAAATCTGTCCAAGTATTGATTTGTTTCTGTTATTCTGTCTCTGGGCTCCCAACAGTAAATGACCACACACGTTATGGTACCTGCACATCTTTAAGTATTAATTTGACCTTGCCTAAAGATTAGCGGTCGATGTCAAAGGCCTGAGATGCTTTCTTTTTCACGCTGACTCCTTAGCGCTTCAATCGGGGAAGTGAAGCATTGTTCAAAGGACTTCTCGGTTAAGCTTCTGCAACAATTTCCGGACAGGTTGAGGACACTTTCTGACGACCAGTCTGTGAGGACGAAACCTTTGTGCATCTCCACTGGTGGAGGAATAAGCACAAGTTGGAGTGGAATTGATTTTTTTGTTTGATGGCAGTGCCAGATTGATAGGTCTACTATTCAACCATAGTGTCAACATAGGAGCAAATAGAATCTGGTATATTCCGAGCTGTCCTTATGAAGGAAAACAAACGATGTAGTACATTTTACACAGTTAGAATGTATACAATAACAAAGTGGAGAGGGACGTATGTGGCTTTGCATCGGGTAACAAAAAAAAGCTAAACCTTTATCCACCTCCATTGCATCTCACATTGCACACAGTCGTGGCTTTTAATGACAGCGGCTAGACACACAGAATGCAATATTGAAAAAGCGGTGACGTTTTTTCTGGAGGCTAGCCTAATGAATGTCGTTTCCCTGGGGTGGTTGGCCCGCTAATTAAAACCTCTTGGCTTGAGTAAGCCCAACCAGACCAGAGCACCTCGAGTTGACCTCGACCGCGAGCAACACAAAAATACTGTCCTTAATGATCCCTCTGTGGACAAGTTGGGGGGCAGTTGTCTTTATGCTAGGGCACCACCGTCCCTACCTCGGCTCAGCAGAAATAATCACCCCCTCTGCCTTCTAGAAGGAACCCTCTGACTGTCGGAGGGGCCTGGTCACAAGGACACAGAGCAACCAGCATCCTGCTTAGTCTTCATGCGTGTACTGTGCAGTTTCTCATCAAAAGCTGCTTTTGTATCCCACAGTCGTTTTTTCTCCCCAGTCGTTCATGTCCGCCCATTCATCCTTAAAACGAATTTTAAAGCTAAACTCTTCATAGAGGTTGAGTAGGGTGAAAAGATAAGATTGGAGACAAAGGAAATGGGAATGTGCGCCTGGACGGAGGTATGACATGATTGCCTGTGTGCCCGCCTCACAGACTAATTGTTGGGCCTGTGGAGCGGGGCAGGCTGCTGGGTGGCCCAGTGTCCTGCCGCGGTATTGAACTGGGTCCCACACTGTTGGCCCAACATGGAGGAGGTCTGCAGTCCCTCCCGCTGCAGCCTGGTACAGTTGAAAGGCCCAGCTCAGTGGGGAACCGGCCACGAAATATGGCAAGCTTTCACCCACAGGCAGCAGAAGAGACGCAGCCCGACAATTGTGCACGCTTGCTCATACAGCGCGCAGGAGGGGAGTCCCGAAGCCGTGGGAAACAGGTTCCTCCCGTCTCCGAGCCCTCCTTTTCTTTTGGTAGAGCCACTCATGGTGTAAACATTGCCTGTATCCTCCCACTATTTTGACGTCTTGCTATTTGCTTGAAAGTATATATGCTACATACCACCTTGCGGGGGGGAAAAAAATGTTGTGAAAACTTTTTTTTATTGTGTTGTTTTTCTCCCGAAGTTGTTATATGTAAATCAATGAGCATCCTTTTTAAAGTAACACATGGAAAGTGTCCGAGAAACCTTTCTAATTGAAAGCAGAGCCCCGGGGGAGCTAACTGCGAGCCAGTGGCAGATAGAGGGCAGTAAATCTAAAGGCCACCTTTAGAAAGTGCCGCGGTGCTATTAAGCTCTCTGAAAGGGGATCCCGGGGAACCCCTGAGGTCTGCATTAACCCCCATGATAAAAGGGGAGACAATTAGTGTGAAACGTGTTTTCTCTGCCTTCACTTTGTATGCAAATGTGCTCAGCGGGGTGAAAGGGCTTCTTGACAAAATCCAGCTTGAGCCCCATCAGGAAAAGCCTCGGGTGGAACTTTAGCTTGAAAGTTGACTTTCCTCCGAGTCATCTTCAACCGAAAACTCGTCTTTCCCAGGAGTGGGTTTATGTAGTACATCCAGCAGTGGCTTTTTTTGCCGACTCATCACAACTGGCTGCATGCATTGACGCAAGGGAATCTGTAAGTGGGAGAGCTTTCTCTGTAAGTTACTCCACACTCAAGTTAAAGCGTCTGCATATTGATGGGAAAAGAACAAAAATTCGGTTGATAATGAGGACATCCATTGAGCCATTAAAGTATGCACACATTTGCGCTAAAAAGGCCTAAAATAGTTTTAAGAGACAATGGCACTCAGAAATTTCAGCTTCTCACTGTTTCATCAATCAGTTAGTTCCCCATGTAGGAGAAAATTAGATGCTCTGCTGAGGCTGCCGCATTCTTAAAATACCTCATCTAAATTTTTCTCCGAAAATAAACCTCTTTTGATATTCCATTGTAGCTTCAGGACAGAAAAGAGAATTTGCCGTCATAAACCCCAAGACTTTTATTTGAGACAATTTGTCAGACCACTGCACTCAGCACAGCTCTTTGAGGACACAGATTCAAACTAAACAGGGAGTTTAGTTGTTCCCTCCATTATGCCCCCAGGAGCAGCTGTCTTGGCCATTGTTCTCTTGTTTTGAATGTTGTCAAGAGGTGATCCACTGTTTCCTGACTTATTCTCTCTCTCTCTCTCTCTCTCTCTCTCTCTCTCTCTCTCTCTCTCTCTCTCTCTCTCTCTCTCTCTCTCTCTCTCTCTCTCGCTCTCTCTCTCTCTTTCTCTCTCTCTCTCTCTCTCTCTTTCTAAACCTAAAATTGAAATCTGAAGCTGGAATCCATGCGTTCAAAAAGGCATCGTCAGCACAAAATAACAAAACAAAATTATACTAGACACAAACGGTAATCCACAAATTCTTAGTGTTGTCAGGCAAAATGTGCCTCAGTGCAGGTGAATGATGACCTTAGTCTGGGATTGTACTCCTGCAATGTTGTTGACACAGCTGTGTGTCAGTCCTACAGAGTACTTTTCAGTTTCAATGACAGAACACAACCTGTGGAGCTATACTTTCTAAGTCTGTTGATTTTATTACATACGCACTTTTCAGATGTCCATTCCATTCGCTTGGCCTTGTTTGGAAACCAAGCCTGATCGTTAAAAGTTTTTTTTTTCTCTCTCTCTCTCTCTCTCTCTCTCTCTCTCTCTCTCTCTCTCTCTCTCTCTCTCTCTCTCTAATACTGAGCATAGTGGCTGCTTTGAAATCTTCCTATCTACCCTGAATCTACCCTGAATGTCTCTCTGCGTTTGCCATGTTTGTTGTCACTGATCTTCTGAGACCTGAACATCCTCCTAGAGGATTCATCAACATTTGTCTGAATAGGATACGACGTGCACTGTGGGACAAAACATGGACTACTTCATTTTCACCCTCCTTACCAAATGTGTAATTTAGAACCGGTCTATGAGCTAAAACTAAATGCTCATAGTTATGTAAGAATCATGCAAATGTAATTGATGATGTAATTCCTTGAAAACGATTGTCCGGGAGAAAATGTAGCCCGGGTTTGCTCGCTTATTTTTCTGGCACTGGCAGACGGATAAAAGTGTTTGTCGGTTGTATAAACAGCCGACAGGCAGAATGGTCCTCTGTTAATGCAAGGCTGACAGTTGTGAGGAAGAAACCAGAATGGCTCATCCAGTATTCCGCCTCCTCGTCTCTCCACAGCCGGGCCTCCCTCCAACAGCAAACCAGGTGGCCTTGAGTGCCGCACACTGACAGTTACTCACAGAGGATGGGAAAAGGCTTTCCAGACCGGCTGCACTATCATTGTTGACAAGTATGCTACGGAGATACCGGACGGACGGACGGACGGACGGGGGGGGGGGGGGGGGGGGGGGGGGGGGGGCTGCAACCCAGGGAGGTGGCGTTTGAGTGCCAACCGAGATGCAGTCGTTCACATGCACGATAAGATGGCGCATGGTGGTCAGGGAGTGCTTTCTCGCTCTCTCTCCCAGGGTACCCTCCGCCTTTGATTCGGGTCGGTAGCTTGTCTCACAGGAGCGATATCGGGTTCGTAGTGAGTGGCTGCATACCACCACCTCTCATCTTCTTCTTGGTTGTGTGTGTGTGTGTGTGTGTGTGTGTGGGGGGGGGGGGGGGTCCCACAGAAGTACATGCTATGGCCTGCTCCTTATCTCTGAGCTATGAGACTAAAAGTGATTATGGAAGTCCTTTCCCATAACGCCCAAATATATTCATATTCAGTGTTTATATATATATATATATATATATATTACACATTTAAACACACATTTATGGCTCAAGTTGTAGCTATATGTTGTTGGAAATGTGTTATAGTTTGGGCTGCATTTTGAACACTGCAGTAGTGTGTGGAGGTGATACCGCGAATCGTGTTCAGGCATCAGAGCAAAGGTCTATTTGCTCTCACGGTGGAAAACCTCCCAGACTTTCTCTTTGTCCATGTCCCCTGTGAACTTACCTACCAGCGATTGCAGCGTCCCAGCGCCCAGCACAGAGCACACGCCGCGTGGTCAGTTCCTACCTTTGAACCTGCTTCTTCGATAGCAAGCAAAGTAAACAGCGGGCCAGACTTCAAACACAGCCTCTCCTGCGGGAAAACCCAATGGGCGCACCTGACTTCCCAGCCGCCCAAAAGACGGCGAGATTGCACAGAGCCCGTCGGGCACTGGCGTGTGTCGTGCGGCGGGCTCGTCTGTAGCGCTCCTCCGGGAGGATGGGGGGACGTTCAACGGCCGCTGGCGGGCTGAGCAGCCCAGTGATCCACGGTGCCGCTGCAGGGGTCAGGAGTTTGACCTCTGCCGTGGCTGGGCTCCTCCGGCACACGGGGGCTTTTTCCTCCTGATTTCATCTAATCTCCTCCCTTCCTCTTGTGTCTCATCTGGTTTGGTGATATCTCCTCCTCTTAACGCTCTCCCGGTCTGCTTCCTCCTCCCCGCTATCTGCCCAGGCAGGCCTCCTGTTCTCCTCCGTGATTTAACAGACTGGCTGGAGGACACAGGCTGTTCGTGTGTTTGCTGCCGTTCCAGGAAGTGGCCAGCGTCCCCCCCCCCCCCCCAATGCATTTGTTGATGTTGCCTCCGAATGATCGTTGGATGGAGATAGGCCGAAACTTTTTGGCTCATGGCGAACATTGTTTACTATTAGTAGAACAAATTGCCAGGGCTTGCTACATCTTCACCCCCCCCCCCCCAGGGTCCCTCTTTCCCTGTTCCGCTTGTGTGCGTTGTTCCTTCCCTCTCTTATTTTGTTGATATGAATAATGCATACGCCAACCACACAGGTTTGTTTTGCTCAGGGACTAAGTGGAAAGTTTGATTGGTAGTAAGGTTCTTTTGTCTCCCTCAGGGCCTTGAATTAAGCCTACGGCACTCGGAGATACACCAGATAATTGCAGCAATTTCGCTATACTTGTTTGCGTCTGTCTTGCCTATGACCTTGATTGGCTTTTTTTCCTTCTGTGCAACAATTGCAGCGCTCTCAAGGAGAGAGGGCGGTCTGTGCGTGGGACAGGAGACTTCCGTGAAAAACAGAGAGGGAGTTACACTTGATAGTTGATAAGTTTGCTGAAGAAAGAGCATCCCTTGTGTGTTTTGTATTGGATTAATTAGCTTATACCTAGAGCAGCCGTCTCCCCTGGCTCCACTCCGCAATGCACAGCCTCTGGTTGCAGCCACTCTCCGACACTAATTGGTTTGATGGTATCTCGTTGTCTTGGTGAAAATATCAGAGCTCCCTCACAGCAACAGATGGTCATGAAAATACATACGGTTTGAACTTCCCCACCCTACACACTTCATTTTAAACACTAACAACTATCGAAACAAAAGCAGTTGGCAAATATTACAGTATTTCAAAATGAATTAATTCTTTGTGTGTGTGTTGTATCTGGTATAACATCAAGTATTCTTGTATTCAGGTTCATGATGTCATATTTTACAGTCGTTTTACAGTGTACTTGGAGGTCTATGCAGACCATGTGTAATATGTAAAAACCTAAGAGTGGGTCTGTCATCGTCCTTCAAGCTAGTTTTGTTCAGGAAATGCTGCCCTAAACCTTTAGCATGACTCATGCCACATCCTCTCGTTCCTTGCCCTTCGTCACCAGTGTTGCCCTTTCTTCTATCTCTCTTCTCCAGAAAATGAACTCTTCCACCCAGCCAGACCGGCAGTCAGTCAGCCATTCTGTCAGTCAGTAAGATAGCCAGCCAGCCAGTCAGCCAGCCATGCAATTAGCCAGTCAGCCATCTTTCCACCCACCCAGCCAGTCACTCGCTCGTACAGTCATTTAGTAGCCAGCCAGCCAGCCAGCCAGCCAGCCAGTTTCTAGTGCATCAGTTTGTTCTGCTACCTTTTATCCCCTTTGGCCCCCTTCAGCCTTTACCCAGTTAGGGCTGCTGCTAACTAGGCTCATTTATGACTAAAAGATTCACCCGGGGTCAATAAGCAGTGCCATCATGGGAACGGACAGCTACTTGGCCCTGCTCCCTCTCTCTCCCATTAAGGCCTATTAGAGCCCTTCCATAACAATACCGGATTCTTATTCTAGCGTTGTCTTCTTTAACTTCTCAACACACCTATCACCTAAAAAAAGATGTGAAGTCCTCCCTTTCAGACATTGCCGAAATTAAGCATGTTAAACATTATTACAAATATTCCAGATCCGTCCACTATATGAGATAATAATGGGGAGGAGTATTTCCTTTTGAAGATTTGGGGGAGGAGGGAGGATTGATGTCTTTGGGAATATCAGAATATGCAGATGGCTGCTTTTCGAACAGGTAGACAAAGCATTGTGCTCAAAAGACACTTAAAAATGCAATAGAGAGGAGTCTTAGTTTTCCCCTTTTCCTTCAGAATTCAAAGAACACAGCTGACTTAGCCCGGGATATTTCTTGCCTTTAATTGACTGGTGACCAGTATGACCCCAGCTGCTTGGCCAGTCTTGTAAACCCCCATGTAACTGTCTCTATAGGAATATGGTAACTTCAGGGATAATAACAAAAAAAATGTATAGACAGCAAGAAACCGCCAGCAAATCAACCACAACAGTATGAGCATACTTTCTCTGTGTTATCCTTATTTGAAAAACCTCTCCCGTTTCTCCACAGGGACCTGATGCCTATGTCTCTGGAGGGCCAGATCACCATGGAGAAGACCCCCAGCTACTTTGTCACCAAGGAGGTCCCCGCTCGGATCTACACCATGTCTAAAGACACCAAGCTGATTGTGGTGGTCCGGGACCCTGTGACGCGGGTCATCTCCGACTACACCCAGACCCGCTCCAAGAAGCCGGACATCCCCTCCTTCCAAGCCCTGACCTTTAAAAACATGTCGGCGGGTCTGATCGACACCGCGTGGAGCGCCGTGCAGATCGGCATGTACGCCAAGCACCTGGAGCGCTGGCTGCGCTACTTCCCCATGGAGCAGCTGCTGTTTGTGAGCGGGGAGCGTCTGATCAGCGACCCCGCCGGGGAGATGGCCCGGGTCCAGGAGTTCCTGGGCCTCAGGAGAGTGGTTACTGATGAGCACTTCCACTTCAACCCCACCAAGGGGTTCCCCTGCCTCAAGAGGCCCGAAGGCAACAGCAAGCCCCACTGCCTGGGCAAAACCAAAGGAAGGACCCACCCCAACATCCACCCGGACATAGTGCAGAGGCTGAGGGACTTCTACAGGCCTTTTAACAGGAAGTTTTATCAGATGACTGGTCATAACTTTGGTTGGGATTAAGACACAAATCAAATAGAGACAAGTACACAGGCTTTTTTTGGTTTGTTGTTGTTTTTATAACTGTACCATTTTTTTGCCGGAGATATTGTTATACATGGGGATGTACAGTACACAGTGTATGTATAAAATTAATTACAGAAGTCTATTTTATGATAATTTATTTCTATGATGTTATCTCACAAAGCTGCCTACTCATATTTGATTATACTCAACCACACACTTAGCGTTCCACTCCAGGTGCCATCCTCATTCAAGGGCATTTTGGATTGTTTTGACCTATATATATTTCCACCTGCCCGCTTGAGTCCTGCACAGGTTGCAAATATGTTATTTGTCAAGCACAATGCACTCTGTTACGGGTAATGCAAGCCGGGTTTGTAATTATTTTCCAAATACCCCCCCCCCCCCCCCCCAACATGCTTGCGATGCTGCTTTAACTCCATACAGATGTGATGTCCAACTTTTAGGATGCAAACAGCCCATGACACTCCCTTAACATTTGCATGACCCCAAAGGTCTATGGGCCCACTTAACCTGATCGATGTGGGCTCCAGCTGAGCCTGTGCCACTTGCCAGGCTGATCAATACACTAATAGCGTCTTATCATGTCAATTAGACCTAAGTGATGGCACTGCACAGATCTCTAGGGCCCTGCAGTAGAATGAGTATAGATCAAGGAACTGATAATAGTTGATTTATTGTACAACTCAAATGAGACAAAGTTCTCCTGTGAAGGTGAGGAGCATTAGGGACGTTATTTGGCTTCATATAGTGTACATTTATTTTCCTGTTACATTTTACTGCTGTCAGAGATGGAATTTATTTTCTACTGTTGCTAATTTAGTGGTAGTGGTGTCTGAATTTGGGAATGTCACGAGTTTCGTCACTGAAGCTTCAGTCTAATGGCTGCCAGTTGCTTTCCCCTTTACTGTAAATAACACCAAAAGGAAAAGCACTGGCACTTCTGATTCTGACTTCATTCTATCCCAAAAAGCACCTTTCACAAGAAGAAGCGCAATGGAGTGTGATTGGGATGATTGTCAGAATCAAAACGTTGCATGGTTCTGTTGTGAGTTATCACACATGAATAGACATGTACAGTTTTACATAAGTTATGCTAGTTTGTGTGTTGACATTACCGTGACATGATGTATCAAGTGGATTGAGAGCCATTGGCATATCCAGGAAACATCTTTATCTCTGTATTTTGCTGTAATTGATGTACCACTTCAAAGAGATAAAACAGATTGGAGAGATTATGTTATTTCGTTCATGTCAGAAATAAATATATTTTACCAAACCATTATTTATTCAATTTTTCAATTTGTTAAAAGATGTACTGTTATAGATTTCTTCCATATGCATGATACAGCTTAACGAGCCTGTTAGGATTTCTTTTTTTGTACTTCTTTATTTCTTATCGGTCTGTGTTTTGATGTTTGCCACCTTACCTTGCTGTGAGTCTGTTTTCTGATGGCCATGGTAAACCGCCGTGGAAGCACGGGAGCCATGACTCATCAATATGTTTAAGCTAACAGCGCTAATTAGCACCAGGAGCAAGGTTAGTTATGTCAGCTGTATTAGGCCCAAGCTGTCAGTCCCCGGTGGCCTTGGCCTGTCAGATGTGAAGCAGCAGCGTTGGCCGGGTTTGTCATTTCTCCGTGCCCAGACGTGGCAGATTAGGACTACCCCTCCCATCCTCTGGTAGTGCCCTGGGGTGACACCTGACACTAGAGGGGGTGTAAACACAGGTGCGTTATTTGGGAGGGTGTGAATACGTGGTTCTCTTAGCTGTTTAAGCACAGTGCTTAATGTCTGATTCTTTGACCTTTCAAGTCTAAGATGGCAAGTCCCAAAAAAAGGATAAAGGGCAGCAAACATAAAGCTCTTTAAGAGCGTTTATGAAACAGATGAAGTGCTTTGTGAATGTGCATCAATACATTTTACATCAAATCGTTCTGTCTGGAAGATCTTTAATACACATCATTTAATGATGTATTCTAAAAAGTTTGCTAAA
Source organism: Aplochiton taeniatus (assembly GCA_017639675.1). Lineage (NCBI taxonomy): Eukaryota > Metazoa > Chordata > Actinopteri > Galaxiiformes > Galaxiidae > Aplochiton > Aplochiton taeniatus. Next base: position 8,149,091 of record CM030183.1, on the reverse strand, counting down.
CAAGTAGAAACACTTGCAGTAAATTGTATTTCACAACCCATCAACAACCTCAGCCTATCACAACTCCCTGGCAATTGGTCGGGAATTGAGAGTTGACACAGAATCACCCGAGTACATTAACGGAACACCTTTTTCAACCAGTTGCAGAACACCCCGTTACCTGGGATGCAGGTGATAAAGCCGGCCTCTCCGATAGTAGGCTAGCAGCCAACCAGCTCAGGAGGCAGCCCGCTCTGCAATTACGGGAGGAGAGGAGGCACTGTGTAATTGCTAGGCTCCCAGCTGGGGAATTGTTGTTAGCACACATCCCTCCGGGCTGTTGTGAAGCAGGGCTGCTGTTGTTTGAAGGTTGGGAAAGCAGCAGAACAGACACCTGGCAGTCCTGAGCTTGAGACTTAACACGTCCACTTGGCAGCCTCCTATGAGGGGGATTAGAGTGGAGCTGCTGGTGTCAAATCAAAAATAAATTGTTGCATAGGTACGGCTGGTTGTTGGCTTGAGGGAAACAGGAGGGCGGGATTTGGATTTGGGCCGCTGTTTGTTCCATCGGCTGAGGCCTTTTTTCAGTGTCTTTGCATCTCCATCTGATACATGCCTTGTAGCTGAAATTGTTAAAACTTTGTTTTCTTGATTTCAAGTTTTTCTTTGGTTAATACATGGGGGGGGGGGGGTTCTGTTGGAATACCTATATGTTTTTAGCACTCTGCGTGTGTTAGGGGACAACATCTTTCTCATCCAAAGGCCGCCGCGATCAATCCTGAGACACGCTAATGGAGTTAGTGACTTAGGAATCTGTGAGGTCTGTTTAAGCCACTTTAGCCATGCAAACTGTAATAAGGGCGTACGCATTAGGCTTGGCAGATTACAGGCCTACGGGGAGGTGGAACCTTGTCACCAGGGGGGACAGGGAATAAGTACTGTCTGGCTCTCCAGGTAAGAGCCAGGTTTAGAGAGGTCTAAGCACCCACTAAGAGAGATGGCAGAAATGAGATGGAGAGATCAGCAATCTCCTCAGTAAGTCTCACCGTCTGTCAACCGGCCATGAGCAGCTGTCAGCGAAGTTGGAGAAACCCATAATTTAACCGTGGCGAAAAATGAAGCCTTGCATTGTCAGATGTGACAATGAGTCAATTCCATTTTTTTTTATTCTTTTTATTTAGCTACAGCATGGAGCCTCTTGCTTTTTAATCAGGATTTGATACCCAGCTCACATCTGTTCAATCCATCGCAGAGTGTGGTCATGTTTTGTTTACACTTTCTGTGCACTCAGTGGACCTGAGGGGTCTCAAATGCAAAAGGTGAAGGCTGGGCTGGAGGAGGCAGCTTGTTAGCATCCCAAGCTAGAGCACCTGCGGCTGTTGAGGCGGTGAAGAAGGCCATATTAAAAAGCAGCGCACTGATGACGCACGGCAGATGTGACCTGCTGGTGAGACTAGTATGCTCTGGTGGATTCTGCGTGAAACTGCATTTGTCAAAGTGTGTTGTTAAAAAACCATGCCCCTGTGCTGAATCACTGTATAGCTGCTCATTCACAAACAAGAACTGTGTCCTTTCTTGTTTGGTATAGAGCATTGTTGAGGGACTGGGTTCGTTTACTGGCCTTGATCTCCCCATGATTTTCCTCACCATCTAGTGAGTGCAAAATACAATAGGATGTCATCTTCTGTTGGTGGTGGATAATCCTGTTTCAAAGGGTTAATTGAACAATTTATTCTGCCTCTGCCTCTCGGCACCCCTTTGCCCTGCATTGTTCTTGGCCTAATCCTAATCCAGGAGGGGAGGCAAGCGTTAATCTATGTGGAGTGGTGCACTCGAGATTGACACATGTGTGCTGACATGGCCAGTCAAAGCTCTAATCCTTGCTCAAGCAGGGCTTCTTGGCATTGTCTTAGATCAGCCAAATTTTGAAGATGATCATTTAAGTAGCGGGCGATAAAATGAGGGCATTTATGTTTTGTAAATATGGTGTATTTGCGTATGAGACAGATTCCTGGGTGCATTAGCATAATATTCATCCCCAACATTTTGCTCAGTTTTTGTGGTTTTCTTTTAAGATAATAATGCACACATTTCATAAGTACCTTTATTCATGAGTCTTTCATCCTGGTAATTTGGCCCTTTCAACAGGCTGCCAGCTCAAATTAAACCAGGCTCACTACAAGCACTTGTTTCCTCCTCACAGTTCTTTTCCCTTTTCCCACGTAAACAGTGGCTTGAAGGAAAGCAGCGAAGCCACACTCACAGAAAGTTGCATCGCCTCCAGTGATCTCTACACGTGGTAACCCGAGGAGCCCCTGAGGAGAGAGACCAGACGAAAGAGGCCAAGTGGAGGCAGCTCTCCAGCTAATGTACCCCTCTATTATCCCCCCCCCCCCCCCCCCCCCCCCCCCCGCCCACCACCACCGCCACGTCCATTTTCCGTCGCCCGCCTGCCTGGTACCACCGTTGGCTCCCCATTAACAAGGGTCTGGTCCTCTCCAGAGCGCTGTGGCAGGCCTTTGTGGTCGCTTTATCACACTGGCTCTGCGTGCCTGTAAACCAATGCTCCAGTCGAGACAACCATTTCGTCATGCACCCGCCCGCCCCATGCTGTAGTGTCTTGTCACGTTTTTTGTTTTGTTTTTCACTCGACTCTTAAAGCAAGCCTAAATAGTTGGTTGAAGAACCTGTTAGGTTTATTTCCTATGTGTATTATGCATTATATTTGCAGTTATCATCCCTGTAAAAACTTAAATATATAAATATATTTATAGATACTCCCTGGTGCCAAACCCTGCCTCAGCCCCCACGTTTAAAAGCATTTACCATCCTGTCCCTTCTCCCTGTGTTAAAGAGTGGAGAGTCCACTATTCCTTATGAACCAATGTCACCTTCCTAATCCAGGCTTTGGGTCTTGAGGGACAGGACTGAGGGGGGCCCAGTTGGGATTACTGGTGGGTCTGTCTGCTGCCTCTCCGTCTGTCTGCGCCCTTCACTATTGGGAGAGCCCTGTCCTTTTGCTGGGGACATGATGATCTGGAGTATACAGTGGGAAACAGACCGGCGGAGCTTGGGAGAGTTGAGGCACTTATCTCTGTGTGTTAACATCGCGAAGGACCGGCCTCTGAAAATAGACCAGCTCCCTCTGGTCGTTTCAGACAGACATTGAGTTTAATGAATTTTGGGTCCCTGAGATTTGTTACAGTGTAAAACAATGGATGAGTGAACGGTTCGAATGAGTTCATCGTTTTACATCCTTACATTTTATGGTAACAATTAAGCTGGGTTGGTGATATCCATGTGCGCCTCAAGCGACCGATGCGTTCAACATTAGATCACTTTCAGGTCTTTCGGGGATTTAATCTGATTTCCCAATTAATTGGTTCGTTAAACTCCTGCTCCCGGGATTATGCGGAATTCAAAGTAACGCCAAAGCCCAGTGTAGAATTTCCCAAGAGACTGGAGCCCACCAGTCTGGCGGTTGATTGTCTCAAACCTGTACAGTTGGATCACGTCTCTCTGCAGGAGAATTCTAGATCTGATGTCATAGTCCTGGGTGGGTCTTGGATCAAATGCGCTGAATTGAAAGCAATGATTCATAACTATGAACACAATCATTAGAATTGATACAGTATATACTGTATATATATATATATATATATATATATATATATATATATATATATATATATATATATACAGTGGGGCCAAAAAGTATTTAGTCAGCCACTGATTGTGCAAGTTCTCCTTCTTAGAAAGATGAGAGAGGTCTGTGATTTTCATCATAGGTACACTTCAACTATGAGAGACAAAAATGAGAAAAAAAATCCAGAAAATCACATTGTAGGATTTTAAAAGAATTTATTTGTAAATGATGGTGGAAAATAAGTATTTGGTCACCCACAAACAAGCAAGATTTCTGGCTCTCACAGACCTGTAACTTCTTCTTTAAGAAGATCTTCTGTCCTCCACTCGTTACCTGTATTAATGGAACCTGTTTGACGTCGTCATCTGTATAAAAGACACCTGTCCACAGCCTCAAACAGTCAGACTTCAAACTCAACCATGGCCAAGACCAAAGAGCTGTCGAAGGACACTAGGAAGACAATTGTAGACCTGCACCAGGCTGGGAAGAGTGAATCTGCAATAGGCAAGCAGGTTGGTGTGAATAGATCAACTGTGGGAGCAATTGTAAGAAAATGGAAGACATACAAGACCATTCATAATCTCCCTCAATCTGGGGCCCCACGCAAGATCTCATCCCGTGGGGTCAAATTGATCATGAGAACGGTGAGCAAAAATCCCAGAACTACTCAGAGGGACCTGATGAATGACCTGCAGAGAGCTGGGACGATGGTAAGAAAGGCTACCATCAGTAACACACTACGCCGAGAGGGACTCAAATCCTGCAGTGCCAGGCGTGTCCCCCTGCTTAAGCCAGTACATGTCCAGGCCCGTCTGAAGTTTGCCAGAGAGCATATGGATGATCCAGAAGAGGATTGGGAGAATATCATGTGGTCAGATGAAACCAAAACAGAACTTTTTGGTAAAAACTCAACTCGTCGTGTTTGGAGGAAGAAGAATGCTGAGTTGCATCCCAAGAACACCATACCTACTGTAAAGCATGGGGGTGGAAACATCATGCTTTGGGGCTGTTTTACTGCAAAGGGGACAGGACGACTGATCCGTGTTAAGGGAAGAATGAACGGGGCCATGTGTCATGACATTTTAAGCCAAAACCTCCTTCCATCAGTGAGAGCATTGAAGATGGAACGTGGCTGGGTCTTCCAGCATGACAATGATCCCAAACACACCGCTCGGGCAACGAAGGAGTGGCTCCGTAAAAAGCATTTCAAGGTCCTGGAGTGGCCTAGCCAGTCTCCAGACCTCAACCCCATAGAAAATTTGTGGAGGAAGTTGAAAGTCCGTGTTGCCCAGCAACAGCCCCAAAACATGACTGCTCTAGAGGAGATCTGCATGGAGGAATGGGCCAAAATACCAGCTACAGTGTGTGCAAACCTGGTGAAGACTTACAGGAAACGTTTGACCTCTGTCATTGCCAAAAAAGGTTGTGTTACAAAGTATTGAGTTGAACTTTTGTTAATGACCAAATACTTATTTTCTGGCCCCACTTTTTGGCCCCACTGTATATATATATATATATATATATATATATATATATATATATATATATATATAATCATTAGAATATATGTAGTAACAGTCAAAAGTTTGGACACACTTTCCCACTCACTTGAATTGGAAAGTGTCTCCAAACTTTTGACTGGTACTGTATAATCATTAGAATATCTTGGTTGTTGTTCCTACAGTTAAGAGAGGGGATATCCATGACAATGCATGGATGCCCCAGCAGGGGGCTGAACCTGAAGACATCAATCAGGCCTGTCAGAATCCCAGAGTCCCAGAATCCCTGCTGCTCCAATTACCCCGCTCACATCTGTAGAGGGCTCCTACATAACCAACCCCATCTGCCCTCTTTGTAGCCGCAAAGCTACAAAGACCCAGCACCCCAGTGCCATGGCTAACTTATGAGTGAAAAATATATTTCATAAGCAACAGTACCAGCTGGCTTGAACTCATAAAGAGCAGGATCTGATTGTTTACTGTTTTACACCAAGGCCCAGAACTAGCACCTGAGTACACACAGTACAGTTATAAGTTCTCAAGTGAGGCGTGGAGAGTTTGCCAGGTGTTTGCAAAGTGCACGTTCATTTGCAGTGCTCAGTGAAAAAGCTCACTTGGCTCTGATTGTGTTCCTCCTGCACTCACAGGCATGGGAATCGTCAAGGTAAGAACAATCATTTCTAAAGGGCAAACATATAACCCTGCTTGCCTCTAGTTTTGAAAAGTGGTAAATAATTCTCTCCTATTGCCAGGATGTGGCCCAAGAAGAATGCGCTCCTCTTTTCAATGTGTCCCATCCCCCTTCCCATGCTTCCAACCATCCTCCTTTGGAAGGCAGTGAACATCAAGGCCCTGATTTGTCACGGGGACTGTGGAGTAGAATTCCCAGAGTTGCCATGGTTTCAGGGGTGGGTTTGTCTCTTGTTGTCACCGAGATCACAAACTCCACTCCTGCGTGTGTGCTGGGCTTTGATGGGAGGATTTCTCAATCGAACTCATGTCTAGTGCGAGATATTTTTAAGTAGATACTATCAAACACCAAATTCATATTTACAGTTCGTCCTCCTAATTATAGCCTCAGTCACAATATGTCTACCTAAAATGCCATTCACACTACACAAAAGTAGAAATGATTTCAAGGAATGTCACTCAGTCGGATCTTTCCAATGCAACCTCTCCACAGGCACCGTGTTTCTCCCACTCGCTTTCTTCCCTTTTCTTCCCATTCTTTATCCGCCCTCCACATCCTAGCCTGCTCTACATCATACACATCTCAAGGATTCAGCCATTATCCTATGATTATTTAAAAACGGGCCTCTCTGTCACCACGTCTTTGAAGCTATGCCATTCGGTCCCGTTGTCAGACTAGAGGCTTAACCCCGAAGGGCAGTCCTTCCACTCAGCGGATGGCTGAGACAGCTTTTGGGGGAATACGTGTAGGATCTGTTATAGATTTCCCTCTGATATTCTCGAATGCATTCTTGAAGGATAGGATGCTGCATCGAAATTGTTTCACGGCACAAATCATTTGGCACGTAACAAATAGGTTTGAGGGACCATGTTGATGAACATCAGTGAAGATTCCCACATGAAACTAGCTGTGCTCTACTTTCTTTGTCACCTGCTCGTTGCTCCACTCCGTGTTCCCTGGTGTTGACTCTGTACCGCGGAGCTTCATGAGGAGGTTCTTCCATAATCAAAAGACGTGTTTCCACGACACGAAACACGCTGCAAGAAAACCCGACATTCGGAGGAGGGGCGTTTGCTGAGTTTACACAGGGGGGATCTCGATTAGGTCAGTATTTCACACCCGTACTGTAAAAAAAAGAAAATACCTTTGATAGATGGTAGATATTTCCCTTCATTTGTCATTGGCCTATTCAACCTGTCAGTGGGTGAGCTTGACTTTGAACGTTGGACTTGGTGTTGAGGGGGACGAGGGTGCCAGTGCTAGTTTAAGAAACCGCAGTCCAAGCCCGTTGAGGATGGTTTAAATCAACCATCCGCTATAAAACAGAAATCTTGTATACATGGGCTTCAACGTTTCGGCTCACCTGTCAAAGCTTGTTTAAAACATCATAAATTGTGTGGGAGAGAGTGGGCCATTAAAGAGCCCCCCCACTGGCTAATAGAGTCAATGGATGGGCGACGGTGAATGGCTCCAGTCATATGAAGCCAGCGGGCCGTGAGGGAGCCGGAGAGGAGAAGTTGAGAGGAGTTCTGGTCAACTTCAAACCCGGCCTTTCCACGTGCTCGTCGAGCGATGGAGTCTCGATGGCCTTCTAAGAGTATTTTCAGATGGATTATTTGCGGCTCCCAGTTTTCATTACTTAAATATGGGAAATGTAAAAAAAAAAAAACATTCATAAGTGGGATGCCAACACCTACCATGAACACATGATGTAACTGTTTAAAGTGAGTTTGAGAAACACAAGCATACATTTGAACAAACATACTGCTGAGTCATCCAGAGTTAGTTTATAATGTGCTTGCACTGCATTGGTTTTATTGGCCTGTAGTTATGTCTGGGTGACTAAAAAGATTAGGGGACCTGTGGTCTTCAGAGCAAAGCCATCTGAGAGGAAAGAGACCAGAAAAGACTGAAACCCCGGGTGGTATCCTCAGCGACTTTAAATAGAGACATTTCAGAGTTGGATTTGAAAGGAACTCCCACTTGCCCATGCAATCTGATTGATTGACTGACTGACTGACTGATTGAATAACTGGCTGACTGACTAAGTGACTGACTGACATATTGAATAACTGGCTGACTAAGTGACTGACTGACTGAGTGTTTACTTTTTGGGGGGTTAAGTCTGCACACACGTATTTATAAACAGTCAAACAGACAAGTCCATTTCAGTGAAGGCCCAACTCTTGGCCAGTTGGTGTGTTGACCCATGGCCCAAGGGACTGAGAACTCTCCCGTTCACTGATGTGGCGATCTGGGTCACAGCTCTGTGGTCAGCATTTAGAGATAGGTTACAGACTAATTCAGTTAGGCCCTCTGTCATGTAGTTATCATTATGATTAAAATAATACCAAGGGTCTAATAATGTCATTATTTTAGCTTTCGTCACTTGGGCAATTTTGCTTCTGTTATTTCAACCTTTGGTTCCTTTTTTTCTAAATGCAGTAAATATATTTAAATTGTCTGCAGTGATGCATATTAATACACTTGAGGCTGTAAAACACTGAAATAAATAGAGAATAAATGTTTGAGGCTTTCCCTCAGTTAAATGTGAACATAGAGCATGAACTATATATATATATATATATATATATATATATATATATATATATATATATATATAATCAATCTGTGACTAGCAAACTAGAGGATACTACAGGTGTTGCCACCTTTGTCAAGTTTGACATTCAACAGACATGGTTTTCCTCATTTGCACATCATTTCTTTCTTTCCATTTTCTGTTGAAATATTTTCCATATGGCTGGTATACGTGTTAGCCCTAAGGAAGTGTAGGGAAACATGACAACTTTTCCCTTTCACGTTAAGGTGTTGTTGTTTTAATCTACATGATGCTTTCATCTGCCTCTCTGGCTCACGAGGTTAACGCTTTGTCGCTGGCGTGTGAGAGTGTAGACATGTGGTGTTTCTGTGCGCTTGTGTGTCGAGGACGGTTATACTCATGAAGGGAAGGGCTTAATTGCATGCTAATCAGACACTAATCATGAGAGTCACCGGATCAAAGCTATATGTCAGCTTGAAAGATGGATCCACACAGAGAAAACGTGCACACGGATCGTCTTTAAGAAGTTAGCTTCCATCCTGGCGCGGCCTGTCAAATTCAGAAGGTTGAGAGGGACTTTACACTCCCTCTCTGTTCCCCCGATATCCCCCGAAAGCTAATTAAGGGACTGAAATAAACCCCCTATCTGACTTAAGCGACAAGCGCCCGGTTGGCAGCAATTCATCTTTGAAAAAGCTTCTCAAGACCAGACAAAGTGCACACCCCAGCGTTTTCCAGTCCAACGGGACGGCGCGTCGTGGCCCTCCGAGGGCCGTGTCTCACCACCGTGCCCGTGCCAAAGGACATGTCGCTGAGGTACCAGACCTGGTTCCCAGTGACAGGCAGCCCGGAGAGTGCCAGCCACAGCAGCTGGCTGCGCCAGGAGCAGCGAGGGCGAGCGTTGGGGACCGCAGCCTGCCTGCTCACAATTAGCAGTGGTTGGGTGGGACCTGGATGGCCTGCGGTGGTGCTGGATGACTCGCTGGGGGTGGGGGGTCTGTCTAGTGCCTACACATAGAGGGCGTGAACGGGGCCACCAGGGAACAGGAGTCACAGGCTGGGCAAAGTGTTTGTAGAGGCAAGGGACGGCTTATTCGCCCTGCAACTTACATGAGGTTATAATGCGCATTATGATAGTTTGTTCTTGGATTGCTTTATTTTCCATAAGCAGTTAAGATATGGACATGCTAAGTTGATGCCAGGTCATGGAGTCACTGTATGTGCTTCTAATTTGCATTTTTTTGGGGCTCGCTTTTGACGTTACAGTATTTCATTTTTTATAGACTGGTAGGATTTCAAAGCTGTCTAAGGGTGTGTGTGTGTGTGTGGGGGGGGGGGGGGGGGTTTTGTAGATTTAGGACATTGTGTGTGCCCTTGGGAAAACCTAGTCAGAGGGAGGAATATGAAACTTACTGCTCTGCCCTTGCACAACATTCCCATCACACTTTCCTGTTCAATGGGTCTTGTGCTGGGCTCTGTGATCGAGCCGTAAAAAGACAAAAATACATTGTGTGTGTGTGTGTGTCTGTGTGTGTGTGTGTGTGTGTGTGTGAGAATGTGGGTGTATTTACATTCTTTTGTACAGTATTGTGTCTCATAGGTTGGTCGTCTTGCTTTTGACCCCCGTCCCGACCACCAGGCTTTTGAGCAAAGTGAGCATGAGCGTGTTTGTGAGAGTGTGACCCGCGGTCTCTCTGTCCACTGTCTGCTGACCTACTGTTCCACCTCTTTGAGATGATATACGACGTTGGACACCAGCCATTATGACCCTGCTCTGATGTAATACCAAGTCAACAATTCCGCTCTCTCTCTAAATCCATCCCTCCCTCATCGCAGCCCCAACTGCCCCAGAGCTTCCTCTAATAAATCTTTTTTTTTTATTTTTATGTTTGATGTTCAGTTATTTTATTTATTTCATTTTTTAAGGGGGCGGCTCAAAGGCTCAGAAGTGTCTTGGTGATAATGGTGTTTGCTCCATAGAGTCTTATCTCAAAGCAAAGGAGTCTGTGAGGTCCTCTCACCAAATAGTGTGTGAACCTTAGCCCTGTTGCGGGTGGAATATGCTGACTGCTTTGAGGCACAACAGAGTGGGGATGGATGACAGCGGAGCGAGATAATCTGTCAACAGCATTTTTTGACGCCTTTACTGAGAGACACACCAGCTTGCTGTGAGCTTTGTAGAGCTTTAAACACTTTCTTGACTTCCCCAATGATCTGTCTAAGGAGTCATATTTGGATCGGATACATAGCTTGAATATATAGATAAAATGTATCCGCAATAATCTGTCTAATGAGTCATATTTGCAGCGGATACATAGTGTGAATGTACAGATAAAATGTTATACGCAATAATCTGTCTAATGAGTCATATTTGCAGCGGACACAAAGCGTGAATATACAGATAAAATGTATAAAGTGGTGATGACTAATATAACTCCTGAACTGCATACAAGCAGCTGACGTGCTTGGCTCGGAGGAATCTACCGTGGAACAGATAATTCCCTCATATCACACAAAACAAATCGGACACGGAATTGACAACAATCAATCATTAATGTTATCTCTTGGGAAAAGGACAGTGGCCAAGTAGAGATGAACAAGGAGAGAACGTGTTATCGTAGGAATATCTCCCACTTCCCAGGGTCTCTGGACTATTTTCCTTCATTCCAGCCATTCTGACCCTGGTCTAACATAATACCAAGTCAACAATTCAGCCCTCTCTCTAAAACCATGCCTTCTCATCGCAACCCCTACGGCCCCAGACATTCCTCTAATAAATGCATTTTTTGTCTGTTCGTTTTTTGCTCAAAGGCTCAGAAGTGTGTTGGTGATAACAGTGTTTGCTCCACATAGTCTTAACTCAAAGCTAAGGAGTCTGTGATGTGCTTTACCTGGCTGCGACCTCTTGACTGACTTTCATTCTAAATATTATTCAACAACGTCTTTGTAGACAAGACATCTCCTCCCACACCACGACTCTAAATGTTCTACTTTAATGCTTTTCCCTTGCCATTCATTTCACTGTATTACACAACAACAAGAGACAAGCATGTTCTTTTGTAGATTTCCCTGTGCGGCTAGATAGCTGGGGTTATGATTGAAGGAGATGTCACCATGATCCAGGCCTGGTCCAGTGGCCATCCAGGACGTACTCTGACCCTGGGGTCAAAGAGCTAACTGGCTCATTAGCCAACACTCATTCTGCCAAGGCAAGTGACCACTATTGCCGACTACTGGAAGTTCTACGTCGCTCAAATAACCTTGTAGGCTTTTTGAAGTCTTTTTCAGTTAAAAGACAGGTTTGAGGGTGTTTGCGAAAGAGAGGTTGTTTAGTGTGATCACACGCAGAGATTCCCCTGTATTTAGCCTGTTTTCAATTAGCATAATTTATTCAACATTGGACATTTACTGGCCATTTAAATCGACATTTTCTTTTTTCTTTGATGTTGAGTCCCCATAGGCTTTTCATGTGTGTACCCACCACCGTGACGTTTGTCAAGTAGATGAGGCCGTCCTTCAGCAGCTACAGGTGCGACTCAAGGTTGGGAGGTCGGTGGCGTGCCAAGCACAGACTAAAGGAGTGGACGGTGGGTGCGTCAGCGTGTTTGGAGAGACATGTTTTCCTGACGAAATGGCAGTGACTAAGTATTTAAGTGTTTTCTGGTTAACCACAATCCCACCATCCGCCCACAGTTTTTATGAAAACACACGCAATGCACAGGTTCCTTTTCCCTGAAGGCCCGTCGCTCCCAGCCAGTACACAAGGAGGCTTGAACTGGAGGCACTTCCAGGTACTATAAAATGGGAATGTCTCAACGAACCGGTATTGTTACATTTCTGCCTGTAGCATATGCTCGCATTGTTTGAAGGTTATCACAGTTCATGTACCTCCGAACAAGAGTTTGCAACCAATGCAGAGGTGACGTCAAAAAGGTGTTGATCGGAGGTTTTCTCTGAAAGGAATGACAAACAACAGCATGTTACAAAAGAATATTATGGAGATTCAATACATAACCTGTGACTCATTTATTATTTCTGATCACAGAAGGTGCATTTATGCAAAGTCTTAATCAGACTGTATGGAACATGTAATATGCGCATCACTTAACGATATGCTAGTATATGCAAAACAGAATATGATCATTTGAAGGTGTTGACTGTCATCATCATCATCCACATCAGATTAGATAACTTGTCATTGAGCCATAGGACCATATTCCCCCCACATCTTCCCTAATCATCGAATGGGAGATTCATAATGTCCACTGAGCTCTATTTCCTCAAGGCATACCAACTATCCATGTGGGGTGGACTAGAATAATGTCACAGTACCACATAGGAAGCCCAACGGCAACCTCACAGCTCTGTCTTTTGAACTACCTGCCGGCTTCGACTCATTACCCTCCCTCTCTGCCGGGCCATGTGCAGCCTGGTTAATCATTGGCGAGGTGCCATTAGTGTTGCATGTCAGAAGTTACATCAGAGCGGGCCTGGGTCCCCTCAGGGGCGGCAGCGGGCCAGGGTCGAGATCCTCTGTGGGGCCCGGGCTGTGGGAGTCTGCTGCGGGGACCGATAAGACGTGGGTCGGGTCATTAGGACAGACACTGGAGTCCGTGTCAATATTTGCACTATTAACGACCTGGGGAACCCATCAACCCCGTCTGAGCTGGAGAGCCGGGTTCACGCGCGCGTCCTGGCTCTCTCTGTCCCTGCCTCCGCCCCTCTCTCTTTCTCTCTCTGTCTCTCTCGCTCTCTCTCTCTCGTTCTCCCCGTCTTTGTTTCCTTTTCATTCCGAGTTATTCTTTCATGTTCTTGTATCACACTTTCTTTATCTGTTTCTATCACTTTGAGTCAAGATGAGTGTATTATTAGAGATCTGCAAGCTAAACTATAGGTGGAGATAAACTGATCCAACAACAATCGCTCTCTGAGCATCACAGTTTGTTTTCCCAGGAGAGTATGGACAATTCATGCTCTCCGTTTTTTCACTGTTGTCATAGCTTGCGCCTGTCTGCCCCACTTGACAACTTTCAATTCTTTCTAAATAGTTCCCAAATCAATAAAACATAGTGAGACCAGGTAATTGCCCCATTTCGGGTCTCGTGTTGAAAAATGTCTTGGGACTCAAATGTTGTAGAAAAAACAGATGGCCTCAGACATGTTCCCAGCAAACAGAAACGAAAATGAATTGACGCAAACATTTGTAAAAGAAGGCTAAAGGAAATGGCGTGCTTATGTAAGCCACAACAACTGAATTTTTTCCAATCAGACACTTTCAGTTATTTCGATTTGAATTGACAAAACGCCTTCATATTTGCTCCAGAGGTGTCAACAAATCCAGCACCAGTCAAAAGTTTGGACACACTTCCACATTCAAGTCAATAGGAAAGCATGTCCAAACTTTTGACTGGTGCTGTATATAACAGTGTGAACAATGTGTATATATATATATATATATATTGTCATCCATAATCCAATCTTTATTGCTCGGAAGTCCTGCTCCAGCTTCTATTTCCAGCCCATCTGAAAGAAGGCCATGAGGGGCAGAGCGGGAGGCAGACAGGAGCAGGGAGAGATCAGATCTAATCAGAGGTGGCTGTCGCTGCCCAGGAAGCAGGGGGGGGGGGGGGGGGGGGGTCAGACCATGCAGATACAGAGAGGGAGAGATAAGGATCTTATCCTGATCCTGGCCCTGTTTCTGGCTGGCTGTTAGACCTGAGTTCTGCCTGACTGATGGGGTGGGACGCTCACGGCCTCTGGATGCTACTTTGAACTCTGGGCTCAGTATCTCTACTAGAAGAGGAGGGGGGGATGGCGGAATGTTTGTGTGTGTGTGTCTGCTCTCGCAAGTTTGTGTTTGAGTGGTGTGGCGAGGGGGGGGCAGTTTTTCTACCCTATTCCTCAACGGGGGCGCGGCCGTGGAGCGGAGCTGGAGTGTTTGCTCAGGGTGTAATGCTAGCCCTCATTAGGATGCCAAGCCCCTGGTCATCTGTCACGGGAGCCCGGCGGGGCAGACAAACAGAGCCACCTTCTCCCCACGCCCGGGGCATCCACACCCTGACACAGCCCAGGCCCAGCCCTACTGGAGGAGGCCATGGGCCAACGGGGCAAGGGTCAACGAGGTTGAAATAACAGGACTACTCCATCTGACCCCTCCCTGGTCGACGACCGTCATCCTCCATTTGGATCAGCCCGTGAATATCCCATCTGCAGCTATAGGCCCGTTTAGCCTGCTTAAGCAGAGGATGGCTCCAGGAACCTCATTTGACATATCTGAGACCTTATAGCCCCACCCTGACCCCAGACTCCTTTAGGTTCCTACACTAACGTGACAAGGACCGAGACGATCACATTTTGATTTTAACGTGCTACTACACGACTAGCATGCACGTATAATCCATTGCACACGCGAGTCATCTGTGGCAAAGCAAGTCCTCAAACAAAAGTTCCCGTGAATCATTTATTTTGCATTTCCGGCCCTTCTGTGTGAAGTGTTGGGCTCATAACAGCTCCATTACAGTGTTCCCTGTGCTTCTCCGAGACGTCACGCTGCTCTCTAATTCAGAGTTCATTTGGGGCCTGACACCGGCCGAGACAAAACAAGCGAGGAGACACCAGTTCCATAATTAAAGGGCACAATGTTTGCCACACCAGCACAGAAATCCCTCCTCGGCAGGATTAGAAGGACTACATGCTGATTAAGTGGAGAGAGAGAGAGAGACGGGGTGGGGGGGGGGGGCTGGATATTTTGGGCCGAATATGATCAAATTGACGAAGGGCTGGAAAACATGGTCTCCCTGTTTTGTCTCATTGAAAAACCAATTTATATCAGCATGTGGGCTGTTATTTCTTCGGGGCAACCATCACAGAGGTTTTCGTGACCACAGTGTTTCAGCTTTGTGAGCGTGCTCTGAAACAGGGATATGGCTAAGCCTGTTAGCTGTGAAAATCATTTTTATAAAACGAGAGGTCGCGCAAACTTTCAATCCGCAAGGCCCACGGACCAAGGAAAACGTCCCCTGTCCTTTACTTTTCATTGTGTGAACCTAACAAACTTCACTGAGGTCTGTCCGAAGCAATACAAAAGCCAAAAGCGTGCATGATGGGTGATTTATTGATTGTTCATAATTGGCTTAAATGCATTCATGCCCCTGCTGGCGTACACTTGTACACGTGTCTGTCTGTGTGTTTGCGAGCCAACGCCCCCTCATCTGCGTGCACTTGGTGTTTGAACAAGGCTCTGCTGTGAACCCGTGCACACGCGCAAGAAAAACACTCTATTCTGGTCTTTCCTCCACTGTTCATCCCCCATCTATACATCTCTCTCTGCGCCGCAGACAGGACGTGGAGGAGGGAGATTCCTGTGTCACCGTGGGGCTCCGAGGCCAATGCCGGCGGAGGACTTTAACGGCGGGGGTCGGGAGGGTCGGGGGGGTCAGCGGAGTCTCCGGCTTCCGCAGCCGCAGCTCCTCCGAGATCCTCCGTCCCGGCGACCGTCAAAGCGGGCAGCCAGCCGCGCCCTAATGTGCATTAGCAAGACAAAGCCGGGGTGGAGGGGCGGCTCTCTGAGGGCCTTTGATTTCTCTTGGATTTATGGGCGTGATGAAATCAGCTCTGAATGCAGCCCGCTTCAAGGCTCTCTCCGGTGTTTAGCCCCATCTTAAGGTCCGGGTTTTGTCCCCGGGAGACAGACGCCTGGGGATGAAGAGGAAAAAAAAGGAAACAGCTCTATGGAGGGGAAGGGGCGGAGGGCGTTGCTGCCGAGTGGAGAGGAGCCCGAAGACTGAAGACTTCCATTCAGGCATTCCGTCCGCTGACCGGGGCCATTGTGGAGATCTGCTGCACGCTTTAACTTGTGCGCTCCCTCCCACCTCAGCAGAACGGCCATTATCCCGCCGTGTTCCTAGGATACAGAGCGGGCACCTGATCCTCCTCGGAGGAAGTGTCCTCGCCTGCTGTGTGGGATTGAGTTTGAATGTGGTGCCAGAGGAGAGTCTGGATGTGGCCGCGCCATACCTCACTCTTTCCTGGCCCGTCAAACAGAGGTGATGTATGGACACGACGGCCCATGTAAGTATCCAGGGACAGGATGGCAATGGGGCTTCATGGGGGCCGCTTCCTTCTCCCCCCCCCCCCCCCCCAATGTCCTGCAGTAAATACTAAGTGCCCCCCAGTGACCCTGCCAGTGATAAATAACCCTTAAGGTTAACCACGTTTGAAATGGAGCTACGAGGCCATTATAAGCCTCTGGAGTTTTCCTGACATCCTCAATATGTTATCAGTATGCCCAGGGGCTTTACGAGAGCTGCATTAACTGCCCTCCTTTTGTGCAGGGAAGCAATAAAGTTAAAGCTGAGGTCTGAACCCGCGGGCCTTAAATATAGGATATCTTGACATTGGTGTCTGCAGGAGGACTGTGGTGCTAGGAAAAAGGCTTTGGGTACAGTGTAACGTGTGTGGGATGTGTGTGTGGGTGTGGGTAATCTAAGCAAGGGTGTATGTGGGTATGTGTGTGTTTGAGTGTCAGGTGTGGAGGAGGAGGGGAGGGGGGGTACTTTGACTGTCAAAAGAAGAGAGCCTGTGTGAATTGCGTTCATAAAAAAAAGGGTAGGTGTCGACCGAGTTGGATACTTCCTCACAGCACGTATGCTTTTTTAGCCCACATTTGTGTGTGCGTGTGCGAGCGTGTGTGTGTGCGTCCGTGTGTCTGCGAGTGCTTGCGCTTGTCTCAGCCTTTACGGAGGGTGATGATTAGCATGCGACCATATGGTGATTACACCTTTGAGCTTGACTTGCAGTTGAAGTGGTTTTCATCTGGCAGGAGCAAGTTGTCACCCGAGAATAGATCCTGATGGGTGCGCTCTGGCCACGTCACACCCGGACACACACCAGTAGAGACGGAGACACAAATGCCTTCCGAGTTTTAAACGTCCATCGGAACCCTGAACCCTGAACCCTATTATAATAATCCAGCGGCGTGCCAACCCTTTCTGACGGAGCTAACACTGTGCAGGGATTAGTGTCACATTACTCTTGTCAACTTAAAGCAGCAAAAAGTGAGGTGATCATGGTGTCAAATAATCGTTCTCAACAGTGCAGGAAGCAGTCATCTCCAGTCATGGGCCATGCATGTGTTTAGCCCTGTTTCATTGGATCCTCCGAAATGGAATCGTACCACTTCTTGTCCTTCTCTCTGGACAGGAATGCAGGCCAATATGACATAACATGTGTGTCAGTCACCACCTTGTGGCAGAGCAAATGATGCATCCAGTGACTAATGTGAGCTAAATCATTTTTTTGTCAATACATGATTTGCATATGATATATTACGTTGTCTCATATGTCAGGGTAATTGATGTCAAAATAATAAAAATGAAACTGTTCGTCATTACGTGACATTCATTTCCTCGTGTAGAACAACAAAAACATACTCTACTATAATATCATACTTTTATATTACCTGCATACAGACCTTTGGCAAAAAAATGTAATAAAATGAGGATTTCAGGGAAATCTGAATCCTGACATTGCATCCCACAGTATCACAGTGTACAATATATTCTTAAACTATCCGGTGAGAATTTTCCTAACCAAACGTTTAGTGGTTCCCGTTGATTTCTGCTGAAACATTTAATTCCTGTGAAGCTGGCCAAGTTTCCATCACTGTGATATGCATAAGCCGAAACCAGGTGCTTCTCTATCTTTACATTTACTTGAGAGGAGGTGAACAGTCTGGAGGCCAGATTTATGAAAATACTTCAGTGTACAGGTACCAGATTTTTTTTAACTACAAACATATTTTCATAGTTTATTCATTTAACATATACTTTCTATCGTTTTTTCAATTCATATTTTTTGGACTAACTGGCATTGCATTAATGTTGTCTTTATTATGTTGCCAAGGAGGACTTGACGGCTTTTTATATTTCAGCCCCACCTTGTGTCTTAACTTAAGCACTGCAACTAAGACAATTCAAGCGTCTGTGTGAAAGAATGACTGCACCGATGTTACCTAAGATGTTTTATTTATAAGAAGAATATTGACATTTAGGTTGAAAATAGGTTTGTACAAAGTGGATTGAGCACATAAGACAAGACACTCCCTTTCATTTATAGAAACGGCGACACCAAGTAGGCTATACATTTCAAGATTGGTAAATACAAAGCACCATTTTCAATTCAAAATCGGAAATAGAAAATTCAATTTCTTCACTGCCACATCACACACAAAGACATTTCAAAGCAACTTCTTCATTAGTTTTTGAACACTTATTTAGCTGTTTGTTGAGAATTTTCTCATTTTTTCTTCATCAAAAACACAATACCAGTAAAGGCACGCTATTAGAAACATTTGACAAACCATGATTATAAAAGTAAAATGCTAGGTAAACACTTCATATTTTGGCAACTTGATCTCTTTGGCTTGGCTGTAAAAAAATATGTAGACTCATGAGTTCTACACATGAACAAAGCATGAAAAATTAACTCAACAACACTATGTACAAAAAGTATGTAAAAAAAAAAATGTTATAAATATGTCTAAAAACACAGACACTATGTACATCATAGAGTTAAAACATGGCTGGAGGACTATGCAGTCACCCCAGCTTGATCTTTGTGTGTGTGTGTGTGTGTGGGGGGGGGGGGGGGGGGGGGGGCAAGGTGCCAGTTGGTCTGACTGGTCTGTGGGCATCGGACACAGTGTTGTGTTGAAGCGCGGGCGGGGTCACCTACCCTCCCCGCGCCCTTCCCCCCTCCTCCTCCTGCCGGGCTCCCCCGCCTTCCTCATTCCCTCTTCCTCAGGACGATGTAGATGAGGCCACTTACGAGACTCAGGGGGAAGGCCACCCAGGCCAGGATATAGGCATAGCCAAAAGCCGCCACCGCCTCCCCCGCCTCCGCCTCCGGGCTCATCACCGTGTAGATGATCGCCCCGCACATCACAAACAGACCTAGGACCACAGGGAGCGGGCGGTGAAGAGGGTGTGGGCGGCAGACAGAGAAAGTATAGGGATACACAACCAACTGAAGGGTTTTTGATCATTGATGCTTTCACATTCGCTCATAGGAGAAGACACTGCCAAAGCAGCTCTTCGTGGCTACGCCATGACCTGTGGCGTCCGCTACGGTAACGTCATACTCACTGGCCAGGATCTGGAAGATGGCGGTGAAGAAGAAACGTCCGCCCTTGACGAGGCGGAAGAGCTGGTACACAAAGGCAATGAGCGAGAAGAAACAGAAGAGCACGGAGAGAACCATGAGGGCCTGAACGGCCTGGATCCAGTCTGGGAGGGAGGGAGGGAGGGAGGGAGGGAGACAGACAGAGACAGAGACAGAGAGAGAGACAGAGACAGAGAGAGACAGAGACAGAGACAGACAGAGACAGACAGAGAGAGACAGAGAGAGACAGAGACAGAGAGAGAGAGAGAGAGAGAGAGAGAGAGAGAGAGAGAGAGAGAAGATAGTTGGATGTTAAAATGAGCATGTATGAAAGCAGTTTCTCAGAGTATAGATACATAAGTGATAGAAGGTGATACAAATAACAGACTCCACTGCAGTGCACAGATTGAAGACTAAACCGTAGAGTGTGATGATGTGACGGATCTTACCTTCATTGCTGGCCGGCCGGCAGTGATACCCTCCGTTGGTTGTTTGACAGTTGTACCAGAGATCAGTGCTTCTGCTGCCACCCACGGTCCATGCCTAAACAACAACAAAAATACAAAGCTATCGAATACTCCACACCCCAAACAGAGTAGCCTAAGTCAGGCATATCCAAGGTGTCCAAATATACACATAGTTCAAACCCTGAGAAAGAAATGGATCACTTTCACAAATGGGTACTCACATTTGCAGCTGTCGACACAAAGAGGAGGACCAGGATAACGAGGTGCAAGATGAGCACTCCGAGGAGAATGAGCAGCATTTTGAGGTAAATCTACATCAAGGAAGGAAAGGAAGAGTGGATGTCAAGAGAGCAAATGCAGGCTTTAACACTGTTTGACGTAATTGCCAGCTGTGAGGTAATATCAATAGGACAATCTTGGCACAAGGCGGCGCTGTTTCCCCACCGCTGTTTCCCCTACCGCAATGTTTACCTCAAATTGAAAAAGTATCCCATTACATTCAAACGTAGAAGCATGGAGGACTATACTTTCTTACTGATGGAACCTACACTCTGTGAATACCTTCAGATTACCTATTTATTTCACATTTGAATAGCTTCATTATAGTGTTTCAATATAAACAAGAATAACAAAAACATATGATAAATTGGACATATTTGCAAAAATGTATGACTGCATATACTTCAAAAGTTCAAAGCTGCTCGAAGGGCCTCGATACTCCAACTATCTGCAAAGATTGTATTCTATATACTAAGGCAATAATTAGGCAAATGAATAAGAAGTCAATAAACTTGCGATAACAGCTCTGTATCTGCTTGGAAAACATTCCATAGTAGGCTTGCCAGCTGCTGCACGCGCCCGAACTGTTAAGCGTTAATTCTAAGCACACATTGACAATCATTTGCTTAGTCAAAGAGTTAAACTATTAAGACAGATAAATCAGTCATTCACATATTTTTAGGTCGGAGAAAACGGTCTAGGCTATAAATCCAGGGTCAATAAAGTTAAAAAATAAAGATAATTCCATTGGGAGACAAAAAAAACGACATTTAACTTTTTAAACTATTAAAGAAAAATAAATAAGTTATATTCCAACTTACAAAAGTTTCAGTCCGATGATTTCCTTGAAAAATAGAGTGCAACCACTGAGATCCGCGTTAGATTCTGAAACCACGGAGCTACTATTCCAGATGTGGCGCACACACCCCAGTCAAACTTTTTCTCTGCGCGAGAACACCGCCCTGCAAGCGTCGCTACGTCACCGATTGGCTTTCAAAAGACAACTATGGTGTATCACTTGTTCATTGACTGAGGTATGGTCTGTTTTGTATGAGTCTCATTGTAATAATTGCATTGACTTAAATTTGCCCATATTTCAGAGGGAATGGATTTGCTATGCATTACCAAAAAATCTGAGGATTTAGAATCTGTTGTTTTTCTGGACATTTTGCATTGCTTGGGCTCCTTGTTACCTCTTTCTTGCTGAGATGCAGGGCAGATTCTATGTAATGTCTGAAAAATAAATTGTGTGTAGGTCTATCGTAAACGATTTACCCTTGTCAGACCAAAATGTCAAAACTAACATCTTATACGAGATGGCCAATCTATAGCTGACACTGTGGATTCTAACCTGACAATCTATTACCACAGTTAAGTCCAAATGACTCTTTGCTCTGTTCCAGATGGTTGAAATGACTGGATCCCCCCTGTTGACCTCCATTAACTCAGTGAATTGTGCACACTGAGCTCAATAAAACACACACGTCCAGCAGCGTTCTGTCCACACTGTGTGTGTGTGTGTGTGTGTGTGTGTGTGTGAACAGCCCAGCCCCCAGAGGCCCCGTGGTATGCCCAGAATGCCGGTGAGTGAAGCAGGCCTTCAGTTTACTCCCGCGTCTGGGGGAGGGTGGGGGGTGAGCTCCGGCTGTGCCAACATGCCTCGGATGCGCACCCTGATCACACAACGCTGTATTGATCCAGCAAACAGGAACGCTGATCTTACCCTCTCAGCGATCGATCAAGGCGGGCTCCGTCGCATGGGAAGCCACGGCCCTGCAGCGCTTCATGGGCCCTGTGGTCTCGGCCCGTTTCGTCACGAGCGCCAGAGTGGGGAACCAAAGCGAAACGTAATCAAACACGGCGACACGACACAACAGACAGAGCCCCAGTGAGCCGCCTACGGTTCCCAGCCCGGGCCCTAAGCGCAAAGGCTTCTGTTCTGCAGTGCCAGGCTATGCCATGCCTCCCAGCCCGGGACCGGCAGGTGGATTCTTGCGGTCAGTGTTTGGTTGTAAACACTGTAGAGGAGGTACTCTACCCAGGGCCAAGATACTGAGGCTAGAACTGGTGGATTCCACGGGGGCCAGCTCCACTGCCAGCCAGGGATTGGACGTGAGCGTAAACAGTTTGACAGCCGGTGCGAGGCTTACTCCACTAAGCAGGCAGCTGTTTACGGAGATGTCACGGGGGAAGTGGAGGGTTAAGGGCAGCGCCAGGGCGCAGGCAGGCTGCACCTGAGCGGGACGCCTAGCCTGCATTTCCCTGCCCGGGGAAGGTGTCAGTGGAGGCAAGAGATGCCACTGTGGTCTGTAGCAAGCTACCACTGGCTAGCGTTCAGTGCTGAAAGGATTGGCGCACACAAACATCCACACCCTCAATCGCACACCGGTGCAAATTGTGGGGGATGCTGGGTGTGCGGAACAGATGGCAGGAGCATCGAGTGTGAATATTTGCATGGTGGTACAAATTTCAATGGGCTAAACTTCATTATATATTCCACCGGTGTAGACTGCAGAGCTGATCCGAAGTACTGTTGCCTCGGAAAACAGTCTCTGCAAGGAGCTTCAATGTTCTCTATCACTTTGCCCCTGTGTTCTGTGTGTCTTTTGCCACACCCGTCGGTGTCTGATTACTTTCTGGTGCTAGTGAAAGCTCAACCGTAACCCTCACCGAGGCGTGACCTTTTGGTGGAATGACAGCATGGCCAGTAAAGACTGAAAATCCGCCAAACAACAAATTCAACCACGTAACCACAAACCTGTTTGATAAAACCCGTGCCCCTCTCGGTTTGCGGGCTGTAGAGAGAAATTAAAACAAGCCGACAGTACAGCCGACTGCTAATCATTTTCACCTTCGCCGCTGAGGCGCTGGGGACGCAGTCAGAATTCCGTTTAAAGAGGCACGCCCCAATTCATAGAGGAATTCATTACCACACAGCTGGGGCACAGGGGAGGGAAATCACAACAACGTTTCATTCCTTTTTCTCTCGCTGTGCGTGGCCTCGCGACCGGGCTGCTTAGCATGTGGGGCGGAGAGCGGTGCTCAGGGCATGAAATCTCCTGGCAGACGTGGCCTGAGTCTAAACAGACCCGTGTAGCCCTCTGAGCACACCCTGTTGCGCCGAAGTGGCTCGCCCTTGCTTCATCGACACCCTTAAGGGCCTCCGAAGATAAGCTGTTCGCCCAAGCGAGCGGCGAATGTCCACCAACTCCGAGCTATGACAACAGTTTGGCGAGAGTCGTTGCCTCAACACGATCGTTTGTCACAGAGGGAGTCTACGCGTTTTATATTGCTCAAAAACTCCCTCTACGTGCTCATAGAAATCGATGTGAAGCTAGGCCCATTAGTATAGGCTCATTCTGCGGCTGCGCGGCGAGGCTGAGTCAGCCGTGCAGTGCTCTGGCCCATCCTGGCTGGGAACTCTGAGCTCTGGCGGGGAGAACGGTGACTGACGTATGAGTGACTGTACCGGGCCCCGTCGACTCCAGAATGCGGGGCTGCGAGCGCTCAAGGGGGAGCCCGATGGTAATCAGGGGGACAGGATGTTGATTGAGCTTGGACCCGGGCCCTGGCTGGCTCAACCGGAGCGGCTCTTAGCCGGACAGCTGGGCTGGGGTTTCCACACGCTGGCCTGAGTGAGAGGGGAGTGGTGGAACAGCCCGGTGCTCCCCCTCTCTGGCCCCCGCCCGCCTCCCCTGCCAAGACCAGAGCAAACTCTCCGTCGGTGAAGTCAGGCAGGCTTGGTGGAGTGTCACTGAGAGAGATGCTACACGCCCCTGGGGCGGGTGCAGGAACGAGCCATGATGTCACCTCCCCGGACACCTCCGGGACCCTACGGGCGAGGCTGGACCTTTGGAATCGCCGAAGGAAAGAATTGAGAGAGCCTGGGACTGAGGTCACGCAGTTTGGTTTATTTCTACTGTGGTTATTTCTACTGTGGTTATTTTTACTGTGGTTCGGCTGGGATGTGGTATGAAAAGCACCCAGCGATCTGTCTCCAAGGCCCCTACTCTCTTTCGAATGACAGCGGGGACATTCTCCCTGCTCAGACACCTCTCCGCTCACCGGGAGGTCCATGGTTCCTTCCTGCATGCAGCCAGGGCCCGATTCAATGGGGCTGAAGCGGCCTCTCTGGGGTGTTTGTGTTTCACCACTTAGGATGCTATCAGATAACAGGCCACAGAACAGCCGGGAGGGAAAGGGGAGGGGTGCAGGAGGGCCCCACTGGGAGCTAAGGGCCAAAACTCTCCCAGGTGAAAGACTAAGTTGCCCGGAACACACCGTGACAAACCTGGAGATCCCCGTCGGAGGGGAGGGGAGGGGCGTCGGATGGAGCCGACGCAGATGTCTGAGTGGGGAATCAAGAGAGAGAGAGAGAGAGAGAGAGAGAGAGAGAGAGAGAGAGAGAGAGAGAGAGAGAGAGAGAGAGAGAGAGAGAGAGAATGAAAGACCGAGAGAGAGAAAGAGACAGAGAGAAAGAAAGAGAAAGATAAAGAGAAAGGGAGAGCTGCAGTCCATTCACCAGACCCCAACCCTGGAGCCGGCCAGCCCCTCCCCTGAGCAGCAGCAACAAGCAAATAACTCACAGACGTACTCCAGATCCTGGCACCCCAGTGATCCTCGGCATGTGCTAATCATTAGTCCCTGGCTTCCTGTTGGAGGCGTCATCAGCAGATCCCCAACCCCGTGGCCAGGCCCAGCCGACGGACTGCTGCATGGCATCAGGGCGGATGCAGGGTGACCTCAGAGGTCTCAACTGATGCAGTTAAAGGCTATGCGCATTGCCCAAGCTCTGCTTCGCACACAAACTACTGGTTGAAAGTAACAGGTTACGTTTGTTTATATTTTGTCGGGCTGAAATTTCAAACAAAGACATGCCTTCTCGTCTTGCCCCAGAGGCGCAGGACCGTCTTCTGAGTTTTAACATCTCACCTCCACTCATCCCCCTGTGTTCCTTCCAGGCCGTAAATGTACACCGGGGGGCTACACACAGGCCCAGCTGCGCTTCCTTGCCCGGCGGCCAGCAGACCTCTCGTCCAAGAGAGGTGTCACGACCGTAAAGGTTTTCTCCCTTCAAGGGCTGCCAACACCTCGTAGCCGCTGAGGGAGGGCTCTACCTGTGGGGAAAAAGGGGGCTGATTATGACCAGCCATTACCGTCAGCCATGGTAGTCATTAGAGTTTAACGTCCTGCAAGGCCCCGCTGAGTGCCTCTTAAAGGCGCCGGATTGCAGAAGGTGAAAAGTAGAACGCAAGCTTCGAAGTTTTATTTTAAATTTTCAATTTTCAATCGAGGAGCAGCTCTGATAGTCATTGTAGATACTGTTGTTCTGTTTTGCACTTTTTTTAAATGATTTCTTTATTCAACGACTTTGTCCATTGTTGTCCATTTGTAAAGTGCTGGAACGGGTATTCCCGAAGGACGCAGGCTTGGTACAGGCTGTGTTTGTTTTCCCATGTCCACTCATGTCCTCCGCTGCTCTGTGTGGGGAACAGGATGCAAAGATGGATGCATGGAAGTAACATCATCCTTAGCCTGCTACGCTAACATTGTTATCTCTGTGTCCATATAGTTATCTCTTTCTGGATCAGGATCACCGGTGGATGAGTCACTGTTGACATTCTACACCAAAAGGGAAAATGGAATCCGTGGCCTCTGGAGTGTTTGGCTTTCCGCTCGGTGTGTTTGTGTTGGGAGGCTGGGGGGCTGGAGGCTGGGATTAGGCTCTGGTGCCGGGGACGGGCTGATGCAGCTGGGCCTGAATCAGCCGGATTCAACCCCAGCCTGTTTGGATGCTTGGTGACCTGACGGGTCAAACAGAAGTGGCAGCAGAGTGGATGGCGATCCACAAGGGGGGGGGGGGGGGGAACGAGCCAGCCGTCAGTGGTGCCCTGTGAGTGTGTGTGTGCTTCTCGCATCTGCGCCGGTGTGGGAAGCAGCGGCGCTCAGAGCAGCCACCCAGCCAACACGGCCACCACAGCAACCCGCCTCTTAGTGGCAAAGGGAGGCCGCCGGGACGTGCTAAGAGAATAATCTGCGGCACGGCAATATAGGAGTTCACACAAAACACACACAGTCACTGTAGGCTAAAACAAACTCCAGTGGATTGTTGAGATTTAGCACAGGATAGGGATATTAGACGTAGGAAAACTGTTGGGATTCAAGACATCGTGTAGCCGATTCAGCCCACTCCAATTCCTTTTCCAACCAGTATTGTTTACGTGCCATGGGAGATGTGGGGATGTACCGTTATGATTTATGCATTCCAGATGAGACCCTGGGCTGTTTCCCCACCCTGGTGAGAATGCCTCAGAACACGCATTCCACTAAACGTTGTATGGAGTAATATGCTTCACCCTCATATATTCTATATTGGGGTGTGGCTGAAAAAGAAATGTACAGCCCCCCCAAAAAGTAATTAAGGCCAGAACTCGATTTTTCATCACGGTCCACTGGACGCTTTCGTCTCTGTGCTTCCCTCTGGGGAACGTTGACATGATGGGACCTTTACACGGAGCAAAAGACGAAGAGTGGTGACAAACTCCTGAGAGGTGAGGCTTAGTCTACTTCCGCAAGGTTTAGTAGGTGCAAACGGAAAAATTACATTAAACCCAACGTTTGGCATACGGAATAGGTCACTGTAGAGCTCCCTAAAAAGGCACACACAGTGGTTTTGATTCAACTTGACCCCCCCAACCCCACCCCCTCCCTCTACAGTTAGAAGTGGGGGATGGGGTTGACTTAATTGAAAACAGAACTTTGTGTGTTCTTTTTTTCATTTTCTTTATTAAGTTGCCCTTTTAAAACAATTACCTTGGCTCTCATTACAGTATGGCCTTGTTAAAAGTTCCTTATTAAAATAAGTTTTACGTCGGGCTCCTGCGTGTCTTAATGTTTGTCTGCCGGGCTTACGAACCGCACGTGCAATACTTCATCCCTCCACAAGTCCAGACATTTGCCAAAAACATTTATGAATTGCCTTCATGCGTGCTCCCATGCACACACATCCTAGCACAATAACAAACACTAGCTCATATTTTACTGCTACAACATAAGAGCTGGTAGTTTGGGGGAATTGGAGTTGGACTGTGGGTTCTTTGGACAGAGGGGGGGATAGGGTGTTCTGTTCTCTCTAGGTCATGGTTAGACTTGTGTGTTCCTAAGTCTATAAAGAATCTGTCTCACACGCATGGTTTAGCGAAGGAGGGGGGTGCTTGGAGGTTCACCGAGGCGGGGGCTCAACGGACAAACTTCAGGGTAACTGCTGCATACTGGCACACTGGAAACGGAGGAATTTGCTGGAGACTCGGCGGAGAGCGCATAAAAATGTCCTCCCCTTGGCTTGATATCCAAGTAGGTCAGGTCCATAACGTATCTTCAAGTAGACAAATGCCAACCAAACTCTCTGAGTGCTGCCGTTTCAAATGCATCACTCGTCACTCTATGCCACGCCACACGCCATTTAAAAAAAATGTACCAGAATGTGTCTTTGTTGTGAGCCCCCCCCATCACCCCCCTCCTTTTGCGAGGGAGAGGACAGGGCACCAGACAGCAGGCAGCTGGAGGGACCATAACACACACACAGGCCACCCTGGTCACACCCCAGGCATCCCAGGCATGCGAGGCCGAGCGCTCACACACTGCTCTCTAAATACGCCTCACGGCACGGTTGACTCACTCTCCCCATGTGTGCTGTGTGTCTGTGTGTGTGTGTGTGTTTGTGTGTGTGTGTGTGTGTGTGTGTCTGTAAGAAAGTAAGAGTGCGACACTCCCACAAGCACACAGACACACCGAGTGTGTGTGTGTACGTAAGAAAGTGACAAAGTGGGGGAGGGGCACATAGCTGAGGAGGTTCCTTTTGTCCTGTGTGACGGTACGCTGTGCCAGCCAGACATGGGGAGTCACCACACACAGTGCTGCATGCCCTGGGCATGGGGAGTCACCGTGCACACAGTGCTGCATGCCCTGGGCATGGGGAGTCACCACACACACAGTGCTGCATGCCATGGGCATGGGGAGTCACCACACACACAGTGCTGCATGCCCTGGGCATGGGGAGTCACCGTGCACACACAGTGCTGCATGCCCTGGGCATGGGGAGTCACCGTGCACACACAGTGCTGCATGCCCTGGGCATGGGGAGTCACCGTGCACACACAGTGCTGCATGCCCTGGGCATGGGGAGTCACCGTGCACACACAGTGCTGCATGCCCTGGGCATGGGGAGTCACCGTGCACACAGTGCTGCATGCCCTGGGCATGGGGAGTCACCGTGCACACAGTGCTGCATGCCCTGGGCATGGGGAGTCACCGTGCACACAATGCTGCATGCCATGGGCATGTCCATGGCGTTGGCCCCATACGTTCCAGATGATGAAGGAGCCCGTTGAGAAAGAGATGGATAATGGATGGAGCCATAACAGTGGGCTGTGTGTGTGTGTGTGTGTGTCTCTCCTCTCTCCTCCTCCCCTGCCAGAGGCCAACAGCAGGCTGACCTCACCCTCCCTCTCCCCTGGGCCCCCTGTTCCACAGGCCCCCCCCCAAAACCCTCCCTTGACCAGCGCTTCGAGAGGCAAGCTGAAATCAGCTGGAGCATGGAGAGGGGAGGAGGCGCAGAGACAAAAAAAAAATGGATTTTTGGCCGATGAGATGTCAATATTGGCCTTTGTCTTTACTATTTTTCTCTTCCTCCCTGTCGGATCCATGCCAAAGCTCAGTAGTTAGCATACACACACACACACACACACACACACACACACACACGCACACACACATTCTTCCTCCCAACCCCCACCCACGAACACGCAATCTACCCCTCATAAACGTTGAAGTCCGATTTGTCAATGTCTCTCGCTGTGTTTTCGGCCCCTGCACCAGGCTCTGGTCGGTTGGAACTGGAGCACCCCACCGCTGTGTCCGTCACAGTAAACGAGTGCAGACGGAGAGGGAAAGGGGGCGGCTCTCGTGCCGAGAAGGTGGCTGACGTCGGATGTCGGCCTGCAGGGGAACAGCTCATGCTCAGCTGCGTTCTGCACGCTCCGAGCCGGACACGCCTTCCCCCTCCTCGTGCAACCCGAAAGAAAGAAAAAAGAAAACTCCCCGGATTGTTCAATGTAAACATCATCGATAAGTTCCAGTCTGCTGTCTAAATCTCTCCATGGCTTACGAGAAAGAAAACGTGTCTCGAATTAAGAACCCTCGCAGATGGTTGGGAACGTGTGTATTATGACTGGCGCGGACATCACATGCTCATATATTTTGGTATTATTCATTTCCACTTTCAACTTTTATTTAATCGTTGAGATTAAAATCTCTGTTCCAAGACAGACCTGTGTGTTTGTGCTTGTATGTGTCTCTGGCTTCATGGGGCTGCGTGAGTCTTTGTAAAAACAAAAGTGTCTTTTAACATAGACACTTTCACACACACACACACACACACACACACACACACACACACACACACACATGCACACACACAACACACACATAACTCAAACCCAGGCATATAAAACAAACACGCACACACACACAGACACCATCAGCCTTGAATCAGTTCCTGGCCTGTCTGCTCTGATTTTCAGCGCAGTCTTAACAGGTCCCTTGGTCTTAGGGGGGGACAGAGAGTGGCTGAAGTGGACCGCTGAGGTACGGCCCCCCCCCCTCTCTCTCTCCCCAACGGCTCTGCCCTGTGAGGAGCGGTAGCCATGGCCATGGGAGAACGGCTGACCGAGGGGCGACGCGGTAAGGGCGAGTGACACCCGGCACGCGCACGGTTTAAATCTCCCTCCCCACACGCAGAGAGAGAGAAACAGGGACTCTCCCTCCACGCTGTGTCACTAAGCGACCGCGCCCGTTTTTACGACGTCCAGACGCAGTGTGGAGGAGAACGAGCGGTGCTGGAGAGTGCGTGTGTTTTCCATTCGGGATCTCGAGGTTCCCTTTTAAAAGGGCCTCCAAACAGGAAGCTGGAGCGGCGTAATGGAAAAGGCTGGGCTCGGCCCGGGCCACTGGCGACGGTAGCTGGTCCACTGTGGATCCACTGTGGCTGTCCCTACGAGAACACTGGACACTGTGTTCCTTATTAAGCCACAGCAGAGGAATGTCTTCGGAGCCCGGCCACTGCTCTTTGGAAGCAGAGTCAAGCAGCGTGAAAGGTGAACCTGAGCTGCTGGGGTCGGCCAGCTGCCATTGAATCACAACCCAGTCGGGCGCAGAGAGATGATGTCACTGTTTGGAACCGACTTGTTTGCAGGGACAAAAAACAACAAACAAAAGAAATACGCCCAGAATGAGTTCACGGAGAAGTGGGAGAAAAAAAAAAAACGAAAGCAGGAGATTATATCAAGCTGTTTGGCAGCGCTAAGGTCCCGCCATACCATAATAGCTTGCACATTCGAAGCCCTAAGAGATGGCGTTCTTTTTGGACAGGGCGCTTAAAACGGGGACCTTCCATTTTCATCAGACTTATGACTCGGTTTCAGCGGTCGCATTCTTTGTGGGCCAAATCAATCGCCCCTCAGAAAACGGACGTGTCCTTCAGCAGCACGTTTGCTCCTGCATTGAATGGATGGCAGGCCAGAATGGAGGGAGGATTACCATGAAGAGGGAATGGGGGGGGGCGGGGGTCAAAGTTTAATGTTAGCCTATAGGAAATGACCCTTTGTGATCCCCTACTTCCTGGTTAGCTTCCGACTCCGTTCCTCCACAGCAGGCAAGCAGTGTCTGCCCCAAACAAGGAGGATATTGTAGGAACCTATGGGCTTTGCTAGGATTGCGCCAAGAACCCATGCTAGCAAGGATGTAGCCTCACAGCGTGGTCAACATACACAGGCCTGTCAAACTTTATCTACAGCGAGTATCTAATGTAGCTTTATGAACTGTTGCTGTCTTCAAAGCGAGCTTTCAGCTGCAGACTCTTTCCAAAAGGACACGGCTGTAGTTAAACTATAACAGTTCTCTTAAGTTTGATATTCAGAAGCTGTTCGGGGGTTTAGGTTTATGTATGTATATATTTACTAAATGATATCTTCTCTTCCTCTGCTGATAAAGACAAATGGGGACTGGGTGGAGACAGGCTGCCTTTGGCAAGTCTGAGGGGCTGGATTCACAGTGGTCCCAGCCCCTGGCCTAGCCCTAGCCCTAGCTCTCAGCTCCAGCCCCAGTCCCAGTCCCAGCCATAGCTCCAGTCCCAGTCCCAGTCCCAGCTCAAGCTCCAACCCCCTCTTAAGCTAAAGCTACAACCCCAGACTTAGCACTCAGCCCCAGCTCCCAGCCCCAGCCCCAGCCAGTGTGGTCATGGCTCAGTGCAGGCCAGGCCAGGCCTCTTGGGGATGCACATGGTTGCAGTAACTGCTGTTCTCTTCAGTGGAGTGAGACAGGGTCAGAACAGCCATTACACATGGACAGGAGGTGAGAGAATGGAAAAGAAGTGATGAATCACGGTCGCTTTGGCGGTGGCAAAAATGAGCATTCAGCATTCGGATTTTTGAAAGATTTACCAAACAGTGACCCAGTTTTGTGGTATATTCAGTCAGTCGTTTGGGAATGGAAAGCTAATAAAAGGATTTTCTTTATTTTGAACTGAAAATAATGCGAGCAAAGGGAAACCAAACGGCTTTCATGTTATGTTAGATTAAAGGTATCCTTCCTTTTCATTCCTACTTAAGGGCAACAAGAAACCCCCCATTGACCCCATTGCATCGGACAGTGCTGGAGACCGATTCGGTCAACCCTGGCCAAACTAAATGGAAATGAACATAAGACAGTCAATCTGAGCCCAGCCCAAGGTTGTAACTGTATGACACCATCTCCAGGTTTTGAAAGGCACCCGCTTATTGCGCAAGCGACTGGAGGGGGGAAAGAGTGAGTTTCCTTTTTCCATCTGAGAAAGGCATGATTGCAATCGGAATTACCTTTCGAAAACAACGAGGTTTACCCTTCGAGTGCTGTTTAGGGGATGCGGGGTGGGGGGGATTTTTTCCTTCTCTGCTCAGGCATCTGAGACTCTTTAGGTTCTGGATACTGGAGAGGCTCAGCCCTCCTTCCTGCTGCCTCCCCCCACCCACGTGTGTGTGGTCTCCCTTTGCCATCCACAGTTCCAGGGTTCATAGGTCATAGGTCAAATCAGGGTACTGGAATGTGTACCTTCTCTGCTCCTGGCATCACCAATATCCGCTGCGCTCTGTATACACTGTCCTTGCTATAAGAGTGTGGTCTGGGTGGGAGGCTCACTTTCTCTCTCGTATATAGGAAAAGTGGTTCACCCTGGTTTTGGTTTTTCACTGTACATTGCTTTAGCTTTACACTTTACTCAGTGCAACTCAGTAATTCAATGAACAAAATTGACCAGGTATCTGGTTTTCATTCATTTCAGGGCGTTGAAAATCTTCCCAACTGGAAAGAGCTCTGCAGATGCTACAGCCACTCAGCAAACACAGACAGTGAGCAAAAGGCAGAGGAACAGTTGACACAGACACATTTAGACGGAATAATTGAAGTCACAAGGATTGTACTCTGCAAAGGATAGACTAAACGTGTAAACAAAGGCCTACTACATTCAGCTGACATTACTCAGGCGTGGCAAGATCAAATTACACCCAAGCAGGAGCCATTTTTTTCACCGTCCACAATCTCTTTCAGTTCGTTGTTTTTTTCTCATGAAAAACAGAACCCCCCCGTGGGTTTGTTGTTGGTTTATTTTGGTGAAACGCAGAGCACACTTACGAACCATCTCGCTGGGGCTCTCCGTAATGGGTAGTCTGCAGTGTACCTTCCCAGATACTGAGCATACATTTGGTCAACGATAAGTGTCTTAGACCCTGGGAAAAGATGTCTGGATGCCGTCCAGTTCTTCCCTTTCTCGCCTGACCACAGGAACACATTCGAGGCTTGTCCATGGCGCGCCCGTGCCGACAGACGGCCTGGTTCCTCACACGCCCACCCAGTCCACACCCACGCATTCACGCACCCACCCACTGTTTTCCCTCGCAGAAATGGACATGGCAGAAATGCCTGTTTGTTTACGAGCCATAAAGAGTCCTCGCGAGTGCTGTTCCAACTACAAAGGAAAATCTGCCTGGGTAGTGGGGGGACTTTCGGGAGTGGTTCGAATTCTAGGGGGCTGAAGTCTGTGTGTGTGTGTGTGTGTGTGTGCTGGAGGGGAGAAGGAGCAGAGCCAGGCAAAAGGCAGTTGATGAACAATCACACATTCTGTTCCTGTTCTCCCCCCATCCCCCACATTTAACTCTCCCTCCCTTCCTCCCTCTCTCCCTCTCTCCTTCCAAAAGCCTCCTTCACCAGCAGGTTGTTTAATGCTTTCCAGATTTCAGCATGCCGTCGACCTCCTGGAAGCATTGCGAGTCTAGTCATGGAATTTGGCGGAAAAGACTGGGCGTCCAGGCAGGGGCTTCTGGCATGATCACCATGAAGACGATGAGCGCCTCCCACTGGTCGCAAAAAAGGATTGCAAAAATGACAGTGAGCAAAACAGGAATGGTTTGTGCCAGTCGTTGGGGTAAGGGGGAGACGGTTTATGTATGGTGTTTGGGAGGGAAAAACAGCTGCTAGTTGGACTCAAATTACCGTGAGACTCCGAAAAAAAGGGCAGGCTCTCTGTAATGGAATGCTGAGGTTGGGTTCAAAACAAAAATAAGCATTAATACGATGCCTTGTCCTCAAAAATGAAATCGCCTATTTTAAAGCAAACATCAAACTTATTCAAAATTATTTGCATTTTATTGGTCTACTATTCTCTGCTGGCAATGGTATGGCATTGATATATTTGCTTTGGGTTTTTACAACTGAATATAAAAAAATATCTTTCAAAAAATCTATGAAAAGCAAATAGTTAGAGTTTCCTGGAGGTGTTGGAGGAGTGTCCCAAGTCCAGTGTCTAGACGAGGGGAAACGGATCCCACAAGTCGGGAACATTAACCAGACACATAAAAAACAAGATGTCCGTTACGCCACCACCGGGTGGCAGTAGAGACTCAGCGCCTGGCCGCACCACATCCCCGTGGAGCGAGTCAGGAGCCACATGATGAATTGTAAGTCAGTTTCTTGCAGACAGTGGCGCTTTGAAGGCGATGGGAGTGACTGATAGAGGCCTGGCGATGATGAGGACCAGATAACAGCCCTCGGTGCCCAGAGACACAGGCTGTAAAACATTGATGGTCTTCCTACAGTCACACAGATGAGGGATCAATAGAGCACTCTTGTCCACATTGATCATGAGGAATATGAATAGTCTGATTGAGGGCCTGAAGATAATGGCCTTTTCTCTCCCACTGGAAGACAAGGTTTTGGCATGAAAACACGATTGAGATTAATCTGAAGTGAAGAGATAAAAGTCATACGAAGGGAGAGAGCGAGAGAGCAGCAAGAGAGCAAGGGAGCGGAATTGGAGGAGAAAGAAAAAACAGGAGGATGGAGATGAGGAGTTTGACTATGGAGCTCTGCTGAAGGATGGCATTCAGGCCTTAACCAGAGAACAGGGAGAGAGAGCCCGCCGAAGGCCTGCTGGGTCAGCAACATGACACAACCCCCCACGAGTAGTGCACGCTTCCGGGGTGGAGGCGGAATCGCCGGGGCCTCCCCAGTCTCTGCCCCGCCATCCCCACAGAGGGTGTGGTGCACTAGGGCTACGTGGACAAAGAGCTGGGAGGAACGGGGCCATCCAGCCTGGAACCGGCCTATCCAGGAGAAGCCACATTCGATCGGCGTCCGACCGTCCGTCCATCCATGCATCCAGCCGTGATCCAAGCAGCCCACGAGGACAAAGAGGTTTCCCACTGCCCCTCCCCCCCTGCCATCTCCGTCCCAACCCCTCAGCTGCTGCGGTGATGGTGTGGGGGCGGGGGCACCTTTAGTCAACGCAAACACTGACACAGCAGAACAGAGGAGAAGCTGAGCCAGGGACAATGAGCAGGTGATGCCACTGAGGCTAGGAGGGAGGCTACACTCTTCCTCCCCCCCATTGGGCTGTCAATGTGCAAAGTGACAGCATCAAGCCATATGAAATAAATCACGTGCACAGTTTGTGGGGACGCAGGCAGAATGAAATGCATTCGCAGCCCAGACAACCACTGGGCAGAGGCGTCATGCCCATTCACACTGAGGGGGCGGGCACGTGCCCCCTCAGTTGTTTGAAATCAAATCTGTGGTATTATATACAGTAAAACGGCACATAGTAAATGGAGTTGTGGAACTGTGGCCCTTCAAAAAAAAGCGGATGCCTGACGCCTCTGCCAGTGGAGGAGGTTTTTGCTGTAGCGAAGTCCTTGTGATAATAGTGTTGTATTACTTCCTTCCTGCAACAACAGGACAAAGAAGAAGAAAAAAAGGAAGAAGAGAAAGCAGGGAACTTGGCATCCTGGCTAAGCATATTAGGTTTCACTGCACCTTGAATAAACAGCCCACTAGAAAGTTGACATTTCCAGATGATCTTTTATTGAAAAATATAGCCGTTATTTTAGGATGATAAGTGGCGAAAGCTTATATACATTATTCATTCACAACGAGGAAAGAGCAAGGGAAAGATATAAAGCCTCAAGCCATACAGGAAATGACAACACATAACTCACATACAGCTTTTCCTAAACACACACTTCTCAAATATTCGTGAACATGGATAGGCTTATCGGTGACAGCAGAATGTTATCAGACACGTTGGAAGATACAATTAGTGTTTTAGTATTTACTGCAAATGTAAATCTGATCACCCACTAGATTTTATATTTTCACACGGCATGAGCTGCTTTTACCTTTGGGACAGTTGCATATAGCTGAGAGTGTCATTGGTAAACCTAAAAAGGCACTTTCTTGCTTACTCGAAACATTTGCGATTTCAGAAAGCGATATGGCACATCTTCTACGTACAAAGAATCACGGTTGTCAGCCATAATGCTTTCAAAAGTCCACAATGCTGCCACTCATACTTCTTGCCTTCAAAGATTGACAGAACACGTACAAAAATGTTTCTTTTTAATAAACACCCGCATTTTTGTCCCCAGGATTCTTTTTTCTAAACAAACTCATAAACGTATCAAAACATGTCATGGACTGCGAATCGAAAAAGCCCATACACTCTCAGCCTCGAGTATTAGTGTCTCGGTTTAACAATGGTGGTGTTCAACACACATAGGGGGGGGGGGTACAAATCTCCCTCCGTGAGACAAAGTGGGCTGCATTTGCATAGTTGGAGCTGCTATTCACCATAAAGAATATGACAAGCACTTGGCTCTGTTGCACCACTACAGCTGTGTAGATCTCTGGCAAGGAAGGAAGTGGTTACCATTTCAGTTGCATCTGTCTTCAGGCGGAGCGTAACCAAAAGCAAGTGTACAGTTTTTTCATACAAACGAACAGATCCACCTTAATCACGGAGTTCGCTAAAAGCTCCTGCCACTGATTTCTGTTGACTCAGATAAAAGAGAATGATCTGAGAGTGTGGGGGGAAAAAAGAGGAATGACAGAGACGTGTCACACACACACACACACACACACACACACACACACACACACACACACACACACACACACACACACACACACACACACACACACACACACAGGGTGTGTTTGATAAACAGCTCCTATACTACCGCTCTGCTGTGGTTTATAACACTTGCCGCTGGCCAATGCCAACAGTGGACGACATCCACAGGTCTGGTTTGCACAACACACTTTCACAGCAGGAAACTGCAGAGATTGAGCGGTGGCACAAACACTAACAGAGCGGGAGGGAATGCCACCAGGGGTAACGGCTGTTTGTGGCCATGACGTCTGGCGCTCCCACTAGAACACTGGGGCACCAGGGAGGCACTGGCAATGCCAACCCCACAGCTGGTGCGGCCGACAGACACAGAGCCCTCCATTGTGTCCAGACTTCCATCACCACTTCCAGCGTGACACGGACTCTCTGTTCGCTTCGTGCCGCACGCCGTCTCAGAGCGAGGGACAGCAACACAGGGAGATAGAAAAGTAGAAGGCAGTTAAGATATGCACTTGTGACCACACATAAGGAGAGAGAGAAAGAGAGAGAGAGAGAGAGAGGCAAGGCGTTGCAGAGTTTTTGCTATAAAAAGTGTCCCTTTTAAGCTATGAAAATGTTCTTCCAAAAGTCTTCCAAAGGGAGGTGGTTATCCCTTTGTTATGTTATCTCTCGACTCAGTTCTGGAATGTTCTATTTTTAACAGACGTCGCTTCGGATTGTCTTTGTTCAGATGTCCGTTCCCTTGGCGTTACACACACACAGAAAGACTGCGGCGTGTGAGAGGGACAGGCTGAGGGACAGGTCCTGCTCCTCCAGGAGAAGTAGTCCCACCGCCTTCCTCCGCGCCAAGGGAGCAGACCCACAGTCCCAAACAGCGTCCACACTCCACGTCTGTACTCCCCCACGGAGCCGGCAGTCCAACATGCCCGCCTTTTCAGAGCAGCGTTCTAAATTCACACCCGTTCTAGATCTTAAGTCCCAGCGTTTCTTTTGTTGTTTTGTTTGGTTTGGTTTGTCGTTCCGGACGGCCCCCTGGAGTCTCAGACGTGGATCTCGTCGTCCTCGTCGTCCTCCATGAACGAGGAGAAGTTGCTCTCCTCCTCCGGCGGCGCGCTGTAGGTGGCGCTGTCCGTGTCGCCCGCGTAGCTCTGGCTGTTGGCTTTGTCCTCCGGGGCGGCCGAGCCGGCGCTGGACACGGAGCAGCTGTCGAGGTGCAGCTGGAGGTGTGTGGGCCGGGCCTCCGGGGTGGACTGAGGGGTGTACGGGGCGCCGCTCTCGGGCCGCAGGTCCTCCGCGCTGGGGGGACGCACGGAGGCTTCCTGCAGCCCCACGCCCTCCTGCGCGTCCGCCTCTGGCTCGTCGTCGCCCTCCTCCTGCTCCTGCTCCTCCTCCTCCTCCTCCTCCTCCTCCACCTCCTTTACCTCCTCCTCTTCGTACTCCTCTTCTCTCGGGACCGCCAGCCCGTCCTCCCCTTCTCCCTCTCCGTGGGCGCTGAGGTGCGGGGAGGCCCGGCCCTCGCTGCTCTTGCCCTCCTCGTAACCCAGGTCGTCCTCCTCCTTCTCCATCACCCCCAGGATGTCCCCCAGCATGGAGGGCCCCAGGTCAATGTGGAAGGACATGACCGACTCGGCCTTCTTCATCCCCCCTCCGTAGTGATAGGCGTGGCCCGGCAGATCGGTCAGCTCCCCGAAGCTCCTCTCGTCCAGCTCCAGGGCGTGGCCGGCGGCGGCGGCGGCCCCGTTGGAGGGCCTGCCGTCCGGGTCGCAGGTCAGCCTCATGGGGCTGGAGGACAGGCTCTTGGGGACCCGGCCGTCCATGCGGTCCCCGTCCTCGTCGTACAGGAAGGGCAGGGACATGGCGTTCTTGACGTAGCCATCGGGGGGCGCCAGGGCGTCGTCGCGCTGCTGGTCCACTCGGGTGACCGACTGGGAGCGCTTGCTGCTACGGAAGGTGCGGGACAGGAGGCCGGGGCGGGGCGAGCGGGGGTAGGCCTCGGCCTTGGGCGGCGCCTCCCCGGAGCGGGTGCTCAGGAAGGAGGTGTCGCCGAAGGCATCGCCGCTGCGGCCCACGTGCATGGTGTGGCGGAAGTCGCCCAGCGGGGCGCTGATCATCTCCCGGGTCAGGTCCATGCGCGAGCGGCGCTTCGTCTGGGAGGACCCAGAGACCAGCTGTTTTAGGATGGGCATGGTGGCTGCTCTCTCTGCTCGACTGACCCAAGCACACAAATGGGATCCGACGGGGCAAAAAAAATGTCTAGTTGTATTGTGTAGCAATGAGTACAGATGGCGCCCCTTGGGATGTCTTCAGAAAAACCTCTTATCCACGCTGCACCGTGTCACACTCATTGCAGTCCCCCGAAACAACATTCCTTGCCTTGTGTTCCAATCAGGAGCCCTCTGTTCCAGTCTGAAAAAGAGAGAAGAAACAAATAGTTATTGGTAAAAAACGGACACATTTTTAAAATAAGCCTAAAATAATGAGTACATCTTTTAACTCCTTTTAAAAAGGCGAGGACAAAGAAAATGTTCGGATGGTAAATCAAACAGCTAAGCAGTGGAGGTAAACGCCCCCCGCTAAAGCCGAATGGTACAGTCCGCCTCCACCCAACGTGCCCAGAGGACTGGATGTCCCACATCGTCAGCTAGATACACAACACAAAGAGACTTTAATCAATACACACAGGGGAACACTGGGTCCTTGAGGGGGTATTCAAACAAGGCCCAGCTCGTCTCACTGTAGCCTAGCTTTCAGGGTAACACCTGCGCTAAAACAGGACTGTGCCACGCCAACTGTTCACTCCGCTCAAGAGAGAAAAAAAAAAGAGAAACGTTCGTGGAATTTGAATGATCCCAGACACCATCGCAACCGAGACCCTCAGTGGCACAACACTAACGATAAGGCCGCCTGGTTTCGACATCTGAAAACTCGCGGCAGACTCTGCAGGAGTCTAGCCTGCTGCAAACGAGGTCACCACGACAAGCCACAGACCGGGGCTTGCATGTATATCGGAAAGGAAACAGAAAAGTGCTGCCAGAGGCTTTACAGCAACGACTACAGATGCAGCCCTGGCTGGAGCAATGTGCCTCCAGCAGGGTAAGCATTTACATGACAATGAGAGAGAAAAACAAGAGTCCAGTGGGTGCACCAGGCAGGACAGGTTACAGAGCATCCGAATCTGGGCCTGGGCCCAAGACGGATGACGCAGGAGAGAACGAACGCCAACAGACCCGAGCAGGCGATGCCAGAACTACAGAGAGACGGCTAGAGGCCGACAGAGAGAGGGGAAGCTGACAGGACACATTGTTGTTTGTCAGGACCTGCAGCCAGACAGCACTCTGTACAGCAGTGACCTCAACCCCCCCCCCCCCCACACACACACACACACACACACTCCAACCCCCACCCCCCACAGCACTGCTACCACTCCAGTGAGGACAGTGCTGCTTCTACTCTGCTTCCAACCAGACAGACTCTACCGTTCCTTAATCATACAAAAGAAAATACACAGCTGCACTAAAAACCCACCCCATGCTTCCAATTGTGGAAGTCAAAATGCGAGCCATCTACAAACGCAGCAATACGCCGGTCCTTACCTTGCCTTCTCTAGTGCTTGGAGCCTAGCACACACCCCTTCCCAGCTTCAGCATGCCGTCTGTTCCTTTGTTTAGCTCAGACAGCAGACATCCAGACACTTCACCACTCGGCTTTCCCCTCAGATTGGTCCCCCCCCTCTCTCTGAGTTCTCATAAGATATTGATGATGTCTCGGGGTTTCAGGGAATGGAGGGGGGTTACGGTGGGCAACCAGAAGGAGGCCGATTTAGCTGTGGGGAACGTGACAGCCTCAGCCCGGCTTCGACCGCGTTGTTCTCTGGTCCCCACCCCCTCCCTCTTTCTCGCTCTCTCTCTCTCTCTTTCTCTCTCGCTCTCTGCCAGCTGAGCCTCCACTTCCTGTTGAAAGCCCTACCTGCCTCTGTCTCCATGGCAACCCCCACCCGCTAGCAAGCCAGTCGGCAGCTTTTCCCCATCTGAGGGCTGCGGAAGACGTCTGGCGTCGCATGGCGCGCACGTGGCCTCCTTCCGCATCATGGAACACACAGCTTACCTCCAGCTGCCTTTCTAACTGCACGCCGCTCATCTATTGTATCCCTCTTACTACTTATTTCATATTGCATATAGACAGCCAACACAAACAATTGTGAAATAAAACATGAACAACAGTAGGTGGCACATGAGAAAGCATATTGCGTGAGAAACAGACGAGCGGATATGTGCGGAAAGAAGTCAGGTTTCCATGACCCACAGAGGGGCCCCGCAAAAACACACAAACAAGGACGCACGGCACGGCCGAAAGGTTTGTTTGCTGAGCTAAACGCTCTGCTCGCATGCTTGCACTGAAACAAACAAGACAGAAACAACTCCCGACAGACACGCCGCTTTGCTTCTGGGTGGCACAGAGCAAAAGACGAAAACAACCACAGAGGAGACCCCTCCTCCCACTCCCCTGCTCCTCCACCCATCACGCCTCAGGCACAAACACTGACAACCAGGCCTGGCTGAGTGGCGCGCAGCTCTAGGATTTGGATCACATGATCTCTCTCTCACACACACGCACACGCACACGCACACGCACGCACACAGTCCACCAGATTGAACATCTACTTTCACCTTTGAATCTGAACCAGATCCAGGAACCTCTCCCACAGCACAGGCCTCTAACAGTTTTATCTGGCATGACTCAGACTGTTGGCATATTAATAGCTTTAGTTTGAGTGTGTGTGTGTGTGTGTGTGTGTGTGTGTGTGTGTGTGTGTGTGTGTGTGTGTGTAAAAAAAGTAGTTTCGAGGCTGCGAAGGCAACAGTGAGCGTGGGAACGGCAGGGTCAATGTGAGGGGGGGACTGGCTTTATAAACAGTCTCTGACCACAGCCATGTCACCCAGCCCACACACACACACAACAGTGTAGCGGAGCCCGGAAACTGTATGCAGCTGGCCTTCATCCCCACTTCAGTTCAAACGGAGAAAGTCAAGACTAAATACGACCGTCTTCCCAACCGACACACTAGGCGCCTCCCATGCCACTGACTTCCGAACCCTTTTATGATAAATGGAGGGAAGGACGAAAGGCGACCATTCCTGCTGGGGAATGCGGATTTCTTCGGGCACATGTTTAAACGCTCCAGACCGAAAAACACACACAAACATGAACACACTGGGAACCACTCCAAACCATTACCAAAAAAAATACAAACAAATAGAGCACGCTGGCTAAAGCGACATTCCAGTGTGTTCCCAAATGTATTTGTGCCCTGGGAACGCATAATGTTCACTCCGCTTATAGGCTGCATGACACCATTTTTTACGTATAGAACTATAAAAGGATTTTCAAATCGGTCGATTTCAAAGGTCAAACTTTATGGGAAAATAACATGCACCCAATCCCCTGGAGGCCAATCCATAGTAAAAGGCCTAAGGAAGGGAACTCAACGTGGGCGCTGCAACGTTCAAAATCTAAATGTGAAATACAGCCTGTAATGTAGTCACCTAAATCTCTAAAAGCAACCTTGTCTCACAGGGGGGGGAGGAACGATGGCAATGGGAACAGAATACTTGACCTCGAGTTTTCCTCGCGAAAAAGACTTGATTGACAAACTGCAGAAAGGTTTTACGATGTGGTGTCGAGCTAGAAACGGTAGACACGATCTGTCTCTCACATAAACACATACACACACTCCGGCCCGTCGTCCTCATTTAGTATTGACATAGCTCCTCGCAATCAGTTCCTCCGACGAGCGCCATCCTCCCCCGCCGCACTGCCCAACCCCGTCCCAGAAAGTGGGGCCCCAGCTGGGGCAGAGGCTCTCGGTCAGTCCCATCAGGAACCAGTGACCTGGACGGACCACACGATGACCTGGAGGGTGCCGCGGAGGAGGAGAGAAGAGGGGGAGGAGGAAAGAGGGGGGCACAAAGGCCAAATGGACATGAAGTGGAAATACTGAGGACAAGGCAGGCCTCTTTGACGCCGCACACGGTCAGCAAAACTTTGCAGTTTAATTTTTATTTTAAAACGCCATAAGCCAAACTTGGTAAATGTTGTATGGCGAAAACAAAGAATACTTTAAAGACAGCCGGAAAAGGGAAAGAAGCTTTTGTAATAATTAATACTTTGCACACACATACTAATATCATCTTCCCATGAAGTTGGACCATTAATAGCATAGGCCTTAGAGGCACATACACACTTCACCCTGTTAAATGTTTGACTTAGATTTTCACGGTATCTTTGGAGTCTTTACACACCATTTCAGTTAAACGATTGTTAAAAGCCATGTCCTGCCTTTAAAAGAAAAATAAGCTCCCTCTAAACCTATTAGCGAGGTTCACAAGACATCACTCCCAAGGGTTTGGCTACGGATCTTTGTCGGTTCAGAGATCACGTCCCACACTTGCTTGAGTCATTAACCAGATGAATCAGCTCTAATCTACAATATCCATCAACAAACCACCTTACTGCAGAGCACAGATAGACAGAGAGAGGGAACAGCCTGAGGACATGCAGACCAAGAGGAAATCACCTTGTCTCACCATCACAGGCGGAGGACGGGTTGCGGACCCAAACACTGCTGCCCTTAGTCGGCAGGAAACAAAGAGGGGTGTGTACCCTACATGCAACGTTTGGTTCTTTAAATATACAGTAGAACACAGGGAACCAGGGGTTCACCTACTACGTTTTGGGGGAAAGAGAGAGAGAGAGACATCTGAAGACCTTGTGCCTGTTGTCCACAAGCGTCGCCATGCGCCTTCCCTTCTCTGGGCCTCACCCGCGGAGGGGCCTCCGTGGCCCCCCCCCCCACGTCACGTCGCACTGCCAGCCCTCCAGGGGGACGCCCCACAGGTGCGCGCCGCTTCTTTCTCTGCCCCGTACGTGGCGAGTCAGCGCGACCGGTGGGCAACGGCGCCGTTTGCGTGGCGGCTCGCGTCACACCTCGCCCC
Source organism: Aplochiton taeniatus (assembly GCA_017639675.1). Taxonomy (NCBI): domain Eukaryota; kingdom Metazoa; phylum Chordata; class Actinopteri; order Galaxiiformes; family Galaxiidae; genus Aplochiton; species Aplochiton taeniatus. The sequence goes on along the minus strand of CM030183.1, from coordinate 8,105,326 downwards.
CCCGGGGTGACGTTCGGCACCGACCGGATCAAAGCTAGGTGCCATCAGTTACGGCCCCCCCCCGGGGTGACGTTCGGCACCGACCGGATCAAAGCTAGGTGCCATCAGTTACGGCCCCCCCCGGCAATGCCAAGGCGAGAGTCTCCGAGTGTGAGGACTAGCACTAGCAGGGTGTGTGTGATTCATCTCCAGTCTCCCTCAGCTGTGACAGTGGAGCACGAACTTTAAGACTGGGAGAATACAGTATACAGAATACAGAGCACACGCACACGCACACGCACACTCACACGCACACGCACACACACACTACCTCATTCGTTAAGATTTAAGGTCAGTCTTAACAAATAAAAATATGTTTTGTCGAAGGAAGAGGCACTATATGAGTGGACACATTATTAATTGGTGGAGGTCATGCTAAGCTATCTATGCAAATATGCAGGAAGCTATGTGAAGCCGAGGGTTATTCAAACTGTTAGCCAAAGTGATGCTTTTCTATCCAAATGAGGTAGTCTGGGAAGCTTTCCTCTCTGCTCCCATTCCTTCGATTCACAAATCAAAATGGCAGGTGGACTATGGTGCTACAGCGAAGGGCTGCTCATCTTCTGTCCTGCCCTGTTAGAACACAAATAGGCAAGCAAGTGGCAGTTGAAGCCACAGAAGAAGAAAGAAATATCAGGAAAAGCCATTATACAAAGCTGGGTCAGGGAAGGAGGAGGGAGGAGAGAATAAATCACATTACGACCGGGCCACAGAGGAGAGACCCACTTTTGAAACACTGACAGCCCTGGCAGAGTGCAGCCCGGGAGGGAGCTAGCACGCCGTGTGCACTGCTCGACCTCTCCCATACTGAGGATGACTTTGTCTGTCACATTTATGGCCCACTTACCCCGCAGACACACACACACGCACAGCAAGGGCGCGTGCACACACACACACACACACACACACACACACACACACACGCACACACACACACAGTGTAAGCTTTTAAAAAGAAAAACATCCCTGGGGCTATGACGAGGCAGTTCTCATCGGATGCAGGGCCTCAGGTTAGCCACCACGGTTTTGAGAGGTCAGGAAACATCCAAGAGCTACACTCAGACACCACTATTAATTATTAAGCGTCTTTGGGTTTTGGGAAAGCACGATGCAAACAGAACGGATTGTTACCATGCCACCGACGGGTCACACAATGGCGGCGTCCAATGCCAAGTTACGGCTCATGGTTTGACTTTGACTTCCGTTGTTGTCCCTGTGCCCACGTTCATGGAGGCAGTGTGTGCATGGGTCCTATGTAAACAGTGGATAGCCTGCAGGAAACATTGGCCAACCGTGACAGTGCTTGAACCCGCCTTCAGAATATATGCACAGAGGACTTCTGTATATTCTAATGTGATATCCTCCAGAGCCGTTCCAGGTCTCTGCATGAGCATTGCCAGGCCATGGGCTAGCTCTCGTTCAGCAGTCGGGCTAATTGGCCGCTGTCTGAAGACCTTCACTGCCCTTTAACTGTGGGCACGTTGCACTGCAAGAATGTGTCTAATCACCCCTGAGATAAGTGCAAGACATCAGTAGACTTCGAAGCCCGCAATCAGTCAACAGACTGACTGACTGACTGACTGACTGACTCACACACACACACACACACACACACACACACACACACACACACACACACACACACACACACACACACACACGTAAGGCAAACGTACACATGCAGAGGCAGTGGGGGGGGGGGGGGGGGGACAGGAAAGGGCAGGGAGACCATGAGCTCCACTCAAGCCTCCCATCTCTCCGGAAATCAACTCTGCCTGCCCCTCCTAGCCCCTCGCTCACTCACATAAACAACCCCCCCTCACCCCCACCCCCCCGCTCATCGTGTACTGCTGCCTGCTTACCCAAACAAACACAGGTCATATCTCCATCAACAGACCCGTTTTAATAACCTACAAAAGGCAGCGAGGGAGCTCTGCTCGGACGACCACAGATCCAAAATCCAGACCTAAAGTTGCCGTTGTTTTCCCGCCCGTTGAATAAAAACAGCAGGCCTGTAATTGTATTTTCAATCGCAACTCTCTCCATCATTTAAAAAAATAAAAAAGGAGCTGAGTGAAGCGCCGGGCTCCAGGGCCAGGTGTGCCTCGTTATCACCCGGGAGATAACGTGGCCAGGTGTCTCCCGCTCCGCAAACACACCAACAAGTTGACTCTCTTTACCACTCCGCACTCACGCTCCCCACACGGAAAGAATGTGGTAAATTATGGGATCCACGGAAACTTGCTTTCAAGAACTAGAGTGCTATAATTACACTCTCGGAACAGATGAGAAACGATGTCGGCATACAAACACACGCACGCACGCGCGCGCACACACACACACACACACACACACACACACACACACACAAAGTGAAGGACAAGATGAGAGGCCTGCGCCACTCTCTCCAGGAGATGAAGCCGTCGAGGTGCCACTTAAAGACAACAGTGCTTTCTGCAGAAAACACAGTATTGTATGGGTGAGTGAAACCATATATCAAGGAGGACTGCAGGCCATGGTAAGCCACGTGTTTTGTTAGTGCGTGCGCGTGTGTGTGTGTGTGTGTGTGTAGGGGGCTATGGCTACCCATTGTAAACCAATATCGGGAGTTAAAACTACTAAAACACAGCACAGCCCTGGGAGGCTCAGGAAGGATCACGGTAGAGTTTGGCTTGCTCTGCAGCAAGCTATTACAGCCTAGAGGTCGGACCCCAGCCATGGGAGTTTGGGGGTGGTGGGGGGGGGTTGATGCTGCTTTTTCCCTGTCCAGGACCCATGCCGCTATCTGTCCCATCAGAATATTTACAACAAGCTACGGGGAGGCAGCAGGGCAGAGCTGCATAAACATTTCCTCTGGGCTGTGTTACAAAGCCCGGCACGCTAACACAGACACACAAAGCACTGTGGTGGGGTGAGTCTAGAACACAATGAGCAAACCAAGAGAACCAGGAACAAACATTGACCCTTCACACACAAGACACGGCAGAGTCACTTGGGACTTAAATGTTGGGACAACAGGGTTATTCGAAGGTTATGGCAGCGAAACTTATGAGCCTTGGTGAAAAGATTAGATTGGACAGCTTTTTAACTGTGCTAAAGCAAAACGAAAGCGAAGCAAAGTGCTGCTTTGTCCAAGCTGTCACATACAGTAGGTCTAGGGAGGGATTCAGCTTTCCGTAAATAAATACGTTACGTATTTTTGCCCCAATATACAAACACTCCTAGCCCTAAATCTTGAATTCTCCTTTTGAAAACAAAAGAATACCTCTTTATTACTAAAGACTAAATAAGTAACAAGCATCTAGCCCATAATGGCTCCAATAGGTACTTGGACGGCCACCTCATCCTTCAAACTAATTGTTGCGGCGTTCTCTGTAATCATCGTTTGGTCCGGCGTAGCTGTCCAAAGAAAAATTGTTTCAATCGGAATTTCCTGGAATGTCGGAGTTGGACACCCACATTGCCCTGAAGAGACAAACCCCCTCTGAACATGTTACAACTTGGGTCTCATCAAGGATGTATGACCATACCTGCCACACACACACACACACACACACACACACACACACACACACACACACACACAACCTAATATAATAAACTAGCTCAATTACCCAGAGAAAATATTGGGTGAGACATAAACTGTGCTCATTAAATTAAGCTCTGACCAAGGCAGAGTACTTTGTAACCCTGAACTGACCTCTAAACAGGTGGAACTGGGCCCGGCGCCAGGGGCGGTTGTCCACACTGGGCTATGCACCATAACAGAATACTTGGCATGCTGTTCTGTAGGGAAGGATGCAGAGTTCACCTTCAGGCCCGCAACAAATGTCCCCCGCAGGCAATACAAACGACACGGTTATCTGCTACATCAGCAAGGAAAAAAGAACAGGAGAGGGAAGAAAATGTATCGGGGAGAGAGAGAGAGAGACAGAAAGATGGAGCCAAAAATAGTCAACAGAATCTACCGAATCCAATAAAGCACGTCCAGTCCGGCATGTCACAAATCTCTCTGTGCCACTCAACTACAGTGGTATCCTACGTTCAAAAGGCCAGTAGCACAATCCTCCACACGACGTGTATGGCACAGGAGGGTGACAGTCTGGGGTCCATTCTTTTCAGTCTACCTCGGGAATGAGCTCATCAGATGCCCGATAACACCCATGTCAAGCAATGAGTTTGCCAAGTCAACAGGCTCTCTGGATCTGTGGGTAATGAACTGGACAAACACAGCCAGCGCTTCAGCGTTGGCGATGAACTCATTGCAAGTGTGTGTGTGTGTGTGTGAGAGAGTGAGAGAGAGAGAGAGTGAGTGAGTGAGTGTATTTACAGTTTATCCCATTTCATACTGTTAAAATCCACATTACATGACCAGCCGCTGTCGTTTTGCCGTTTTGGCTAATTCATGATCGATTCTGTGAGCTGGAAGCCAAGACTAAAACTAGCATCAGATGAAGGTTAGAAACTAGTTTACATCTGTCAGATTCACTGAAAACCATCTGATTAACGTTAGTGCACTTTTCAATCAAGGCCCATTTCACGCAGTGACGAATGGCTTGCATTTGTGCGTCTCCCTATCAGCACAATCTCAATGTTTTATTTACAATATTTAAAAACATTTAAAGTCCAATAAAACTGCAATATATAAATATGAAACATGGGAATAATTTTATTAGATTATTTATTGCTCTAAGCTTGGAGAGCTCAAGGAGACGGGAACAATAAGTCTGATAACAAAAGCGTCGGTGCCTCTCCTAGAATAGCATGTTTTACCCTGCACGAAAATATTAGCGAAAATAGCTTTCAAATACTTCGGAATTTGATAGAAATCTACATTTGATGCTCAAGTCCTTGATCATTGTAAAAATTAAACTCACCGTACATCCCATTCATAAAATCCGGGTGACGCTCTTCATAAAGCAGTGTGGATCCCTCTGGTTCAGGATGGGGGTACGTTCATCAACAAATAAGCTTGTCTGCGTCACAAATATAGAATTACCACGAAGGTCTGTAAAACTGTTGCTTGCTAGTTGACGTGGTTGAAACAAACGCAGACCACAACGATTTTATTTATTTACTGTTTATCCTAAAAAAAAACTTGTTTGGTTGTGTCCGCATCCTCTGGAGCCCTGTCAGCGCCAACGTGAGAGGCGTAATACCTCAATTCAATGCTTCCCCATTTCAATCTTGTCTCTGAACACGCCCCTCCCGGGGCGGCCTCTTAAAGCACCACTCCGCAGATTTTCACCATGAACAGAATTTTCTATAAAGAGGCATAGCCTACCAAATGGTTACCAGCACGGGGTCTTTCAACCATTGTGAAGGAAGTAGTCTAATCAGACTGGCTTGCGTTTAAATTGCTTTTCAGGTTTTTTTTTTATTTTTATTTTTTTACAGTCACTGCAACTTTTACATATAGTCTTCCTTATATCACTTAATCCTATTTCAAATGATCTGTTTATGGAGTATTTTGTTGGTCCCAATTTACACATTTCCCTCAGGAAATGTTCCTTTTATACTGTTAAAGGGTTAACTGGGCTGAGATTACCTCAAAGGTGCTTGGTCACCTCAAGGCCATTGACTTGTGTGCTTTGAACTCAGCAGATTGGAATGTGCGAATGGCTGATCGTTATCAGAGGTCAAAAGAGATGTCTCTGTAACAGGTCTACCTAGTTAGAATACACATATTAATGTCTGCATTTCCAGAAGTGTTGTCTGGCTTCTGTGGAGCTTTGAGCATGACATCCCGTAAATCCTCGACCGTAAATGCTTGAGGTAAAACAAGGAAAGCACATTGAATATGAATGCACCGTATCATTTTAACTGTAAGTCACTAGTTCATAAATGACAACAGCAAACACATTTTACGGAAATATCAAGCCGTCATTCTCCATAATCAGAGGGAACTTTCTTGACAGTCCCTTGGCTCTCTGTAATGTAATTAACAGCTATATCTCAGAGAGGTCCATCAGTCATTTTTCCAAGCCATTTCCTGCCGTTGGCTTCTTTCCCAGTACTCTTTGTCCAGCCTGGGCAGCTGAAGGGTTAGCTGGGGTCCGCGTGAGCCGGATCTTAATGAGAATTCAAATGCTCTTGCCCTTTGTTTAGGTTAGGGGTGCATTGGCGATCTGCAATTTTGCCTTTGTCTGTTTAACGGTATGTATAAATGAATCTAGTAAAAAAACAACACCTTCATAGTCTCTAACTAGAACTCCAACTTGTCCATTGTCTTTTTGCTACTCTCTTTCTCTCTCACAGAAACACACACAAAGACACGCGTGCTCTCCCCCTTCACTTTGGCTGAAGATCAATGTTTCCCGGCGTGGAATAAGCAGATTATCTCCAGGCCCCGTCTCCCACCCTCCCGCCGGCTTCTTCAGTGTGCTTACTGGGGAAACGGGATGTCTCCCCCCATAACTCACATCTTCGTACACCCCAGTTCTGTCTGTTTTGGCTGGGGCGGAAAACTGCTCAATCATGCACTCACCAACGTCAGGTGTCAGCCATCCTCACTTTATTGACTTTAACCTTCAAACACACACAGGACTCCTTTATGATTATACCCTGTAAAAACGTATACTTCTTCAAATTTCCAAAAATCTGAGGCATTCACAAAAGCCATTATAAAATAGAATAATTTATTTTGAAGTACTATGGCCAGGTCCAATAGGATAAGGATGTGAAGTCTGGTTTCATTGAACAGTTCCCACTCAGCAATGTCTGCTATAACTTTGATGAAACAAATCAAATCATATTGTCATTTACATAAATTCATTGATAAACAACAGAATAGTACTATGTATACCGCAAGCATGAAACAGACATTTTCAATAATCTCAAAGTGAAAATATCATATCTACAGTGTTTCCTGTTCAAGATGCTTTTGATCACAAGCAATTGTACGGTGACATTTTGACAACATTTGACAGATCTCATACACAGAAGTTCTCATACACGAGTCGTTGGTGTTGTATTCTAAACACATCATCTCAGATCGGTGATTTATCTACAAAGCATTCACTGCACCCCTGCTGATCCCTCCTATATCTGACCGTAGCCTTTATTCACGGATTAAGTCTGATTTTGAATTATTCACTATGTTCCTTTGTAGGGTGTTCGGCTGCTTTTCAGAGTGATCGAGGTGATGTCCGTTGGACACGCTAGCTAACACAGCACCGGTGTTGTGAGGTGAAATTCACACATTATCTCCGTTCCGGGGCTGCCATAACAAAGTCATTCAATATAAATTCCACGTTGTAAAAACCACAGAAGCCAACAGCAGTAGAGACAACATTTCTGTCATTCTACCTTAAAAACCACTCCGCATTCTTTTTCAAACAGGGTGAAAGCTGAGCTGCGAATGCACGGGACTGTGGAACAATTAACACAGCTTCCAGACTACCATCAGGGCGTCACGATGCTTGGCCATGAAACTGCCACTAGCGGTGTGCTGAAAACGTGTTGCTTCGAGCTGATTGATATACAAATATCTGAGAAACAATTTGAGACATATACATACAGTAGTCACGCAAAAAGCAGTTCCGACGGTGATCTGGGAAAGTGAGCGCGTCAAAGAGGCAGCCGTCGTTCTGCGGCGGAGAGCATAACAAGTTCAAAGCTCATGCCAGAATCCAGGGCAGAGGTCATTTGTCCCCCTTTTTTTACACCCCATCCCTGGTTCATATTTCTCATTTTTCTTTTATAGACAGTCCTCTTTCCAGTCATTCTCCATGAGCGATTGCTTGACAGTAAATCCCCCATAAAGCTCTCATCATAAGCTTCATTCATAATACTTTGTTTTAAAACAGAATCTCAGATCCGCCCTTGTCCACATAAATTATGGCATCATAAAACTAAATAGATGTGCTGTAACAATACAGAGACATTTTTCAAATGATTGTCTTTTCCAGAAAAAGAAAAAAACAACAAAAAAAAATGTACACACGGATGCAGGCACACACACTCACACACGCCCTCACCCTTGCACACCCATCACACAGGGGCAAAACGCTAATAAAGATGCCTGCAACTACTTATATTCAGCAACAGCTCTGTCATAAAAAAAAAGCCAATCGTAAAATTTTAACAAATAGGGCGAGTCAACCAATGTCAACTGAAGAGAAGAGTCCACCTCAGGGTCCAGTTGCTATTGGAGGGCGAGCAGCGTGTCAAACGAAAGAGGAGAAGCCAGTGGTAGGTGCCTGAGAGGCACAGCCCAGGCTGCTGGGGGGCCTGCTGTAGAGGGTGCTGTGCTGGCTGGGCGGGTCCGAGGACAGCAGGGATGGGGTGGGAGTCCGGCTGCCCTTGGGCCTGAACAGCGTGGCCTGGCCCGGGCCCGGGCCCTGGACCTGGGGCTGGGGGGAGGGGGCGCTCTGGGGCAGCAGAGGGGGCAGAGGAGGCAGGGGCGGCGGGTGTGGTCGGGACTCCTGCTCCACCAGGGGCTCGGGCTGAGCGTAGCCGTACGCCGGCGGGCGAGAGACGCCCTTCTGCTGGCGCCGCCAGGAGTTGTAGTAGGTGGGGTCGCTGATGTAATGGTTGACGAAGGAGTGGGTCTTCTGCCGGCTTTGATCCATCTCATATTCGCTGTCGCTGCCCTGTGATTGGACAAAAGGGAGCCTTAGAACAGCTAGTCTCAAGCAGACACCAAGAAAACAGACAAAAGGAACTAGGAATCTATTCCAAGATCTAAGCAGGTCCAAACCGTCCTTCACAACTATAACACGAAATGCACAACCAAATCCTACTCTACAGCAGGGTAGACTAAAGCAACTGGAGGCCTGGTATCAAACACAAAACATTAAGGACATAGTGAGGAAAAACAACCAGTTTCTATACCACAACACACTAAGTCTAAAACCTCAGGCACACCATGGGCCACCAAGTCAAAAACCTCTAGTATCTATTCCATGGGCACTAAGTTAAACACAGGGGAGCACATGACCTCACCCGTAGCCCTGTGGAGCTGTGATCTGATACGAGTACACCAGTATATCCTACAGGTGGACAGAAACAGTGTGACGTAGGGGAGTTAGCATGTTTAGGAGATTCAGTTTTGGGTCCACCACGTCGCGTTAGGCTACATTAAACACATAGGGCTAGTTTCCTGGACATAGATTAAGCCTGAAGACAAAATCTCACTGTCAATTGAGATTCTTCATTGAAAATGTTCTTCAGTCTAGGACTTGGCTTAATCTATGTTCAGGGAATCCAACCCATAGTGTACAGCGAGCAAGTCAACACAGAGGACCCATTTTCCTTTATTTACAGAAGTCTAACGTTAAGTCTAAATGTTTGCACGGATGTTTGAGTGACAGTGATAGGGCGCAATAGCCGCCTATCAGATGGCCTGCCTATCCTTTAATAAAGCTACTAAGGGGCGATAAAGCCTGGCAGTTTTCCGAAATCCATGCGTCCGTTTATTTGAGCAAGTGGCAGGTAAACAGTGTGAGCCTGTGCCGTGGAGAATAATAACAGGGGGTTGTGGCTCACTGGAGGGCTGTGTTTACTCAAACAGGGCTGAACAATGTTTGGGCTTGTGTGGGTACCTGACTAATAGATTTGGGAGACCCGATGCTGGGTGCGGGAAGACGGATGATCCGTTCACAGCGTGGCACCCCCCTGACCCCCGGACCCCTCCATCCTCTCCCTTCTACACTGTATAGTGTGCTGGGAAACAACCCCGTGAGATACATACTTACCATTTACCATGAACGTTCTGATATTTACATTTCCACCACGATAGTCACTAGGTTTTGCTACACTATGCGTATCATATGTTTTCCCTGGCAAACACACAGAGAGACCCACAGAAGATAAGGGCGCGCGCAGACTCAAACACACGCGCGCACACACACACAGAGCACCTCTTTTGACGTGAGCCCGGAGTGGCCGGATCCCAGCAGCCCAGATTAACATGACATTTCCTGTTTGAGGAGAGCTAATTAGCGGCGAAGACATTGCAGGAGGACGGAGACATGAGAACGTGCCCCGGACCTCCTTCCCATGGAGAGGGCTGCGTCACCAAAACCCAGAACTGGAATGAGATAGGCCAACTGTCAAGCCGTCTGTCAACAGAGGCCATTCGTTTTATTATTATTTTTTTTTTAATTTTGCGATGCACGTGGCACTCGTTCAGCTTCCTTCTCGGTAACGCAGCTTCGTAATTAGGCTGACATCTGGCCTTCCAGCCGGTGACGGGGGATGGATTTTCTTTGCTCTTCAGAGAGATGATAATTTTGCTCTTCAAAGAGTGGCAATAATGAGAAAAGGGATCGAGGCTGTCACAAGGCTAGCGTGTGAGAATTACAACGTCCGCCGGGGCTATTACTCCCTTCCGAACGGCGCCTGTCACCCGTTCATAAAGGGACTGTCAAAGCCACACAGGAGACACTTCCAGAGTAACGCTCTGCCTAAGGTGGGGGCAAACGGGGGTGCGTTAGGGCAGGGGCGGGGCGGCTCGACGGGCACCTGCGAGTCGGATATCTCCGAGGGCTTCTCGGTCAGGCTGCTGCTCTCGGCCGGGATCAGGTCGTTGTACTTGGTGCTGACGTCCTCGTCGGAGTAATGCAGGCTGCCAGGGCTGGGCCGTGGTGGGGACCTAGAGAGAGAGAGAGAGAGAGAGAGAGAGAGAGAGAGAGAGAGAGAGAGAGAGAGAGAGAGAGAGAGAGAGAGAGAGAGAGAGAGAGAGAGAGAGAGAGAGAGAGAGAGAGAGAGAGAGAGAGAGAGGAGAGAGAGAGAGAGAGAGAGAGAGAGAGAGAGAGAGGGGAGTAGACCCTGATGGTCAGTTTTGTTTTGCCAAACAAAGACCACACAACATTTATTTCCTTCGCACATGGCCTTATCTTGCTTGAAAGAAATCGAACACAGGCCGGCCTGCAGGAGGGGGAGGAGGCAAACATGCTTCTGTTGGTCCTGTGACTGACACTACGGCACTCAGATGACTAATGAGTGCATCTCCGAAGCTCTTTCCAAAGACCCCTCCCCCCCCCCCCCCCCCCCCCCCCCCCCCCCCCCCCCCCCCTCCCTCTGGGGTCGGTGGGTTGAAGCCCTCATGCTCAGCGCGTTCTCACTGACGGTCCGGGAGACAGGGCAGCTAAAGGGAGAGCGTGACAGCTGCAACAGGACGGATTAGCCGTGCATTGCGAGGAGCCACTGATACATAGTGATGCGAGCCCATAATTGGCCCCGTTCTCGGGCCGCTCCTCCCTCTGATGCAGGCGGAGACGCGGCGGCGTCTGTTTCGAGCGCAGGCGGGGGGGTGAGGTCCTCCCCGGCTCAGAGCCATCCCGGGATGCACCAACAGGGCTCGGCAGACCCAAAAGAGCGTCCTTACGGAAGAATTCCCTCATTAGAAGCGAGCGAACGCGCAGACGGAGGCCAGGGATTTGAACCACGGCGTAACTAAGCGTGGCCCTAAGCACAGCAAGGTATCGAAAACTTTTCTTTTTTTGTTTTTTTGTTTTTGTTTTAGCGCAGTTCAGGGAAGACGACCCCCGGCCTCTCCCGTCTGGCTCCAGCCAATAAGCCCATAAAACTGAAACAGACGGCCAAGCATCTGCGCGCGGAATTGTTTTCCTCCTCTTCTCTGCTGCTCTAATGACCGCCGCTGCGCTTCGGGCCTGGGGGGCGGGAGGGAGGGGGTGGGGGGGGGTTCTGCAGGGCCTTGTCTGAGCCGGGCCTCACCTCGCCGGGCCAGGTTGCTGAGCGCGGACGTCGCGCTGAAACAGCGCTGAAACGACGTCTGACGACGGAAACGACTCGCGGAGCCAATGGGAACCCACAAAACACGGAGGGGACGCGTCGGGCGGTTGTCCTGGGGCGGCAGCCGCCACGTCTCACGCTAGGCGGCAGACACTCTCCGCCGGGTCTCCTGCTTAAAAACGAACAAAACCGAACTAACGACGCCCGGGGGGCTTTTGATAAGCCCCCCCCCCCCCTCTGCAGTTGCTTTAAATTCAGAAAATGTCCATGGCAGGGATGTTTAGGAGACAGGGACAGGGATAGGGTTAACAACTAAAAGGCTGTGTCCTACTGGTTAGAGGGGAGGAGGCTTGTTGGGGGAAAATAGCTGCTTAGAATTCAACGAAGGCTGCCAGGCGCATGAAGGGACGAGGGCAGCAGGGGCGTGTGAGGGGGGCAGGGGGGGGATTTGAACCCCCTTAACACATCCCAGCACGCTGCCAGAGGGATTTCAATTATTCAGGAGTACAGTATCCACATCCCCCCTCCCCACCACTCCCTCCCTCCCGATCCCAATTCCTCCCTATCTCCATACCCATCCGTATCCTTTGCTTCCCTCCTTCCATACCTCAGCCCTTTCCTTCACCCAGCCTTCCCCTGGGAGGCCATGCCTCCCTCCCTCCCTCTCTGGGCAGCAGATCATTAGCAACGTTGCACCAGAGTGGAGCTCTTCAAAGGGAGGGAGCAACCCGAGCGGCTTTGATCCGTCATCCGGGCCTCCCTAGTCAGGCAGAAAGGAGGCCGGGCTCCCCCTGCCCTGCACCAGTTCCAGCGGCACATTCCACCATAATGGCTGGGGCTGGAGGGAGCCCGCCTCTCTGGTTTTCCAACTACAGGAAGCCGACGCAGATTAGGATCGGCCAGCCCGCCACCCTGGCCATGTGGTTAGCCCCCCCCCCCCCCCCACAACCACCACCACCACGCTACACGTGCCTGTTCCCACCACAGTTGGTACGCACTCGCGCTTACGTAATGTTTACCCCAGCCTCGGCAGGGGGCGCTGGGACAGACACTGTCAAACGTCCTGATTTACTGGGGGACATGTTTTCGGGGCCCTGCGGCCATGGCTGCAGCGAAGGCTTTCTCACAGTGCTGGCACTACACGCCGAGTGCCCAGGCCAAGGGCCCCGCTCAGCACGCTCCCCCTCTCCACCAATAAGCTGCCTTTGTTTGAGGCCGTGACAGACGGACAAAGGAGACATGCAGAAGCTCATGAATGCTCAAGGGAGCTGCATTGTGCGCTCCTCTAGTATAAATTGTTGCTTCAGAAGCCTGTAGAATGTCAACGAGGGCAGCGGATTGGGGGCCAGCCGGAGCAGCTGGACTCCCAAGGACGCGGCGTGCTGTACCGGGGGGGCTGACGAAACTGTCCCGGGGGGGGGGGGGGGGGGGGGGGGGGGGGGGGCTGACGAAACATTTCGTATCGTGTATTCGGAACACGGAACGCCGGGCGACGCACGTCACGGGAACGGGCGGGGGAGGAACGCGTCCGACCAGGAAACCGAGGACAACGTGTCTGATACGGGAACGGTGCATGCAGGTGAACCCAACACGACGGGCTAACGAGCGTGAACCCCACGGCGCTCACAACGCACGCTCGGCGAGACCAGAGACGGCTGGCCGGGCGGTGGCGGCGGCGGCGGCGGCTGACTGACCTGGTGTAGATGCCGTTCTTGCGGCAGAAGGAGTTCTTGACGGAGAGCCGTCGGTTGTTGAGCTCCAGGGCCGGGAAGCGGCCCTCGTCCAGGCGCACCATCTCCCCGTGGGTGAGGGGCAGAGCCGTGCAGTTGGAGTGGCCGGCTGCGTGGGAGAAGGACGACACTGTGTGATGGTTAGTTTTCAGAACGTCCGGCACATCAGGCCCCCATCAAAGCAAACACACTTTCATTTGATCTACTCTTATTTATTTTGTCATGTTTTTTTTTTCTCTCGCTTTAATTGAAGCTCTTGAATTTCTCTTAGCCGACAATTAGGTTAGTGATTGTATCCTGGCACTTGCGTTGTTCTAATCTAGGCTAATCTATTTGTAAGTTGCTTTGGATAAAAGCGTCTGCTAACGACTGGAATGCACTGGAATGTAAAGTGGCATAGAGTGGGTTCTTCATTCGTAGTTGTTTTGACAATGCTAGGTGTGACCGTGCATGTTTAGTCGTATAAAATGTTATAACACACTGCACATGTAGTCAGCACGGTGCTGGAGCTGTTGTTTACAGTTTATGTCAGCGGACAGACTCGCAGGCGTGGCCCTGTGACTGAGGTGTGAGATCAGGCCAGAGGGTCAGTGACCTCCCCACCCCCTGGCTGCTAAGTGTGACCCCCCCCCCCAGGCTGGTCCTGGGGCCCGCGGCCAGTCCAGGCCCCCCAGTAAAACAAACAGCTGTCGGCGGGAGTGCACGGGGCGAATAGACACAGAGGGGGTTCGGGGGTGCTTGTGGTAGTGGGGGGTTCGGGGCCGGAGTAGGGGCCTCTTTGTGTCCCACACAAACAGCGGCCTTGTCCTCCCTGGGCCGGCCAGACATTGTTTACTGACCCCTGGGATCCTGGCACCATGCTAAGCGCTGACCGGCCCGAAAAAGAGCACTGAGGTGAGACTAAAAGCAGGCTTGACCCCCCCCCCCCATTCCCCTCTATCTCCTTATCACAGCGTCTGGTTAACTGACTCCTGTCCAGTTATGTCTGACGGACCACACTGTTTCCGCTCAATGAGATACGGACGGTGGGAAGTGCCATAACTGATAACGTTAGGCACAGTAGGTAACTTAGACTGGAGTTAAATCGTTCCCGGTCATCCGTAGACTGGATGCTAACATCCAACCAGTCGGCTCCTAGCAGCTGTCTGCTGCGCTGTGCCAGCCTCTCGGTGATGCCAGCCACGCCACGGGCATGCCCAGCGGTGACGTCACCAGCAGTGACTCGGCAGAAGCCGGGAGTGGCTGGGGCACGACGGGGGGGGGAGACGTGGCGCGCCACAGTCACACAACCCTTGAGTAACGGCCTTGATATTCCTACAGCCCCGTCCACTTATCCTGGGTATTGATCCCTGTTCTGGTTAAACACCAGCCATATTCTTATCTGCTGTTGGACGGCCTGCCTTCCCGTCTGCCCGCCTGTCCCGGATGGTGGCTGGGGTCTGCTTCCACCCCCGGCTCATCCTCCACCAGGCATGGAGGGGGACGTGCCGGCAATTTGAGTAATTGCAGGAGCATTAGAGCGACCGTTTTTACAAACCGTTTTCAGACGTTTAATCATTAAAATGTTGCACTCAGAAAGCAGAATTGCCTTTTTTTTTTGCACTCAAAAAGAAACAGCAGCAGATTTTTTTCCTCTTCTCGGAGACCTTGTCCGTTACGTAAACAAAGTGGATGGACGCTGCAAAGAGCAGAGCCACATGACGCCTTCTAACATTTGGAAGGGAGCGCCTCCCTCTTTTCTCTTACCTGAGTCGGCCTTCTTGGTGTACTTCTTGCTCTGGCCCCGGATGATGAGGATGAAGACGAGAAGGAGGATGAAGATAAGGCCCACCAGCGCAATCACCACCAGGAACCACCACTCTTCATAGAAAGGGGACACTTTCTGGGCTGAACACAACATATACGACACATTCAAATCAGCCAAATATTACTATATATATATTATATACGGTATATATATATAAGTCTGACGTCTATTCCATGGGGCTAAACAAACCTGATATAGAGGGAGACGGGGCACTAGGTGACCCATAGCCATAGTCATTGACTCCTATGACCCGGAAGTCATAGGTGACCCCTTCTCTTAACGTGTCCAGGTTCAGCGTGTACGATGTCACTTCCTTTGGAATGTCTTTGATAAGGATATCCCATAGTCCTTCGTCTGAAAATGCATACCACACAAAGAGGTTGACTCCACCAACTTAACTAAGTTCAAGCCTTTGAACTTCAAGTTGGCGGGTGTTCCGAGCGCTCACCAGAGGGCCTGGCCTCGATGACATAGCGGGTGATGGGGGCCCGGCCTGGGTCCCCGCTGGTCCAGTGGAGGGTGAGGGCGGCGCCGTAACGAGAGATGAACGGCTCCCCTGGCGGACCTGGGGCACCTGGCGGGGGGGGGGGGGGGGGGGGGGGGGGGGGGGACATCAGCAACATCATTGGCGAGAACACAAACCTTAGAGTTCACTGAAATCCATATGAATATGAAATTGTCTATTCTGCCTCGGAGAATTCATTCCATTCAAGAGTCAATACGAGGACGGAAGACCCTTACCTTCTCCTGGGCCGGTGGTGATGTTGGCTTCCACCTCCGGGCCGTACGTTAACGTTTTGGCCCGGATGCGAAAGTTGTAGGTGACGCCGTCAGCCAGGTCCTTGATCTTCATCCACAGGGGGGCGCTGCCTTTCACATCCATGGTGACTATCTTACTGACACCTGGGGTGCGAGGAGAGGAGTCTGTACAGAAAACACTAAGACTCTAGACACTGCGTTGGCAAAGCTGCACACTTACAGACACACCAAGACACCTCAGACACACACACACACATCACATACAAACACACACACACACACACACACACACACACACACACACACACACACACACACACACACATCCTACACGCAGCAGAGCCAAGCACTTTTTTTGGAGGCTGAACATATTAACCCCCGACGCAGAGACACTGCCTACAGTCAAGCATCCCATACAGAGAGATGAGAGGCCTTTCTTCAAACAAACATTATCTCCAGCCCTCCAGTCTGTCGCTGTCAGCAACCAAAGCAGCCTATTCTCAGCATTCCACCTCAGCTCGAAATTGCTTCATCATCTAGTAGAGGAAGCCACACTTAGTGGTCTATTAGGTGTGTTTCACTCAGTGAGAAAGAGAGAGAGAGAGAGAGAGAGAGAGAGAGAGAGAGAGTTGCTTTCGGGGGCTCCACCAGCGCATGCCTCAGCATACTCCATCTGCTCTCCCTGTGAAGATGGCTGGCCAGAGGGGGGTTAAACCCAGCTGGAACTGATTAGGGGCACAGGCTGTATTTCTTTCTTCGTGTTGGCTTTTAGACAACCTCACAGCGGCGTTAGAGGGGGCGTAAATCATTGACTGACTAAAAGAGATATTGGAGTAAAGGTCGCCGGCCAGGGTTGTTTTTAGGGGGGGAAGGGGGGGGGGTCTCACCATCCACGGGCGTGCAGGGCTCGTAGACCAGGCGGTAGCCCTCGATGATGCCGTTGGCGCGCTTGGGCTCGCCCCAGGACATGTTGACCGAGGTGGTGGTCAGCTCACCGAAGTGGATGAAGCTGGGAGCACTGGGCGCTGGGGAAGGGGGGGGGGGGACACCAGACGGCACAGGTTAGGACATTGACAGTATGGAGCCGGGTCAATACCCTTTCTAATGGCTGACGCTCCAGCAGGGACTGTGCAGAGCAATCCAATCCAAAACTTAAACACGCCAAGCCAAAAACAGTTGATGCCACACAATCGTCAGATTCATCCCCTGAACACTCTGCTGCATATGGGTGTTTGAACCGAATGGTCTCTGCAAGAATTCTGCCGCCTGACCCAGCACAGGCAGGGCTTAGTGTCAGACTTTAACCACAATTCTGCACAAACATTCACGCAGGCTATTGTTGGCTCACTTCCCAGTACCCTCCCGCGCCGAGAGTCGAAATTCTTGCCTCGTGTTTTCGAAGTTCTCAGCACTTTGGCCTCTCTGCAATGTCACAGCCTCCGAGGGGGGCGGAAGAGGACGAGAGGAATTTATTCTGTAAACGATTTCTCCTCCACGACCAGCAGACGAGGGCCTGCGACGGGGTAGAACACAGCGCTCTTTGTGTAGCTGGGGCCCAAAAAAATAACCGTCCACATGTGTCCCCCTGACGCTGCCCTCCTCCTCCACCTCCTCCTCCACCTCCTCCTCCTCCACCTCCCCCTCCTCCCCCTCCTCCTCCTCCACTTCCTCCTCCTCCACTTCCCCCTCCTCCTCCACCTCCTCCTCCCCTCCAATTCCTCCTCCTCCTCCACCTCCTCCTCCCCTCCACTTCCTCCTCCTCCTCCTCCTCCTCCTCCTCCTCCTCCTCCTCCTCCTCCCCTGTCATCAGGCTTCTGCCCCCGCGGCTTCCCCCAGATGGGGTGCCAAGAAGACCCCCTGTGCCTGTTCCCACGGAATGATTCCAAACACGGACCATATATGTCCCGTTTCCTGGTGGGCGGGGGGGAACAGTGGAAGCCTATCATGGAGTGTGATTAGAATGTCTATGCCGTGCGCTCATGGCTGCCAGCCAGGGACCGGTGCCTGAGTGTAAAGCCGCTGACCCAGCAGAGGACATTAGGCAGTGCCCCCCCCCCCCCCCCCCCCCCCTCCCCTGGGATGAAGAGACCGGGCAAGCTGCAAGGACACAGCGGGAACAGACGCGCTGCAGAGCCTCAACACCAGGCAGAAAGCCCCCCCCCCCCCTCTGTTGGGATACCACAGCAGTCAGGCCTGCCCAGGCCCCATAACCCACCTGCTTGCTGAGTGCGCCCTCTGGTGGGCAGGGAGCGCGGGCCGTCTCCCGCCGCGTTGAAGGCCGCCACGCTGAGCATGTAGGTGGTGTAGCCCGTCAGGTTCTTCAGCTTCACGCCCAGCTCCGGCAGGAACAGGGTCCGCAGCCTCTCCGTCTCGTTGCGCATCTGGAACTCCCAGAAGTAGATCTGCGGGGAGACGCAAGGCGGCACGGTTAGGACGGGGCGGCACGCTCTCCGTCACGGAGGAGGGGCGCGGGCGGGCGGGCGGGCGGGCGGGCGGCCGTCACGGCGGGGGGACCGGGAGCTCGTCACCTTGTAGCCCTGGATGTCGCCGTTCTGCGCGTCCAGAGGGGGAGCGTCCCAGGTGACGTCCAGCTGGGTGGCCGTGGAGGACTGGATGGCCACGGTCTGGGGCGGGGCGGTGGGCACTGCAACGTGGCGCACCAGAGAGAGAGTGGAACTTCAATTAAAAAGTCGCCCGGGAACATCGTGTCAGTTCAGCGGCTCCGTTAATTAAGAGCCGGGTGTGCATCCATCTCGTTTAATGAAGCCGTGATTCAGAGAAGGGAACGGCGTTCGACCCACCCGCCTCGCCCACGAACACTTCTTGCGGGGCGCTGGTGGGCCCCTCCCCCACGGCGTTGTACACGCTCAGTCTGATCTCGTAGCGCTTGTGTTTACTCAGGTCTGCAGGGGCAGACAAACACAGAACATTACAGAACATTATCCCAAACACAAAGAAGCACACCGCCGCGGCGCCGCCGGTAGCCAGGCAACAACGCGGGCTGCATGGAAAACGAGGCGGATGAAAGGGGGGAAAGAAAATAAAGTTATGAGGCGGAGAGATGAAAAAGACTAGGTCAGGGCGGGGACGCCGGGACAATTTGCAGCGAGCAAAACGGCATCGCTGAACAGCTCGTAGACTGTCAACAACAACAACAACGAGACAACACACACATCCTAGCCGAGGGAAGGGAGGCGGATTGGAAGCAGCCGGAGCGGAAGGACGACACACTCACACACACCACACAGGCCAACGGACGAGGACACTTACTGTCCAGTTCGTACTGGGTGAGGGAGGTTTCGCTCAGGTTCCGGACGCTGTAAGGGGCTGGAGGTTTGGTTAGGGCACAGGGTAGAGTCAGGGTGGGCAGGGGTCACAGAGCGGGGTCAAGGAAGGGGAGACATCAGAAACCAGGAGGAAAAAAAGGAAATGAAGAGTTAGGAACTTTTGTTTGTCACCGTGCTCACTAACATCAGCGTCATGTCATAAATACCGCCATGCCGGTACTGTCGGATAAAAGCATTTGAAAACGTAACAGTTCATGAGGGTGGTACGCCATTTTCTTTTGACAGTACAGTGAAAGTGGTGGGTTGGGGGTTATTTTAGAGAGAATAACGGACAGGAGAATATGTTGACACCCACCAGTGAGCTCGGCCCAGTTGGAGGAGGGGCTGTTGACGGTGCGGACAGAGAAGCTCCTGAGCCGGTCGTAGTGGAGCTCCCGGTACCTCACCCTGAAGCCCAGCAGGACCCCGTTGATCTGGTCCTCAGCAGGGGGCTGGGGAGACAACCACCAAACCAAACCAAACTAGCACGCAGCCTCCATTTTGAATCCGCGGACGGACGCTTCGGACGTACACCATGGAGATATATTGAACGCGCGGCGACGAGGCTTACCTGCCAGCGGACCAGGACAGAAGTGGTGGTGTGGGGCGTGACCGACAGGATGGTGGGAGCCTTGTCTGGGGCTGTGGGGAAGCAGAGTGGCAGACAGAGGCTGTTGTACGGGGACCGAACCCAAAGCAGGCTGAGCACACACACCTGAGCGGAGCGGCAGCGAGCGACAACACAGGCAAACGAGCAAAGAGTTTATTAACCCATTCATTACGCCACGCTCTCATTGAGGTGTTCGAATAGGGCTGGCGTCTGTGTGCGCACACCAAACAGGCCCTCGGCGGCAGTCCAATAACACGACACGTCCGAGGTGACGCGGCGGCCCCCGTCAAGGCCGTTCTGTGGTTCCGGAGACGCTGTGTCGCCGGCGTTTGACCGGGCCCCGTTTGAAAGCGGGCGCCGACAGGCTAGCACAGGGGGACGTTCAGTCGCGCTCACCGTCCTGCAGCGTGGTGATGGCCTCGCTCTCCTCGCTGTACTCGCTGTCCCCGATGTCGTTGGTGGCCTTGACCCGGAACTGGTAGGACGTGAAGGGCTTCAGCCTGCCACGACAGAGAGTATGAGAGACCGTGAGCTTGGGGGTGCCCTGGTGGCTCACCGGGTAAGGCGCAGACCAAAACGCTAGTCCTGAACGCAGTGCATCCCCTCGGACTCTCCCACCTTTCCTGTCTATCCACTATCCTGTCTGTAATAACAAGCAAAAACGCCCCCCCTCCCCACACGCACCCAAAAAATATTATAACAATACAAAAATGTAACCTATCCTTATATTTCACTCATTCACTTCATTCGTCATTCAACCCTAACGATTGAGAACCTTGGAGTGTGGGGTGGCCATTTTGGCCGGGTCCTCGTTCTCGTGCTCACCTGTCCACGATGTAGGAGCTGGCCTCGTGGTTGACGGAGGCGGAGTGCACGGTCCAGTTGCTGTCCGGCAACTCCCGGCACTGGACGGTGTAGTAGCGGACCGGCGAGAGGCCGTCGCTGCCCGGCTCCCATGACAACAGCACGCTGCGGGCCTGGACGTCTTCCTGCGGCACCACGGGTTGGCTGGTCGGCTGGGGCCGCACTGTGGAGCGGCCGAAGAAACACACACGCACACACGCACGCGCGCACACACACACTCACACATTTACTCTCCGATCCATCAATGTGTGCGGCTAATCTAAGATTCATCCCGGTGTTTCCGGCCCACCTCTCTTCTCCGTGGTGACCACCAGGGCCTCCGCCGCCTCCCCCCAGCCCTTGCGGGTTTGGGCGGTGAGGCGGAAGACGTAGACCAGCTCCGGTTTGAGGCCCGTCGCCGTGTACTGACGCGCACTGGGGCTCAGCACATCCACCGTGGCAGCGTTGCTATTGGACGAGTTCCGCCGGTGGGTGATCTGATAGGCTGGGGGAAGAGAGGCGCACGTGAGGATACGCAGCCACCAAAGGAGGAGGAGGAACTATACGAAGGCAAGGTAGAAGAGGATCCGGAAGTGTACGGGGAGGGGTCTGAGTGGAAGAGTCTCACCCAGGATGATGCCGTTTGGCTGGGCAGGGGGCTGCCAGATCAGCCTCACCGAGGTGGTCCTCACCTCCGGGAACAGAATGCCCACAGGCGGCCCTGGCACTGAGGAGGACACGGCACATCAGGAACAAGTTAGGAGCAGCCAGCGTTCGCCTGTGTACCCCCCCAGAGTCAGAATGGCTAACAGTGCGTCCTCTCAGCAGTCTACGGCGCCGAAACGGGACCGCGTTCGCACCGAGCGTCGGACCGGAGCGCTCACCGTCGTCCAGGGTCCTCTCCAGGATGGAGGGGGTGCTGCTCCGGCCGTCGCCGATGCGCGTGAAGGCCAGCATCTGGATCTCGAACAGGACGTACTTCCCCAGGCCGCTGAGCTGGACCGAGTGGGTGGTGTTCCCCTCCACGGTCCAGAACTGGTGGGCGGCGTCCGAGTCCTTCTCCTTGTACACCACCTGCGGCGAGAGGGGGGAGAAACGAGAGAGTGAGGCGCCGCCGCGTCGCTCGCCGTTTGAATCCAGTGGAACGGGAAGGGGGGGGGGGGGGGGCGAAGAGCCTGACCTTGTAGCCCAGGATGAGGCCGTTGCGGTCGGGTTCGGCCACCTCGCCCCAGCGGACCAGGATGCTGCTGGAGGTGGTGGCGAAGGCCGACACGTTGGTGGGACCGGACGAGGGCACTGCAGGGGTCAAAGGTCAACCATGACCCTAAAAGCCTTCACCATGCTACTTACACGAGGGATTTGTGAATGGATACAAAAAAACAAAAAACGAGCAGAAACTGGACTCTTTTCCAGATCCTCACCGGACTCCCTGGTGCGGCCGTAGACGGGCTGGCTCCAGGGCCCCGCCCCGATGCCGTTGAGGGGCTGCACGCGGACCTCGTACTCAGTCCACTCCTCCAGGTCCTCGATGGTGAACTCCCTCTCCAGGCGGTCGTGGATGACGTGGGACAGCCCCCCGCCTTTGGACCCGGCTCTGGAGTACTGGACCCGGTAGCCCACCAGCTCCGGGTTCCCGTTGTACTCCCACTCTGGCAGGGGCTGAGGGGGTGCGAACCGTTTTTTATCAACGGGTAAAGTATTATCCTAGCTAATCTTAACACCTACATCTACAGCTGTGTGTGTGTATGTGTGCACAGTTGAGTGATTGTAATACGTCCGGGGGGACTCACCACCCATCGGAGCCACAGACTGGTCTCGCTGGCCGTGCGCAGGGTGACGTTGGCTGGGGCGATGTCCGGGGGGGCCTGCAGGGACTGGATCTTCCTGGAGGGCTGGCTGGGAGGGCTGGTGCCCACGATGTTGACCTGACGCATACGAAACCTGCCGAGGAGGAGAGCGGAGTCATTCACCATGATACGGGCTGCTGCTATTGTAGAGGTTGGAGTGATATGACAACAGAATGAGGTGTGTGTGTGTGTGTGTGTGTGTGTGTGGTGTGTAGTGTGTGTAACTGTAGACGATGTCACAACAAAGTGTGTGTGGTGTGCAGTGTGTGTCCCTGTGACAGAACGAGCTGTGTGTGTGTGTGTGTGTGTGTGTGTGTGTGTGTGTGTGTGTATGGAGCACAGTGCGCGTACCTGTAGAAGGTGTAAGGGTTGAGGTCCAGGACCTCCAGGGACCGGGCGTCGGGCTCGTCGGTCAGCTTATGGACCGTCAACCACTCCTCATTGTCTCCTATGATACCAATCTGAGGGGGAGAACAAGGTGTTATGAACCCTCGAGAATGTTACATTCAATTCAAACATTCATTATTGATCGCAACCTCCACTCGGGAAGGTTTGACCGACTGAGATGGGAGATGTTAAACGGACGGGGCACATTTGAAAATGGTCAGCTCGCCAGTCATTTCAATGAAAAACGCCATCATTCCTAATGAAAGCCCGACGGGTCTGACCTGTGCCTCCACCTGCCAGCGGGAGATGGAGGTTTTGCCGTCGTAGCCCGGTTTGAACTGCAGCGTCACCGAGCGCGGGCCGATGTTGGAGATGGCGATGTTGGTGGGTGGCCCCGGCATTTCTGCGGCGCGCACGGAGGACAAAGCACACGGAGGGAGACCTTAGCCGGCGGGAAAGCATAACGAACACAGAGCCAGAGAAGTGGGGAGGGGGGGGGGGGACGGGGGGACGACAGCAGAAACAAAACAAGCCCAAAGTCTCCCCGTGGATAGGCGGTAAACGGGCTGAGGAGAGCGGAGGCCCCACCACGGGCACGGCCATCCATCACCCCCAATGCAAACGCCAGAGCCTCTGGGCCCAGATATGCAGAGACCATAGATCAGGTCTAATCTCTCGACGAAGACCATCCATCCCGTCCCAGGGGAGTGGAACCAAGGACAGGGAGGAGGGGCTGGGGGGGGGGGGGGGGGGGGGGGGGGACTGCGGCGCTAGACAGCGGCTGACCTGGGGGCACTCCCGAGGAGATGGTGGAGGAGGAGAGCTGGCCCTGGCCCTTGGAGGTCATGCCGGCCACCTGGATGGTGTAGGTGGTGAGCGCCGTCAGCCCCGTCACCCGGTACGCCTGGGTCAGGTTGGGCAGGTAGTGGGTGACCCGCGTGTTGGTCCGGTTGAACTCCTCCCACGAGATGCGGTAGCCTGGGAACAGAAGGCAGGGGGGGGGGGGGGACGCGTTCAACAGGGGGCGAGACCATCACGTTCCCGAAGGAACCCGCGACGTTCCCCCGAAGGACAACGGACGGCGACACGCTCCCTCTGCAGTGCCCCCCCCCCCCCGTGCCGTGTTTTACCCGTCAGGATGCCGTTCTTCTCGTTGGGGTCCTTCCAGCTGACCTTCAGGGAGGTGTCCAGGATCTCGGTGAAGCTCAGGTGACCCACGGCACCAGGGGCTGGAAAGAGAAGGGGGGAGACAACACACGGCGTTGCTAGTCGACACGACCCCGAGCGTTTGGACTCCGTCCGAAGAGGCTCCACCGGCCCCGACGCGTCTACTCACTGTCCTCGTGCGTGCGGAGCCGCTGCGGCGGGCTCCGGGGCCCGTCCCCCGGCGTGGTGAAGCACAGCACGGAGGTGGAGTACTCGGTGAACTTCTTCAGGCCCGTCACGTAGCCCACGTGGACGCTGTCCTGGAAGTTGGGCCGCACTGTCACCACCGCCGCAGCCTCCTCATGGGTCGACTCCCAGGCCAGCAGCTGGAGACAAAAGGCCCGGGTTCAAGATCACTTGGGTCCAAAACGCACTACACAGGCCCTGGTTCAAGATCACTTAGGTCCAAAACGCACTACACAGGCCCTGGTTCAAGATCACTGAGGTCCAAAATGCATTCGTGCATTTTATAGTGATAACACAAAAGCTTTCGATACACACGGTGGATTTTAGTCCCGCCATGCAGATGTGTTTCTGACCACCAGAGGGCGGTAGCAGGCTGCCCGGGGCTGTTCACCTTGTATCCCTGGTTGATGCCGTTGATGAACTGGGGACTGGGGGCACTCCAGGTGAAGCGCACGGTGGTGGAGTTGACCGACTCCGCGTGCACGTTACCCGGCGGCACAGTAGGCACTGGCCGGAGCAGAGGACGGAACCATGGAGGAGGGCGAGGGAAATTCAAAGAAAGAGTCAACTACTTAACCACCAAAACACCTTTTCACCCTCTCACAAGGATCCACATGCATATACTGTTAGCGTGGCTATAATACTGTATGGCCAAATAACACCAGTGGCGTGTGAGCGCGCCTAGGAACCCCCCCCCCCCCCCTCACCTCCCTGCAGGGTCCACTCGGTCACTTTGTGACTGTAGATGCCCCTGCCTGCGCCGTTGTAGGCTGCCACCTCGATCTCATAGTTGGTCCAAATGATCAGGTCCTCCAGAAGCAGGTTGGTCTGGTCCGAGTGGGTGATGTTCTTCATCTGGCAGTCCACGGGCAACCCAGACAGACAGTACCTGGGGAGGGCAGGTGAGGGAGGGAGGGAGGGAGGGAGGGAGGGAGGGAGGGAGGGAAGGAAGGAGAGGGAGAGGAAGGAGAGGAGGGGGACAAGAATGAGCCGAAAATTAGGTGAGAGAAAATAGGCGAAATAAATGAGGGGCGACGACGCGAGGGAGGAGGGGAATTAGAGAAGAGAGAGAGAAATAGAAAGAGCGGGGCCAGGAGAGACGCTCCAAAGAGGTGAATAAGAGGTGAGGACATTATGAACAGGCAGAAACACATTAGGACCGGGGCCAATTATTTCACAGTGGAGAGGAGAACGAGGAGGCAGAGGAGAGTGCGGCGAGGAGGGAATTGGCCCGGGCAGGGATGTGAACGAGGAGTTCTATGACCCGATCCGAATGCCGCCGGCACACGGTGCCCCCCGACACCCCCCCAAGCCCCAGACCCCCATCCCCACACCCCCCCACCCAATAGGGATAAAGGCATTAGCCAGGTTCTCACCTGATAATGTAACCCTGGAGCGGACCATTCTGGTGGCTCTCCGGAGGTGGCTGCCACTGGATCATAATAGATTGGTTGGTCCGGCCGCTGGCGATGACCGTCTGAGGGGGGGCGGTGGGGGGCTCCTCTGGGAGGGAGAGCCTGCGGGGAGGAATGGGTGGAAGGCCGCGTTGCAGAGAAAGAAACCAAAACAGTCGTAGGTTAACGAGAATTTCAACATGTTTCCATTACATTTCATCATATAATAGGCCGGGATGGAAAAAATAGGGCCCATTGTCTAAAGTATAGCTGGTCAGGGGCCAAGTCAAACCCTACTGCGGCGAGGCCTGTGTCTATCCACAGCCGAGCTGCGCTGGCTAATACAGCCCTCTGAGACGCAGGCTCCCCCAGCAGGCAACCTGATCAAAGAGGCCGGGGGTTTTGATGAGCCAGCGCCACAGACAACGATCCAACTGCATGTATTTATTTATTTTTTTATTTTTTTTATTTCTCGTGAAATCAATTTGAGTTGACATCTTGATTTCTGGTCCGGGCTCGGGGGCTGAGAGGCGTTCTGGAGCAGGAGATAAGGCCTGGCGTTGAGGATCAAAGGGCAATGTGTGCGAGAAGCCTCAGCCGCTGTGGTGTCCCCCCCACCCGTGGCGCCCTCTTGCTTTCCCACTCCTACACGGCGATGGGAGCAAACCGGTGAGGGGTAGAGAGGGAGTGTGTGGGGTAGACGGGAGTGTTTTGGACGACGGGGTGCCGGGGAAGTGTGTGTGTGTGTGTGTGTGTGTGTTTGTGTGTGAGTGTGTGCCCTGGAGTGCACGTGGCGACGGTGTTGTTAGCGTTGGTCCGGCCTTGAGTGTTTAAAATGGCTTTGGAGCAGCGTATGGATGTAGGGTTAATCAAGTGAACAGGCTATGGGCCATCTGTGTGCGCGCGGTCACGCGCGTGGGTGTCTGTGCGCGAGAGTGTCTGCATACGTGGGTGAGACACCATCTCAGAAGAAAAGTTTTCGAAGCGTGTGTGTGCGTGTGTGGGTGTATGTGGGTGTGTGTGTGTGTGTGTGTGTGTGTGTGTGTGAGTGTGTGTGAGAGAGAGTGTGTTTAAGAGTTCTATCTTCCTCTAGTCAGGAGTATTCACTAGGGATCTCACTCTGTTTGAAGCTCTGACTCATTCAAGGCTCTCTGTATTACTCTTTAAGCACAGAACAGACAGCGCCAAGGGTTGGAGCGGGGGGCAAGACGGAGAGAGAGAGAGAACGAGAGAGAGAGAGGAAGAAAGAGGGAGAGAGAGAGAGAGAGAGAGAGAGAGAGAGAGAGAGAGAGGGAGAGAGGAAGAGAGAGGAAGAGAGAGAGAGAGAGAGGGGGGGGGAGGGGGGAAGCAGAAGTGCTTCAGCTGGGTCAGCGCACCCATCAAGCTTTAGAAAGAACAGCGCCAGTTCAGCTCATTCCCGGTTATCTCTTTAAAGAGCTGTCCCCACTGCAGACTCCACTCGCTCCCGTTCCCACGAGAGAGGCGTCGGAAAAAGGCTTTGAAAGAGCAGGGGGACTAAATCAAACCACAGAGAGGAAGAAAGAAATGAACAGGCAGCGCATTTTCTTCACATTTTGCACTCCCAAGAACCCCTCTTCACAAGAAGAACCTAACCTGACCCATTTGTTATTATTATTTATTATTCGTGTGTTTATGAGATTTATTTTATTGCCTTCCGAAAGGGTAGCGAGGACGACGCCGGGAACAGAGCAAAGGATTGGGGTTTTGTTGAACCCTTCAGGTCTCTGGGACTCATTTCTTTTTGGCGCGACGGACCCAACGCCCGGTGCGAGAAGAACCCCCTCCGAGGAACCCCCCCACCACCCCCCCCCCCCCCACCACCCCCCCCCCCCGTACTCACCGCTCCGTCTCTTTGCTGAACTGGCCCCGGCCCACGTCGTTGACGGCGCACAGGCGGAACTGGTAGGAGCGCGCCGGGATGAGGCCGCCCACGCTCACGCCGCTGGCGTCCGGCTCGATGTTGGCCAGCAGCACGGTCCACGGGGCATCTAGGGGCGGGACAGACAGACACTGAGCCGCGGGACCAGCCGAGGCACGGGACCAGCCGAGGCACGGGACCAGCCGAGGCACGGGACCAGCCGAGGCACGGGACCAGCCGAGGCACGGCCCCGACGGCCAGGCCGTGTTCGACACCGCTTGGCGCCGCGCCCACACATTCCGCGGGCGAACTCACAACCGCCACGCCCTTTTTGAAACCCAGCCCCGGTTGCCGGCGGCGGCTGGATACGGGTCTCCGGGTCGGGGCGGTAGGGTACACTCTACGCTGTGGAGGGCATGCCGGGGGCAGGGGGGGTGGGTCTACTCACTGTTCTCGGACACCTCCAGGGTGTAGCGGAGGAGGGGGCTGTTGCCGTCGAAGGCCTGCGCCCACGTCACGTTGATGGCCCTCTTCTCCGCCGCGCTCAGGGTGGCCAGCGGGTTCTCTGGGGCGTGGGGGAGCTGCCTGTGAGCGTGCGGACAGACAACACAGACAGACAAGACCAAAACAAAGGACCGTCAGCATGGGCCGCGTAAAGAAACTAGAGAAAAGGGCGTGGTGGTTTTTACAGCGAACCGCCCAGGCGATGATAAATCCGAGATGAAATAAAAAGGATGGATGAGAGAACAGGCAGCAGCGAAGTGAATGCGCCAGCGAAGTGAATGCTCCAAGACTGGAGAGAAAAGGATGAAATAGAGAGAGAGAGATAGAGGAAGAGAGAGAGAGAGATCTAAAGGGAAGAAGTGGGAAGAAGCACGGGGCATTACGCCACGTTTCGACAAAAGGAGAAATGGAAACGGAGATAAGGAGAGTGAAAGATAGAGGGAGAGAGAGAGAGAAAGAGAGAGAGAGAAAGAGAGAGAGAGAGAGAGAGGCTGAGAGGCGGAGCGCCGCTGACAGCGAAGGGCGGCGAGTGGAACCACCTGACGCGGAGGTGGGCGCTGCGCGAGTCGTTGCCCCCCACAGAGGTCACCCGGCAGGTGTACGTGCCGATGTCCCCTGACCAGGTCTGGGAGATGTGCAGGGTGCCCTCTGGGTCTAGCCGCAGGCGCGGGGAGGAGTTCACGTCCACCGGGGTGCCCCCCTTCTCCCACACGTACCTACACACACACATTCAACAAGACACACGCACACACATATATACATAAAAAGGAAACACACACACAGGCATACACATGAAATACACGACGGGATAGTGTGTCTGCTAAGCTTGTCAACGTGTCACTTCAAGACAGTCTCTTGGAACATGGCAATGCCATATGGAGAGCTTGAGACGCCGATGGTAAGCTGATTAGAATCCAAATCTATATTGCTCAGTCAAACATGAGCGCAAAACACACTCACTGTCTCTCACACACACACACACACACACACACACACACACATACAAATACACACACACACACACACACACACACACTCCGTGATTCATTGCGGCTGTTCAGGCTCTCCGGTTAATCCCCTCTGTGTGGTGTTTAATTAAAGAAAGGCGCCGTTGGAAAGTTATTGCTCTGTTTACATATTCATCTGTTCACCCCCCCCCCCCCCCCCCCCCGCCACCCCACCCTTCTCCCCTCCCCCGATCCGATCGATGCCGCGGGGTCCACAGGTGACAGGGACTCTAATCACTGTCTGCCAGAGCCCCACGGCGCGCGGCGCTGTCCTGAGCGCACTCTGCCTGGGCAGGGAGGGAGGGAGACAGGCCAGGCAGGGGACTCTGCCCCCTTGACCGACCGTCACCAGCCACCTATGGGAACGGCCTGTGCGCTGCTTTTACAGCCAGCGTCCCGGCAAGACGGGCAGGGCAGCCAGGCCTCCTTTACCTGACGGTGACGCTGGGGTCATGGGTCACCCCGCAGGTCATGACCGCCTTGGTCCCCTTGATCACGCTCTGGTCCTGGGGGGGCTTGTTGATGCGCGTCCGAGCTGCAAACGCAGAGAGGGGGTTGTTTTTTTAGGGTTTGTTTTTTTTTTCGTCAAAGGAAGGAAGCCCGTCCACCACAACAACTGAGGGAATGGAGAAGCAGGCGCCCGGCGTGGGTAGCGGCGCTGCTGAATAAGTAACGGCGCTCACCCCACACCACCAGGTCGGCCGCAGCCTCGTCGATGCCCCGGGAGTTGCTGGCCATGCAGGTGTAGGAGCCGGCGTCCGACAGGTGGGAGGGGCTGACCAGCAGGCTGCCGGACTCCAGCAGGGTGAAGCGGGGCAGCTGCACCGAGCCACTGGCCAGGACCCGCTCTCCTTAACGGAGGGAAAGAGGGAGGGGTACAAATAGAGGTGGGACGTGAGAAGAGGGAGGGAAGACAGGGGAATGCACGTACAACTCGGGAAGACAGAGCGAAGCTACGAAACGACGTTTAGAACTATCTACGAAAAAGGGAAGTCTTTTTTGTTCTGTAACACGTCCCGGCTGATATGACTGCCCTTTCACTGTGCATGTGTGGGAGGTTATCTACGTCCAGCGTTGCTGTGAGCGTGGCGGCCCTGCGCACCTTTCTGCCAGGTGATGGCGGGCCGGGGGGCGCCGGAGGTCTCGCAGTGCAGGATGACGGACATGCCGTCGATCACGGCGCTGTCCGAGGGGCCCGCCGTGATGTTGGGAGCGATACCTGGCGACGAGGAGGGGGGGTAGGGGGTAGAGGGGAGAGATAGGGGGGGGGGGGGGGGGGGGCGACAACAAAGCAGGCAGGTGAGGAGGCGTCGATAGCGAGACACACACAAATGGCAAGGGGGTGGGGGTGGGGGGATGGGGGGGCTGGGGGGGGGACTGGGTGATTGCGTCCATCTCCACAGAGCCGGCGACTGGGGGCCAGGTCTCTACGGAGGCGTCAGGGGCGAGGGGGGTCTGTCAGGTCTGCTTCTGTCAGGGGCCAGCGGTGCTGCCGCCACACACTGACAAGGCGCCCACGTCTCCCCCCTACCGGGCCCCGCTCCTTTCTCTCGCTCAAAATAGCCAATAATTGCCTGAGCGCCTGAAGGTGACAAATCTGTCAATGTGAAGAAAGACAAGACGGGGAGCGGCTGAGTGTGGGAGGAAAGGAGAGAGGAAGAGAAGATGAGGAGGGCGAGGCAGCGCACGCACGGAGGGGGTCGGGTAGGGGGTGTGGGGGGGTGGGGGTTCAGAAGGCAACCGGAGGGAACAGAAGACGAAGCGGCCCCCTAACGGACGCGGAGAGGCGCGGCCGGAGAGGGGGAGAGGGGCACCTACTCGTCACGGCTAGGTAAGTGTTGGTCTGGATCTCGCCGGCCAGGTTGCGGGCGAAGCACTGGAACATCCCCGTGTCGTCCGGCAGGAGGCCGTTGATCTGGAGGCTGCCCCCCACCAGGACCCTGTACCGGGGGATCTTCACCGGGCTGATGGGCACGGCGTCCTTGTACCACACGATGTCGGGCTGGGGCGTACCTGGCGGACGGGAAACAAAGGAGCCCATTAGGATTCTCCCTGGCTCCCCGCCTTATCGGCCCTCCCCCACCCTCTTTTCTTTATCTCCTTCCCTCTCTCGCCGTCCATCTATTTATCTCTCGGCCCCTTTCTTTTTTTGCGGCGCGTTCCATTTTCTGTCCGCGTTTCGTTTCGCACTCCCGAGAAATGGCTTTGTGTAAACACACACAGACACACGCACACACACACACACACACACAGACACACGCACACACACACGCACACAGACACACACACACACACACACACACACACACACACACACACACACCGACACACACACAGACTGACCTCGGGCCTGACATGGGATGTCCACCACCTTCTCCATCTCTGCGCTGATGTGCGTCGGGGGCTCCTTCACGAACAGCGGATGTTCTGCAGAGGACACACCATACGTTACCTTTAGGATGCTAGTAGAGGCTAACCACCATCCCACATAATGAGCATGCGGCCATGTTTGAAGCGCACTATTGTGTCATTTCCTTAAAGCAAACAATTGAAAACACTAAGCCACTTAACTAAATCTATTGACTCATTGGATCATTCTATAGAACTACAAGGGAATTGTCCTAATTGTATGTAGTCTGCTATTCTAAGGGTTAAGAAAGCCCTTTTGATCTGAACAGTCCATCTACACCGCTCTGGGGTCCTAAGGTAAGATAAAGGTCAAAGGTCGAATACCCAACACGTGCAGGTAGGCCCCGGCAGTAACCGAGGGGGCGCTGCTGCTCCGCAGGGCAGCCTCACACTCGTAGAAGCCGCTGTCGCTGACCGCCGGCAGGCTGATGGTCAGCCTGCGGCCAAAGTCTCGGATCCCCGTGGTGACCAGCGCCCCGTCCTTCCGCCAGGTAAGAGTCATCTTGACCAGCGGCCTGCGGTCCGTTCGAAAAAAAAAAGTTTATTTTGCAAAGTAATGTGAAAGAGAGAATTTTAAACACTCCTATTCTGTTTGAAGGCCGCTGTCCAACGAGAGCACATTGAAACGCATCTTGTCGCTTCAGGTTGGCCCTTTGAATAGGATATACCGGAGAGAGGGGGGGGGGGGGACATCACAATGGCAGGGTGAAGGGGACAGAGAGAGGGACCTTGAATCCGACATATTGAAAAGGAACGAGAAATGTATAATCCATTCAAAGGAAGTGCATATAAAATATTCTTGAAATTATAAAATGCTGGTTGACGGAATGAAACATTCCTCAGCTTGTTTCCCGTGAGTTCATGGGTGCTGGCTTGTTCTGGTGTGTGTGTGCGTGTGCGTGTGCGTGTGTGTGTGCGTGCATGCGTGCACGAGCGCACGTGCTCTTGCTCAGCTCACGCGCGTTTTCCGGGCACTCACCTGGCGTTGGCGACGCACTCCATGACGACCTCGTTTCTTCCCACGGTCACGCTGGTGTTCCTGGGGGGGACGATGATGGAGGGGGCTATGGGGTCCGCCGGGCCCCCTACGTCTACACAGCCACAGGGACAGACAGACACGGTGAGGTGAGCGGAGGTCGGCACTCCGGCCCCCCGGCCCATTATCCTCGGAATGTTCAAGAACATCACCAAGACGAGCGTGTCTATTTGGAATTACCGCCGGCAGGCAGGCGGGGGAGATCCTATCAGAAGACACCCACTCCTGCGCCCCGCTGTGGGATAATTAACGCCTCCCCGCCCCCCCCCCCCCTCCCTTTGTTAAGGGTCCGGGTGCTTTCCCTGCGCACAGCATTTCCTGGGCGCGGCGTGGGGGCCAGGTGATGGGGAACCGTTATGTGGTGTAATTGAGACACACAGGGGGGGGGGGGCGCAAGGAGGCGACATCGTGGCTCGGCGGAGACCGCAGCCGGCCATCGATTCACTGCCCTCAATCAGTGATCCCTCTCGGAATCTGATCTAATTTTCCTCCAACCTCCCGAACCCCCCCCCCCCCCCCCCCCCCCCCCCCTCTTCCCGGTGTGATATGTGCGTCCGTGTGCTGGAAGGGGCTGACGCAGACGGCCCCACTTCTGTCCGGTTGTCGTATTCATAAATCTGCTTCGGTGAGAGAGAGGGAAAGGGAGAGGGGGGGGGTGATTAAACCGCGGGTCCAATTTACGGGGCAGGTTTAATCAGCCAGCACGCCAGAGAGGTGCTGTTGGAGCCAGGCCTAGCACTGCTGAGGGAATGTAAGCCCCTGCCCCGAGCAGAGTGGAAGGGGGGTTGGCAACAGGAGGAGCCAGGGGGGGGGGTAGGAAGGAGGGGGTGGGGGGGACTATTGTAGCGGAGATAATAGTTGAGATTATATGAATGGGGGTGGTGAACCCGTTGGGAGTTCGAGGGAAGGGAGGCCGTGCAACGGGTCTGATAGGGTCTCCCCACTAGAGGGCGCTCTGGCAGTGTGGATGGAGCCGGGCTCGGCCACCTGTTGGATTGGTATTCCTGCAGTGTGTTGGAGCGACAGGGGAGAGGAACCAGAGAGCTCCGGCATCAGACTATCCGTCTGAGGCCCGACCCTCCGGTACAGGGGGCTGTTGATGCAAGGCAGCGATTGAGTCATGTCATTGCCGGTACCTGTGGGAAATGCTATGATGATGCGTGAGTGAGCGTGTGTGTGTGTGTGTGTGTGTGTGGACTCACTCTCCACGGTGAGCACGACGGGCTGGCTGGTCTTGTTCTCCCCGTTCTTGTCGTTGACGGCCTGAGCGTAGTAACGGCCGGCGTCCGGCGCCACCGTCGACAGGATGACCAGCGTGTTGTCCAGGGTGATGGCTCTGAGGAGTCACACACAAACACCGCCACACAAACGCACGCACAGCCACACACGCACACACACACACACACACACACACACACACACATACACACACACACACACACACACACACACACACACACGCAGAATATTATTAACCTAGAAAGAGTGAGGAGACTCATTTGTGAGCAGATTCTCTCCCACACAGCCCTAACGAAAAACACCCCAGGGTATATTTTGAACATCAGACACCACACACACGTGTCTAGACAAGCAACACACACACCCACGCACACACACACACACACACACACACACGCTACTTCCCACACACACAGTCGCACACCCACCCACACACGCACACACACACACACATAATTCGTCCCACACACACAGCTCAAACAAACGTAGCGCCGGCCTACACGCTAGCCAGCATGGACTCCCCAGCTAGTCCAGGAGCGGCACGTGGGCGGAGCAGAAGCCAACGGTGCGGGTGGCACACCGGCCTGGTCCCGGGGCGTGCCCGCGTGCCAAGGGCCCGCTAAAACCAGAGGCGACCGGCGGCGCGCGCACGGCCAGATTAGGGCCCGGCGTCAGCGCGGACCTGATCAGCACAGATCAGACAGCCTCCAGGACAATTAGGGGAGCGGGCACTCGGTCGAGCCAAAACCGCCACGTACGCAAACCAACACACACACACACACACACACACACACACACACACACACACACGCACGCGCTGGCACGCCGCGCCGCATTTCAATGGAGCCTGCACGGAGAACGCGGACCGCAGCGGCCCTGTAATGCCTGTCCGTCAGAAACTCCAAGACGACTGCAGCCCTCGGGCATTGATAGCAGCCGGCTGAATATTCATGTGTTGCTTTCATGTATTTTATGTTGCCTTTTCATAACGGCACAGTATAAACCATATCTATACCTACCCACGCGGCGTTAGATTAATGTTTTGATCCTCCTTGGTCGAGTGTAAGTTGACTAAAACGACATGGACATTTCATCATCGGTTCTAGAGCCTAGTTTTGTTCAATTGATGGTTTCGTACTTTGTTTGCAAGCCCCCGGAAACATCGTACTGAAATACTGTTATTTCCAAGAATATCTTTTCTCTTAATTGGAGAGTGGTTCTTCTCTTTTAAGTGAAAAAGACAGTCAGCGAATGGTTGGTCGGTTTTGCTTGACCAAACTAATACTGGTTCCACTCACTTGGGTGATATCTCAATTCGTATCTGTGCTCAGTTCGGTGCTTCCTTGCCCTTCATTTCAGACTCGTGGGTCTCCCAGAACTCCGCATTAGGCAGTGAACCCACCTATCTGTTCTGAAAAGTCGAAGCGAGGGGAATACACTTCGGGGTAAACGTCTAAAGCCCTCACGTCAACTCTGACATGGCTGACAGTGCTGGTGAATAATAGATTATTAAAACATGAGTTGGTTTGTTGAGAGCCCAGTTTTTTTTTTTTTACTTGCCTGTCTGTCGAGCTGGGCTGGTAAATGGATCTCAGGTGATTTACCTGCCTGTATCTCTCTGACACGCACACGCATTAACATACGGTACACGTGCACACACACACACACACACACACACACACACACACACACACGTCCGACACACATTATTCATGAGAAAAAAATGAGACACACAGAGATTAAAGCCCGACACAGCCCACACAACGCGGACACATCCACGAACACACACACACACGGACGCGGACGCACGCACATGACGAAATCCACATTGAGGATGTGCACTGTCAGTCAAGCAGGTCATCAATAGAGGCCTTTTGTCCATTTGGTCTAATTGGATCCCCCGCTGCTTCTTCTCCCTCCACCCTTCAATCACTCCCGCTGCAAAGTCAACAGGGGCTGTATAATAACTGGCTCTATCACAGTGAGGTGATTCAATAAACATAGGGCCTAAGCCGGCACTCATCCATCAGCCATTCGCCTCCAAGTCACGCGGGGTGTGTGTGTGTGTGTGTGGGGGGGTTCAAAAATACAGGCTGGTTATTGAACGAGGGCTAGTCATGCAACACACTACACTATGCATATGCAGACACTCCATGGGAACACACGCACACGTACACGCCGAAAATCGGCTTACGTTCGCACGCACGCACGCACACACACACACACACACACACACACACACACACACGCAAACACACCACTGCGGATACATTTGGGGGAGTAGATTTACATGCGGCTGCTGGAGGGAATCTTGCGTCCGTCTCTGAACCACGTGATCTGGGGCCGGGGGAAGCTGTGGATCCGCGGAGCATGCAGGAGAGCCCCCTCTCCCTGGGACACCGTCTGAGAGCGCTCCCCCTCCACAAATCCCCCCATATCTGACAGAGAGAGAGAGGCAGGCAGAGGGATAGAAAGGGAGGGAGTAATAGATGGAGGAGAGAGTTTTTAAAAACCAGATATTTACAGGACAGGAGAACACGGCGCAGACGGCAGAGCCAGTCATTTTCTTGCTCCGAACCTTTCCGCCAAAGCCAAGTTCCCCTTTGTCGAGTGGCTCATAAGACAAATACATGACAGCCCTTTCAAAACAGACAATCCCCCCCACCCCACCCCCCCACCCCATCCACCGCTAGCTAGGCCTGGAAGGGAGGGGGGGGAGGGAGGGAACGGCACTCACAGGCGACCTGCACTTCGGTGCTGCGCTGCATAATGGCTCCCACTCGGTTCCTGACGATGCAGCGGTAGAAGCCGGCGTGCGAGCGGTCCAGCGAGGGAATCAGGTACCTAATGGAGGAACACATTAGTCACCACCAGCCCCCCACTCAAGGACGGCCCGTTTTCACAGGACCCAAAGGCTCCGCTGCCCCCCCCCCCCCCCCCCCCCCCCCCCCCCCCCCCGACACCCACGGATATCCAACGTGGTAATGGCCCCACACTGCATTGTGCCCACACCTGAGAGCAAGCCTAGCTTAAAAGAAGAGAAAAAAATAAGAACTTTGCTCGCGTTTGAAACTGGCTCCACTTCCATTCGCCGGAGCCCTGCGCTTGGTCTGAGGGGGAGCACACTTCTGGGACGTGGCGGGCCAGAGAGGTCAGGCGGGGGGGAAGGAGGCGCTCTTCAGGGGCCAGCGGAGGGACCCGAGACTCCCCGACCGTCAGCAGTCTCAAAGCCCCATTGTGCCCCCCCCCCCCCTCGCCCCCCCTCGCTGCAGGGTCGCAGAGCCCCGGTGTCGGAACCCGTCCGAGGGCACCGGCTCGCCCCATCTCCGTGTCCCCTAATAGCCATTGATGTTAAATGATGTGTGCCAAATCCCCCCGGCGACAAAGCCGTAGCGGGCTCCTCTAATTAGCTTGGCTCGTGGAGCCACTCACGAGTCAAAGTCGCTCCAGCCGAGCCAAGTTGCCCCCGCATTGCTATTGCAGGGGTGCTGATTCCCTGGTTAAGTGGATTCCAGTCCGCCTCTTTGATCAGGGCTGGTAGAGAATAATAAGCAGAGGGGTGGTCTGCGGACCAGACCCGCAGACTGGGGCCCACGTGACAGCTAAGCAGGGCAGACTGCTGCTGCTGCTGCTGCTGCTGGGGAAAGGGAGGAAGATGAAGACGAGAGATGGAGGGAAGGAACGGAGGACAAGAGAGAGAGAGAGAGAGAGAGAGAGAGAGAGAGAGAGAGAGAGAGACGAGGGGTGGAGGTTATCCAGATAGCCATCAGCCACCGCTGGCACCTGATTGTGTCTGTCCGTGTTTGAAACTGCTCACTGTGTTAGCGGTGAAGGAAAGGACAGAGTAGGGTCAGAAAGGAGCTGGTGAACAGGGCGTAGCCACACACACACACACACACACACACACACACACACACACACACACACACACGAGCACACACACACGCACACTGGTGCTGGCTAAGACAATGGAAGCTGGAGGTTGGCCCTGCCAATCAGGGCTATTGGGTGGCATCTACGGGCATTGTGTTGGAAAGCTGAGGCTTGTATTAAAAGACTTAAGTTCATCATGATGTTCATGGTCAGCGGAAAATTGCAGACTGAGTAGTGGGAGACAGACAGACTCACCCACGCAACACCGGAAGATGAGCGACAATGCATTGTATGATGCCAATGTGACAATAGCATATTAAATATGACAATGGCATTTTAACTGCGACAAAAGCACTTATTGAGAAGAAAATGTCACACAAATAGAAACGCAGACATGGAACAATACATCTCGCTTTCACAGACTTTACATGACTGCAGGCCAATCAAATTGTCACTGCATGAGAATATGTAGCATGAAAATAAAAGAACATCTGCTAATGCCGTCGGTCGGTGAAGGCTGAATACACTATGAGCAACTCTGAATAAATTTGACAATTCCCTGAAAACAAGATTTTGCGTCTCAAGGGAGACACACTGCCAAATCATTCCTGAATAAATCCATAAAGATGAGTTTGAATATGAATAAAAATGAGCAAATGAGTTATTAGTTCCATTTAAACTGCGCTAACAGTCCCCCTTGTAGCAGGCTGATTAGACTTGACAAATAATGGGGGGGTTGGCTGGTTGTGTGCTGCCGACAGACTGGGAGGGGGTGGGGTGGGTGGGTGGATGGAGGTGGGTGGGTGGGGGGGGGGGGTCGGTCATGTTCTCACCTGTACTCCAGCGAGAAGCGGGTCAGCTCGGTTCCGTTGTAGATCCACTTGAACTCCAGGGGCCAACTGCCCTCGGCCATGCAGGTCAGCACCAGGCGGTTCCTCTCCAAGTGGACTTGGGTCTGAACGGGCTCCATCTTAAAGTAGGGCGGGACATCATCCACTGAAGGAGAAGGGAGGAAGGGGTTTGGCGGGGGGGGGGAGGGGGGGGGGGGGTAGAGGTGAGAAAGAGTGTAACCAGGCTAGCTGTGCAATAAGGTCAAAAAGAAAAAGAGAAAAAAAGGGAAAAAAAGCAATTTTCCTTTCCTTGTCAAGTGATTGGGTAGTGCTGCTAGCTACAGGTCACAGGGAGAACTTGCTTAAGTGTGAATGTGTCTGTGGATTGTGCCGGTCTGCGGAGTGAGTGGCTGAGGCGGAGCAGTTTGCCCTTTTATTCCCAAATTCAAATGCACCGCTAAAGACGCGGGAGGGCAATTTACGGCAGAGGCAGAAGTCTGAATGAACACTTTGGGAGCCTTCGCGCCCAGGCAAAGTACAGAGGGAGCCGGCGAGAGGGAGCGGAAAGTGATGCAGAGACCGAGAAGAGGAGGCAAGGGAGTAGAGAGAGAGAAGGAGAGAGAGAGTGGATGGCTTGGGCAGGGAACATGAAGTTCCCCCCAGCCCTCAAAAAAACCTCTGACAGGATGAGCTATGCTCCGCGCCGCCCTTCATTTATCTTTATGGTTTCCTAATGCAGGCAGATTATACAGCGCTGTCTGCAACGCTGCACACCAGCCTGCCTTTAAGGTGACACACATACAAACACACACGCACACACACACACACACACACACGCACGCACGCACGCGCGCAGGGCGGAGAGCGGGGAGACAAAGTGCTTTCATTTGAGCCGATGAAAAAGGCATGATCAGAGCTATTGATCTGTCTGAAGCGGCTGCAGCACCGGCAGCCAGGGGCGACAGTGAGCCCATTGTCCCAGGGTTTGGGAGCTGGGGCTAATTAAAGTCTGTATTAATAGATGCGGAGCGTAAGCCGGCGGGGCCCACAGTCAGCGTGCGTCTGCCTCACCGCTGCTGCTCTCTGACTCACTCCCGGGCGGCTTATTGGTGCCTCTCTCTCTGTCTCTCTCCGCCGCTTCATCCCAAACACAGGGAGACGTACCCTGACAAACACGCCCTGAATGTTGATACTGTAACATAAATACGGGGGTGGGGTATCGGGGTGGAATTCTTGTTCTAGGTACATTCAAGGGGAAGTAGAGGAAAGACGTACGTGATACAAACCAAAAACAACCCACCCCCCTGCCCCCGCCCCAAAACCCCACCCAACCCATGAAACGGCCAGTCAAACTGCATCTACATTCTCCACTGCATTTCTTTAGGGTCAGCCTCCCATTAAAGCTTCTGTCAGACGGTTGTGGAGCGCGAGCGCGGGCCAGCCAGGAGCCAATTATGGAACCCTCAAACCCGAACCGTCCCTTCCTGTTCTGGATTGGTTTTGATCCGGCCGTGTTGAAATGCCGCGCTGGTCTAGACCAGGACCACGCCTGGCATCCGATGGCTGCCCCCTCGAACGAGCCTGCTGTTGTGACCCTTGACCGGTAGCGCGGCCACGTCAGAGTCGTCGGAACTCTGACGCCCTCTCCAGTGACACTTCCTAACCACATCCGACAAGTGGCTCATTACCTTCCAGGTGGGAATGAAACCACGCACCACTGAACCCCAGCTCTGGGTTGGAATCTGCAGGCTCTGCCGGAAGACGTGGGTGCTGGGCTGAGGACTGCCCCGTCGGTCTGCTAAGGAGATCTACCCTAATATTTCAGCAGATACATCTCCGTTTAAAGTCAACGTACTTTGTATTTTCATGGACATTTCCTGACAGTCTACTCTCTAGACCAGAGAGTAAATGAGGGAATTGCTTGAAGTATTATGTATGTGTTATTTATAATGTAGCCCTGGGGTGTCTTAAAAGATATTTTTTAGAGGGAATTGAAATGCATATATGTAGGTCTTGTTCTGTGCCTAGCAATACTGTTGAGAAAACATCGTTGATCACTTTTAACACTCGTGTGTGTGCGCAGACAAACAAAACAGAATAGTATTAACCCAGAAAGGTTGAGGAAACTCATTTGTGTTGTGAGCAGATCTTCTCTCAAAGCCAAACGCATTACACCCTGGGGTATATAGTCATCAACTAGTAGTTCTATGCGGCCAATTTGAACTGGCTAATAACGTAGCTCACCATCAGTTCAATATGAATGTCTGGTTGAAAGCAATATGGCGTTAGCTGTTGATAGCTTTACCATCGCTGCAACAGGCTGTTCCAGCACTCGAGTTTGCCTTTTGCAGCGTTGGCCCGCGATGCATCACAAAGAACAACTACAGACTTCATAAATATTACCGCGCTAATCACGGCATGCAGACATTTCAAAGAGACATGAGCACAAACTGCTCTTTCTGAGATGAATATCCAGACGCAGTTTTACACCTATTTTCGCATTGTTCTCTCACAAAGACATTCTGGCAAGACCTTTGCAGATTTGTCATTGATCATGTTTTTAAGAATTCTACATTATAATGGGAATATGTGGTGTTTGGTGTTTTCTTCACAAAAACCCAATGAAGAAGAATGTATCTTTTTTTTTTATAATACATTTGATAATGATGCAGCATGTTTCACATTCAATTTAGCGACAAAAATTCAATTTAGCTACAAAAATACCATTGTTTTCGTGAAGAATGTTGAGCAATCTGTAAAACTTATTTCTAATTTGACTAACATAAAGCCTATCAAGACACTTGATATCTGAGTATTTTATAATGTGTTTGTCTAATGTGATATGCCCCAGGCTCCTGTTATTGTTTTCTTTGTATAATATCCCCTGTATACTGAATATGTATTGTTATTATGCTAATAAGACACATCAACATCAACGACAAACAACAACCACAAACTGAAGGGACTACTCACACTACTTTCGGGGGTAACGTGTTACCTTACATTACTTCTCAAATATGCAGGTTGAGATCATTTCAGTAACCTGTTTCACATTTAAACACTAGCAAAGTTTGAGTGGTGGTTGCTCCGTCCTTGTTCCTGTGTGTTCAATTGAGTTCCATAGCATAGGCTTGAAGGGGTAGTTCAACCTTTTGAGAAATAAGATCTGCCCCTACTTATTGGACCTACAAACGTAAAATTGCTGTCAATCATCTCGTTTGACTAGGGGTAAATAGGGGCATTTGGGACAGGGAACTATTGCCTCCGTTAACTATGTTTTGTAACATCAAATGTAGTACAGTGAGCTATTGGCCAGTGTAATGTCTAAAGCCTTCATGGAAGCATTTTGATTTTGGAGAGGAGACAGACAAGAATTTCATATTTCAATGCCAGCTGTGTCTAGAGACATTAATACACGTTGGTCAACACTAAAGAAATCGAAATGTTACACCTGCCATCTTGCATCACACGTTCTGCCAAAGCAAATACCGAGGAAACCCAGTTCAGTCAGGACACGTGATTCTGAGTCAAGCTCATATTAGCTGCATTAAGGCCGAGTTAAATTGCTGGCTGAATTAAAACGTACAATAAGCTAAATAGGGTTCAGTGTTTGTAAGTGTGATTATTTCAAGTGCATTTAGAAAGAGATGACTAATTGATAGCTATTGAATTTGCACACAGTACTAAAAAAAAAACGCTTCCACAACAACACTATCATGTGACCTTTGAAACCCGGTAGAGCTGTGGTCTCCATGAGTGGTGGTCTAACTCATTCCGTCCACGCCAGCGAACGCATTGATACAACAAACACTTCTATCTGAGGCGCCGGGATCCACTTAGCCGCTCACTTCCATCCACACAACGCCATTAGATAGCTTCACATGTAGAACCCACATCGATCGACCGAGAACCCGGCCAACTCTCACCGTCATTAAGTGCGGTGTGGCAAAGTGCCCGCGCAAAAAACTCAGGAATAAGCATGATGGTGCTATCATTTCGTACCTGTG
The DNA here is from genome assembly GCA_017639675.1 of Aplochiton taeniatus. Taxonomy (NCBI): domain Eukaryota; kingdom Metazoa; phylum Chordata; class Actinopteri; order Galaxiiformes; family Galaxiidae; genus Aplochiton; species Aplochiton taeniatus. The sequence continues at coordinate 8,062,708 of CM030183.1, read as the reverse complement.
TGAGTGGCATGCACCATCACACATTAGCTGCTCACTCAACTAGGCCTGAATCGCTGCGCCCAAATGATAGCGTGGCAATTTCAAGTAATTGTTAGTTTATGGCAAAGTGCAGCCGATAGTTGGGAGCCCCATAGGGAGAACAACAAAAACCACCAAAGAAGGACACAACACCTGCGGCGACATCCACTTACGTCTACTTTACAGAAGTTGAGAGCGCACAGCCCGAATGCCAAACACCGGAACATATCCTCCATTTTAAGTGGCTCTCAGTTGCCCCCGGCCTCTGGCCCCGGAGGTTGGTGGGTGCGCCCACCTGCTGGAGGAGATAGGGCCGGTGGGAGGATTCCACCCTGGCTTCAAATCCCAGCAGCACACAGGGCTCCACAATCTAATGAGTTTCCTTCAATGAGAGCCAGAAACGCTGACCCTTCCCTCGGCTCTTCCCACCGCCGTCCCCTGGTCTCCCCACTGGGTGCGCGGGGTCAAACACCTCTGTTTGCTTGTGTATGCCTGATGGTGGGGGAGTGTGGCGGTCTAATATTCTGGATGTGTATTATACCGGGAGTCGGGATTTGTGTGCGTCCACAAGTGTGAGTGTGTGTGTGTGCACCCTGCATTGTGGGTGTTGCGCACATAGGTATGGGTATTTCTACGCGTAGATTCCTTAGCCCCCGTGCGGCTTTTTTTTTCAACACGCATTCGCGCAGCGTGCGTGCGCATAGATAAGAGGCTACACAAACATTCTATGCGAACGTGAGGCTGTCTAAACACCTCCAGCCCAGCTCTTCATATAGTGGACTATCTCCATAATGGGTTTATAAACTCGGGTGTCATCTCCTATCAGTCCAGAAGCGTGAGCTGGCCCAGCCAGTGAGCGGGGGCGGGGGACTGGGAGCGCTCCTCTAGCTGTGCCCAAAGTGCACTGCACCCTGAGAGTGTTTATTATTTTATTTTTTTTACCTCAGCGCCAGTGCCCGGTGAACACTTTCCGTTGGACTGGCTTTCTGCTAGTCTGACTGCATCGAACCGCAGCGTGTGGAGCCGATTCCGACATCCTGTCTGGGACGAGGGCAGGGGAGGCGGAGAGGAAGCGAGGGATTACCAGGAGGGACGGAAGGGGGGGGTTGTAGGTGGGGTGGGGGGAGGCACGTGGCGTAGGGATGGCGCCCGCCGTCCGCTGGTGTCTGCAGCCTGCTCCAGATGGAGAGCCTGAGGGCAGCCCTTCCGGACCGGGGATCTCCCACCGAGCAGGAGCCGAGGCCAGCCGTAGCCAGGGCCAAAAGCAGGCTGGGGTGGAGGCAAGTGCGCCAAGGGACGGGGCCTTTTCCCACGGCCGCTGCGCCTCAGCGCCACTCCGTGTCCGCGTCGATAGCGCCGTCTTCGCCGCAGATAGAAATACCTTTCCAACCTGACTGCTGAAATGGGGGGGGGGGGGGCACGTTTCCCGCTGCACACACAGGGATTCTAATGGTGCCGAGACAAAGGCCACAGGCATCAGGCCCGGGCTCCATTAAACGCAGCCTATTGTGCTTTGAATGCGCCACGCTGGCATGCTTTCACACGGAAGGTGTTCCTATTCACTGTTTGTCATGTATTTTTGTTGGCTGGGACAGCCACCCCCCCCGCCCCACTCTGCTTAATCCGCTGGCACCAGAGGGGCCGTGGAAGCCTGAGCAGCCAGGCTTGTATGCAGACGCCTGCTCAGGCACAAAGCTGAGCGCCAGCATCTCTCTTACGCAGGGCAACGCGGCGCCACCGGCCCCGGAACGTGGCCGGGGGAGGCTAACCGACGCCGCGAGCCCCCGGTCCTCCTCTCGGCTGTGCCCCCCCGCCCACCGTCCCCGGCGTGGCTCGTTCCGGCGTGTCACACGGGAAGATGCAGAGCGCCCGTTAAGCCCCTCCTATCGCTCTTTAACATGCCAGACGGGTCATGGTTAGCTCCTCCGATGGGGGTTATGCAACAGTCATGGTAGTGACCTTGGACCAGTAATGGAGGCTTGATTGGAGGAAGGCGGATGTGTGGGCGGGGGGGGGGGGGGGGGGCTATAAAAGCCCTCCCTTTTCAATTTCCATACACATACACCTTCACACACACGCACACGCACACGCACACGCACACACACACACTTCCACAGTGTCTGTCAGGTCGGTATGTTGTGAAGGAAAGAAAGTTAATTCATATGTGTGCGCGTGTGCACACACACAAACACGCACAATACCTCCCCAGCGTAGTGACGTCCCTTCTGAAGGTCATCCCGATCTGTCACTCTGTCACAGGTTGCTGTCACCGTGACAACAGGCACCCTGCCGATATACACTTCATCAGCCCAGGGAGTGAGCCGGCAGGGATGGATGGGGAGAAGGAGTGATTGAGAGAGATAGAAAATGTGGGGGCAGAGAGGGAGAGAGAGATGTGTGAGAGAGAGAGAGAGAGAGAGAGAGAGAGAGAGAGAGAGAGAGAGAGAGAGAAAGAGAGATAGAGATAGAGAGTGGGAGAGATTGGAGAGAGTTGGGGTGCCCTCCAGCGAATAGCAAGGTGAAGGGGCCCATTATGTCTATCGGCAAACAAGCAGGCCAGCTAGAGGAACAGAGCAGGGGAGATGGAGAGCCACTATCTTCCCCCGCATTCATTTACGGTAATGGCCCCGTGGATCAGCATCTGCATGCTGTGTTGGAGAGGCAGCCCATCATGGCCCACTGTCCTCCCACCTTACGCGCCTTTATGGCCACCATAAGTCATGTTCCCTGGACACTCAGATGGGCTACGTACCAGGAGATGAGCTCCAGAGGTGTCTGTGTTGCAGCAACATTATAGGCCTCACGTACCCTTTGGTCAGGCTTTGAAAACAAGCCCCAGACTTTGATTGCTTCAAAGGAGAGCTGAGGCAGGCGTATGGATTTTCATGTTAGTTTAAAGTATATCTTTTTTTCTTTTTGATGATAGGCCCTCCTTTGATGCAGGTGAATTAGTCGTTGGGTGGGGCTGATGAACCCCCCCCCCCACACACCCCCCACGCCTGCTCCACGGTGACGGTACAGGATGGTTTGCCACGGGTTAATTGATGTGTAATTGATGCAATTAATTGAGGTGTAATGTAGCACGGCGATGCGTCTGGGAGCTATGGGGCCGGCGGGCTGTGTGCGTGATGCAACGGCAACACAATTAGCGACAGGCAGCATCCAGCCAACAAATGGAGATTTAATTAGGAGTGAAGACGGAGCGGGAGGCCAGTCAATGGCCAGCAGATTGAATTATCTGGGCCCGAGCTCTTGCAGGCATCATAGACATAGACACACACACACACACACACACACAGACACCACACACACACACACTGCCACATCTCCCTTGGAACAATTCCCTGTGTGTGTGTGTGTGTGTGTGTGTGTGTGTGTTTGGGTGTTTGAGTGTGTTGGAGCTCCACCAGTGTGTCTCCCTCCACATCTATCTATCTGACTCTCTCTCTTTCTCTGTCTGTTTCTCTCTCTCTCGCTGTGCTTCCCCCACTTCTCTGTCCTGCTTGTCTTGGATTCTGACACTCTTCCTCTCCTTTTCTCTCCGTACCACCCTCACCCTCCCCCTTTTGCCCAGTGTGTCTTTGACGGTCTCTCTCTCTCTCTCTCTCTCTCTTTTCATTGATCTCTACCTTTCTCACAGTCTCTTTGTCCACCGCCCCCCCCCACCCCCACCCCCACCCCCACCCTCATTCTCTGTGGTCTCACTCTCCGTCACTCTTTTCTTGTGCTCCCTCACCGTTTCCCTCTCTTCTCGGCTGTTGGACAGAATCTCTCCCTCCGTACACCCCTCCCCTGCCCTCCCCTCTCCACTTCCTCGCCTCGCTATTCTCTCTCTCTCACTCACTGCTAGGGGAGCGTAGCATGGCTACCTAGGGACATGTCTGTGATATCCAGGAGCTTAATTAGGCAGTCCAGCTCCTGGCAGGGACGCTATATGCAACACACAAAGGAGCCCCGGCACAAGGCAGCGCCGTCAATTAATGAGACCCCACACACACCCACCACCACTGGCTTGGTGCCCTCCCAAGCTTGGCAGCTCCGCTGTGTCCAGAATACATGACAGGACGGTGGTCCAACCGCAGCGGCTGTGGAGAGGAAAGCGTGACCTTCTTCGCCGGAGCAGCTTGGCATTTTATTAAGGAGGAGTGATGCGCTTGTCGTTGCGATTGGGAGTCGACGGAGACATGGGCCGCTCACATCAGTGTTTGTCAGAGGAGACGTTTTTCCAGGCGAACGTCTCTTAGAACCCGGCGGCGCCTGTAAACTTCTGGCAAAACGCCGCGCTACACACCGTTCACAACTTCACAGCGCCCGTCGGAGAGTCATTCCCGACGGCGCTGTCTCCATGGGCTCGGATAAATGGGAGCGTCTGCCTTAGAACATTAGGTTGAGAGAGGTGCGCGCGCCGGGTTTTAACCGGATGCCGCTGTGTACTCCGCGAGTGACACCGCGAAATGATCCTCCCGGCATGACAGCTCTCCCTTTTGCCGTCGAGCGTCACGCCGGCGCCACTCAGACGCACTCCCTCCCCACGCAGGAGAGGAGAGGGAAACGGTCCACCTGATGTGTTTGAGGGCTAATTGACAACTTGGAGAAGCAACCAGTCAAGCTAAGTGGCAAAAACAAGATGAAAACAAAGTAAGAAAGTGTAACGGAGAGGGAAGAGGAGGCGGGCAACACTTTCTCGGGGCATGAGCGGGCTGGAAATAAGTGAATTTAAAAAGTAGGGCAAAGACTAATAGAGGAAAATAACAAACAAACGCTCTGAAATGTGAATTCCTTCAGGGCTCCCGGGTCATTAGAGTTAATACTGCGCCTTGTGCCATCTGCTGCGATTGTTTACACTAGCCGGGATAATTAGAAGCTAATTAGTGGATGGTGTGGTGGGGGAAACGTTATTTCACACGCACCGAGATGGGAGACGTTGATTATGAGCCGCACCTGCGCTGATTACTTAGTGGAGAGCTGGATGACGTGAAGGCTGTCAGATATTCTGTTCTGTACATACGCTTTGGTGTAATTGCTGGTTGAATCTCGACGAGATTGAATCTAACTCGAGCCACTATTAACATACATAATAGAGGAGCGATGCTAATGACCTCGGCGCATGCGTGTGGTCGCGCGGGTGTAGGCCGACTCACCATGTTCGGATTTCCACCAAACAGCCCAGCGATGTCTTCCAGATAGGGTCCCAGAAGACGTTATCCGGACAAAATGCATGTGTGGAAACAGGCATGTCCTGTCCATCAATTTCTCTCCCAGCTAATGCCTACAAATCCCTGCGTTTGAGAGATAGTGCTAGCATGCTAATAGTTTTTGTGCACGGTGTCGGGCTATGCTATTGTAATATATGCGCCTGGAATGGGTGGTGATTGTGATTCTTATCAGTGGCAGAGTGCGGGGCGCCAGGCGGTGAGTGGCAGGGGCTGGCAGTAAATGCTAATAGCACAGAGCAGCTGACAGAGGGAAGAATTATTATCCTTCTTCATTACATTTACACTGCCTGCCTGGCTCTCTGCCCGCCTGCCCAGGCAGGGACACCTACACCAGCACGGGGAGACCGTGTTTTATTTATCTGTTTTGCAGGTGACAAACACAGCCACTGCTGCTAATGCATCATGCACTCAGGAATGGGGAACTCAGGTTCCGATCTCCAGAGCCCGTGACAGCCACAATATGTCATGTGGGATTTGATTACACGTGGATGTTATCTAGACTTGGTGGGGAAGTGTTGAAGGTGACATACGAGTGTAGATGAAGGATTGGCGACTTTGGGAAGGGGGTGGGGGTATTTTTGGTGTGGGTACGGGTGGGGGGGGTAAGATAGATGAGAGATTCAGGAGGAGGATGGACGGGATCCCATGTCCATTCGGCGCAGGCTGGGAGAGTGGAGAATGGCTGCTCCTCATTGAGACCTCTGGGGTTGGAGAGCTGACAGATTGTGGCATCATCGCATCTCTCCAACACATTACCGCACAACCTTTCACTCCCATTTCATCCCATCAGCCTCACTGACAAAGTGGCTCCAGGGCTGTGATGGTACCCCCCACCCCCAGCCCAATCACTTCCTTCTGACAGTGGCTCAGAACTCCTATGCATCCCACCTACCCCCCCCCCCCCCCCCCCCCACCCCCACCGCCCCCCCCCCCCCCACACACACACACACACACCCCATCCCCAAACAGGGTGCATTCCTGACCTTTCCCCCCCGTACACAAAGACAGGGTTGTTTGAGCGGCCGACTCTCTGAAGTGCACTCCTACACAGCATGCTGGCTGGGGAGCAGACAGGAAGAGGAGAAAATAGAGGTACACACCACTGGACTGTAAAAAAGAAAGCACTGCCAGCTCTCTCTCTCTCTTTTTTCTCCCTTTGTCTCTCTCTTTCTCTCTCGAGCTATGGGATGACAACCATACAAATAGGCCGACATTATGCTAATGAAATAGTTCTTCTTCCAACAAGACTTGCCGTTGTGTTTCTCATCTCAATTACCAGACATTGTGTTTGGCTATTGTGGATGATAGGGATGCCAGTCAAAAGAGAGGAAAAGTTGTTTTCGGCAACTGCTGTCCTTAATTGTTGTGTTTCACCAACGTTTCAGTTTATTTGGTTTGGTGAGTGAAACAAATTAGGATCTATTAAACTCGGGTCTGTATAATTGGAACCAATTTTCTGAGAAAATAAAATGAATAGGGTTATGATCAAATCCAACTGACCACATCCTCTGAAATAAGCAAAAGCAAAGCTACCCATTAGAAAAATGAAGAGACTTCTTAGAGCTGCATTAATATTCATTTAGTGTGGAAATTGCACTATAACAGCAGGCCTACCAGTGTAACATCTAGCATTTTATCATTATTGTTGATGATAAAAAAAATTATAATTATAATTGTATTCGTTTTTTCCCCCACATTTTTCCTCAATGTATCGATGGGTCAAAAAGTAAAAATCTTGTCTTGTTAATTGAAATTATAAATTGCCCCATCACTTGCACATCATTCGTTACCATGACACAGTCAAAACTCTCTCACAAAATGTTTTTAATATCAAATGAGTGTCTACCGGGGCTGGTGTTGCTGCTCTGTTACTGCTACAATGAAGTTAAATAGGATTTTTCCTTTTACCTTTGTTTGGAGTTGTTTGGAGTGGAGCTTAAGAACCTTGCTTGGGGGTACCAGTCCTATCCCACATCCACGCCTGCAACCTTCTCCTCGCCAACCCATTTTATATGCACGAGAATCTGAGGCACGGTGTAAATCAGGGGTGAATTTGTGAAAGCAAAACCAAGGTTAGCTCTATTTTTTGACATGGTCTTATAAATATGTAAGAGCTCTTCATAAAAAAGAACTACAGGCACAGCACTTTTACTTTTCTCACAATGTCAAGTATATCCCGGAGGTTATCACAGAGAAATTACATACATTTAGATGAGGAAAGCCAGCATGTGTTTTCTTCATAATGTATTCACTCGGAGCAGGTGTTTCCCCCTGTTATTGCCCCGCTCTTGACAGACCAACAAAAAAATGTAATAACAATTATCATATCTGTAATTACATGAACTTTCTAATCCTCTCAGGTCCAACCAAGTGGCCATCCACAGTGGTTGGCTGTGAGCGTGCATTGAAATGTCCGCCGAACAATCAAAGTGGACTCGACGTGATTCTGGCACGCGTGCAGCGGGCTGAGTGATTTGGAGGCTTAATGCAGCTCTCCCCGCCGCAGAGTTATGGCCTGTGATTTGCATCGTAAACGTCTGTTAAATTCCCACTTTTGGAAATGAATATCAGTAAATGACAAGCCGGCGGGGCAGCCAGATGGAGGGGAGGGGAGGGGGAGGGGGAGGGGGAGGGGGGGGGAGGGCCGAACGCGTTCACATTTGTCTTTTCCACACATGGCAAAACCTAATTCCATATTTCGGCATCTGTAAGCCCGAGTAAATACACATCAAATGCCTGTTTTCCAACCTCATAATCCCCAGATAATCGCCATGTACAATATGAGCAGTGCTAAATTGGTGAGGAAATTCACAAACGAACATATTTACATCAGCCCCATTAGCGGGACGTTGACGAGATACTGCTAGATGTGCCGCTGCTTTTGAAATGCCCCTGAGCACTTAAGAATTTCATTAGACACTATTACCCGCAGCCGTGCCACACTGAGTAATACGCCTTAATACACATATAATGCACTGGATTACAACTCCAGATATTAATAAATCGTCTGATTTATGTATTACTACTTCTTCTACCAGTGTGAGTAAATTACATCTTTAATCTCGGTCATGGTTCAAGGGGATTTTTGTGTGTGTGTGTGAGCCGCTGTGTCGAGTGTGCTTGTGTATTGGCGTGTGGGCCCGTTCTGTAGTTCTCCCCTCGGTGCGATTTTGTGTACATTTTCAAGTGTGTGTGTGCAACGTGTGTTTGTGTGTGTATGTGTTTGGAGGACTACATATACGTCTCCAGCGTGTCCGTGTACATTTGAAACCCCCCATCATCGCCCTGTACAGATCAGCAGGATCTCCACAGTCCCTTAATGACAGGAGTAGATCAAAGGCCATCATGTTCTTGGCTGTGGAGGCAAGGGGCATCATTAGTGCTGGGTCAACAGGGTATCATTAAGCAGCTTGCTAACCTTGCACCATGTTTACCCCAGTGTGTGTGTGTGTGTGTGTGTGTGTGTGTGAGAGAGAGCGAGAGGCTTCTCCCTTGCTCTCTGATCTCTACTCGGTGTGTGGGAGGAACACGGTGCTCTCGAGCGGCCCGTTCCCCCATAGGACAATCACCACGCTGGAGAGAGCCGACTCATCTATCCAACGCCTGCCTCCATCCACTCGCGCCCCATCCATTACGGCCTAGCAGTCGTATGCTTATGGCTAAAGCTCATTGTAAAACTCTCCTCGGGTTGATTCAATGGGCTCTGGAGGGCCCTGACAATGACCGATTCACCAGTGCCCATTATTTATCACATCTCATTCCCCTCGCTCGCACCCTCCCTGGTTTTTATCTTTTTCCACATTTAACGTTATCCTATCCGCCACCCACCTCCTCCCCTGGCCACTTTTTGTATGCTTAAGCGATCCATAACCTGCCACCGCTCCACTAACCCTCGAGCCCACAGCCCAATCTCTCTTAAAGATGCCGCTAACAAACTCTTCCTCACCTTAAAACTTTTGCTATTTTCGAGCCGCCCCCACCCCCCCCCCCCTACCCCCCTCTCTCTCTCTCTCAGCAGTTCTGCATAGCCCCTTTCCTACATTGTTCCCACTTCAAAACATTCCATCGCTCTCTGGGCCTGCTTCCCCTTCGGCCTCCTCCCTCCCTCACCAGTTCCCGCTCTCCCTCTTTCCTTCCTGGCTTTCCTCCTCCTCCTCCTCCTCCTCCTCCGCCTCAGCCAAGGCCCCCTCTGCACCTTGCCCTCAGATCCCTCCCTTCCACTGCCTCCATGCTCCACTGCTCTGACAGGTCTTAACCCCACGTGGGGAGAGGGATTCGATCCCTTCACGGAGGAGTGCGCTGGCGGCGGGCGGGGGGGGTCCACTCTCCAACCGCTGGGTGCCGGGGCTGCAAGCCGCAGATTAAAAAGTCATGAAGGCTTTTAAGGGCTGAGCCGCGCTGCCGTCGTCTCGCTCGGCTGTGGACAAGCCGTCTGAAAATAGTCCTTTGTGTTGTTGAGACAACAGAGATTGGAGTGAGGGAAGGGAGGGAGGGGTTGGGGGGGGGGGGTGTGGACGCAGCCAGGTGCATTAGTGCGCGGGCCCTTTGCTTCTAAGCAGTGACCCCCCGCCATCCCTCGGTTCTAAATACCCCCAGTCGGTGGTCCTGCTGCTAGCTCCCTCATCGTGGCCAGGCTTTAAGAGCCAGGCCCTCACTGCCGCTCCCGGCCCCCCCCCACCCCCACCCCACTCCTCCTCCTCCTTCTCCTCAGCCCCCCCCCCCCCGAAAAACACCACGGTCCGGCCGTTCAAGGTCACGCCCTCCCCACTTTTTCTTTTACCGCCCCGCGCGCCCCTCGCCCTGACGTCCTCTGTTTGCACGGCTCACTTTCGACTCGGAGACATGTGGCGTTAAATTGACTATTGATGCCCCCTCTAAAGACGAATGAATGGGCTAATGAGAATGAACGGGGGTCATTACGTCACGAGTCCCAACGGGGTCCTTACAAAGGGAAGCCCGCACATCGAGCGGATGGCCGTTCGGTTCCGGGTGGGCGCAAGGACGGGTCACACAAGCCAGCGGGCGCATGCTAGACAAGGCGTAATGTGATGTCGGATAACCTGGACTAGCGCCATTAGACTGGGCTTAACCACGGCCCTGTCAAACACGCCATGGTCACAAATAACAGCCGAGCCACTAATGGAATCGATGGGCTTCGCAAATATTTACAGGACAAGAGGGCTGAAAGGCGATCAATTCTAATCTATAGGACGACGGAAGGTTTCGCCGTGCTCATGTTTCAAGTTGGAAAAATCAATACCGGGAGCTTTTGAGAAACGAAGGGAGAAAACAAAGGCGAGAAGCAGCGAGAGAAAGGAAAAGCCCGGCGTCCGGCCCCGCTTTGCTGCACCTCGTTCCCTGCGCCTCTCATCATTCAACAGCCTCTCGTGCGGCCCCTGAATGGATTTCCACCTCTCTGGGTAGCCACGAAAGTTTTGACATCTTCAGACTGCGACCCCCCCCCCCCCCCCACACACACACACACACACACACACACAAAAAAAGCTTCTGAAGCCGCAGGGAGCGCATCCAGTGAGGTGGCGACAGACGGCTATTGAAGACGAGAGCGGGGTAGCGGATGTGACGGGCAGTTGAAAGCATGGGAGCTGACAACGGCTGCCTTTGGAAGTCCAGCATAACAGGTGGGGAGCCGAGGAGAAGTGGCAGGGTGAGAACGCCGGCCAGGTTCCCCTGGTAATAAGAGGAGGGAAATGTCATTGAGTTCCACGGCACCTGGGGACGGCGCTTTGCAAATATTTACAACGGGGAGGGAGGGGAGGGAAGGAAGGGAGGGGAGGGAGGGGAGGGAGGAAAGCAAAAAAAAAAAGGAGTGACGGCATTTAAAAAAGTAGGGTAAAACAAATGGCCTCCGCTTCTCTCTGGGGGCAGATATTCTTTATGCACAAGGTTGTAATCCCTAGTTAATGTTCTGAATTAACTAGCTCCATAAAACGCATCATCCACCCCGTAAGGGCCATGTAAAAGTGTGTCAGGGAAGCAGGCAGCAATAGCAGCCAAGGCCGCCCACCGTGGTCACTGGTTTATTGATGCATCGGTGTCTCCACATAGTCCTCCATCACCACGCTTTCTACCTCGGAGTGCTTACAGTCCAGAACCTGTGTTTTGCCTTTACCAGACACCTCCCTGGCTGATGCCGTTGTCTGCAGCCTAACAAGTGCGGTGCAGGCCCAGGCTGAGGGAGGGAGAGTAGGATACCGCTTGCTGTGTGTTTCCTCCTCCGGCGTGTGGCACTCCTAGAGAGAACAATCAGACCAGTCTGCAGCTTCGCCGGGGGCTATCGCAGCCTACTACTCCACCTGCCCTCCAACCGCTACCTGGCTGTGTGCAAGTGTGTGTGCGTGTGTGTGTGTGTGTGTGTGTGTGTGTGTCTGTGTGTGAGCTCCCGCTCAGTATGATAGAGCTCTGTCTGCATGTGTGTTCGACGTGTGTGTGTGTGTGTGCGTGCGTGCGTCTGGTTCCCGGCTGATGCAAGCCGCCAGAATACACACTCCCAGGCAACACTCAACTTTGTAAACAGGCCTAGCAGGGGTGGGCGTGGATCCTACCACGGCACACATGGACAGAGCAGTCTAGCCGTCACACCACAAATTATAGCCTATTCCCCCCTGCCCCAGGTCTCGAGTACCTGCCGGCCCACTTCATCACCTAGAGTGCTTACCTCAGTGTGCGTTTGTGTCATACTGGGGATAAATCAGACACGAGTGGATAAATCTCAGTGGCCCACCGTGCTTTATGTGCCGTGCACCAGGAGGTCCGGGGCACGGTGACATGGCGAGGCCGCACAACCCAGCTCGCCCCAGACGGTCGGCCGTTCTATTCTTCGACGGAAGAACGTTGGCAGCCACGTGGAATGAGAGATCCACACGGCAGGCTGGACCGAGAAGAGGCCAGACGGCCGGCGAAACTGACCCCACCGGTAGCCAGCCGTGGTCCGGACTGCCAACTCGTGAAAACGCCAATTACTCCCTCCACATCTGAAAGTTTGATGAAGCGTCTCCTCTGTTATCAAAGCCTTCCTTCTCGCTCGCTTGGCTAAAAAAAACTGCTTTCCTAGAAAAGACCAAAAAAAAAGCAGACAGAATCTGCTTAATTATTGAGCGGGCGGCCTCCAACGTGTTACGGTGTACTTCAGGACCTCTGAGCGGTACCGATAACAACATAGAGAATCTGACAGTAAAGGGTATCGTATTGATCCCAACCTGTGTCCTTTCCTTTAGAAGAGCCGTTAAAGTGCTTATAAAATCTGAAGTATGGTTGCTTTTTGGGGGGGCAGATCCCTAAACAAGATGCTGGCCAGCGTGACAGACAGGAAACGACAGGTTCAGATTAACAATTGTTTGTTACGACGGAGCCCAGATTGCCGTCAAATGGGAATTTGAATAAGCGAATCATCAAACGCCGTCGGTGGCTTACGACCCCCAGCGGTAGCGTGCAGCGGTGAAAAATGCCAAAATAACAACAAAATGCAGTTGGCATGGCGACTCCATCCTGGCAAACCTAGTCCGGGCCTCCCAGAGAGTGCCACAGCCTGCTCCCATCACAATCTGCAGGACCCGCAGACAGAGTGACAGACCAACCGACAGACAGACAGACAGACAGACAGACAGACAGACAGACAGACAGACAGACAGACAGACAGACAGACAGACAGACAGACAGAAAGGCGGGCCGACAGCAAGAGAGGGAATCTGATCTTTCTGCCTCCATCCACTGCACCGTTTTAATCCTCCTTGGATCAAAGGAGGCAGCCCCGCTCTGCCTCTTGTTCATTAAGCTAGGGGGGGGGGGGGTGCTCCTCTCTATATGACCGAAAAAGGGTTTGATCAATCAATACCGGTCCACCAGTGCCGGGCCCCCAAGTCCCCCGTTCCGACCCAATCAATCCGGCAAACAGCCAGCCAGCATCAGGGCCGAGGGAGGAGGAGGAGAGTGTGTGTGTGTGTGTGTGGGGGGGGTAAAAACAATCACGCAATCACACAGAGTTTCTTTGGAATTGTCCTTGGTCAGGGGGGCTGTGCCAAATTACCCTGTGTGTTGTTCGGGTGCTGCTCCTTCCCACTGTCTTGATGGGCAGAGCTGGAGCCCCAGAAAAAGTCCCCCTTTGCTCAAACATGAAAGCCACAATGCTGTTTAAAGTACAGGGCGGGGGATCAGGGAGGCTGACACATAGAATGGCTAAATACAATGGGGACCGCTGTCTGACTTTGCCATTGTTGTTCACTGGTGCAATGTAATCTTCTTTAATCACAGCTAAACCTGCAGAACAATTGACCCATTTTTTTCCCGAGCTCTTATCGCTGAACGTGTTCCCCGTATCTCATTTAGAAGTGCCAAAAATCCCCTCTTCAATCTAGGTGATCTCTTCTTCACAACCTGCCTCGACACTCCACTAAGCCACTGGCATCTAATCCATGGCATATCAAACAGACAGAGTCTTACGGGGGTATTCTTATTTGCATAGTGGGTGGTGATGCTGTTTGTGCGCTCACATATATAAGTGCATGTGTGTGTGTGTGTGTGTGTGTGTGTGTGTGTGTGTGCGTGTGTGCGTGTGTGTGAGAGTGTGAGTGTGTGTGGTAGTGAATGTTCATACATGCACATATGCACACATTCTGGCATTCATGTGTGTTTGCTGCCTATTGTCCGTTCACGTAAGTTGGATTGTTCGTGTGTTGCTGGGAGTGTGCATGCGTCACCACCTTGGGAGTACAGGGGCAGCACGGGGGTTGCTAGAGGATTACTATTGGGGTGGCAGCTTGTCCAGAACTCCAAATTCACTCCCTTTTTGATCTTCTCCCTCTCTCTCTCTCTCTCTCTCTCCCTCTCTCTCTCTCTCTTTATCTCTCTCTCCCTCTCTTATGTCCATATCCCCTCCCCCTCTCTCCCTCTCCATCTCATCTCCCGCTCTATGAAGTCGCGATGGGCTTTTGTCGCCGTAGCGCCATTGTCAGTGGGAGCCGCCCGTCCCCGCGGCGCGAGGAGCCTCCCTTTCCAGGCTGTCACCACCGTGCCGGGAAGAGATGTGGAAACTTCAGCGGATTTGTCAGGGAGAAAATAAAGCGAGGCCCCAGATAGATCTAAGGCGGGAGCCCTTATCTCCTCGGTATCAGCGCCGGGAACCCCAAACACAAGACAAGCCGGCGCAACGGATCAAATATGAATAAAGAAATAAAAGACTCCCCGAATCCGACCGCATGAAAGGCCGCCCGTCCGCCCGTCCATAAGAAATTAATCTGACATAATCAGCTGACGGCAGGCGGACGGCTGAGTGGCGGCGGGGTGGAGGGGAGCCTTTGAGGAGATCCCTGACCTACATGAAGGGGCATCCAGAGACAAATGAAACACATTGCCCTGCGCCGGCACCGCGCGGAACGCCACGGCAACCGGAGCGACGAGCCGCCCAGCAGGAGGCCCTTTCGTCGACGCGGCGCGGACCTCCGTTTCAACCTATGTGTGGCCGCCTTGGCGCATTGGCGTGGCGCCGGCTAGGATGGGCTGGCGGTTTTGGTTCCCCCTCCCGCGGTGTCACAGCGTGTGTGGGGGGGGGGGGGGGGGGGGGGGGAGGGGCGTTGACGAAGGGAGCAGCCAGCTGCTGACCTTTACCACCGACTGGCAGCGGGGGGGGGGGCCCTCTATTTACCTCCGACTCCCACTTTGAAACAGCTAATCAAACAGACTGGCACAAGGTCCCCACTGGCTCCCCACCCGCTGAGAGGCAATGCCAAAGAGCGTGCGGGTGCGCGGGTAGCACAGGCGGGGTTCATTGCTTCCGTATGTATGTGTATGTGTTTATTAGGTGGGGAGTGGGGGGGTGTCACTGCCTATGTGGCAGGCCAGAACAGGGAAACGCAAACTGTTGGATCCACTTCAAAGTGGGTGGCCGGCCGTTCCTCAAAGCGAGCGTGTGAGCCAGCTGAAATGAATAAATCAAATCTCCACGTCAGGCCCGTCCTTTCATTAACGGCCGCGTGGACGGCTCTATTAAAAACATGACAGATCACCGTTGGATTCCAATGCCGAGGCATCACAAGTGGGAAACAATCTGCCCAAGGCCGAGGGCTGCTGGTCTCGCCCGCTCTGACCAGACTGCTGAATCAGTTCCTCGGCTCTGGCCAAGTTCAGTCCGAGAAAAGGGGGGGGGGGGGGGGGGGGGGGGGGGGGGGGGGGGGGGGGTCAATACATCCAAATAAACCTTACTTCACAGAATCAACACCGCTCGTGAGAGAGACCCATTCCTTTAACCCCAGCGTTGGAAAGAATCCTAAGACTCTCCCCATCACCAGCTTTCCTGCTGTATTCCCTCTTCCCTCAGGTTGAGATAATAAAGGTGCACCTCACATCAGCACAGCGGAGGAACACTATAAAAAGAGCCTGTTATCGACCAGATCAATGGCGGGGAAAGGGACCCGGGGTCCTTTTGTGAGACGAAAACCAACCAGAGGGAGAAACGGGAGAGAGAGAGAGAGAGAGAAAGGGGAAGAAGAGCAGGAATGGCTGTGTGTGTGTGTGTGTGTGTGTGTGTGTGTGTGTGTGCGAGTCGAGTGAAAGGATCTCACTCGTGATGAAGGGTGAAGCCGGGGCTTTATGGCGAGAGGGATGAGGAGAAGGAGAAGGGGGGGGTTGGGGGTGGCCAAGAGGAGGGAGGGGAGGGGATGCGGGGGTTAGTGTGGCTATTATAACTCCCGGAGAGTAGGAACTCAATCAGCGCTCTGGCGCATGGCCCATTGTGCCCGAGTGTAATGGGAACTGTGAGATTTTATTAAGAGAGAGTAATTGCATGTGCTCGTCATCATGGCGGTGGTCATAGTGACGCCCGGAAAGAGAGAAAACAGAAAGGGGGTATTTACTGTCTTCCTTTTTCTGGCGCCGTGGACCGTCTCCTAGCGTTGCGTACGCCGCGGGATGTGGGAAGCTGTGTTTCTCTATGTCATTCCACCCCGTCAGTCCTCCTATCTCTGTCTCTCTGTCTCTCTCTCTCTGTCTTCCTGATTCGGTCTCTCTCTGTCTCTCTCTCTCTCTGTCTGTCTTCCTGATTCGGTCTCTCTCTCTCTCTCTCTCTCTCTCTCTCTCTCTCTCTCTCTCTCTCTCTCTCTCTTTCTGTCTTCCTGGATCGGTCTCTCTCTCTCTCTCTCTCTGCTTCAGTCGTCTTTCTCTCTTCCCTTCTGTTTTGCTCTCCCACTCCTTTCCTATCCATCATCATTCCTGCCTCTTGTCATTTCCCCGCCTGTGGAAGGGGTGCATGGTTGGAAGTCCAGCTGCGCGCCAGTTGTCAGGAAGGCAACTGTACGCATGGGAGGTCCGTCCTGTGTCTTCAGTGGGGAGGGGGAGACGGGCGGAGGGGGAGGACAGCGCTCGGAGATGCTCCAGTGACTTCGGTCCTGATGGGCTCCTGGGCAAGTGCTGAAGGCTGTCCGGAACACTCAATCTTCCCCGCAGGGAATCCCATGTTTAGCCTCCTCCGTAAAAAAAAAAAAACAACACACACAAGAATAGCTAAATGTGCGAAGGGCAAGTGTTGTTGACGGTGTAAAGCATTGGTATGGATACGTCCTATCTCGAAGGGTGGTGGTGGAATATAATAATTAATCTCCGCTGAAAGCTGAAGCACCATGCTTCCGTCGTATGGACGACCCTCTCGTCATTCAACAAATAGTTGTTTTTTGTTGTTGCGGGAACGATCGTTGTTTTTTTATTGGATTATCAGCTCATGCTTGCGCGTCTCTCCGGCTCTTGCCCTTGCCTTTGTCTGCGCGGCACTCGGCTCCTGATGTCCCCGTTGAATCCAATTTCCCTGAAGGACGCAACCTGTCCCGCAACCACTGCTGCCTGGCTCCTCTCAATCTCAGTCAATCTGATAAAGGGATGAGGGAGGATATCATGTGTTCCTCACACAAATCCCTGGGTGTAATCCGCACGCTGTTGCTGTTCTACTTCTCCCCCTGTAATCTTCTCACCAGTCCAGTTCTTTCCACACCATCCTCACCAATATATATATAGAGAGAGAGAGAGAGAGAAAAGAAAGAAAAACTGTGGGCCACAACAACATTGCCACTGAGAGTGGGAGCCGGAACGGGAGCCAGAAAGCAGCAACGGTCTTCACGAGCTCAGTAGGTGAATGCAGAGAGGGCTGCTACGTAGCGCATAGGTACAGCCACAAATCCTGGCCATCTGACCAAAGCTTTGAATCCTCAGCCAAGCCTCATCAATTCCCCCCCTCCCAAAAGGATTACACCCCCCAACTACTGGGCCCCGCTCTGGCCATATGGGGCCTGTCCACTTATAATCTGATTTGATTACAGCGAGCTAACAAAAAAAAAGAGAGATATCAACCCCAGAGCGGGATGGACGGATGGAGGGATGTGTTTTAAGTAAACGGATGACGGGGTGTTAGTGACAGCTTGTCATCCGACTCTCCAGCCACGGATTAATTCTGTACCTGAAGTCCATCAGGCAGCCCTGACCAGCAGCCAGGCCGGACCAAATGTTGTTTTCTGACATGTTGGAGGTTTTTCAGTGTCCCCCCACCCCCTCTTGTGAAAAAGGCTGTTTTTGCCAGAACAAGATTTACAAGAGGGGTTATTTGACCATACAGCGTGCTCCGTCTGGCCAGTTTGGGGAATGTGAAGTGATTGCTGTCGCACATCATTTTCCTGGAGTTACTGCATATTTATGTGGAAGCCGATGAAGGACCCCCAAAAACATTGGGACGGGTTGCCAACAATGCATACGCATGCATGCACACACATATTCTTTGCAAGCGAGTGCGCACATGCACGCAGTGTGTCACACACTCACATACACACCCACACACACACAATAGGTGACATTCATGCCACACAACCATATACACTTGAAAACACCTACTCTATCTTCCACGAGCCTGTCCTTTGTTTCGCTGACGGATGCTGACAGAACCAATCATGTATGGCATCCAAGCCCATTAGCGTCAATAATCCGCTCTGACAAAGGGAAGGAAAAAAAACAAAACCTGCAAATGGATGCAGACACAGTGAGGCGAGTCAGGCTGGCCCCGAAAATAGCACGGAGCGCCAGAGCCAGCGAGCAGCCTGCACCCGGGAAGGGGGGGAAAAAGGGCTGCTTGCTGGGGAGTTAACAAAATACTGTTCTGTACTCGCCGCAATACAAACATGGCCATGCCCTCTGAGGGTTACGTGCTGGACCTGCTACTTTTTTTGGATCCCCTCCACGGCTAACAGAAGTGAATCCGGGTGCTTTTCTTACTCGAGGTCTGGGGGGGGGGTCTGCGGGGAACACTACCTACCGAGTACCCATTTAGCGTGTGTTTTGTAGATGGACCACGCTGCCTGTTGAGCTGTTTCACTGACTACTTAAGAAGCACGGTGCGCAGCAGCTGTTGCCAGCACTCTGAGATAGAGGATCACAGCTGGGATAATGGCGGAGTCTTTGTGTTCTCTGTACCAAACCAGAAAGGTTTTCCTCAAAGAGTGGACCAAAAGAAACACACACACACACACACACACACACACGAGAACCCCGACAGACTGGGAGTCCAGTTGTGCAACGCGGAGAGCTTTTGTGCGAAGCGCTGAGTGCGTGATTCAGTCCGGCTGGCCCATGGATTTGGCTCCTGGTCCGATACACCAAACACGCCCTTACACATTTACAGACACACACACGCACATTTGTATTTGTCATTTTTACTATCATTCATTTCTACATATACTAAGAATACCAACCCCCAAAGTAATCTATTCCTACCTTATGGGCTTGATAAATGTCAACAGAATATACCAATTTTGTTTTTGTTTTGTTCAATCTTTTTCAATTTCTTTCAATTTAGAACAAAAGCCGAGATAACAGCGGAACAATAACTGCTGGACTAAGAAGCGGCAAAGGAGAGTGTGATCCGGTGAACATTTCAAACTCCGTAAATAACCATCCTAGTTGTTAGGGTGTTTTTCTCCACCTGAGTATTTGCACATCACTACTTATTTGTGAGATCAGACTATGGGTAATATTATTTTATTTATTTATCCATATTCCTTAGATATGGGACAAAACACCTAATAAGCAGCTGCGGTGCCCTAGCAACTTCAAATGCCATCCAATCATTAGCCTTGTTATCCCAGCGTGTCACTCCGAATTGAAATATGAGATGCAAGATAAGGTGGAACAGTCTGCAGGATTGATTTAAAAAATTAATAACACGCAGTTATTTTCTCTTTTTCATTATGCCAGACTACCTGATTATAAAGACACATGTATGATTATTTTTTATAATTTGACTTCTTGCCTGCTTTTAAGTCTTCCCTGTATAATAAAACAAAACCGAGTGGTTTTGCTGGCACAATAAAAAAAAACAGATAGCCTATTCGACAGTTTCGTGAATCATATCTCCATTAGAAAGTGGAGAATACCGTTTAATGTTCGCTGACCAAACAGAGGGGCAAATCAAATAAAGCAGGGCTTTTGATAAGCCTCTGGGGGGGTCAAGACAATGAATCCCTGAGAAATCCCAGCGAGGGGCTCAAAACACTCAAAAGATAACTGGATTACAGAGGGCTAGAGCAAATCAATTCCATCGCCCAGGGGCGGCGCCCACCCGCCGTACGGCCTCCCCTCTGTCCGCTCTCTCCGATGACGGTGTCAGCTTCCGGTAAATAGCGTTCACACTTCGGCGCAACTCATCCGGAGGCAGAGCACCAGGGTACTGTTATCCTGACAACCCGGTGACAGGGGCGTGCTGAGTGACCACCGTCCGCCGTCCCCCAGGAGCGACGGGACCCTCAGCCGTTGGTCAGCCCGCAGGTCATTATTCACACCTGGTGAGAGGGTCGGCTCGCCCTCCGCGGGGGGTCACCTGAGCAGCCAATCCAAAGGCAATTACCGGCGTGCATACGCATGCAGGCTAAAAGTGTGGGACACACCCCCACACGCACGCAGACTGTCTCGCACAAACACACACACACACACACACACACAATCTGGGAAATCGGAGTGAAGCAGGAGCGAATTGACAGGTCTGACCCCAGCGGCGCACCTTTTTCAGTAAGAGGGTTCCAACAAAGGAGCCGAACACTAGAGCCTGGGACCGCCTACCGCTGGGAGAGACGGACGGCGAGAAATTAGAGAGGCCTTAAACGATTGTGTTGTAAGTGGACTCATTTATCCCAGTGCTTGAAGGTCGACACTCATCTCGTTGCCGTGACAGGCGATATTTGAGCGCTGCTAACGGTTGACATTTCGAGGAGAAGGCTGTAAAGATGCTCCTCGGAGGATGGTGATTGGCGATAGTTAGCGGCCTGGTTTACACCTCCGAGAGGAGAGGACAGGCCAATTGATCGGGCCGACAGTTGAGGGTCTGATTGTCGGTGACCCATAGAATTGGGGTGAGACTCGTTATGCTAATAATTAGCTTCCACCAAATAAAATTTCAAGCACGTAAAAAGGAAGCTTTTGAACTCAACAAATGGTTAAAAAATGGATTTCACGCATTAAGGACGTTATCAAAAGTAAATACATGATGTGAAACCTCCCATTTAATTGACTTGTCCGTAGCTTCAGACTAATTTATTTTCCCAATCAATACTGCACAACCATGTTTGAAAAATATGAAGGCCAGTGATAGAAGGGACATTTGCTTTAGGCATTAACGGTTTGTGAAAAAATGTAGGCCGATGCTAGTCAGACTACATTTTAACGGCGCCAAAAGTATCTATATCAGGGAATAAGTACAGCACACAGTATATATATATATAATAAATGTCTGCGAGTAAGAAATGACCAATGACGGTGTGGACCTGCCTCTGTGTGGTGCAGTGAAACTTTCTTTCCTGCCCCTGTTGAAATGAGAACCCAACCAGCCACATGCCCTCTAGCAGGATGGACCAGCAATATTGTGCTACAATCCTGGAGAAATACATAAACAAGCATGACAGTTAGTTTGGGCATTTGGAAGAAAAAAAAATGCTGATTGACAGAGCTCTGTGGGCTGGATTATAGACAGTCATTTCGTCCTGAACTCAATTATATTTTACAAAGGCTGACATCCCCAGTTAATTGCAGCCTTTCCACATGAGGGAATTATTTGCACTTCTCAATTCCCTGCCCATGTGTATTCTGTTCCGCATGTACAGGCTTCATCTAATATGTGGAAGTATTGCAAATTAGTCCCGCAAAAAAACAGAAAATCGCCCCCCAAAAAGAACTTTGGGTGGAGTGGATATAGGAGCGTTTGGTCCAAATGAAAGAAGGGGTATTCAAAGACGGCCTGGTTCACCAAGTCTCTCGGTTGCCATATTATGTCCGCCGCAGATCTTGGAAGCCGTGACACAGACGCGGGCTGACAGCGGCGCTATGATCGGCGCGATGAGCAAGGCGAGGCGGCGGGGAGGAGAAAAGGTTGCGCGGCGCCACTGGGTCTGTGCGGCGATGGAAAAGTGGAGCCCTCCGGAGTCCAGAGGAAGCCCCCGTCAGGGCTGTGGCGGGAGGTAATGTCAAGGAGGCCCACTGGCTAGCTCCTGACTCTGGCCTGAGATTACACGGCCCCCACTAATCCACCCAGGGCCCCCCGTCTCCGTGCGCTGCCCGGTTGACGCATGTCATCACACACGACCAGATTAGCAGCCCTCTAATCCCGTTCTAGGGGGGGTCTGAAGAGGGGAGTGTGCAAGCTGGGTGGTGGGGGGGGGGGGGGGGGGTCCTCGGCTGCACTGGGTGTACTCCAGCACCTAGAACGTCAGAGGACCCCCCAAAGCGAGATCGAGAGATAGAAAGAGAAAGAGAGCGGGATGGAACAAGATAGACAAAGGTGGCACACCCACGCAAAGACAGACAAAAGTCACCGGTTGTGCCCTGACGACAATTGTTTCTGTCGCTGCTATTAATGTGAGGTGCCTGAAATCCCGGGATTAGGATTATCTCAGGGGATAACAACGGACAGGCAGCTGGCCTGATGGCCGAGGTGTCCTGGCCGCTATGATCTGGGCCCGTATCACAGCATTTACCCTTGCTCCGTCCCTGAGCCCAGGCCCCCGCTAATCCCATATCACTGCTGCCCGCTTTTGCTTGTTACAATGGCTATCGGTGACATCACGGGCGTGTTTACACCGGCTCGCTAGCAAACAACCCCAATGTTTATCTCACCCGCCGAGATAC
Organism: Aplochiton taeniatus; assembly: GCA_017639675.1. NCBI lineage: Eukaryota > Metazoa > Chordata > Actinopteri > Galaxiiformes > Galaxiidae > Aplochiton > Aplochiton taeniatus. Next base: position 8,040,314 of record CM030183.1, on the reverse strand, counting down.
CCGGTGAAAAATACACCCAGATGGGAGGACACATATTTGTTAGCGAGATCAGGGAGCAAATAGGAACGTCGGCCATTGTTTGCCGATGATAATCCTGTCAAACAGATGAGCGGCGGTTCCCGGCTCCTGGCGGTAAACATCTTAAGGCCACGTCGGATGCTTGTATGTGCTCGGGATACGTACCGCCGCTGTTTGTGTCTTTCTGGGATAAATACGAAGATGTGGGGCCGTGCACACCCTCCCAGAGAGGGGGTGTGTGTAACACTAGGACTAACTCGTCTGATGGTGCACCCTTCGGAAAAAGTGGTTTGTGGTGTGGCGCGGCTGGCTAGACTCCAGCGGCCTGCTAACCCTCACATTTAGTTCTGCAAAACGTGGGGTTATCTCTGGGCTGGTCAGGGGGATCCTGTGCTCCTCAGAATGGGCTAAAGACCAGGACAAAAGTGAAGAGTTGTCAAGGGTTTGCCATTGCTCCTTTCTGCAAAGTACTTTGTATAAAATCAGACTCATTATAATTACAGTCTGGGTTGAAATATGAAGAGGTAGGTTTTTTGGCTCCGTGAAGCCCAGGCTTGATCAGGCCAGGCCTGGCTGGACAAACACCAGGTTGGGACAGTTGGTGCAAGGGGGACTCCCTGCGGAGCCAGGCACTTCCCTGATTAAGGCAGGGCAATCTCTCTTAGTGTCAATGTCAGGCAGTCTAAGGACACAGTCGCTCTTCTGCCCTGGAGTGTTGAAGTGGCCGGGGGCCAACAGAGAGTCACTCTCCCCCTGCTGTTAGCAGGTTTTGGCCACAATGAAAAGGCCAAGGAAGAACCCTGTGACCGAAAACAAGGCTTAGCTACTTATTTGTCAGTGTTCACTGCCAATGTGGTGCAAAAGTGGCTGCTTCATATTGGCAGTCTGAACTTTTTTGTGAGTCATTATTTGTCGGAGCGTAGGCGTCACTCCACATCTGGAAGATAAGGAAGTTATTACACGAGCGCGGCAAAACCACCTCCTCTCCCCGTTAAAATAAGATGATGTTATTTAAATTGGTGGAAATGGCAGGGAGTCAGGTCTTATAAAGTGCTGCTCCACTTCTGGTAACCTTTCCCTCCAGATGTTCATTAAGGTCACATCTCCAGGCCGAATGTGTGCCAGACTACGTTGGCCCGGCTGCCGGAAAAACCCAGGGAGGCAACTTCCAACCTCCCCCACCGTGGCTTCAGCGGTTATCAAAATATTTGACTGACGTTAGCGAAGTCTGGCTGGCCGGGCTCAGCCGGGGGAACCGTAATGTATTCTCTGTGTGTCCAGCTCCGCCTGTTCAAACACTGTCTTTACGGCTGTGTGTGTGTGTGTCCCTGGAGGGAGGGGGGGGGCGCAGCGCAGAGGTTAGACACAGACCCAGACCGGACACCAATTTCTCTGCCGTGGCAGCCTGGCCACCGAGCATACAGAATCCTTAATGACACGATAAAAACGCAGCATAAAGAGAAAATTGCTGCCCTCAATGGGCAACAGATGATGGAATTAAAGAGATTTAGTGCTGCCGGGAAATGGGCTGTGTGCGTTTGATGTGGGCCAGGAAGGGAGAGGGCAGCAGAGCAGACCAAGGCCCTTCCGCAGCATCTGGCCCTGCTAGGGACTCGCAGCTCTCGGGGAATTCTCCACGGAGGCCCGGGGGGGGGGGGGGGGGGGGGTGACAGCTACGGCTCGCGGTGCCAAACACTATGTCCACAAACCCGACACTAAACTACCGCGCCACCTGGCCTACCCGTAACCCCGCAGAACATGGCCCCCGGCGCTGGTGAGCGGAGGCGCAGACAATAGAGAGCCGGCCCGGGGACGGTCCCACACCCTCCCCGGGTAACCATGGTGACGCCTCACCTGCGAGGCTCCCCGACCGCAGCGGCAGTCGCCAGCAGGTCACGGTGACATATTTCCCCTGACTCGCCTACACAGGCCGCTACACATAGCCCGAGCGACGCTCCCGTTCCCTCGCATGTTCACAGCACAACAGAGACAGAGACAGAGACAGAGACAGAGACAGAGACAGAGACAGAGACAGAGACAGAGACAGAGACAGAGAGAGAGATGTCAGGGCACATGTAGGACATCTTCTTTAAGCATAGATCTCTTTATCTGTTTTGCCCTTCCTTTAGTCACTCTCTCTTTTTCTCTTTCTCTCTCTCTCTCTCTCTCCATTTCTCTCTTTTTCTCGTTCTGTCTACCACGCACATGGGAAGAATAACAAAATCCAACCAGCCTGGCTTCTCTCTCCTTTTTTTTTTGTTGTTGTTTTTTTTTTACGTAGGAAGCAGTTGGCACACCGCCACTCCACCTCGGCCGAAATGGCAACAGTTTATCCTGACCCGGCAAATACTCCAAAGTCTCGGCGCTAAACCCCGGGTGGGCTGCGGCAGCCTGCCATTCAGCGGAGACAAAACCTGGATCTGGGCTCTGATCTGGCGGGCCGCCTCTCTGAATGGAGCCAGTGATCCAGCAATGACAGCTCCTGTTAACCCCACTCCCCCGCGCGGGGCCGTGCCTAGGCTAGAGAGCCGGCGTGCCCTTGTGTAGTTTCCATAATGGCCCTCGGCACAGCACTAAGCCCTACACAGGGCAGGGCAGGGTGGAGAACGGCTCCGGTATATTCCCACATACAGAGAGACCATGTCGGGGAAAATCTCCGGTAGATTTGGACAAACCAGCCTCTCTCCCACACAAACGTCTGCTTTTATCTCGTCCCAAGTGAGGTGGAGAGTTAAAAATACTTCAAAAAGGAGGGTAGCGATAAGACTGACACGTTATCAGGCTATGGTGCGGAAGTAGAGCCAGAACAGAGGAGAAGAAGTAGAAGAAGGAGGAGATGAAGGAGAAAAAGAAGGAGAAGGAAAGAAGAAGAAGTAGAAGAGGAAGAAGGAGAAGAAAAGAGAAAAAGAGGCAACAGGTTGCCGATAGGTTAGGATGGGACTGGTCTTTATCACTGGTGAGGTTGGGAGATGAGCAACATCCCACATCCCACCTTGCCTTGCGTTTTCGTGATTCTTTCATCTACTCGCATACACACACGTTCATTCCCTCACACGCACGCACACACACACACGCACATCCTTTGCATCAGAGCCAGTGACTCACCCGGCGCGCATAACAGTGCCAAAACCAATAGCCGGCAGATAACATCTCTTACTCTAACAAGCTTCTCACAGGGGGATTGGATCTTCTCGGCTTTGCACAGTGCTAATTAGGGATGGACTGAGGAGTGTAGACCCGGAGCTATAGACCCTGCTCTCATCTCCTCCTCACCCTCTCTATCTACTCAGCCCTTCAACTCCTTATGTTTCCCTCCACGTCCCTGTCGCTCTCTTCGCCTAGGCCCACCTCTCCCCGTCCTGTGTCTCTGTGTCCCTACTCAAACCCCCCCCACACCCCCACCCCCCCCACACACCCACCCACCCCCCACCCCCAGCCCCATCTCCCGCCCCCTGTCACAGCTTAATCTTCGCATGCTTCCATCTCTGCTCCGATCTTCCCAGCCAGCACCACTCCTTGTGCTGCGTCTACCACCACCTCTTAATCCCATTAGACCAAACACAATCAATTATCCACAGAGCCATAAGGAGATGTGAGTATTAAAAGGTTAGCTGGGGAGATTTACAGCCATTGATGTCTAAAAAGCAATTCTTCTTTTTTCACCTCTCATGCGTACTCTGTCCACCAGGGTGTGAAAAGGGAAGTGTGTGGACCTGTTTTAAAGTGTGTGTGTGTGTGTGTGTGTGTGTGTGTGTGTGTGTGTGTGTGTGTGTGTGTGTGAATGTGTTTGTCAATGTGGCACCAAGTTGAGCCACCAAGCAATGCTTGCGGATCTTTAATCGCGTCCCTGCAAATTACTGCCTCGCGATGGGGATCAATAAACCGATAAATGCAGCTGAGGACTCCAGTTGAGAGCCTGCTGGGAGTCTAGAAATACCACTTCGGCCAATGTTTGACTTTTCCCATACACGGCGTTCCTTTGGGTAAATGGGACAAAGAAAACTCCAACGTCAGATGACTAAAACTCCATGGAAAGGCTTTCTTCCAGGGAGGAGAGAGCTGTGTGAGTTAGAGGGACAATGCAAACCATCCAGACACTGGGAGATAACAAGAGTCGCAGGTGCAGGTCAGTCAATCCTGTTGGCCAAATAGACTGAGATGTAATCATAGAATAATCTGGCTATTCATCTTCAGACCCCCACCCTACCCACTAACATTCATTTCCTCTGTCCTATGCATCACTTGATCTTTCTCTTTTTTTTTTCTTTCTTTCTTTCTGTCATTTCTCCATCCGCCTTGTTCTCTGTTTCATCCTTCTTCCTCTCTGAGTTTTCCTGTGCAGACCCCCAAAAATAATAAGAAATATGATTATTTCTCTTCAAAGGAGCCACTATTAACCACATAATGAATATTCAGTTAATGAGCCAGGGAGAAAATAATGTGTGTGTGTGTGTGTGTGTGGGAGGGGGGGGGGGGGGGGTAACGAGGGTGCTCGTAATAAAAAGCTGAACTCCACAGTCTGGTATTCACTGACCACACAGTCCGCACACAGAAACACAATAAGTGTGAAGAGACTATCATTATCCTTAGATAATTCATGGCCAGATAACACAACAACATTGATTACTACAAATACCTCATTATCACGGCTGAATGGCCCCGTGACATTAAACAATGTGGTCGTAGATCCACCTCATCAGGCTCCAATACATCATTTATGGCCCATTAATATTCCCAATGATGAATCATTGATTTGGGCGGGTTATTATGAAATATTTCCTCACTTCTCCTTGTCCCTCGCGTGACCCCCGCTGGAAAATCGTTTGGGCGACAGCCGTGAGACACCCTCGGTTTCCAGTGCTAACCTGGACTTCCCGGCAGAAAAAGACGCTGTCAGTCTGCCTCCTGCAAGCATCAACAGCCGCGGAGGAGGCCTAGCACCTTTTTCCGCCCGGATTCAAATGTGTTCCCTCATGCAGACATGATAGCCACTTTCCAATTTAAACTTCATCTTAAACCACCAATTCCAGCCACCCTGGTGGTGATTGAAATATGAAACCCTGCATATATACAGGCCATTACGGGCCGACACAACGCCACGGCCTGTCGGCAGCAGGGGAAACAGCTGGGACATACTTGGATTTATTCATTATTCAATAAGTCTGAATTGACCCCTGACTCAAGGTGCTATAAGCAGGGGCCCCTCCTTCACGTGTTGGCCTTGCTGAATCGGGGAGAAGCCTCCATCCCACAGGGGATTCAACTAGAACAGAATGGGATGAGTCTTCCCTTTGGCATGTTGATTTTTTCCCCCCTTCTTCTTTCGTCTTTTTTTTCCTAACGGAATTGCAAAAAAAATTTATATGAATGCACTTCCACCCGCAAGCATCTGGGCGCACACTGACACACACATAGATAAACCCGAAGCCCTAACGACCTGATGGACAGACTGAGAAAGTGATGATGTGCACTTTGGCTCTGGGATTGCTCTCGCCGCTGAAGTTGTTATCAGACAGTTCTTTACGGCACCAAGACCTAGAAACCAGCATGGCCATTTTTTTTTTGCCAGGGGAAACAGGGTTAAGAAAGTACGGGTTCTTTTAAAGTGGAAAATGCATAAGGCAAGCAACCTTGTAAAAGCACTAGAGAATAAAAGGGGGGCGATGAGAGTTGTTGAGACCGAAATGCAGAAAAACAGAAATGTATTCCCGCACCTTTGAAGGTTGTTTCAAACGTTAATTAGCTCAATTTGATGGCTTACATCCATGTAGGCAGTCTAACCCAATTAAGCCCAACGGCTCACTAGGTTTACTCGGTGCTTCAAATAGGGAAGGTTCAGCATCACAGGCGCCAGCTCAAGGTTAGCGCCGTGACATTTGCCTGTCCAAAGTCCACTCCTCAAGAGCTTTTGCGAAGCTTACACACGTCTGAACAGCATCTTTATCTCAGCTTGTGTTACGCAAACATACTCACAAATCTTAACTGAAGAAAAATAATAAAGCGGCCTATCTCTGCTAGAGACACATAAACAAAATTCTAACCACAATCTGTTTTGTAAAATAAAATACTGTGAAATAGCAAGAAAAAAAAATAAAAAGGAAGGAGTAGCTTAGGCAAAACAACTTGACAAACAACATCTTGGATTGCTAAGCCACAACCGATCAAATAAACATCTACCATTAATCAATTAAAACCGCCGCCTACAGAGAGAGCCAGATGAGCTCATTTACATATTCATGTTCAACCATCTCTCATCTGTCTCAAAGAAAGAACTTGCTTGGCAGCACTCCATTTTCTGTGGAAGGAAAAGGCCATGTACTGTGGGCTATGGGGGGATCCGAACACCCATGTTGCATGTGAAACAGTCTTAGGTCGGCTGAGGCACACACACACGGTTGGTTCAGTCATTTTTGTTTGTAGCCTAAACCAACCACAGTTTCTAGACTGGTCTGTTTGACTTATCTCACCTCATCATGTTTTCAGTTAAGAGAACCACAAGTGCAGGTCCTTCTGGATTAATCATAAACAAGTGGGCCCAATCATATTCTGTTTGCGTTCGTGACAAATAGAATTTGAAGTAAGGGCTAAGCCTCTCAGTGCCATGCAAAGAATCAGGCGCAAATTAAATGACCTACCTCCAAGGGCCTAAAGCAGATTCAAAAAGTAATGACTTTGTGTATTTGTAACAGTAGATTGATACCCTTGTTTTCTTGGGAAATGATCGGATTGGATGGCATGAATTTTAAATGTGTTGTTTGTGTTGCATAAATCATCGACTAACAACATGACACGTCTTATTGTGTTTCGACAGAAGGAGAAGAACTTTACCTACCACCCACCTGTTCAGGGAATTAATACATTATCTATGCACTGTGGCACCACGCACAAATAGACAATTAGCAATGATAAATGCCGGAATAATTATTGTCGCAAGGCCATGAGGGTGAGGCAGACATGCAGTGGAGCAAATCAAAAGCGTGTGTCTTCATAAATAAACACTTTAATCTAGGCCTAAAAATACTTCACATTTCTAAATGACACAGACTGAAACGCGGGCGGGAATTTGCGTCTTGTGCTCGTGTCTTTGCCTGTATTCCGCCATGTTCTATCTCTCTGGCCCTCTGTCTCTGGGGGCACCCGTCCCTTGTATCGTCAGCCATGCCGACTTTGCCAAGCCAATGTGACTGTCAGCCCCAATCTCTAACACAGAGGGGCTCCAGGCCTATTTTTACGAATGTATTAATATTCATTAGTGCTGAGTGTCATTCACAGCAGCCGTATTTTTAACGCAGAATGCTACAATCAGAGGCTGGAACCTGCTCCTCTCATCTCAAGAATGAATAGCGAAGGCAATCACTGAAAGGTGCTGGCTGTCATACAACAATGCTTTTTGATTTCCTTCTACCCCACCTCCTCTTTCCTGGCAAACACGCCAGCCATTTCATTTTACTGTAGATGTCATTGAAACATGGAATAGTTAATATAAGTGAGAATTAATGAGGCCTCTTTTATCTTCTTGACCCGCCATAGTATTCCGCTTCATAACATCTCGACAGCAACCATTCAGTGTGCAAAATAACAGTCGCAAAGGGTGATTTCTAATGAGAGCAATTACACACAATTTCACACAAGCACGTGATTAAATCAGCTTGATGCATTACACAGCACAATAACGCCAAGTCCTTATCTACAACAATTGCATAATTGGTCGAGGATGTTGACGTTACAATCGGGCAAACCTGATTAAGCAACTGGGAATGAGAATTATAACGGTATAGCATTGTCATGATATTCCTTTTGACTTCTATTAAAATTGACTGTACAACAATATAAACACACACTTAAATAAGATACTCCATATCAGCAATATGTTGTAGGTCCAAAAAATATCTCGCCGTTAACGGCCTGTGAACCAAATGTCTGGCATTTTGTAAAAAGCCGCTCTGTAAACTTCCTGTGGACAAAGCCTGTTTCAGGTGCTGTGTGCCCTCCCAGCCAATGGCCCACAGCTCAGAGCCTGGCAATGATTTTTTCATGGCCTTTGTTTCCGCTTCACACTGCTTTAAATCAAGTGCACACAATGCATTGGCCTCAGTCGCTCACTCTGGACAGCATTAATAAAACAGTCTTTCAATGATGCAGAGTGCAGCACCGCGTATGCTGCGAGCGCTGGCGTGATTAAAGCTTTTAAACACCGCCACCCCTTAGAGTTTGCATATGTCAGCTCCGCCGCCTCACTGCTGGCTCTGGAAGGCAAGGCCTGTGTGTGTCGTCCCCCCCAATCTCAATGGCGGTGACGACGACGCTGCAGGGACAAACGTCCACAATAAAGTCCAAGGATCGATTGACGTTGCCACCGAGAGAGGTTTGCTGGGATGGTTGTGTCGTTGTGTGTCTTTTTCTTCTCTCAACTCCTTCGCCCTTGTGACTGAAGGACGGCTCCCCTCGTTTCTGGCTCGGCTCTAAAACCTTCCCCTTCCAAATCTCCCTCGGTCGCCATTCCGTATGGTCCACCGATCTTTAACCTTTCCGCAGCGGTTTTACCTTTCTCCTCTGTGTTGTTATTGTGAAACCTCAGCGATAATAAAAGAATAACCAAATCAACAGGACAAATTCAAATTACGAGCATTCCGCCATCAAAATTGCATTAGTTCACCCTCCGCTAGTCCCTGGGAGTGATTACAGACGTAAAATTAACGTTTTTAATTGAATTTTTACGGAACTAAACATTATCCAGAGCAACTTCATTAAAGTGATATCATCCTGCTCGCTCTCTCATTCCTGTCATCCCCATAGGCTGTGAATATGTTCCAGCAGCCTTCATAAGGATACGTTTCCTCAATCCTTTCCACAGAACAAGAAAAGAATTCCTCGAAAGGCACTTGCTGGCAGATTAAAATCACTTGACCAGCAATTTGCTCGACTTTAGAGGACATTGACCTTAGGACGGAGCCTGAAGCCTCTTCCAACATAAAATCCCACCCCGCTGCAGCGGCTGGGTGCCAGAGCATGCTTGAAGTGAAAACAATGAACCAACTCCCTTATCGTCCGTGCTGTCACAGCCACGTCACAAACGTCACCCCCCCCCCCCCTCAAATATGGTGCCACTTTAAATGCCCGTGTAACACTTGCCAGGGCTGCGTTTTGGGGGCTCGGTCTCTGGAGGTCCGGTGTTTTTCTTCAGCGCTAGAGTGTACTCCCCCTACCCACTACCCTGCTCCCTGACTTCCAGGGGCTCCATATAGAAGGGCCTGCGGGTGCGGCAGAGTGCTCTGCTCCGGCAGGGGACACTTGGGGGCGGGGGCGGGGGGGGTGGGGGGGGGACGTCTCCGCACGGCCAGGATGAGAGGAGACAGTGACCGGGGCGTTCGGCAGCCCTGGCGGGACGCAGCAGTCCCCTGCAGAATTAACTAGGCCGTGTCTCAGGCCCCGGTGACAGGAAACCTCACTCAGATCACCGGCAGCGGCGCTGATTGCATCTGACGTGTGCATCCTCTCCCCTCAGCCACGATGTCTTTGTTTGGTCTGGATTACCGGGGAACGTGCCTGCATGTGTGCCTGTGTCTATTCTGGTAGATAGTTAGCGTGTTTATCCCTTCGTCCCCTTTTCTTTCTTTCTCAAATGACCTTTTTGTGTGCCTCACTGGTCTTTGTCCGTGTGCACTCGAGCGGAAGGCTGCAAAGAGGATCTTTCCAAATATAATAATAAAACGCCCGCAAAAAAAACATTTGGCTTTCGCAGTGTTGATTGCAGCAAACAGGGCTGGCAGTGGGGCTGACACACACTGGAGGTGAGAGCTAGGAGAGAAGGCTTGGCTGGTGGGGGAGACAGAGGGGACCAGGCTGGAGAGGCTGGTTCTGTTTGGGGCATTATAACTGGGCGCGCTAATCCCTTTGATCCCCCCCTCCATGTTACTGTCAGCTGTTTCCTAGCTACAGTCGGATCTGCACAGAATTTGGGATTTGTGCTACCGTATACCACAGCAATATCTGGCTCACTGTGGCAGCACTCGCTCCTCTCTTTTCCCTCCTCCGTCCATCGCTTCCCTCCCCAGCCTCCGTTGCCTCGTTCTTCCCTCTCAGTCTGAACCCCCCCCCCCACCCGGCCGTCCGTCCCCGTCCCGTCCCGTCTTGGCAGTACAGCAGGTACAGGTAGAGGCTTTCAACTTCAAATGGCCGAGTAGTGATAACAGTGAGGACATTAAGGGGGGAAAGCTCATTTGGATTTGACTTGCTTGTGTTACCATCCATAGATAAGGCCCACTTTTTTTACTTTCAAGCAGAACGCTGGTCTGACCATTTAAAAGGACTACTTAGAGCTGCCGAAGCAATTTCTTTGCCTGAATGTGGATGTGCGGTTGTGACTGGGTGTGTTAGACAGAGAGAGAGAGAGAGAGAGAGAGAGAGAGAGAGAGAGAGAGAGAGAGAGACGGGGAAAATAAAGAAATTGTGTTTGTGTATGAGCACACACGCGCAGGTTCCCCTTGCCCATGTTCCCGCATCTGCTAAAATGGATCAAAGCATTAAAGACACTTTTATTGGATTCTACTTTCAAGCTCACTTTGAAATGAAAATAAATAGGCAAATCTATCTGCACAGGATCTCTTTTATCCCTGTCAGTATTGGTTGCTCTGAGTGGGAGAGGTGCAATGCACCACACACTTCCTGTTTAACCCCGCCGGGGCGCTCACGCACGGATCCTAAATCATTCTCGGCAGAAACACAAGGTGGACTGCATTTGCATAACGCCGGATTCATGCTTCATTGTCAAAACTCCAGCTCTCCATGGGCCTCATTTCGATCTTCTAATGGTGGAGCAGGGCCCAACCGGAGCCCTGACGTTATATATTTTTTGTCTTTTTCTTTTTTCTTTTGCATACTTTCACCAGGACAGTGAGCAGTGTCGAGCTGGGGTGCTAATTATTTTGGTGTCTCTGTACGTGCAATGCAGGTGTGTTTGTGTGTGTATACATGTATGTGTGTGTGTGTGTGTGTGTGCACCCACGTGTGTGCTAGTGTGGGTTGCTTGGTGAACTTCACAGCACAGTCTCTTGAGATTGCTCCTATTATGTTAAGAACACAATGAGACATTCCCAAGGACACTGGCACCGCCAAGAATGCCCCAGAAGTGACCTCATTTCCATCACTTTTAAGAAAATTACACATTTCTAAACACCGTGGGCAAGCAAATGCAATGTGTTTTTTGGTTCGGCATTAGCCCACTTCTCCTTGAGACACAAAAGCTCTGAGCCTATCCAAATAGTCCTCCCGGCCATCACCTGAGTTCAGAGAAGAGCTGAATCCCACCATATGCTCCCAGACTCGGGCCTTGAGCTGTTTCGGGACAGGGACCCGGGGGTCGAGGCGAGGGGGATCCAGATGTGACAGGAGCTGGAGAGCACCAGCCCACGGTCCCACTGTCGGAGTCCATCACATCTCACGCCTCCCCGCTGACAACCACAATGTGACGGCCAAGGACAGTGATCGGACATAGGAGGGCACGTCGCACGGAGCCCTCTGTGAGCTACAAACTAAAGAGGAGAAAAGCCTCTCCCGCCCCCCCCCCCCACTGAGCGCCCCCGTGCCCGTGTTTACCAAGTAGGACCGCCGTATGGCCAAGGCACGATGGCAGAGGGAATGAGTTTAAGGGCCTTCATATCAGGTTATGTTTTTGCATTCACACACACGCACATCCTCTCGGAAACTCCCCCGGGTACCTTCCTTTCAAGCCGTCGTGAATTTGTTTACGTTGAACGCGGAACGTCGTCAACGTGCGGGTGGGGGGTGGGGGGGGGGGGGGATGATGTGCTGCATGGTCAGCATATGAAGTGGATGAGAGCGTTGTCTGGAGAACGAGGGGGGAGGGGGGAGAGAAACTGAAAAACTAAAGTGACATCAAACAGATGCGGGTTTCCCACGCAGAGCCTGAGCGGGGCCGGTGGGGAGCGGGGCTCAGACCTGGTCCTAATCAATACTGAGCACCAGGCATTGAGATGCAGCCAGAGGCAAAACGCCAGGCTCCCCGGCCCCACCGGCAGGCCTGCTGCCAAGGACAGGCTGAGCACCGAGCTGGGCCACGCAGTGCAGACGCCCCCCCCCCCCCCCCCCCGGTCCCCAAACAGCCCCTACCCAGTGTCAGGAAGCGTGCAGTGCATTCTGCGAGCGTCTGGTCCCCCCCCCCCCCCCCTGCATGGAGCTCAGCTCAGCTCCCGGGGTCCAATTGCCAGATAACCAGGAGAGTTTCCTACAAAGCCCTCTCCCAGGAAGGCTGAGGTGAGCAGGGAACACTGTTCAGTGACCCGTCTCTGCTACCTGAAATGTAATCAAGCGAGCCGACAACAAGCTCACACCCCGGAAGCTGCAGGAAGAGAGAGGGCCGGGATGAACCGGCAGATTTATCCGATGTTGTTCACTTGGCATGCCGCGAGCTCGCCGTTCCTCAAACTCCATTTTCATGTCCAGCCACTGTAGCTATAGTAACAGAGAGGGCAACGACGGCGTGTCTATCAACCCGCCATTGAGTGAAAGGACGGATGGGTCAATACCGAATCTAGAGGTTAGCATGGACTTGATTGTGGGCCAGCTACCTGCTAGGTGGCTGGAGCAGAATGGCAAGACATGTGAAATCATTTGCACGGACATAAAAATGGGTTCGTCCACCAGCGTTCGTGCAGAGAGAGAGAGAAAAAAGAATACATATTACATCACAAAAAAACAAAGTGCCTCCCCCCCTCTCTGTCTCTTTGGTCTCTCCCCTCGGTCTCTGTCTCTCTGGTCTCTCCCCTCGGTCTCTGTCTCTCTGGTCTCTCCTTCTTATCTGTGTTTCTTTGCCTTTTCGATGTTTTATTCACAGCACAAGAATTCACTCAACGGTCCCCGGGAGGGAGGCTGAATGAAAGCGGGGATTCAGGGCTCACATTGTGCTGTTAAGAGCTTTTGTTTCTCTCTGCCGTTTTCCTTGAGTTGCCTTTGTGTTGTTTAAATGTTTACACAGAGCAGCTTGCGGGTTTGAGACAGAGATGCAGGGTCAGGGAGGAATATTGACGCCACACCATCACGCACGTTTCCATCCAATGGAGGCAAGGTAACGCGACCCATTGATTGGGCATTTGGAACGGCTTTTTAGGACGCTGCCTCGATGCCGTGGCACACGGTTGCCTTCTGTGCCGGGCCACATTAGACAAATAAGAGTCGCCTCTCCTCGACCAGTCCAAGGTCATTTTCTCTTTCAATTCCTGTCCCAGCCCACAGCCCTCGCTCACACCCATTTCTCTTTGTTCCTAATAGTAGGAGATGTGCCCCTAGGTCCTGTGGCAGATTGATTAGACTTTTCACCGAGAGAGTTAATATGTGGGGAATTTAAGTCGGCTCTCCCCTGCAGCCCCTCTCCTCTCCCTGTCAGCAAACAGGCAGGCGAGGAAACAAAAACCCTCCCTCATCCTGATGCTGGGTGATTAAAATGGGCCCTCAAATAATGGTGTGCCTCCTCAGTCAAGACTTCCATTAGTGACAGCTCTCATTGGGCAGTAAATCACAGGGCCTACTTCCTTCCCAGCCACCTGCCCCCCCCAGGAGGCTACCATCCTACTGCAGGAGGAGACAAGAAGACATTTACTGTGGACAGGTTAGCATCAGGGAAAAAGGTAATTCAAGCCGCAGGGCTCACAGTGTAAGTTGTCAGACAAAAAAGGAGTGGGCCGCCACTTTCTCTGGGGTCTCGTCGGAGCTTTATAACCTTCCTCGTGAGCATCAGAATGGCCCTCGCTTTGGCAAACCAAAAAAACTGATTCAAAGCAAACAAAAACCTGGCGTGGCTCGACAACGAAGCGGGAAAGTTCGGATTCCCATGAGTTGGCCCAAAATGGCCGCCTGGCAGAGACTTAGTGGAGGATAGGACTCTTTACCCCATGCAAACACCCATTATCATACCCCTGTGGACCCATGGCAATTACTGGACAAGGGTGTGTGTGCCAAACCCTGCGGTCCACGTTAATCTGATTAAATTTCCATTACGAGCTATAAACACAGTTATGCTGCTTGAGCACGTCAGTTAAAGGCCTACCCAAGCCACACAGTGGACGACACAGAGGCTCTGTCCTTCTCTAGCTGGAGAACGACATCTCTTAAATACCTTTCGAAGCCCTTTTATCTACCCAATTTAGAGGAAACCAGGGAAGAAAAGGACAAAAAAATAAAGGAGAACAGAAGAAGAAAAAAAAACACTTTTTCATGATTTCAGGTGATTTAGACAAATTCTGCTGTGATCTGTTCCTGTCTTAGGGACGACAGTGTATCCCGTGGCAGGCAGGCAGGCAGCGTGAGTAAACATGCATAGACAGCCTCTGTGGCAGTCAGCGAGCAGCCAGCCAGCCAGGCTGACATGGAGGAAGGCACAAAACAGACACCAGCAGTCTGATTGGGGAGCCAGGCTGTCACCCAGATTCACCTGAGGCTGTGGACGCCACTACGGGCCTTTCAGGGCACCGGCGGCGCTGCAAGGAAAAACAAGCGTTTAGTCCAAATTTCAGCAGACATCTGTTGGCTCTCTGAAGCGCCAAGCACGTTTAATTAAATACGTGTCAGCACACGCCGAGATAAATATGCCAGAGATGTGTGGAATTATGGTGTGGCATCTCCGGGGTTACGGCAATCCCGCTCCAACTACACGAGGGCCCATATGGGAGATGAAAAGGCCAGGCCGATCAAACCAGTTCCATGTGCTGCTGTGCTGGTGCAAGATAAAACAATGCTCAGGATTTACCAGGGTGGCTCAAATCAAATGCCTCAGGGCAAGACGCCACAGATGAGAGCATGTGGGCCTACATCTGTGACTCCAAAGATGAGGCAGATTAGAGAAGGATGATGCTTTTTTGGGGTTGACATTGTACTACTGTGTGCGTGGGCGGGGTGAACTTTCTTTTTTGTATGCCTATGATGTTTCTTCAGGGCATGCTTTTGTAGAACAAAGTTCACATCATATTTTCCGAAGGAAATATCTCATAGTTTTTTATATATTGATTTATGGCTTTAGAGTGCGCTTGTATGTTTGTGTCTGCGTGAGTGTGTGTGTGTGTGTGTGTTTGGTGCGTTTGATTGTGCTGCACTGCTGCAGAGGCATGAATTATTATCTTGTGCCCACATCAGACCAGGGAGTTTTAATCACACAAGGATTTACAAGAGTGTTTTAAACAAATGCCTTTTTGTAAGCATGGCGGATTATCGTAAGATTTAAAGATTGGGAAATAGCTGACAGCTGTCAAGCTGCATAATAACGTACGGCTGGAAAATTATATCGTCCATGGGCTGGCAGAATGTCAATGCTGCTATCTAGATTAAAGCTCAACACACACACAGACACAAACAGCAGCAAACACAGACACATGAACACGCAGGAAGAAAAAAAACTCAGACGCACACAAAACAAAAGGTAGATTCAGCAGGAGAGGCTTTTGAGCAGTTCCCGAAGGCTTTCAGCCAGCATACAACAGCGCCGGTTTCCACAGACGACTGAAGTGGGGGGGGGGGGGGGGGGGGGGGGGGTTTAGGGGAGCCATGAAGGAGGTACAAAACCCTCACGCCTGTTTTTCCTGTATTTCAATGAGGTATCTAAATAAGTCTTAAAAGGCCTGCCGGGAGCCTCCCGCTGTTGGAGAAAGGTCTCTCCGTGCACTCCTGTCAGGTAGCCCCGTGAGCCAGAAAGCAAGCGGCACTGCTGAACGCAGCGTGAGCCTCTCTCTCGGCGAGGGCGGAAACAACGAGGGCACGGCACTTCGCTATCCCCGGGGAGCCCTTGTGCCTTCGCGTTGCCTCATTTGCGGAAGTCTCCAAGAGACCCAGCTCCCTCCGAGGAGACTGGAGCGCCTCTGACTTTATGCAGAAGCACAGCCGGCACTGCCACTCATTAGCCAGGCCCATCCAGAACAAACATCCCCCCCCCCCCCCCCCCCACCCCCCCCCCCCCCCCCCCCCCCCCACCCCCCACCCCACCATCACCACCTCCCCGTGGGAACGTGTAATACCTGTGTGTGTGTGTGTGTGTGTGTGTGTGTGTGTGTGTGTGTGTGTGTGTGTGTGTGTGTGTGTGTGTGTGTGTGTGTGTGCGTGCATTTCTCCAGACCCATAAGACCTATCCAGGCTGCCTAGTCTTCAGAGGGAGCCTGGGGGCATGGATTGGTCATCAGTGGGCCATAGAGGGGGTCCTTCTCCATTCAAAGAGCAGGCCGACATGGAGCAGGAGTGGATCTCTCACCAATGCTAATGCACACCCGGGAGAGGTTGGAGGGCTTTGAATGCAAGAGGAAAGGCTGAGAAGAAGGTTTGTTTTGGTGGGTGGGGGTAAGAGGGGTGAGGGGGGGTTGCATGAGGCAGAAGGTAAACCCTTGTGAATCACCCCAGAAACACTAGACAGATCCGCCACGACTCCAGGCATGTTAGCCGGCGAGCAGGATGGTAATAGGAGCTAGCGAAACTGTGCTCTGCATAACAAGGAATGCCTGAGACTCTTTTCAGATAAGGTTGGGAACACTTTATAGCTCAGTGCGACCGGTTCAAAGACAAACAAGCTAAAGGATTACGCTGCTTTTAGCACTCCAGTGCTTGGAGCATTGTGATGATGAGATGCAGAGTGCAGAGCAAAGCGCCTTTGATATGAATGAAATACCAAGGCCAGGTTTTATTCATTTTTATCACCTCCCACCATGAGCCCCTCACACCTTTGTATGTGAAGTGTTTCATATTCACTCACTGTTATCCCTGGTCATATGAAAGAGACACATCCGGTCCAGCGAATATTACTGAAGTCAGTCCATTCATTTTGAATTGTACCGATTTGAAAGTGAAATAGAGGGATGGCAATTGTCATTGTCACATGCACTAATAGTCTTTGTCCTTAACGATGGTTTTTCATTTTCCTCTCTTCAATGAAACTGGAAGACTGATGTCTTGAACTATTCTCCATCCCAACAGCTGGCCACCTCACCAATACAGTGTGCCTTAAGCTAAAAATACAAAAATACACAAATAAAATATCCCCTAGCCCAGCCCTCTGTTTTTCTCTCGGTCTCTCTTTTCCTCTCTCGGTTTCCATCTTTCTTTCTCTCTCCATTTCTCTGCCTGTTCCTCAGGCTACCTTCCATTGTGCGTGAGCCACAATGGTTGGCAACTTATGCCAATAGCCAGAGTCATCGAGAGATAGGGGGACGTGGACAGGATGGAGATATGGACAGGTCTTACAAGGTTATGCTGGATCTGACTTCCCTCTGCCAAAACCATGCCAAATCTATGCTACTATGACTGATACTGAATACAAATGATGGACACCTTATTTATAGTCTAATTCTCTCTTTAAATAAGGCTGCACGTTAATACAGTGATTTAATCTAAAATATGACACATATCCTCACTGTGTAAAATATGTCACTCATTAATTTCTAATGACAAAGGAACCCTTAATCTTGAGTATCGAAGGTTATTAGCCGATGGCATAGTTGAGACATCCTTTTGAGTAGTGAGTACCACTCTAATTATATTCTACACTACCTTGAAGATTTGAATGGGCAAGTCCTAATGAGGTGATACATCTTGGAGAGGGGTGGCACAAACTTGACGACTTGCATGAACAATCATAATGCAGTCGTTGTTGCCTATGTTTAGTCTTGTTGCCACACATATAAAACCTATAAATCTAACACTTTTGAAACACAAGGTAAGTTATCCGTTTGATGCAGTGCTAAAATGCAATGGTCTGCAGACGTGTACCCCGACATTTCATCACCAGAGCGCAAACTGTTCCCCTTGGACAATGCTGTTGGTCAGCGCACTGAAATGATACATCAACAAATTTGTTAAAATAACAGATCTTACCTTGAGCTTTAGTGTGATTGAGACACATCGCTGACATCAGAATCCAGCAGGGCACCCACACCTGTCCAACTGTTACCCCGAACATGGTCCGCGGTAGCTTTGAGGCACCTGCGCGCGTTCCAGGTCTCCACGTTGGAAACATGTTGCTCGGCGGCCACAGACTCGCGTATGAGTCCTGTCTCCTATTCCTCCGAGAAAGTACGCTCACCGATTAGAGTGAGTGACTCGGCAGAGCTCTATCCGGTAGCAAATGCAAGACAGGCATGCAGCTGTGCTGAAAGCCCGTGGACAAGTCCCGCATGAGCTAGGCGGAGTCTGTCGAAGTACAGAATTTATTCCAGTTGACAGAGGTGAGGCACAATTGCCATCATGAATATTAGAGATTGCGTTGCCTAGAAAAGCTTAAGACTATCAAAGTGAATACTATTGTCACGTAATACACTTTGATATGCAATGAAAGTGAACTCAGACGCAACTTTAAACATGGGACCATGATAATACAATATTTTACGTATTTTGCTTTTAGCTATAGACCAAAGTCACTTATATGCATCGGTTATATACACACTACATTTACACTTATTTTAGGGGTATTTGTCTAATTATAAATTGGACTCTCATCAAATGTCAATAACCGCTAGAATGTATAGTCGGTGATAACTGAATATAGTTCCTATGTTCTCGACGGTCTGCTCTGGTTAAGGCAATGTAGCCTAAAAGCTCTAGGCCAGGCAAGATCAAGTGCATTGTAGACTATTGCCCCCACGCGGAAAAATACGGTAATTCATGTTTATTTGGGCGAAATTTATTAATCTTTAAACCAGACATTGACCTGAATTTTGACTAAATAGACTAATATTTGCACAAATCATAGAAAAATAGTCTTAGGCTGGACTAGCCTACAACTAAAGGCATTGAGCTCTGTTTACATTGCCCAAGAGGTTTTTTCTAGTAACATTTACAAAAGTCCTTCAGAGGATGTCAGAGGCAAAGTAAACTAGACGGCGATGCCAACTGAAAACAGATGAGGCTGAGTGGTCTGAAGATTCGCTTTGTTCCCCTGCCCCCTTTTGCAACTGAGTGTAAAACAATGTATTGCAGCCAAAAGCAATCTCAGATGGCCCTGGCGAAGGTCTGCCTTACCAGGCCAGCATTAATATTTTGGAGGTAAAGCAAAACATGAGCTGCAGCTATGAGCTCCATACCAGGGGTTTGCTCAGCGGGGGGGATGAAAAGGATGGAAACAGGAGCCGACTTTCGATTAAAACACTGTTCTCTCCGCCTCGGGGGAGGCTGTCTTACATGCATTTTGTCTCAATCTATTTCGTACTGCACCCAGCTCAGTCCCAAAGCAGATGGGGTTCTTGCCCGTATTCTCCAACAGCAGCCTCGTCTTTCGCTATTTCTTATGAGTTCTCACAGCTGCTGAGAACTCCGTTTGGGTTTATAGTACCCCCCCCCCCCCCACACACACACACACACACACGCCACCCCATCCCCATCCCCCCGCTCTTTTCTCCTCACCCCCCCGCCACCCTTTCCACCAACCCTCTTCTGCTAATGATGTGCTGATTATGAGGCTCTTAGGCCGGCAGATTGCTCTCAAGTCTCATTCGCATGCAGTGGAAAATTGCTGCTGTCTTGGAGATCCCCTGCTGTGCGCATCAGGCTAGTCGACATTTGCAAGCTGCTGGGAACATCGCTCAGGCATGGGGGCAGGTGCTCCTTGTACCTCCCCCGAAGAGATTTCTGGGAGGGGGTGGGGGGTTGGGGGCGTTGCAGGGACAGACTTTGTGCTGTTGGTGTTGCTGCTGGTCAAAGTGGGATAGGAGTAGAATAAGGTACAGAATGAATGGCATGTCAAACTGTTTTGTGTCCAACTCATGGTGTTGCAGACAAGAATCCATATGTGAAAGTGAACGTGTTAGAACCTGACAGATGCCACAGCTGTTAAAGTGGTGGTGGTGTTGGTAAGGGCTACGGTGTATGCTTACGGTAAATCCTTGTTAAAACTCCCCCCAAAAATGTAATATGGACATTTTATTGGGCAAAAAAGAGGTGCTCATCTTGGGTAATATTAACTAATCATGAGAAAACAAAGATGTTCCCACTTGACAGCAAATGGTGCATTTTAGGTATCCATGAATCTTATAATAAAGTTGGGTGATATATACATATATCTGTGAGCCATAATTAAATCAATCTTTAGGAGTGTTAAATATGGTTCCCGCCCCGAACGACGCTTCTCTAGACTCAATGGCTCATAATCCAGTGTTGCATGGCAATCTGTACCCAGGGAGGAGGGCGTCCTCTCATTCCTAACCTAACATTAGCTTCATAACTACATGGACACACACGTCTGCCTGAGGAATCGGCATTTGTGGGTAGATTGGTACTTTCAGCGGGGCGTTTTCCGCCAGCCCGCCGTTTTATCCATTTATACTGGACCTCTTCTCAGTGCAGTGTAAGCTTCTGGGTAAGTGATGGATAAACAAAGTAGCGCCGAAACGGCGTTGAATGCTATTCATTAGACATCTGGGGTATAAACTGTGGAATTACCATGCCCATATCTTTTTTAATCATGTATACAGCGTAGCCATTTAATTTCAGCCTGGCTTCTCGTTCTCTGGGGTCCTCTGCGGTCGCTGCTGTTATTTGACACAGATGTTGCCATTGTTGATTCTCCTCCTAAACGCCCGTGTGGAAGACTTCTATTCTCAGCTGGATGTGGGTTTTCAAACAACAGGAACACATGGTTGTGGTCGTGGGTGCCTAGATACACACAGGAGCGCGAGTGTGTGCCGCACACACACAACAAGCGACACGCTCACACACCGACGTGGCATCATCACTCTTAAACCCAGATCTATGGTGTTTCTACAGAGAAAATCTGATTTTCTTTTTCCTCCAGGAACCCATCATCCAACACAGCCGTTTCCTTGGCAGTTGTAAAGCCTAGCTGCAAATTGAAACATGAAAAATACGACCTAACGATCTCTATGAGATAAAACCAGTGTTGAGTGAACACATCAGTTGCCACTTCCACATGGCTCTCCTTTGGCCCACTATAGGTCTACTGCATGACGGTTTTGCATGCGTATGTTTTCTCCCCCTCCCTGGGGAATATTAATTGTGCTTCCTTCTCGCAAAGAAGAGTGCTTCTAAAAATGGAAACAAAAGAGCACTGAAGGTTTTATCATAGTGACGAATATGTTAGCTCGACTCAAACTTATGGTTGTACTGTGCCTGAATTTTTCTTCTGTTGTAAGAATAGAGAAAAATCCCATGTCGGCATGTTTCATCATGGCAAAATTCAAACGGATTAGTTGCAGGTGAATATTTTTCGCATCTTTATATGCATTTAACATTAAACTGTTATATTCTCTTGGATGCATACATGTGTGGAGTTGTAAAGTAAGCATCTCAAACAAGTTGTTTTATTAATCAAGTCAAACTACTATCTAAACTATGCATCGCCCTGTGAGATTACACCATGTGGCCATTGTGGTCCCACTCATTCCTTACACAACAGACATGGGTGTACATAATTGCCACTTTCATTTTTATTGCAAAGCCTACATTGTGCATTATATCTATACAATATAAGGTTGTCTTACATCCGTTTTGCCTCAGTCCATTTAGGACCGCAGCTCACACATAGCCAAAATGGATGTCCCACAGCAGATGATAATTCTTTCCCAGAATCCCCACTTTAACCAGAGTCATATCCGTGAAGAGGCCGAGTTTGACTCTTGACATTTGCTTGTTGATTGCCGTGCCGTTGTATTACACCTCGCCAGACTCCCCTGCTGTCTTTCTCGCTGGAACCGGTTTGAAGCTTGGAATGGAATGAAATGGAATGGAACATCCTTTACTGGGCCCAGGGGAAATTGCATTATCATCGCTCGGCCATCAAACAATATGAAGAAATAACAAATTTGAAATAAAGTAATGTAATACACACAAAACAATAGAAAATCAATAAATACAAGTTGTTAAGATAAAATACAAAGGAGGATATACCAGGTACAGATACCTTATACCAGAAAAGAGAGACATATAATAGCAAAAAAGTTACAAAAGCATGTTTCAAAGTGCACCATCCAGTACCACTACTATTCTCCTCAGTAATGTTGCCCCACCATCAAATGAATGAGAGGCTTGTCGCGGCTCGAAACACTTAAAGACACCCCGTTATAGGACATAAGAAGCAGTGACTTATCAATATCCTATTGATTCAATGACTTCGCATTTTAAGTTCTTCTCCAGGCCCTTGTTTATTGATTGAGTGTGACTATTCAAGGAGAACTGTGTGCGATAAAAGCAGCAGTGATTCATGACTCTTTTCCACTTACCAGAAGTCATGCTGGGGAGCTCCTACGTCCACAGGTGGTACCCAGCCTGACGGTGTGATAGCTGGCCTAGCCAGTTATTCAGAAACGCATCACTAAACCTGCTACATGTATGGTCACCCAGACTGACAAGGAAAATAAATATTTTGAATGCAGAGTCACAAAAGCCGGTTTTGTTTTTATTGTGGGACAGTCGTTTCTTTTTTTTGTTCTTTTTTTTTTTAGATGGTTAATCACTCATTATTAAGCTGTTGAGATGTTGTTCCATTCGATGGGTTTTCAAAAAGTAAGCCACAAAAACACTTAGGATCATCGCAATCAAGATTTGAGTGATGATAGCCGTATTAAATGTGAAAGGGAGAAGAATTAAAGGGAAAGTAATCACACTTAGATTTGATGGCTCATCAGTTGCAAAAGGTCATGTTTTTTGTCTCCATATTCAGCCTTAGCTAGGAGGTAATTAAGAAGATGACTTTTTGAAGAGAGGGAAAAAGAAATTCTGTATTTCTCCTGGCTCTTGAATCCCTCACCCCAAAATACCAAAGGAAAACAGTCACCCACTATCTAAAGCTTCATGGCATTAGCATTTACAGTAGGTTCCTGGGACACAGCACACACTGAGATGTTGAATGGAGATTTGATTGCCAAAGGCCTCTACAGTCATTTCACACTGGCTTTACAATGCTAAATTCCACCTGCAATCCCCTAAAAAACATTCACTTGCCCATAAGCTAACGCTAGCACTGTTCTCCGAACAAAGCAAATGGGGCAAGATAAATAATCCATATTGCCACGTGTCTTGTATTAAGTGTGGCCTCTTCGAGGACATGATGTCTCTCACGGCGAGTTCATTACACCCTCCGCTGTGGTGGGGCATTACTCACAACTTGGTCAACAAAGGAAGGCAGGAGAGCCCCTGTGCGCCCACCGCTAGGATAGCAAAGTGTGAACAGTGTAAAGCTTAATGACTTCCAAAAAGCAACTCTGGTCTGCGCTCAGCTATCTCGTGACGCGGGCTGAATATTAAACGCAGCCGAGCTTTCGGCTTGACCTGGCTGTGCTGCTCCCTCAGGGACGGAACTCATGCCTTTTATTCAGGGGCCATGCAGCTATGGAGTGGCCTCTGTGTGGAGGTCTTGGGACTGTTAATGGTGGGATTCTAATGAGTTGCATACGACCCACCTCTGGTAACGCCTTGGTGTCCATTAGCTAAAAACCATAGAGCAGGACGGGATGTAACCAGATTTATCAATAAAGCATCTGTTGCTGGCGTGTTCGTGTGTTCAGTGGCGTAGGGTGTTTATCTCCCAGCCTGGTCAAATGCAAATGACGGACGTGGTCTTTGAGATCTCCCGCGAGGGTCTGCCTTTGTTAGAGGTGGCTGATAAGCATTTTACAGGATTATCAGTGTATCTATTGAAATTGTTAGGCAAACAACGAGCGGCACCTTGACATTTCGCTTCCTTGCCCACGATGAAATAGTAATAGGTATGCAACGCAACCTTTTCCAACAGGTGACAGTCGAGACGTGCGATTCGGCGAGGAGAGGCGAGGAGAGGCTCAATAATTATCTTGTACAGCTAGCATGACTCTCCTCCACCATCGGGGCTTGATCAAACAGGCCTGGCAGCTGTCGGCTTTCAAATGGGCTGGCCGAGTTCCAGAGTCGTGTTTGTGAGTAATGACAAAGCAGGTTCCCACTGCTACCTGACCAGCGCTCCGATTAGCAGCCTTTTCCCGCAAGAGGGAAAGCATTCGAATCTTGTCCTGGAAATGAGGCTTGAAGTACTGCTTGTTTCCCCCCTTTCAAATCTAATGGTCCATGTAAAAATTAGAGGCACCTATTCACAATTGCTTGAGACCATTTGTTAGATTTGCCAATGACTTATTGATCTTGTGAATAAACAAGGGGCACATTTGTCCCGGATAGATGATAATGCCGGCTTTAAAAAAAAAAAATACATCTAATCAGAAGCCAACAATAATTGTTGTTTAATAGTGGGTGCTGGATAGTAGCTGTTGAGGGTATGTCTTTTGTACCTTAATGTAGTCCAGCACTTATGTTCTAGATGCAGCCCATGTCCTCCACTCTCCGCTCTTGGGTGTTACAGCCATACAAGGTTAACAAAGCGAGTCATCATTTTCATTACAGCAGCCACTTGAGCTCATCATGGAGTGCTCTCCTGAATTGATTATGTCGGGGCCATAATTAGTGGCCCTCGTGACGTCAGGCACCATCTTTGAAAAGAGACAGCTGCAATAACATTAGCAGCCGAAGCCTGTCAATGGAGGTCATCATAGCCATTAGGAGCACCTTGACCTGCCTATTTTTCCAGATACTAAAGCTGGCTTTCTGTAACTAGACCCTGTGCCAAGAAGCCCTTGTGCCCTGCTGCCAGCCGGCTCGCCGGATCCACCGAGATGCAGGGGCCCATTCCTGCCTGTGGGTCCCTGTCAGTCAACGGTTCGTACAGATCATTCAAACTCTCGGTGTGCACACATATTTTCCCTCCAGCAGTGAGTTCAGGGCTCTCCCCGCTGCAGTCCTCAGCAGTGTGAGGGAGAGTGCCTGAGGGCGAGGCCAGCCCGGCAGGCCTGCAGTGTCAGACCCTTAGCCGTTGTGTTGGCACCGAGTGTTCACCTCTTCCCGAGGGATGGCGCTAGGAAATCTTCACCCCCCCAACATCTCACATCCGTCCTATTATGAGGCGGAGACAGATCCGTATTTGGAATACCCAACAGATAAATCCCATAATCTCGCCATAATAGATGCCTATTGCCCGAGTGAATACAGTCGTTTGTGGGAAGGCTCGGCTCGGCTCATGAATGCAAAAGATTTTTTTCAGTTTCAGCGTCTGTCAAGTAAACATTTCTGGCGTAGTAATGCAACGACTTTCAAAATGCTTAGGGGACATGGAAAAAGGTATAGCGAGACGTTTTGTGAGCTAGATCCACCTGTCAGGTGGCCAACCATGAATCATGAGGCTATAAACTTCAGCCTCGCCCTCTGACCTTTCTGCCCTCTGAGGTCTCCTTTGTACACATAGTCAACCCCTTGAGTTATATCTCATTCCTCTGTCCTACCCGGCCTCTCCACCTCTTCGTGCATGTGTTCAAATGTCAGGTAGCAGCTGTCAGTGTCCTTTGCTATCGCACCCTGCGTCCATAACTCTTGGGTAATTCTCCACCCCTATACCAGCGTGCGTAAATCCGCCCCCCCCCCCCCCCCCTTCCGACAGAACTCTCGTCCTTTTGATAAACGAGCCGGAGCCCTGACAGGCACGGGCTGCCCGCGCCTGCTCCGGGACCACGGGGATCTGGGAGCCACCGTAACCAGTGGAGATAGCCGGCTACCACCGCGAGTACTGGAGCTAGCTGTGCTAGCAGCGGCGGAGGAAAAAGACATGCGTATGTAGGACGCAAAGGAGGAGTTGTTTACTCAACTGAGATTGCTAGGGGTGGGGAAGCTCTTTTGTTCTGCTCTTGTTCTCTGTTTTGAAGTGGTGGGATTTGTTTGAACTCCTAAATATCCCCACGGTAGACCTGATAAACGTTGTACCTCCTGAGGATAAACCCACTCGAAATTGAAATGTTAAAAACACCATATGTGCAACCATAAAACCGTATATCTGATTTAGGTGCGAAATGAATGTTTTTTTTACTTGATTAGTATTGTCCATTTTATTTAGCGAATTCCCTTCAAAAAGTGTGTTAATTCAGTCATGTAAATAACAACGGGTTGAGGTTTGACTAAGCATGAAAGTAGATGTTCTAATTTCTTCTGAATCAAATGAGTCCTGGGTAGGTTAGTAGTGATGATAAAGCGTTGCCATATGAAGCGCTACCTCGAGTGGGTGTTGTGCTTAATGAGAAGGAATGAGAATGCGCGCCGCCAACGGCTAACAGACAGTTGTTATTTTGTGCCTCATTAATAGCAGCTGCTTGAGCGGGCTCAATTGATCTCCATGTCAACACACATTACCCAGTCAATCCCACAGATCGACTGCTCGCCGGGAAACCAATCATAATCGATCGCTTTGCCCACCGCTGCCCAGCCGGGCGACGAAACACACTCTCGACTTGTCAAGTGCCAAAAAAACACTCCTTCAAGCGGACAAGTTGATGACATAGTCTCCGGATATAGTGTGGGCATTTGTCCATCACTTTGACCACTAAATGAAAGTGCTAGAGATAACATATGTCTATAGGAAACGCCTGTCGCGCCATGTCTTCAAGTACTCAGTGTTTTTCTGTCTGCAAAGGCGTCACAGGCTGCGACTATTCATCACAGCAGAGTGGTTAACAACATCATGTTTTAAAATTGTACACTTAGTAGATAGTTATTACCAGAACCCGATAGATAGGCTCTCACATGGAGGCTGCGCACAAATTAGATTTCGCAACAATTCCACAGCCCTGTCAATGAAAATGAGTTGTATGGGCATGTACGGTATGCGGAGAGATATGAGGCATGAAAGGCGCCAAGGCCAGCCCGTAACTGGGAGTCAGTTCAGAGCTGTGTGTCTGCGCGGTCCCGACGTGCGTCTCTTTGGGTCCCTGCAAAGATTCCACATTGAAATGCATCGAGTCTTCAGCGCACCTTAAGGGCACGTCATCTTCCTTGGTTATCTCCCCCAAAGAGATGTCACGGTGGAAAAAACGAAACGAAACCGTCAATGGCACCATTCCCTATCTGCCCTCCCTCCTAAAAGTCTGTGCCCCCTCTCCCCTCCCCCTCCCCCCTCCCCATGTATTCCAACGGCTCTCCTCCTCCTGCCGAGTGTTGCTCTCTACCTGCCAATTACCCCCCATTTCCCACCCAGTTGATAGGAGTGATGGAGAGATGCGAAGCGCCGGGGCACAGCCCTTAGGGGACTGCTGGGGTGAAATACGAGTGTCTTGCCAATCCAAATGAAATGCTGGAGTGGCCTGTTCCGCAGTGTGCCCTCCAAACTACCATACATCACCCGCCGCGGCCATATTCCCCCTGACAGGCGCTGTAAATCTCCGGCCGTTTTTACTGGTTAAACTCTTATTCATTGCCTAGACAGAGAGTAGCCCCCGAGTCAGGGCGTGGATACACAAGTGGACATCGGTCAGAGAGCAATTAAGGGGGAACCAGACTTGGATGACCAGAGTCAGTTGAAAAGGGGTGCGCCACAAGGGGGACCGTACCACAAAGGCGATTTAAAGCATTGTGAAACAGCACAGCGTCCTCCTTAACGCTTTCGTGCTGGCATTTACGTAACAGAAAATGTTCATGATTTGTATACGCTGGGGTCTGTGTGTGTTTGTGTGTGTGTGCGTGCATGTGCGCGCATACAGTAGATATCTATTAGTAATGTAATTATCCTGACACTAAGTAAAGGGCACTGAGGGAATGCAGAGGTTAAGTGGTGCATTCCATTAGCCAGTTGACACTGTTCACCCATATCAATCCATTAACCACAATTACCCGGATATCCATTCGAATCCAAACACATTCTGCATGTCTAAAAAAAACACACAAACACAAAAAAACAACCGCACAAGGAACGGTGTCAGAATCGTCTTTCTGCATTGGAGTTGTGAACCCCCTGGACCTGCTCGTCTATTCTCATG
The DNA here is from genome assembly GCA_017639675.1 of Aplochiton taeniatus. NCBI lineage: Eukaryota > Metazoa > Chordata > Actinopteri > Galaxiiformes > Galaxiidae > Aplochiton > Aplochiton taeniatus. The sequence continues at coordinate 8,012,481 of CM030183.1, read as the reverse complement.
ACAACTAACAGGGCAAGTGGAAGGAGGGGTTGTGGAACTAAAGTGAATTGTCACCAGGGCTTGCGTGCGATCGTGATCTGGCTATGAGTATTGGAGACAGAGTGTGTGAGAGAGGTGAAAAATGTAAGTCGCCCTTGGGTGTAGTGGGGCCTACTTAGTGCATGAATAATGTAATGAAATCACTAGTGATTTATTCCGCAGTAAACGCACCCCTCCAGCAGAGTGGTGTCTTCAGACTGGGCGTGTGTGTGAGTGTGTGTGTGTGTGTGTGTGTGTGTGTGTGTGTGTGTGTGTGTGTGTGGATATGCGTGGATATGTGTGGATATGTGAGAGACAAGTGTGTCATTGTGTGTGTTGCTGGCGAGGGTGGGTGGTTGGTTGGTTGGTGTGGTGGAGGGTCTAGTGCTGCTTTGGATCATCACAGGTGAGGGCCGCTGACCTGTCCTCCGTCAACGCCACCCACCCCCACCCTGCCTGTCCCCATATTTCACAGCTGTGTCGTGTCATTCATTAATGGATGCCCCAGGGCCAACAATAGCACTCTACAGCCTTTTATTACTGTCACTTCCCTATTGGAGCCATCAAGGTCAAATCTGTTGCACAGTCGTTCACCTGTCACTCCCAGCCTGCTGACGTTTCTGTTACAAGGCAAGGATGTGTCTGTCTTGTTTTGCGCATGGGTGTGTGTACGTTGTGTGTGTGTGTTTGTATGTGTGTGTGTGTGTGTGTGTGTGTGTGTGTGTGTGTGTGTCTGTATGTGTATAGAGAGAAAAAAGTGAGCTGGAATTGGAGGAGGGGATTTGGAGGTAGTGTATCTTTTTTTACTTAGCCAGTCCCATTGTAATTGTAGTAGGGGAGAATAGAAAACGTAATTATCAAGTGACAGACATTACAACAGCTATTCTCTATTTTCTGAATGTAGGTCTGCGGATTTTCTTAACATCAGTCACCAACTGTCATAGCTCTGCAATGATGTTTGTAGATTGACCTATAACATTTTGTAACAGGCTTCCTTTGATAAGAAGCATTCCATTATTAGACCTGATAAGGGACACCTGTCCCCTCATTTACTCTAGTGCTTGTGCACTCTCTACCTCTCTATAGCCTTCTAAGAGCCTCCTGATGTGAGTAAGATATGAAAATATCATTTGGGTAATAGACAGAGCCCTTTTGTTACCATCGTGTTACAGGGCCAAATAAATGTTGTTCCGAACACTCAGACTTGCACGTGGAGTTTTGCTCTTTAGGATTTTGAATGAACAGTCTTTGTTTCTCTGGTGACGTTGTTTGAGGCTTTCATGCACACTAAAATCAGGATTTCTCTGAAAGACCAGCTCCCCTTATTGGCTGTTGAACATTATGGCTGGCTGACATTATCCGGCCTGTCTTGTGTCTTATCACTGGAATTTAGTGCGAGACGAGACTATATAGAGCCGGCAGCCTGATTTCCAAACCTTGATAGTAGGCTGAACATCATAGCTGAGATAAGCAGAGAAGGAATCAGCACTTTGGACTATATACAAGGTAATCATGTAACCGAAACTAATATTCTTGTGAGCCTCCCGACGATCATGTTTTGATTTCAGAACTTTGTCATCGCTGGGATTTGCCCTGGTCTCCTCTTTGCCTGAGTTGGTTGGGTGTGCTTGTTATTTGTAAAGTTGTTACCCATGGGGCTGTGGTCCTGTAAACCTTGTCGACCGAACGAAGGACCGGAGGTTCGATCGGCCGGCCAGCCGTGTGCAACCCTGGGCTGGGACTACTGCTGCGACCGCTGCTGTGACCTGTGCTGCCAGGTGTGCGTGGACGTGTGCTGCGGCCTGTGTTCGGGGGACTGCAGCTACACCTTCTGCACCCTGTGTCTGAGCGTGGCGCAGAGGTGCTCCTCGCTCTTCACCGCCGAGCAGAGCCCGGCCCCCGAGGCACAGCGTGAGTCTGCGTCTTCTAGAAAGATCGTTCTCGTACGGTCCATGCGACGAGACACCCGATCAACTCACTTGTGTTTCAACCAGAGTTGGGAGGGCTACTTCAAGGATGGATACCGTTAATTATTTATTATTTAACAATGATTTATTTCTCTTTAATTTAGGCCTAAGTAATCCGGGAAGTAATCACTGTATGTATTTAAAGTATCTAATTCGATTAGTATTTTATTTTTTTACGGCAACTGTAACGAATTACAATTACCTATTTTTTTGTGTTGTTATTACGTAACGCGCCAACCCACGTTTCAACTATCACTCCTCTTTGCTGTGTGAAAAGGCTTAACCACTCGGCTATGAAGAATGTGATGTTCTTTTGTGTTCATGATTGCAGATGCCATGCTGCATTCAGGAGAGACGGTATAGAAACTGGAATGCTCTGGCAAGACAGAGCCCCAAACACTGCTGTGGTGCGGTTCCAGTGGCTTCACATTTTAGAGGTCACCCCAACTGACAAGTCACGGGGAGCCTCAGTGACTCGACTCATTGTCTCAACTCAACGTTGGTCGACTTCATTACCCCTGCGTCTGCTGCCCATCCGGCTCGCTCGTCATGAGGTTTGCCGTTTGAAGAAGGACTCCGGTTTCAAGGCTTCAGCGAGGTGTGTGAGCGTCGTCACCTATTAGAAAAGCCATAACCCGCTTAGACTAGACTCTTACAGTACAATTCAGTCAGATAAACTCATCCCTCTTAAAGCCTTTCTTAAATGGGAGAACACACAGCAGTTTTGGGATAGTTGGGTCTGCAACATATTTGCTGTACATGAACGGGACATCATCCAGAGGCAGGGAGCACACATCCATCGATCCCTTTTAGGAACCGATTAGCAGAACAGATTAGCAGACCCAAGGTGGCAGTTGGGGTGAGGGTGGGAGGATTTTCCCATCACCTCATCTGACAAGCACAGAACCTAACTTTGACTTCAGGTCATTTAACCCCCCCCCACCCCCACACACACACACACTTCTCTCTCTCTCTCTCTCTCATTGACATGACATTTGACTGTGACAGGTGCGTGAAGTGGCACGCGCAGTGTGACGGCTTACGTCAGCAGTGCACAGACTTTGAGTTATCTGCCTGAACTTCAGCTGAGAGCTCCGTTGCTTGTATCATGTTGTCACGATGGAGGTTTTGCGACGTCAGGTCATTAGCCAGAGCTGTGGCTTGGGGTGAGAAAGCTAACCGCTTAGTATTGTCCCAGAGCACATCTCATGGGTGCCTGACGGTCACAAAACTGGAACATAAACGTGCAGCAGCAGCCCCAAAAATGTCACTCCTTTATAGAACGCAAGACGGGCAGCTTGACCAAGTAAAACAAATATGCTTGCAGTCCTTTCAAACCATAACTATGAAATCAACCAAAAAAGGATTGCCTTTTAACCTGAATGCATGTTTTACATGTTAAGAGAGCACTGAAATGGGACGGGTTAGCCTGATGACTTTCCCTTTTTATGCTGGTTAATCCAGATTGACCCCTAAACTCTCACCAAGCTTGCTGTGGCATGGGCCCAGCCATTTTTTATTGTTTACACCCGGCTGTATTCTGCTGATAGTCCGCAGAGCAGATCCTCTCTTTAAGCTCTTGGATCCCAAGGCATGTGAACAAAGACCTAGAAATCACATTTTCCCTTCTCCATCAACAGCAACGACAACCGGCCGTAAAAACCAGGGAGTGTTGGCGCTGGTGCTCTCGAGCTAATTCGATACAAGGGCCATGTACTGTACGATATTTATGGTTTTCACTATCTGTTGAGTCCTCCTATGCTCGCTATGGTCATGCCTGGTATCTGCCGTGCTTTTCAATAGTTTAGTTGCAAGTAAATCTGCAACTGTGGTGTTGCTCTCATGACCCAGGCACGGCAGAAGCACCTGAACACCCAATTACCCGCCCTCCCGTGGCGGAGGAGTCTGTTAACAGAAGAGCCTTGTATGTGCGCTCGAGTGTAGAGGCCATAGTATTCAGATGCCGACTGTGTGCCTGGGTTCAGAACTGTTTGTGGGAAACAATAAACCATGAACGAGAGAACATAGAGTTAATGACGGTTGAGGAGAACCTTGACAGTATTTTTTTGATCAGATTGAAAGCAAGAGGAAAGGAACTTGAACTTTAAAGATGTCACGGTGGAAGGTAAAGGGCAGCCCTCTGTTATTTAGTGAATACAGCCTTCATGCACAATGAGGGTGAAAGGGAATGTTCTACGCTGTCAGTGCAGCGGAGAAAAATGTGTTTCGTCTCAATTGTTGCTAGAGAAAACCGTCAGTGTGTCTAGGCTCACAGATGTGTTGACGTAAGCAGAGCATCTCTATTCATCTCAGAATTGGTGGGAACATGGATAGCTTCCTGTGAGAGAAACTGTGTGTGTGTGTGTGTGTGTGTGTGTGTGTGTGTGTGTGTGTGTGTGTGTGTGTGTGGTAAGAAATCAGCCAGTGTGTGTAGTGTTGTACTTAAGACAATCACCTCAGGCAAAGACATACCTCCTACAGCGATTTGCCTACATTTTCCCGTGTGATCATGGAATGCAGGTTGACACCTGTCTGTCAGTGTCTCCATTATATATTTCCTTATCGTAAAAGCTGTGCATAATATTTCGGCCCATGCATTGTTAATAAAACAGATGTGGTACTGATCAAATTGTGTAGGAAAACTATCAAGAATTTCCAGCGACTTCAGCCATGAATCGCACACACTAAAGGCAGCAAATCGCTGTTCTAGGTGAGGAAGCCATTGACTTTGCATTGAAAGAAAAGGCAGGTGCTGGATCAAATGTCAGTGAGTGACAGGGATTCTTTCTATAGAGATTGCACTGTGGAGACAGGGAGTGCTGCTTCAGCTGTAGGGGAAGGCTGTGAAGCAGAGAGCGGTGTCTGTGAGAGGCGCTATCTGAAGACTATGAACTGTCTGATAGGTGTGGAGTGCCGCTGCCTCCTTCAGATCACTTGCGCTTCGGGCCACGTGTGGCAATGTGCCTCCACATATGGACGCGTGCGTTCAAATGGCTTCCACATCTCATTGTTTAGTTATGATGTTCTTCCTTTACGTTATACATTTTTTTTACTGCACTTCCAGTATAAAAACCTTCGAAAACAGTGCCACATCATTTTCCTTTGATATTCTACTGTAAGACCCATTCAAAGTAAGAACCTCAAATGACACTACTACATTGTTGAATTAAAATAAGCCCTTACCAGTTCTAACACATTATTTTCTTTTTAAGAGAGATGACTCCAATCAGGACTGGCCGTGACAGCCCTCCTACCCTGGGAGCAAACTTACGGGTATCTATCTAAGGAAACACTCAGCTGACCCAGAAGGATTCAATCAAGCAACACCCTGCCCAAGGCCCACTTTGTGAACACCCTCCGCCTGACAGCCACAAAGCTACACCACCTCATGTGATGTACAGGTATATTTATGTGAGCAATGGAGCAAAGCGGCTCCCCCCGTAATGCAAATCAAAGACCACTATACCCACGAAACACAGCAATAAAGGAGAGAAGACCCTGTTGCCGGCACCTGTTGATGCCTGTGGATTTAAACAGGGAGCTTGGAAATTGATTCACATAAGCAAACAAACCACACTTCGCCTGGGACTACTTCGAGTGTGAGGGAGATAGTATGAGAAGGGGGGGTGGGGTTTGGGGCTGGAGGGAATGAGAACGGGAGATGGGAGACGTACTATGAAGACCAAAGAATATAGAGTGGTGCCAAGTGTTGGAAGGCAAAGACGCCGTCCACCCTGGCTCTGTTCCTACTACCCAGTCGTCTGGTAGCGGCCCCTGTCTTCACCAGAAACAACAGTAGCATTCACAATCCAAGGAGGACTGTATGTTTGTTTGCAATCCACAATGGGGCTCTTCCTGCCATTGGAGTTGCCAAAAGGCCTGTGACTGTAACACAGTAACCCATGATCCAGCCAAGCCTTGGAAAGGATGAGCAGAGTATTCTCTCCGGCTCCAGGAGGCTGGTCTTTTTCCTCTGTGTGTCACTGCCTTGACTTTTAATGGCTGCCGACCTAACTCTGTTCTTTCGCACTCTAGAAACTAAAGCCTAGTGGCTTATTGATGGTCACAAGTGACTGCCGTTTAATACTTTGATTCTTTATCTTTTTTATGGCTGCATTTCGGGGGTAAACTTAATATAGGTATTTTCTCAATACAATGGTTTCCTTTTTATCTGTCTAAGTGCTGTCTGTTGTAACGTGGCCCACAGTATTTATAGCACTCAGGTAATTGCTTGCAATTGCTGGGGAGGAAAACATTGCAATTTCTTAGTCTTAATTTGATCTCAGTGGCCCAGCAGGGTTTTCTGTGTTGGCCGTGTTGTCTTCAAAAAATGATACACTGCGATCAATAAAATTAGCTGTGCTTTTGTTGCAAGTGAATTTTGTTCAATACATGACTCTAGATTGCAATTGTGTTATCTAGGAATAGTCGGGTATCGATGGTGCCCAGGGGCTGTAGGCATTGTCACAGAGCCCTGGGGATTTTCTAATGGTAGCCACAGCCATATCAGAGTCTGGTTTTTCAATGTGCTGTACCTCAAATGCCTGATCTCAGGAGACGGTGCCTTGAGATATATGTTTTTCCCAGGTTTGATGTTGTGTGTGCGCGCGCACACAATTGCTATTGGGCAGAAAAACCAGGGCAAGGCCCCCTATGACCAAAGACCAGGCATCGCAACTTCCGAAAAAGGGGCACAAAATTGAAGATTTTTTCTTTCTTTCTTCTTTCGCGTGGACTCCCCGCCACCCACTCTATCTTTCATCATCTTCTCCAGTTATCTCTCCCTGACTGAACGCATTCATATCAGCTCCACCCTACCATCTCGGCGCTTCTTTCCCTTGCTTTCTCCGTGCCGGGTGGGTGTGCGGACGGGCCTCGTGTGCTGCTGTCAGTCATCTAGATTAGAGCGCCCTGCGGATTCCTATTCCTCAGGCCCCCCCTAATAAGCAGGTAGTGCACGGAGGCTTGCTGGATTGTGCGTTGCACACATGCACCAAATCAAATAAAGGTACTGTTCAGCCTTTGATTCCTCAGCAGATGCTCGAGTGCAGAGTCATGTTTGATTGGCTGGTAGGCCGGCATCAAAAGTCAATCGGCGCTGTTGTCTTACCCTCTTAATAAATCATGCCTGCCAAATCCAAACGAGCCTTTCCCAGGCATTGTTATTTATCGGCTACGCATCCCTCACACTTTTCAACACCGCTCCAATTTCTCTTTAAATAAACCTAAACAAGTTGTCCGCCTTTTCAGCGCTGGGCTGTCAGTTTAGTTTGACCCGGCCATGCTAGGTGGGAGCGGGTGCCTCCGAAGCACAACCCAATGGCTCCTGTCTGACATTGCGGGGAAACGGTGATGCACTGTCATTATCTCCAGGGCTCCACTGCGCCCAGACCAGGGACTCCTCCCTGATAGATAGCCAATGCCCGAGGCTGGCTTCTCATCTGTCCGCTGATCTCGGAATACACCTCGAGCCGTCAAGGTCATCGACATAAGCCAAGACGGGCACCCGCCCGACAAAGGGGGGAAGCCCCCGCTTGACTCGAGAGCGCAGCCGCTCTTTTCAAGTCAGGTCCGCAAAGGCTTCACCACATTAACACATCTTGGGAACTTGAGCCTCCGGTGGTCCACTCCATTTATTGTGACACGAAGTAACCACTCGGGTTTAAGTGGGAAGAAAAGCGGCCACCGGTGTGTGGCCAATCTGGGTGGCGGGAGAGGAGAGGTGGGCCGCCACCGGCGACTCAACCCCGCCTGCAGCGGGGGGCTCTTTGAGATTCTAGAGATGTGCAGGTGAGGCCCGTTGCAGATGGGAAGGGACAGCAGAGGCATAGGAGTTGGAGCGAGCCAATGAACATTGTTGAAATTGGGTTTTATTTTTTGTCCACTTTCAGAGACTTCCATCTTATCCGGCTCCCCGGCCCTCCCACTCAATTCCCATTTCACTGTGTGAAAATTGGAGTGATATAAAGATGTGAGCGAGAGACGGAGACAGGGAGAGGTAGAGGAGGAAAAGTGGGGGGAGGCAGAAATGGGACTGTGGAGCGGTGGATCTGAGGGGGCCAGGAACCAGCCGCAGATTTCCGTATTTCAACAGCGTAAAAGCATCAAGGCCTTGAACAAGTATTTTTTATTTTGTTTCTTTTTTCACCTCCCCGGCTATGAACCAGAATATGTTGCTATCACACTCTTCAGTAAATTACTTTTTCTAAACGATTTCATTGTAGTATCGAAAATATACACCCCGGAACACTAATGATATATGAGACCCTGAATCTTCAAAAGTGGTGTATGGCTTTTCGATAGAAAGGATTATAATCATTTGAATGATAATATGTTATGAAATAGTATCTATCTAATCTTTCCTCGGGCACTCTGTATTCCAAACAATGGGGTGAAGACACAAGGGATAGAGAGACAGGCTCCTTCTCTCTGATCCTCAGGTGGCCAGGCAGCCAAGCTCACACATACATACATATAAAACAGAGGCAGGGACATTGCTCATCTTGCATGCATTACACAGTCCTAAATACGAGTGGGCAAGTCAAACAAATTGTTTGTGTGTTGAATGCATTCCATGCATTCCCACCTTTCTCTGCCTGTGGCCAACTACAACACCAAGTATTTTGAAGAGGCCCTGGCATGCATAAACAAAATGCCAAGGAGAAGGGGAAAAATCATTATCGAAACGTAAAGTGAGGAATCGATGAGGGGGAAAATTTCCTAATAGCCAGCAGGGGTATGAATGGTTTGGTTCGCGTGGTTTGCATTCATAATGCATAGGCTGACAGCCCATTAGAGTGTATTTAAAGGAAATCAGATCCTGGCCCTCCTCCAAAGCCATTAGTTGGTGGGGTCAGCCCGAAGACACTGGTAATTGACCATTAGAATCAGGTGAATTGCAGGTGAATTGTTTGGTCCCTCGGATGCACAATGATGCCGTTAATTGCATATTTAAAACAGCGGGAGAGTGGATTAGAGATTACAGGGGGAAATTGCCCTGAGCCACAAGACCAACGGCAATAGCTTTAGAACAACCCTGTTGCATGTGTCCTCAAGCACCCCAGCGGGAAACACAGACACATTCACACCAATTTAGCACGCCACTCCAGCTGCGATACAATAAATGAACGCATAAAGTGGTTTGAAGAAAGGTAAATATAGGTTTGTCTCTGATTTATTTTCACCGGGAGGTGAATAAATGAGACAAGAAGTGTTGTGTCCTGCATTAGCTCATCACAGGCAAAAACTCAATCACCTGATAGATGGGCTGACATTGGTATAGACAATAAGCAGACCCGCGACTATGTTCAGTAGAATGTTTGAGATCAATGTGCAAGTAATTGCAATGGACAGGCCACGTCTGAGTATAAGCAAACCAGACCAAGACTTGTTACTCTTGAAAATTACTTATTGACCAAACGTCATCGGGATAGTGATTGCCAATGTACTGTCTTACAATCTTCTTAATATCAATATGCATCAAGGATTTCTGTGCAGGACATTTGTCATCTGATAAATCCACTCGCTAAATCCAGTTATAAACGTCATTGTATTGGTCTTAATCAGGAACCCTCAGCAATTTCAACCTCTGGGGTTTGGGGAAATCACCGGCTAGATAAGCAGTCTCTCTACGCAAACATGTCAATATATAATATGCATGATGTATCTAGAGTCTGTACCTTTGGACAAAAAAAAACCCAGCATCTCCTTTATGTGCCTGTGGACAGTGGGTGCCCCTGGCGTGACTGCAGCACCCTCGTGAATTCCGGTCATTGTGTCGCCGGGCAGATTAGGAGCAGCAAGGCAGGCGCTTGGATTTCGTCGAGTTTCTCAGCCTAGGAAAGCCACGGCAGAAGGCAGACAATTACTCAGGGGAAATTTGATCTACTCTCACTCTGTTCTCCACGTCTCTAAATGAACCTCCTCTCCTTCCTCTTCCTCCTGCTCCTCCTCCTCCTCCTCCTCCTCCTCCTCCTCCTCCTACCACCAGGCTTTCCTGGTCCACCTGCGCTGGTCCTCCATCGGCCTGCCGGTTGGGTCTGCTAATAGGGAGTGGGGGGTGTGAACCGCCACAACCCCCGCGGGCATGATGCAAGACCGTGCCATGGAACCTCTGCTTGGTTACAGTGATGAACGAGTGTGCCGACCCACTGATAATTGCTCACTCAGGGGCCGAGAGAGGTCCATTAATCAAAAAGAGCAGGGGTGCTCCGGGGCTCTCCTCTCCTGACAGACTCCAAACCCGCCTCAACGACCTAAGGCAGGCCCACGGGCACAGTGTCGTCAAAGTGGCCTGGCAGGTGAAGGAGCGCTGTCTTTCCGCTGTGACGCGAGGTGTCCCTAATTGACCCGCTGCAGCGGTCTGAGAGACCAGAGAAGAAACAACCACGCACACACGGAAGAGTTTGTGGTGAGCGACGGCGTGAAAAAAAATGAACGGCCTTTCTTTCAAACTTTTGCAGCAGTCTGGACTGCATCCCTGTGGGAACCAGCCCGCTCCAAGTGAGCTGGCGATGAGAGGGGGAAATGAGAGGGGAGAGAGAGAGACAACGCCTACAGACAATGAGAGAAAGAGACACCCCCTCATACAGTGAGCGATAGAGAGACACCGGGGGCGAGGGAGGAGAGAGAGAGAGAGAGAGAGAGAGAGAGAGAGAGGGAGGAGGGGAGAAACAGAGAGAGAGAGTGACAGAGAGAGAAAGAACGAAAGAAAGAAAGGAGAATGTATGGTCCTTGTGCTGGTTTGACAAATGGGGATATAAAGCGTGGGCTGAGGGGAGCGATTGATTCCTGCAGTAATGCATCAGCTGGGTTGTCTGTCCGGGGGTGGCTGCAAATGTTAGCATTTTCCGTAAACAAGGGAATTGATGCTGCCAGATCACTTTGTCTCCAGAGTCAAATCCATTAGACTGAAGGGAAGGTAATCTTGTTAAAGGGCCATTCCCCTTGTTTAGATAGATTCATCACATGGGAAATCACTCTCTCCAACACATCCATTCTTCTATGTTTGTTTATTTTTCAGCCTGGGGATCGACACCTGCAGCAAAATCATTTCATCTGTCTCTGTAGAAGACAGAGAATATTTGGGAGAAGGGGGGGAAAAAAAGATCCTACCGAACGTACGGATTCCGCTTTTGTGGATGTTTAAATCTCGGTCGGTCTGCTGTGTTGGTTGCCGTTGCAGCAGTGGCTATGCATGCCCCCCTGTACGGTTGGAGGGCCCCACAGTGGCATCGTCATCCCAAGAGGTAGATGAGCCCCCCCCTCCCCTAGTGTCCTGCTTTCCCCTGCCTTGACTGTCAGTCCTCTCTCTGCCTGCTCCTCTCTCCTTCAGCTCAAAGGCAGCCCCCAGCCCCCACCCCCCACCCCCCCACCAGTCGAACCTTTTTTGTTTTGCCTCCAAACAAAACCCGCGCAGACGAAGACGGAGAAGACGCGGGGCGTGGGCGAGGCGGCGTGTGATGAGAATATCAATCTGGGGCGAAAAGACGAGCCTTTCCACTGCCGTGCCACTTGGCACGCGCCATTTGAGAATTTCGTGTGCTGTCAATTTTCTCCACGTTGATGTCTCAATGCAGGGGTGGCCTTTTTACGTGGGTCTATATCATCTCTCGCCACATGGATGGCCATCGAGGTCAAATCAATTCCTCCCACCTCATCCCGCATAGAATGAGTTCTCCACGCTCCCCTCCGCAGACACCTCATTTTCAACCCCAGTTCATTCCCTCTGTGTGTGTGTGCGTGTGCTTGGCCATGTGTGTGTCATCCCTGTCAACGTTCCCGCCTACAGCCACCCCCCGTCATCAATAGAGAGAGAGAGAGAGAGAGAGAGAGAGAGAGAGAGAGAGAGAGAGAGAGAGAGAGAGAGAGCGAGAGAGAGAGAGAGCGTTTGGTTCCAGGACCCGGAGGACAATCGACGCAGCACTATCATGACTTTACCATGGAGGCCCAGATCTCCAGAGGCTCTTCTCCATGCCGCTCTGCTCAGCCTGGCGTGCATCAGCGGGCGTTTCTACGCCGGGACCGCAGCCCGGCAGGTCGCCGACTCACCCACCGCTTCACGGGACACCCGTATCCGGGGCAACCAGAGAAGCGCGAGGCTGCCGTCGGCCCACGGCGGGAACGCCGGACCTCATAGTGTGCTGCTGCTCTCCCACCGCTGCAGGGCCCGCAGAAACCTCGGACCGGCATTCATTACCCAGCTGTCCATTCCAGCCCGCCTGCTTTAAATACAATGGTAAAGACGGGGGAGCGGTGCAGTGATACACACCGCTCATCTGCCAGACAGGTCCATGCATTAATAGCAGGCTGGGGCTCAGGTGGCCATCTCCCTGTCCACTTAGAGGGGAGACAGGTACAACCAGGCTGCCATCCCGCCCGGCTTTAGCTGTCCATCCCAGCAGACAGCGTCCCTGGCTGCCCTTGTCCGGCTCGTCTGTCTGCCACAAGAACTCCGCCGTCAGCACGCCACAGCCGGCATCCCGAGCCGACCTCTTTCTAGTAGACATGGTGCGCGCAGGAACTTTTCTGGGGAGGGCTGGGGAGGCAATTTTTTACGACAGCAGCCGGCAATGCGTTGGTCTGATGACACCGGTTTTCACGAGGCTCGATGCAGCCGTGTCAGTTTGCGTGGGCGTGCCATTAGACCATGCAGCTAACTGCATTCCTGTGTCCGTGTAATAGCAATAGAAATATGAACCACCCCGCATCACGGCAACATATTGCAGGGAGATGCTCTCTAAGGTTAATGGGTAAGGCGGGGGCTATAGGGTGCCGTGTGGGGAGTGTTTGATGATTGATCAGTTTGCGATACCTGTGTGCGCGCGCGACATGTAGGCCGTATGGAATGCTATAGCACCCCCTATGCACCGCAGAGGACGGGATTCGTCAGGAAGAGTGATGGCATGTTCAAGGTGAAAACCAACTCTTTAGTGTGTGCTCATCTATCTTCCCTCTCTCATTCTGAGGATCACGGGCACTCAATAAAAACATGCTCTCCACCTCTCCGCCAGCCAAAAAACGGTCGTGTTTAGAACTAATGAAGACCCAGCTGGCCTGACTGTCCTCAAGCTGCAATAAACTACTCAATGAAACCTCTGGATAAACCTTCCTTGTTACACAATAGCAAATATTTCAACAGACAACACAAACCATTAGATAATCCAGCGGCAATCGCAGAACAGCAGCAAGAAGCAGCTATTCGTCTGCAAATGGCTGATTTACGGTTTAAATAAAGTTCTCCTTCTTATCCCGTTGGTTCATTCATTTTGTTTTGTTGTTTTTCCGAAATTAAGAAAACAAGTGATTATTAGGGAGACAATTTATTGAGGTGGCAAATATTATGCCCTTCCACAATATGTGCCTAATTTACGTTGTTGAGTTCACCGGTATTAGTTTAAAAAATATCTGGATACTGAGATCTGATTTAGCCAGTTGAAGTGTTTTCTTAGCTTGGCAATTAAATAACGAAATTAACTATTTTCACAATACAATGTTGTTTTTTTCCTCACTTTATAAAAGATAAAGCTCCCGTCACCTTGAAAAGAGGCTTCAGAGAACGGCACGGCTAAATAGTTTTGACATTTCCATCGCAGCTGAAGAAACATAGAAGAGAGATAATTGTCCTCCCACATACAGCTGTTATTTCACGAGTTGACCTATTCAGATCGCTCTCGATAGATTTTTTCCCCTCTGTGGTCTGACCGTGGTGGAAATAAGGAAAAAGAACCGTCTGAACAGAAGGAACACCAGAAGATGAAGGTCTGCCCGTGTAATAACAGTCTACAGTATCCATGAGAGGAGAGCAGCAATATGTGCTGCTGCAGCTGGAAAGAGGGATAATCATCGCTGTTGTTAGATGGCACCCACCGTAGACCTGTTCCCTACGGCTCTTGTCCAAGCCTCTCTCTCTCTCTCTCACACACACACACACACCCTACAGAAATTGATTACCACCTCTCCCTGATTGCAGGCACTCTGTCTGCTAAATCTAAATTGCAACTCCACACAGGAAAGCAGCCGGTGCTTCTGGAGCACACTAAATCAATCTCTCACACTCCCCAGCCCCTCGCTGGCAAACAATAAAGCTCAACAATGGCAGAGCTCAAAAACCTGGGGATGTAAAGTAGCATGGGAGCTGTAGGCTGCTGCTGTCCGTAGCATAGGATCTCATCCATGTTCATCCAAATCCCCCTCTATTCTGATACAACCCTGTCCAGCCCTCCACATTTGTTTCACGCGTGTCTCTGGTGCTGTCCCATGTTGGGAAAGCCTTCTCGCCAACACCTGTGCCCCATGGGGACCCTGCAATTGCCAGCAACATGGACGCCTTTTGCCAAGGGGCCATGCCTTATGTTCCTTTGTAAAGCTGCACTGCGTCTCCACTTCACCCCCTAGACACGTGGGGGTTATTTTAGAAGGAAGCCTATCTGTTTAATTAGCCACTGTCGTTCCGCCCCATTGATTCACATTCTTAGTTGTTCTAATTATACAATTCATTGCATTTTAAACGCAATGAAAAACTACTTAAAATTCACAGATTAAAGCCCATTTGAGGGTACACAGCTACTGTTGCATACATTAGCCCAATTGAACCTGGTTCTAAGATCTTTTCTCTGCCAATTTATTTCGTTTATCTGCTCCTTTCTCCGGGGTAGGTCCAAGGTATCATTTGTCATATGTTTCCCAGCCTAGGCCTTAAATGTGTCCTTATCTCTTGCTCGGACAAGGCACTTAACATGAGAATTAATCTGATACCTGGTTCTTATTGAAGGGCTAACCCGTTATCTGTATTGGCTGTCAGCGGTTTGCAATGCATTGCACGTGTCTCTTATTAGTTCTTCTGTGCGGCGTTGTAGAATATTCAACTACTTGTTATTTTATAGGTGTTTTATGGGTGAATACGTTATTAAACAGTCTACCTTCGCTTGTGCTTTCTCCTGATTCAAACATCAAAATGATGGTTAAATGCCATACTGTGGAGGAAGGCTATTGGATACAACATGCCTTTAAAGAAAATACAATGTGCAACATTCATCACGAGCGTCGTCGTGGCCTCTTCAATAAAAGACTCAACATCCTCATGGACGTTCCCTCCACATTTTATCCACTTGAACAATACTCTTTCTTCCTTCTTTGGTCTCAGACATGCTTGAAATAGAAGATGGGCAGGGATTTAAGTGGCCCTTAAAGCGGGTACATGTTGACCTTACGCAAAGGAAAGGAAAACGGAATGATAGCGGTGTCAGTGACATTGCGTTGTCCAATCAATGAGGGATGCAATGAGATAGGTTATTAGTGTGGGAATAATTTCAAGGGCAATGCATTGTCGTGGAATTGTTGAGACTTAATTTCCAGGCGGCATGAACCATATTTTCATGATGCAATCTACATAAACAAGAGCCGTCTTTTTGCGCCTTTGAGTGCGCCCACAGAACAGAACGGAGGCTTCCCCTAGACCTATCTCCATGGGGCCACTGATTGTTTTGAAAGCAGCCATCTTTTATCTCAGGCCAGTTCCCAGATTGAATAACAGAATCCTAAGAGTCAGTGGGGGCTTTTTTCTTCGCTATCAGGCAATAAAACCTAAAGCTTGTTCTTTATCTCAATGCCTCGCCATTACGTCTTCACACAGACCCGGTAAACAAACCCAGCGTTATTGCCCATTGTGACTTCTTCTTCTCCCTGCCTTGACACCCTTTGTTTGTTCCTTTCTGTAGAACAAGGAAATCGATACCACGCCGTTGCAATTATTACCATCAGCTACTATTAATCGTACTACTGGAGTGATTGGATTTGCTTCGCAAGCTTAAAAAAATAGACCCTGCCATTATCATGCTATTGGTAGATTGTGCGGTGCTGTAATACTGTAATTGGCTAAATTGCAGGGTAAGTAAGAACCATTCCGTGAGGAAAAAAGTGCCAGTTTCCCTTGGCTTCACACTAAGAAAATCACAAATGCGTGAAATGTGTGTAGCAGCACTCATGTGGTAGCTGCAATAATATATGTTTAATCATGGCAGCCAGACACCTGGCGCTTTTTACTTTCACACGAATGATTTGAATTAGAAAACATCCCCATAAACACAATAGCAGGCACAGCACGATTCATGAGTGAAGAGAGAAATCAACTGTGTGACCAAACCCTTTGAAGGTACACACCGAGAGTGCAGTAAGTGCTCCACCTTTCATGATAGGTTCACTTAAGGTCCTGGGCGATTAAGATTCTCGCCCTGCTTTTGTACTCTTTTGAAATTCAAAAAGGAGAATATGAAAAGAAACCAATACTTTCTGTTAAATTGTGTCTGTTCTTCTCTTTGTCGGCAAGGGATACATTTTATTCTTTCGACAAACTAATCAAATAAATCTATGAATATCAAACATGGAAGCTGGATACTTAACTTTCCATTTATTCCCAGCTGTTCAAAAAACTATTATGTAAATAAACAAATCTCCATGGTCACGCTATAAGACCACAGAATTGGATGGACTCAAATAGTTTAGAGAAGCTATATCCCAAGGAAGGCAGCATTGATGATATTACACTTTATGCAATCTCAGGAGCCACTGAGCAGCCCCGTCTGATTGGATAATACTCACGATGAGCTACGAGGCATAAATCTTCATTCATATGTATAAATCACTCAAAATAGAGTATGGGAAGTTCAGTCTCAAAGTAAAAATGTAATAACCATGAAGGAGGAAAAGTCCAATATGGCACATATTTTCCTACAGCACTGAAAAGTAACTACTCCGGTTGGCACCGAATTTGGTGGTAAAATGACCAGGAAATGGGATACTTTGCTCTCCAAAACCCATTTAAATGAACCAATCATCTTAAGCCATCATTAAAAAAGTAAATCTGAAGCTTTGCCGGACAAGGATGAGGGGGTTGGGCAATAGTTAACGCTAAGTTATAGAAACACATTGAGCTTGAAGAGGAAGGGGGTTTGAGGGTAATAGGATCTTTCAAAAAATGAAAAAATAAAAAGAAGAAATAAGTGGGGGGTCTTACAACTCATGCATTTTGAATTGTGGTAATGACAAGCTCTTGAAAAGTTATGAGACAGTCCAAAGGGCTACTGTCTTATTTGACCTAGACGACCTGGTGATCTGTTCTAAAGCAGGTGCCAATGTGCAGGTCAAGGTCACTGCCACTGATGCGTTGCCGGGACCGTAAGGGAACAGGCAGTCCGACATTTGAAATGAAATCACCTTGCAAGTACATTATAATCTAAATGTTGGGAGCTTGCTGACCTTGAAGAGATTATCAGTGTCATTTCCTCCCTTTAATTTCAGTTCATTTCAACTTTGGTTTACTGGGCATTTACGGCGTATCTCTTAGGTTGTTTTTCTTACCATCAGTAGTTCCTCTACTGGCCTTACAGACAATCCTCTCTGATGTAGGCCTCCAGGGAAAAGTTGATGTGATCTTTAAGTCGCAGTTCATTAAGATAATTTGACGTGTTGTATAATGCCAGAAATACCTATTTAGATCAGTTTAGACATTTTGTAGATATCAAAGATACGTTTGGAATCTACGGTAATGTATAAATGTTCTGCCACATTATTAGGTTGAATAGTGTATGTTTAAAGGTTAAACTCCCTGTCTTTTCTCCTGCAGTGCACTCCATGAGCAATGTTGGGCTGCCCCCTATTGGTTCAAGTTTCTCCTTCTCAACCTTACAGTAGTTTGATGTTCACACATCACATGTCAATATTTGCAAAGATTTATTTTTAAGTTGATAGTTGATTAAATATGGCAAAAAATGCTGTTTATTTAAATAGGCCTGCGTATACTGTTCTTGATACTATTAATAATATTCATAAGATCCTTGTCCGATAAATAAATATGTTTATATATGCTCTAAAAATGTTTAATTTAGCTAATTTGTTTCATGAAGGTCAATATTTGGCCTCTTTGTAACCAACAATTCATTATATTATACAGGGCGATTTTCTGTAATGTGGGACACTGCCAATTATGGGACACCCAAGTGTCTGTGGGTATATGAAGCCAATCTATGATTTAACATTTGAGAAGTCAATTGATTTTGATAACATGACATCACAGCTTGCGTTAACCCACAGTTTTATTGACTTCCATTTGTTTGAGGAAGACCTACACCCGTTGGAGCTTCTGTGTCCCACATTCGGCAGTGTTGCAAATTACAGACAATCACCCTACTAAATGTCTTTTCAAATGACTTTCTAAAACCATGTATTTTGCTTTCAAAAAGTTTTGTCGAAGACATATTCTTACTCTTGTTCCTAGTCATCATCATCAGCACTAGCAGCACTATCAACATTATTGCCAGCATAGACAACACAGGCATCTGCATGAAATACTTTTTCATTTACCTCAAAATCTCCTGATCTCCACAAGGGGTCAGGAATTAACTACAGAACTAATAGAGGGCAGAGTCTTCAGAGCTTGCAGTGAGTGAAATAGTACACCCTTAGCAAAACATGCCATTGAATTTAAAGCTTTAGTTTTGAGGAATAGAATTACTTTTGTTTACACAAAACTTAATGACTTCTACCTAAACCAAAAGTAACTTACCGAGAATGTGTTGTTAATAGCCATAACAGTGTAAATATTTGGTATAAATGTATCCCCTTTGGTCATACGGAGTCATTTGACTGTTGCAAATTCCATTCTGAAGAGAAACATTAGTTAGAAAACATCATAATAATGAAGTGAATTACATTTTTTTGTATAAATTAGTTTGTAGTATTTATCAACGAAAAACCATTGTTGGTTTTATACTTCAATTGGAAACCAACGTGTTTGATCGTTTTTTTTGGCGTTTTATTTGCTGAAGGGTAAGCAATGTTTTGTTGCAATCTTTTTTTATCTGAGACATTAGTTCACTTTAACCCACAATTGACTGACAAATACCCCTTACCAAGCATGGAAGCAGGTTGCTGCAGTCAATAGTTTCCACGTCCCGTTTGTAGTTTCTGAGGTTCACGCGCATTTGGCCGAAAGCGGTGGCTTGTGTGAATGTGAGCGTCTTTTTTTCCCGTGAGTGCAGTGGGGACAAATGAGCGCAGCTGGGTCTCTCTTCTAACAAGCTAAACAATAAGCGAACACCAAGCCACGGGAATTCAAAGAAAAAAAAATGATGTAGCCCACAGATTTCATTAGGTATGAAGCCAATGGAAAGACTTAATCAGATACACTTGGTTAACGGGTCTTGACATCTCCTTAAGTTGCATGAGCAAGCAAAACAAGCGGACTTTTTAGTAGGAATGGCAACGGCACGGCTGGTCTACATAGCTCCATGGTGGACTTATTGGCTACACAATTTTCCGCACATCAACATAACTTTCCAGTCGGTTGACAACACCTTCAGGCCGGGAGAGGCTAATTATCAGCAGGTTGGTAAAAGAGTTGTAATTGTAACGCACAATTTGTGCGTAATGAACGCACCCTACTCTGGAAAGAAATGATCTCGTGACCTTACCTTTTGTCCATCAATGCAACTCGAAAGCTTTAATACTGTTTTGCAATAACTCTCTAAGAGGCAGAGATTTTCATAATATGTGTATTAGAGTATTGACATGTTACCAACAACTTCAATACATTGTGTGTGGTATATGTAGACCAATTCGTATAAGACTGTCTCGAGTATAAGACTAATTAATTTTTCTTAGGGGTCTAAAGGCGCTCATACTGTATAGTAATTCACATCAGTCTCTCTTTAATTTGAACTCAAAATGTACTGCATCAGGTATTACAGTAAGTTACGAAGTTTTCTTCTATTGCTGATTGACATTGGATACAATGTAGCCCTGAACAGGAATGTGGTTTAGCATTTAATAGAACACATATTATTCTCCTGTCTAGCTCCATAGGAAATCACCTAGTATGGCCTAGTGTGCCTATTAGTAGGGGAGTGACAGGGTGATGATTCTGTTAAAATGATGACATACTTTCGACCGTTTTCCATAAATCTGAACTTTTTTGACCGCTAGTATGTGCCAGGAAAGGTAACTAATTCTCTGGTTTCCTGTTGAGCTATTTAGGACTATAATTTGTCTTAATATTGTGTTGACGACCTAGGCCTTACAGTTTAATAGTGGGTTTGTGTGACTGCTTGTGTTTGTGTTAATCTCACTAAATCACATAGTCTGAAATGTAAGGGTATATTTGTGTCCCATTTTGATATGGCATAATACAAGCATGCTTGGTATCTACATTTGTAGTTTATTATACACCATTTCTAGCTTGACTAAATGCCAACCCAGCAATAATACATCATGTTCCAGTGAGCTAATTGAAGTCCACACTCCTTCACCCAAGCCATTTTTGGTCATGGAACCAGAGCAGTGTCACCGTGGATCAGCTGATCATCGGTTAAATAGCAGGCGTCGTGCTGGAGTCACAGTAGCTCTACGTAGTAGTAGTTTCTAGTTTGGTCATTTGGTCACTAGGGCCATTGTGGGAAATAGTCCCTAGCCTCCTTTTCTTGTCGGATCCTTCCAATGTCTTCAACTCTACCGCTGCCCTAGGCCTTCACCGCGACAGGGAATTCATATTTTTGCTAATTTTGAGACACTTGGGGGAAATCAATCAGACCGACCAGTCAGTGAGTTGACCTAGTCCCCCCCCCCCCCCCTCCCTCCCTCCACACACTTGCCCACAATAAGTGTACTTCACGTCCCTCTTGTTCTTTTCCTCCCTAGTCCTCTCTTCCGCCAGTGTTTTACACAGCGCTGTGTAAGTGTGTATCCTCATCCACATGGCTTGTTATTAGACGCCAGACAGGGTAAATTAAATGGCCTGCATGCCTAATTAAGAAATAATGTAGTGGCAGATTTGAGTGAGAGTGCCTGAAACCTGGCGAAAGTGCTCTCGTGAGCGTCTGATCTGAGCCGCTGTGACAGTAGATCCACAAACGCCTACACATTTTATAGGGTCACTGTGTTAACGCCATGGCGTTCAATGTGCAAGGGCCCTGGACTGCTCATCACACGGAGCAATGCAAAGCATTCGTTGTTAGAGTCTGCGAGGTATTGGCCTATATTCCTAGATGTAGTTTTAATGTCCTGCTACATGATTGACTATAATATTCTGTGAGTGGGTACTGTGTGTCTTACTTACATTTCCCATTTTCTAGGTTAAGCTTAGTGCACACTATTTAATTCATAGCCAAGTGTGTAATATATTTATTACTTATTGTATCACAGCACATGTTGACAGGAGGATGACTAACTGTACAGTTCAAGCCAAAAGTATGAATGTATATCTGTGAAAAAAAAAAAAAAACGTCTCAAATGCATGGGAGAGAAAATTTTCTCCACATCAAAATTGTGTCACAAAATGGTGCTAATACGTATGTTTGGCCACATTTGGACCAGTATGCCATCCTGTGCGTTTTACCCAGGGACAAGTGGAAGTAACCCTGCAACAAAGCTGTCAATTGGCGCCTTTGTCTGTGTCTCTGTGTTTTTGTACACACTTGAGTCCTTGGTTATGTGGTTTCTGTCACTGAAATAAAGGATCCACATACAG
This sequence comes from Aplochiton taeniatus, assembly GCA_017639675.1. Lineage (NCBI taxonomy): Eukaryota > Metazoa > Chordata > Actinopteri > Galaxiiformes > Galaxiidae > Aplochiton > Aplochiton taeniatus. The sequence goes on along the minus strand of CM030183.1, from coordinate 7,990,977 downwards.
CAAAATCTTTCATTTCTAGTATATTTCTTTAGCAGGAGGGTGTATAAAGTGGAACTTTTAGCTAAACTTTAGGGAGTGTTGCATCCAAGTCATATAATGTCCTAAATCGGTTTTATTGAATTACGGCCATTTAGCAGACACTTTTCTGAAGGGACGTGCACACTTAATTCAGCCAGAGAATGCAAAGCAAACTGCAAATCAGTTAATCAAGTGCAAAAATATCGTAATAACACCAGAGAAATACTTTTGTTCCTTGTTCCTTTTTGGGTGTTGCTTATTGCTTTTCAGTATCATCATCAACATCAATACAACATATCACGTTGAAAAAGCAGCTGATCGTTGCGTGACGTCTTCAATCATAGGAGGGCTTAATTATGTAATCGCTTTAGTGTTACACAACATTTAGGTATCCTCTACTGTTCTTGTCTATGATTGATTATATTGATTCACTATATTAATATTGTGAATGATGGAAAAGCTGTACATGATCAACATGGAAAACATATTGTGCTAGTCGAATAAAAGCATGTTATTTTCATTGCTCTACAAAGGCATTGTGGTTCATACAGAGTGCTGCTCATGGGGTTTTAAGACAAGAACATTCTAGTGTCTTCCATCGATTTCCCTAAAAATGCTGTTTGTGTCAGATTCAAAACGGCGTTTCCGTTGTAGGAGTTTACAGTGTATTTACACCAAAATCCTTTCCCTGCCCCCCCGTACTACAGGTTTGTGCAGTGCGGCGTAAGCTCTGGAATCACAAGACTGCTAAGAAGCCGTCTAGGTCACATGACGCCCCCCCCCCCCCCCCCTAAAGCCTCTGATTCTTTCAGTTTTGCTCTACAACCAGAGTCCCACGGGGGTCTGGCCATTGAAACGCGGGGCCCCAGAAACTCCCTGTTATCTAAGACCACCGCTTTCCCCAACACATAGACAACACTCTCTCCTGCATCTATCCTGGATCTCTTCCCTCCTCCTAATTCCCACGGCAGGAATGATGACTGGCTTTAGTCTAGACTAAGTGACCACGATATGGCACTGATTGATTAACCTCCGAGCCGAACAAGGATTACAGCCACATCTTAGGGAGCAAACTGGTTGGTGGACCTTAAAAGAGATATTTTTGGAGGATATGTGACAAAGCATTTGCTAGCGAGAGTTATGACAAACTCACAAAACAGCGAGATGAATGCTGCCATCTTCCCCTCCTTAAAATTACATTTGAAAGAAATTTGGATGATTGACATAATCCTTAATGGCAATTCACTGATCCTCGATCAACTGTTAACAACCCTGACACATATTTACATATAACCATCGCTCGAGATGGAGGATACCACTTATGAATACTTTGGATTATTCAAGTTATTGTGGTATGAAGGATGCTAGGCACTTTTGCTATAAACACATCTCCTTCCTTCCTTTTCCCCGCATGGCTGTGCGCACAGTCACTGGTCCTCCTGGCCTGTGTCGGTGCGGTGGGTCTAGGCCTGTGCCTGCTGCCGCTGGCTGCCTACCTGAGCTGCCTGTGCTGCTGTCGCCGTGAGGAGGAGGAAGAGACCAAGAGGCCGGAGGCCTGCTGTGCCACCTGGGCTGCCGTCATCACAGGTCTCATCATATGGTGAGTCCTACAGCTTTCTTAGTTTGGGTTTTTTGAGGCGTTTGTTCTATCTCTGCCTCACTGACCTGTAAGGAAAGATAGCTGTCAGCCCCCACCTACTGTTAAACCTTTAGCTTATTTTGTATTTGTTTTTTGAGACATTTGTTCTATCTCTGCCTCACTGACCTGTAAGGAAAGATAGCTGTCAGCCCCCACCTACTGTTAAACCTTTAGCACAGCTCAGTTCAGACGCATTTTTTCTGTGTGGTTAGACCATTGAAAGGGTTAACGTCTGTTTATGCCACTGCTGTGTGCTTACCAACCTTGTGGACAGAAGTGTGTGGGAATGGGGGTTACAACGTTAGAGTTAATTATACGATCAGCTGGCTGGCTAAGTCCTGACTTTGGATAGCCGAGCAGTGGAGCTCATCTTATCCAGCCTGTCACAGAGAGAGAGAGAGAGAGAGAGAGAGAGAGAGAGAGAGAGAGAGAGAGAGAGAGAGAGAGAGAGAGAGAGAGAGAGAGAGAGAGAGAGAGAGAGAGAGAGAGAGAGAGAGAGAGAGAGAGAGAGAGAGAGAGAGAGAGAGAGAGAGAGAGAGAGAGAGAGAGAGAGAGAGAGAGAGAGAGAGAGAGAGAGAGAGAGAGAGAGAGAGAGAGAGAGAGAGAGAGAGAGAGAGAGAGAGAGAGAGAGAGAGAGAGAGAGAGAGAGAGAGAGAGAGAGATCAAAAAGGGAGTGAATTTGGATTTCTGGACAAGCTGCCACCCCAAAGAGATTTAATGCATCATATGCCGTGGCATTTTCCTTGAAGAGAAGGATGGTTTAAAGATGTATGGTGAAATTTGAATTGGATTTCTATCTCACAGCAAATTATCTACCATAGGTATTGAGTGATGGATAAATATTATATGTTATATGTACGTAGTCAAAACTTGTGATGTGTACGAGTTTAGGGCAAAAAATATGGTCGATAACTAGCACCACACCAGATCTTGTGATTTGGTTATTTACTCCAGGTCATACACAGCCCTGGTCAAAGGTGAAGGCCATGAAAGCAACCCCAATAAAGGAGGTCACTGTTGGATACCTTTCATAATTAAATTGACACAGACACACATACACACCGACCAAACAAATACTGTATAATTATTCTTTAATTCAGTTCAGTTTTTTTTGTCGGTTCCCTCATCGTTTACAAAAGGAGAAGATACAATCTTACAATCACCTGATACAATCCTACAAGGCATTGGCTATGGGAAGTCCATATAGTCAGTCCACCTCCTTAAGTTGATAAAATAACAACGAAAAAACAGAACAAATGCTTTTCTACAAAGTGCATGATTGAATTTCAGGAGAGATCGTTTCATTTGGTGACAGTCGTCTAAGTGCTAGGACTTGATTGAGTTAGTTTGCTGTGAACATTCCAGGCCTTCACTACACTGGGCTCGTTGTGGAGTTAAGTGGTGCAGCATGATGCTGCTTATCCATGCCAATGCCGTTAACCCTTCCTTGTCCGGAGAGCCCTGCATCTGTGTAGTGTCCAGCTCGGTTTACAACCTCCACGTATGAAGTCTAAAGTAGGCTCTGTGTCTGTGTACCCGTGAAGTAAACATTTGGCTTACTTTGGATATCTCTTTGTAGCAACACCTGTGTGGTTAGGGTCCTCTCTCTCTTCTTTCATGCACATTTGGGAATGTTGTCTTTACATGGAGGTTTACTGGTCATCACGTGTGAAGACAGTCAAGACACTGTTGGTTCATCTCTCTGAAACATCCTGCAATGCCATTCCCAACCATGAAGGCTTTAGGTTTCTTTCTTTTTTTGTTGAAGTAAGCAGCATCAGTGAGATGTTTGGATGTACAGACATAAAGGATAATTCTGCTCCTTTGGAACATCCTGCACGGGACAGGACAGACCCTAATTCAATTGACTATATTTTCAGTTATATGTGTCCTTTGTCCATTCAGTCACTGGATTATTATTAAGTAATTTCTCAGAGTCTAATTTTGTAATCGAATAAAAGTCATATTAGCAACTTTTTACATTTTTAGCATTTAAACCACAAATTATAGGGACATTTCCTTTAAGGTATTACAACCAAAGTAAGATTAAATATATGTTATAATTAGGCTATCGAACAACAACAAGTTCACTTATACACTATATAGCATACAGTGTAGCACATCATGACTTCATAACGTCATAGGCATACTTACAAACATGAATACATGAAACAAAAAAACTAAAAAGCGTACTTAAACATAAGTACATAAAACATAAAAATCGACAACTCTGTCCTGGGATTCTGTGTACTGCTGCAGGGGCAAACATTGCTTTGCTCTGACTGTAGAAGAAGCCCGTTTGATTTGCAAGTTGTGTTTATTCCTCGACTCGTACCCGAAGGAGAACGCAGACATATTCTCTACCAGAATTGCACTTAGGGATTCCATTCATACACCATAGATGTTGCATTCGTAAATAAAAGAAAAGATGTTGGTTTTGTTAGCGTTCAACAGTCATTTATAGTAACAAGGGAAGTTTTAAGAATCGGGTAAGCATTATTGTATTACGAATCATTGTTTGCTTGACTATAGAGATGACCAAGGAGTAAAGTATCAGACAGTGTAAGGGAAACATTGAATCCTTTAAATAGATGCAACGATAGATTCCTGTGGCCAACTTGTCGGACATTTTGAACATACTACGTCGACCACAATCATTTTGGATCAGCCTTTTTAAAAAGCCTTAAAAACACGTTTACAACCAGTAGTCAAAACCAGTAGTCGATCACCTTTATCCTTATCCGTACGTAAACATGTCTTGTCCCTGTCAATAGAATCCAGCCAGTAATTGATAGGGAGGCAGCAGCAACTAAGCAGCAGCTGTTGGATAGGCTGACCTCTGAAGCCACTGGTTTGTCTGAGCCAATTATCATGTCTTTACTGTTTAATCGATGCGTCAATAGGTCTAACAAAGGGCTGGTCAGGCCATTAGTAGTAGAGCCTGACCAATTTTTATCGGCTGGTATTGGCCTATCACAGATATATTGGCAAAAACAACTGCCTGGTATTTTATTTTGAAGTCCCATTGACATCGATTTAGCTTTTGCAGTGGAGTCCTAGCCATGAGCAAAACATCCCCATAAAACATTAGAACAGACATAAAACAATAAAACAAGCAACATATGCGATGATATACAGTATCTTTGTCACAAGTCTTTGACCCCAAACACCCAGTATCTTTCGGGCTTTAATTTGTAATGCTTTCTGGGGCCAAGCCTCCACGAATGCTCATCTTCTGTCTGAAAACATGACTGCATATTGCAGCTATATTCTGAATCGTCCACTTTACTGTCCCGTTTAGTTTCAATCCTAGTTTTCCAGACCAACAACCTGACCTCCCCTATTAATGTCAATCTTTTTATTTCATTATTTACCAGAAAAACAAATAGCTTTCAACTGGAGGTAGAACTGTAAGCAGACTCTTACAGTCACCCATGGGCACACAGATTAGGGTGGTTCGGCAACGGAAGGCCTCTGTGTGATAATCACCGCCTCAACACTGCCTCAGGAAGTGAGAGTAATAGCAGAGCAACTGTCTCTGGGATCTATCACTGTCATTAGGTACACACTTCAGCCCCCTCTCTAAAACTAAAACATCCACCCACACACACACACACACACACACACACACACACACACACTCACCCACATGCACACCTTCTGACAGGATGTGCCTCCGCCAAAACACCCCGCACCTCCCACTCTATCTCTGACGCTCTGCAGGGTGACATCAGCAGGCCAACGCTGTCCATCCGGTCGTCGGGCATCCGTTCCACTCGCCTCATCCTCAGTGCGGCCTGGTGCGCCTCTCGCCTCTCGCCCTGTTGGCGTTGCACTGCCTTGGGGATTCACGCAAAGGTCTAAAGTGGTGGCATCCGGCCTCTTCCTTCTCCCGACACAACGCCGATGGTTGAAGAGGGAGCTCGCAGCTTTCTTCTTTGAGCCGTGGCCCCATAATGATTGATGGCTCTCTGGCTGAGAGCCGCACCCATATACCCAACCTTTGACCATCACACCGACTGCCCCCGGAGCTGCAATCAAATACTATGGGATGGCTTCGTTATTCATGTCAGGGCGACGGCCTGACCGGGGTCGGCTTCACTGCCATGAGGGAGACGGATGCTGGTGCTTCATATCAACCCCCGCCACTCCCGGGCATATGGGGGGTGCCAGGCAATGGAGCAAGCGGGAGGGGAAGTGAGGAGGCTGTATACACCCATGAGACTGTCTGTGTAGAGGGGTCCCCAGTTGACTGGAGGACAGTGGGTCGGAGGGCCAACAGCCTTGGCGTGAACGCGTCCACTACGGCTTAGCCCCAACACGTGATGCATGGACGAGACACAGACCAACGTTGAGAGCGGGGGGAGTGTTAAGGGAAGGGATGGCACATTAATACAGGACTGGAGAGAGCTAGCACACTCCTCTACCTGCGACTAGACTTAGGCTGCAGGCCAGTCCATATGGGAGCCAGGGAGAGGAGAGGGGTGGACAGGGAGGGGAGGGAGGGGATTGGGTTGTTGCTATTATTGCCTGTGAGTCTTCATCTCACTAGCCTGCTTAATATTCACCACGAATACTTCATTTTAGTCCAAAAGGAAAGATTGCATTTGCACAAGTCTAAAACCTAGTTTACTGCTTCTTGATTTTTTGAAGGTCTTGTGAAAGAATTGTGTATGCATTTGCTTCGTTTTCCTTTAACTATATTTGCACTGGAGGCTAGCTCCTTGGCAAGGTTTTTTTGATTGAATGTTATTTTCCTTTTCCCAGTTCTGCTGTGGGAGTGGGTTTCTATGGCAACAGTGAGACCAATGACGGGGTGTACCAGCTCACCTATTCCCTCTACAACGCCAATCATACGTTGAGTGGCATCGATAACCTGGTAAGAGACCGTACACACACACACACACACACACACCCTCTCTCTCTCTGCATGCCACATGCTGCACTTGCCAAACCCTGTGCCACCAGCGCCCATCTGTTGTGTAACAAACTAGCTCGAGAATAGGAAATCCATCGTTTTCAGGAAGAGACTCGGCACATCTCTGTCAGGACTTTACCCCAGCTCGCACTCCAGAATCTTACACGCTGTCATGATGATCCAGCGATAGCTGTCTCTCTTTAATCTTTTACAGCCTTAAGCCCCACTATATCGAATGGATCAAGAAGCTACACGGTTGTTGCAGCAATGACTCCCTGGCGAGGACATCTGCCCTGGTACTCCCCACCCCATCGGGGGGTCCCTATTCCCCTGATGCCCTAGTCTGGGGTACTGGGGCAGGGGGTATGGAAGTGGTCCTAGTCTGGTTTTGTGACTACAGAGGCTGATCCTGGTCCTAACCTCTATACAGGGCAGATGAACAGAAGCTGAGCCTGGGTAAGGGAGGGGAGGGAGGGGCAAGGGACGAAGGGAAGGAAAACGATCTGGTGGAGGGAGCAGTAATCACAGTGATAAAGCATGGGATTAACTTCCATCTGCATCAACGTGTGTGTGTGTGTGTGTGTGTGTGTGTGTGTGTGTGTGTGTGTGTGTGTGTGTGTGTGTGTGTGTGTGTGTGTGTGTGTGTGCGCGCGCGTGTGCGTGTGTGTGCGCACAAGCCTATTCATGGATCCGTCCTATTCAGTGATACTGCTCTCACTAACGCACAGACGGACTTTTAGCCGTACACACACCAATCTGCCAACTCAAACACACTCAATGATATCAATGCTAAGACACAAAATACCAGTTATTTGTGGGTGTTTATTTTTTTTTCTCATTGATCTCCAAATAGAATGGGTGACTCATTTAGCTCTTGAATTCAGTACATTAGGCCTTCTCGCTGCATTGTCTTTCTGCTTTTGAAGTTGAAATACTGTGTGCAACTTCTCAAAAGCTATATTGGTAAAGCTGTGAGTCTTTGTGCTGTAGGAAGTGAGGGAGTTTCCCATGGTGCTTCAGCGTTGATTTCTGATCCTACAGTACGGTATCCTGCATGCTGGGGATTGCTGGTGGAAAACAGAAGTTTGTCCTCAGTTGCTCAAAGAAATCTGCTAATTTATGTGTTTTAGCTAACAAAATTCTGAAACTCTTAAATTAAAGCTGATTTAAAATAGACGTGTTTGAGTAAATGAGGCTACTAACATGCCTCTACAGGAAAAATTGGACTAAAAACAAACTACTCTGATATACGCTGCTCTTCGAAAACAACCAGAACCTTTGCGAGAACCTTTGCCCTCGGATCACAGAGAGGAATCCAATTTGCGGTGTAAAAAACTAAATGAGCAGGACGCTGCCGAGATGCAATGAGCATGTCACTGAAAAGATCTTGGCTGGTCTGAACTCCTCACAAGCTGTTCTATTTTGGCACCCCACACTATATTATACTGGTTTTGTACGTTTCGGTGCTTGTTCTCGGACAAAACCTAAGGCTCTTTGGTGTTGGTCTGTGCAGTGGCTCATATCGTTCTTTATAGAATAACGGGGGTTTGCTTCCGAGCCCAAAAGGATGATTGATGAGGAAACGTGACAATTAGGATGTCCGCAAATTACATTACTTTTAATTTGTAACTTCAGCAAAAGCCCCTGTGCTTTGTAATGGGAACGGAACAATACCTTGTGACTGCTCTTGACTGAGACAGAGGGGTGTTTAAGCCTGAACTTATGGCCTCGGCCTGGAGCCTGTAAAGCCAAACGACACCAACCGACCCACCACCTCCAGTCCGGATAGTGAGGTAGTCATCCGAGCTCCCGCTTGCCTGTCAATCACGACCTCGCTTTGTAGAAAACGACTGACAACCGTGATGATGGTTCACATTATCGTCGCGATTTGGGGCTGCGTCAGATTGCACGAGATGCCCAATGATGGATCACTTTTAGGACGTGATTATGTGTGTCCGAAATAGAATCTTGTTTTTTAAATATTATTATTATTTATTCATTTAGTCTCAGGGTAACCGACTGAGACTAGGTCTCTTTTCCAGCAGTACCCTGTTAAAGGCAGAAAAAATTATGAAAACATAATTATGAAAAATGTTGATATACAAAGTTTCAACCAAAACAAGTAAACTCTTCAACTCCCATACCCTCCAATAGAATTTAGAATTGTTCAACCGAAACAAACTGCTCTAATTTCAAAACCTGTTGAAGCAAATTTTCCAAATTCTGTTTTCACGTTGGGGCTTTCAAGGCTGATAAAGTCCTGTGAACGTGTCCTATGATTACTGGACTTGTGCTTTTAAAGGGATGTAAGGTAAAAAGGCAACTTACCCAACAATGCCTTATACAAATACAAAAAAGAGACAATATTTTTCTCTCCTATCACTAAGAGAAGACCATCCTACTTTCTTATATTATGTACAGTGATGGGTTCTAAATCCATCCCCAAAGTGCAAAGCGCTGGGGTAAACTGCATCAAGGGACTTTAAAATAGTTGGGGCTGCATGCATATACACAACTGTCCTTCTGTTTTCAAGAGAAAAGCCCAAACTTATCCTATATAGAGCTCCAAGTCTGCTCTTCACCTTCTTTGTGAGTTCAAGCACACGAGTCTTACAACTTTTCATCAAGGGAAATTCCCAAGCACTTGTAAACTGCAACACGCTCAATTTTGGCTCCATTTAGGGAGCAAATGTTATATGCTTTGTAATCAACATTTTTGGCCCTTGAGAAGAAAAAAAAATATATTTAGTCGTTGACTCATTAAGGATTAATCTAAGATCTCTATGAGGGATTTAAAAATGTATGCCTTTCCTGTTTGTGAGCGGCATCCTGTCTAAAGGCAGGACCGAATACAACTGAGACGTGCTTTATAAACCACCAGGCTATGGCTTCCTGTGGCAGCGGGTACGGTTTCTTGGTGTCGGTGGGGCCGACTGAGAGAAATGGACGCGGGGACCAGCACGCCAGCGGTTTACCGGCAGTGTGATTACAAGTTTCAGCAAAAAATTGCTGGAGCGAAAGATGGGTTTTCGTACCGTCTGAGCACCTGGCCGCCCTCTGGGATGCCACACAGAAAGTATCACAGCCTGGAATGGGTCTAGACTCTAAGGCTTTGGTTTGGGACCTAAAGGCGGCGGAGCAGGGAGATCCCCCTGATAATCAATGCGACCGTGCAGTGCCTTACAATGTGCCGCTGTGTCTGGTCGGGTTCACGTTGGGTAACATCCAGCCGGTGGAATGATTGAACGGGCATGTCACCTTAGCGGGAATCTCTTGCCTACTGCAGGTCGAGCCGTCTGACGGGAGCGGATTGGAATGGCGGCGGGAGAATCCTGTGTTTTTCTCGTGCTGCCTCGTCTTTGTAGCCCAAAGTGACCCTCCAGCCTGGCTTCCTTTCCTCCGGGCCTTTTATAGTCAGCTCAGCCAGCGCGGCGTGCTGAGGGGAAACATAAACTTCCTTAGTGCGGTATTTATAAAACGGGATTCTTCTCCCAGTACATGTACACCAGCTTCTACACGAGGCCCTCAAGACGTAACAAGCAAACACACCGTGTGTAACCATTCAAAGTCATGCGCGCTATTCCATAAAGCATTGTCAATACCTCTTACCCCACACATATCGTGTACAATTTAACCATGAGTCAGGGCAATACACCCATTCTGACTTACTTTTCATTGAGAGAGTCTAGATAAAGAGCTGGGTTGTCATGCTGTTAACACGGGGGTAAATAGAACAGAAGGATAGGCAGGCCTTTGTGTTTAATAAGCCTATAGCCAGGCTATTCGCAGGGAAGACTGTAATGAAATGGTCCTTTCAGCCTCTTTAGCTGTGTGAAGTAAAGTATAGGTATCCTGAAAGTGGAGTTCCTCCCTTGGTGAAGGGAAATTACTCTCCAGCCCACCTTCTCCTGTTTTGACTTCTCTCACAGTGAACTCAGGCCGCGTTCGTGTTGCGCTGTTTGACAAAGGACAGGGAAAACTTTTCCCGTCTTTTCACCCCCGTGCTCCACACCGTCCTCCAACGTAACTCTCTCCTCTTTCCTCCTCTTCCTTCCATTTTAACATTTCAACCCTAACCCCCCCCCCGTCCCCCGTCCCCGTCCCCGTCTCCCCCAGGTGGCCGGCTCACTGGGCGGCATGGAGGTGGGAATGAAGCAGCACCTGCAGAGGCTGGATGAGATCTTCGCCACGCGGACCGACTACATCCAGGCACTGCACTTCATGCAGCAGATGACAGACAATGTCGTCCGCCAGCTGACCGGCCTGCCGGACCTCAGCAAGACCAGGGTGGACCTGGCGGCCATCGCTGACCGCACGGCCTCTATCGAATACTACAGGTCAGCTCGGCTGGGACGGAGGAGGAGGAGGAGGAGGAGGAGGAGGAGGAGGAGGAGGAGGAGGAGGAGGACTTTATTTGGACCAGGGCTGAACCAACAGCCAATATTCGATCATTCCGCACTGACGTGGAGGGACTGTTGTCTCTGATACCTGGGGTGACAGAACACAGCGATTGCCGTGGTGTCACTACGAAGCTATTGACCGCTCCGGGCATCCACACGGCTCTGGCGGGGGGGCGACTGCAGCTGGAGGCTAGGGCCCCAGTTCGGTCAGAGCTGACGAGTAACCCGACACCCGTCTTCCGGGCGCTGATCGGGCTGCCACAGCGAGCCAGCCAGTCAGTCGGTGTGTTAGGATAAACGGTCCGTGGAAGGCCGTGTATCGATGAAGAGCTAGGGTTTCACTGTGGCCAGGGGTATTGGAAGCTGAAGAATGCTGCGTCTGCTGTCTTCGTCCTGCTCTCTCTCTCTCTCTCTGCCTACCTCGCTCTCTCTCTCTCTCTCTGCCTACCTCTACCCTCTCTCGCTGTTCTTTTCATCATTTCTTTCGAGCTATCTCCGTCCTCCACTTCACTCGTTTTCCTTCCTCTCCCCCCACCTCTCACTTCCTACACAGCCGTGCTCTCATTAGACTTAAGCCTTTCGTGGACTAATCTGGTAGCCGTCTCTCTCTGCTGCCCCCACCCCAAGCCCTGTAGATATGCCTTGTCATTGGGGGTCTCGCTGTGTAAAACTGCTGATCCAATACTGAACGTGAGGGGATAGGCTTTTTTTTTTTTACACAAGCCCATATTAGACATTGGCCCAAAAAAAATAGTCATCAGTAAATGAAATAATGCCATAGAACATTCCCACTAAATGATACGTTTTGGAGATGAAGGTTAGTTGGTGGTCAAAGCCGTCCAGTTTGCGAAACATGGCTCTCACGTGGCTGTGTGTTGACGGTTTCTACGGAGAAAGAGATAGGGAGAGAGACCAGGGTTACAGAGGGCCGTTGCATGCTGTGGAAGACGCTTTAGCAACATGAAAAATGCATGTCTATGGATTTGTCCTGTTCAATTATTAACCCAATGTACTGGAAATGACCTGGAACAGATGGGGTCTAGTCGGGCAGACGAGCATTGTGCAATGGTGTTTCCAAACAATCACTCACACACACACACACACACACACACACACACACACACACACACACACACACACACACAGAGAGAGAGACTCCTTCAATAACGTGTTTTTCCAGGCCACATTGCCTAGTTCTTTCTGTATGATAGGACTAGGGTAGTGTGTACTGTCTCGCAGGCCCCCACTGCAGCTGTTGATCTAATGTCCCCCTGCATTGTGTAGATGGCTGACCTACCTGCTGCTGCTCATCTTGGATCTGGTAATCTGCCTTGTCACCTGCCTAGGGGTGGCCAAGCAGTCCCGGTGGCTACTTACCACGTGAGTTCCCTGTGTGTGTGTGTGTGTGTGTGTGTGTGTGTGTGTGTGTGTGCGCGCGCGCCCGCCCCCCTTCACATTGTATCATTCTGCACACGAATACTCACAGGACTACTCAGTCCACTTCTAAAGTGGTCACTGGCTGGCCTCCTATAATCTCTCATCCGAGAACGCTTGGGGCATCTGTGTGTATGATGGTTAGTTGGGCACCGTGCGAGTTGCTCCATTGAAATGGCAAGTGAGTCCATTACGGACTTTCTTTGTTACAAAAGGCCAATGCGAGCACTATGGATCATTCTGTTGCCTCGCTATTTATTCCAACCACACACAAAACACACACACACTTGAAAGGAGAGAAAAGTGCATTCGCCTTTTGACCCCTAAGAAAGCTGTTGTCCGTTACGATTTATAGACCGTAAAATAATGTGCCTCTCTTCAAGTCACCAGGTATGTTTCCCCATCACACATTATTGCGGTCTGCTATTTCCTCCATAAAAAGATTTCCATTAAGGCAACGATTTAGTCTCGGCCTCTTTTGTAAAACAAGCCATGAATTGCACGTTGTCTAACTAACATGGCACTTATAGAACAGAGAACAAATTCACATTGTCAACGGAGTATTACCATTGTCTGAGTGTTGAAGAGAGCATTGGCTGATGCTCCAGATCCCCTTTCTCCTTCCACTAATGGAGCTCACTAATGGCTATCGACCGCCTTGCCAGGATGTGCGCACCCCCTTAACTAATTATCAGCTGCTCTCTGTCATCTTTACTGGGGCTTTTAAAACATTCTGAGGAGCGTGTTTGGGGCAGAAGTCCTCGGCCACTCTTTCACGTGGAGCAGGGAGCCATTGAATTTTGCAGTTCAATCAGTGCTATGTTCGTGCCAATTTGATTAGTAGTCCATTCTTTTCTCAAGGAAAAGCCTCCGCCATATAAAGGAGGGAAGAGATTCTCTCTTGCCTCACCTGCTTCCCTCCAGAGGTCATTTAACCTTAGTGGTGGATTGTATCTTACTAACAGCAACAGTAGTGCGAGTTTTTAAATAACCAACGGCAAAAACAACCATTTGCATGGTTTACTTCTTTGTTCTGTACTGTTCTTGAACTCTCTTGATAATTGCGTTGGTGAATCTATTTTCTGGTAAACTATTATCTTTCCTTGTTGACTTGTCTCTCTGGTTCCTTCCTCCAGTATAATGGTGCTTGGGGTGCTGTCTCTAATAATGAGCTGGATGTCTCTTGGAGCAGGCACTGCTACAGCTGTGGTAAGTTGTTTTGCTGTGTTGGTCAGACCATATGAATTCCCCAAACACTCCTAAATAACCCTTCACAACTGCTGCTAAATTATGAATTCCTGTGTAGTAGCTTAAGTCAGCATCAGACATCTTTGTTTTGTGTGATGATTGCCTTAGATCAATTTTATTCTCTACGATGACTGATAGATTAACGGCGTTTTCTGATTGAGGATACATTAGTGGCCATTCGCTGTGTCTGGGTGCGTCCGTGAAGCTGCGGCCCTGTAAAGCTGCTTACAAGCCATTTAGGACACACACGCTTTATCCCTATAGTTGTAAACAAAGCTGCTCCTCACATTAATTGGAACAACACACGGGCCAATACCCCCCCTCCCCCCATCGCGCGCGCACACACACACACACACACACACACACACACACACACACACACACTATATGTGTGTTTTTCTAATTTTACGCTTCCCCCCTATGTATGACTCTATTTGTATCCTTCCTTTTGGATGTAGTGTTTTTTATCGATTATCATTTCTCCCTCTGCCTCTATGGAATATTCAGTGCATTTCTGGGGGTACGGATAAAGTTTGGCGTACAGAACCCGCAGACGCTCTGTACCGTACAGATCCCACCCCACTGGAACCGGATTTGGACAGTTAGACTGACGCTGCATTATGGGGAGTCGGGTCTTGTAAGACAAGGAGACAGGGCGCTGTTGCTACAAGCCTCCTACCTTCTTTCTAGGAGAAGGGAGAACTTCCATTATGGCACTCTTTCTCAGCCCAGTCACTCATTTTTCAGACATAACAAAAGCCACGCTTTGACTGAAAACAATAGCCACATATTGAGACTTAAAATACAGCCTGTGATATTAATGAGCAGCTTATCCATAGAATAGAGCATAATGGTTTGTTTGGTGTCACTTTTTTCCTAGTATGGCTACTTACACCTTACCTGGATTAGCATGCTATCATAGTTGTGAAAATACATACACAGCAACGGCGCTTGTCTAAAACCACCTAGTCAGAGCCCAAGTGACCAATTTAAGATTGGGGTTAGTGGTTCACTAGGGATTACGAAGGCAATCCTCTAGAATTGTGGTTTCCTGATGTCACTAGTGCTGTGTGAATATGGGACAGGGCCTGTAGCAAGCAGCGTGTTGGTCTGGTGCACTTGTTCTTTCTTCGAAAAACAACTCCGCAGGGAAGATGGCAATCTTCTGAAAGGAACCGAAATTGAAGTTTCTTTTATTTCCGAAAAATATTTGTAAATACTACATATGTTATCATAAGCAACACATCGTCTGCTGTAAAACAGTTGGAAAGAATGTTGTGGGGTGCCGGTACAAAGCCGCATTTTCTCCCTCAGTCCATTCAACGCTTTGTGGAAAAATCAAGTCGACCACCGAGCGTGCAAATGAAACGCCTGGTTTAAAGGCACCCCGTTTTCCGTTGCGCAGTTTGATATGAAATGGGTTCCGACGTTTTGCAGGAGTCAGTTGTCATTTCGACGGGGGGAGACTTTGATGTTGGAGCCTGTGTGTTTACACCAGCTTCCTCGAGCCGTCTAAACACAAAGGATTGTATTGTTTTCCTCATCCTATTATTTAAAGCCTTCCTCCTTACTCCATTTTGCCTGCTTTAACCCCCCGCTGTTGTGGTCCTGCCGACCAAACCTTTTGCTGTCTTTCCACTTCAGAAAAAAAAGAGCAAATAACGTCGAGGCGTTCACTCCAGATGACCAGATTGCTGAGAATGACGTGTTGTTATATAGCTCTGTCTGACAGTGCTGACAATGCTTTGGCTTTCACATCCAAAACCGTGACTGTAGTCACCTTTTAGTATATACTTTGATATTTGGAATATTCCTTATTTTTTCCATAGATTCCACGGTAAAACAACAACATCAACACAATAGAAGGGATAGGTGCTGAGATTCACTTGAATACTTACAGCTGTGGACTGTATGTTTGGTATGCTTCCATGTTTTTATGTGATTTGTTTTGCTGTAGGGCACCAGCGACTTCTGTGTGTCACCAGACAAGTTCATCGCCAACCAGACCAAGGATTTCCTGAGTGCAGGCAAGTTATCCCAGCGTACCTGGCACCTATTAGGCCAGGCAATTGAACACAAGCACTTCTTTTCAATCACTCAAATCAATGAGGTATGAGGCGGGCGAATAATAATAGGCACTCCATTGTTTTGTTTCTCATTCCCCCTTTCTCCATTACTCCCTCTCTTTGTCATTCCACCTGGTCTTGTTGCAGAGGTGGCCCACTATTATCTGTACTGCAGCCCGAGTCTACATAACCCCTTCCAACAGGTACTGGTGCCATATCTTTTCTCTCCGTCCTATTTTCTTTCTCCTGTGTCTCACGCTGGGGTTGGATAACTCTTATCTGGAGTTTTAGAAGTAGCTGCTCTTTTTTTGTTGTTGTTGTTGATTGATCCCAGGCAGGCAGATCTTCATCAAACATTGTTTTTGAGCAGCTCAAAGCAAGCAATTTATTTTAATTGAATTACTTTAAAGCGATAACCAAAATAAACTTTGATCAAAGGAGATGTTTTTATTTATTTATTAATATACTATTTGTATTTTTTGGGGCTGTGGGTTGGCGCTAATTAGACGTGTCTAGCCTGTGCAGCCTTGGGGAATTCGAACACCAGCCCGTTTTGTTCAGTACTTCATTATTTCTTTGTGCGGATTCCGCGCGTGCGGCCGGTGTGTTTGTCCAGCCCGTGTTAAGTAAATATATTTCAGCTGAATGCATGACCAGTAATTATGAAAACAACAGGCTTGTCCGTCCCACTAGTATCCATTTAGAGCTTTACATGATGCCTGTTTAGCTGATACGGATAATCTGCCCGCCGACAGGCTTTTTCCATGTAAATATCCTCCAGTTTGACCTGCGGAGAGGGGGCCGGGTGTTACAGGGTGTGGGGATAGAGGCTGGGGATAGTTCCCAGGCGTGACCTGGTGGTGTACCTAGGGCAGACGAGGGGGGATAATCCCAACAGATCTGCGTCAACCGAGGCCGTTGTCCATTAAGGGTATCATAATGCCCCGCTGAATGGGCTTCACTGCAGCCTAACGTTTCATACACTGACATAACGCTGTGTTGTGTCCCCCCCCCCCCCCCCCCCGCCAATCTGTCGGTCAGTCTCTGACCGTCTTCCAGCGCTCCCTGACGACCATGCAGATCCAGGTCCAAGGCCTGCTGCAGTTCTCCCTGCCTGTGTTCCCCACTGCTGAGGTGAGTGCGCTGCGCCGGCTCCACCGCTTGCCTTGGTCCCGGTCTCCGTAGAACAGCTCTTAGGACAAACCGTCTCTCTCTGTCTGGACCCCTCCTTGCAGCGAGACCTCTTGGGGATCCAGCGCCTGCTGAATGCCACCGAGTTCAACCTTCATCAGCTGACCGCTCTGCTAGACTGCCGTGGGCTGCATAAGGTAAACAAAACTAGGTAAACTGCATGCACTCAAATAAATGTAACCGTTCAAGTTATGACACCTTGATCATTACTTTTGTGTGTGTGTGTGTGTGTGTGTGTGTGTGTGTGTGTGTGTGTGTGTGTGTGTGTGTGTGTGTGTGTGTGTGTGTGTGTTCCGATGCAGGACTACCTAGACGCCCTGATGGGGGTGTGCTACGACGGGGTGGAGGGGCTCCTCTACCTCTGTCTGTTCTCCCTGCTGGCGGCCAGTGCCTTCTGTGCCATGCTGTGTGCCATCCCCCGCGCCTGGTCGCTCATCACCAACAGGTTGGCACCCGCCAGCAGCCCCACCCCTCGTAACAACGTAGCCTGTCCACATACACATCCCCGCAGCTTGAGGACAACGTGTGTGTGTGTGTGTGTGGGGGTGTGTGTGTGTGTGGGTGTGTGTAATTGTGTTTCATTTGCAATCAAGGGACAGAGACTACGACGACATCGATGAGGAGGACCCTTTCAACCCCCAGGCGCGACGCATCGCCTACAACCCCAGCAGGCCCCACATCCACAGCTTCTGCAGCTACAGCAGCAGCCTGGGCAGCCAGACCAGCCTACAGCCCCCTCCGCAGGCTGCCACCAACATCATCCCCTCCACCGAGTACATGTGAGACCCTGGAACGCTCAGGCTGTGTGTGTGTGTGTGTGTGTGTGTGTGTGTGTGTGTGTGTGTGTGTGTGTGTGTGTGTGTGTGTGTGTGTGTGTGTGTGTGTGTGTGTGTGTGTGTGAGGGTCTACGCTGTGTTATCGGCCCAGTTAAGGCTCCACAAAAGGTTTTTCAGACGTTCTCTCACTGGCTCTCCATCTTTCTCCATCCCTTTCGCACACAGGAATCAGTCCATGTTGTTCGGCGGGAACCCTCGCTACGAGAACGTGCCGCTGATCGGGAGAGGATCCCCACCCCCCTCGGTGCGTGGGCCTCTTCCTGAGGCCAGGTCTCTGGTGTGATGACGATGACGATGAACATAAGCACCTCGGCAGTGCACAACATGCGGACCGAACACATCAGTAGACCAAACACGCATCCATTCACTGTCCACTGCCTTGCCATAGACATACACACAGTTTAAAAAAAACAGAGGCTCCCTGGAGGGAGCGAGACTGCAGATGACGACATACTGCCCTCTGTTGGCCACCTAGTAAAATGACTAAAACACATTCAGGATGTGTTATTGTCACCCAGTGGCATTTCTGCAATGTGAGGTTCTGCTAAGCTTTTGTCATCAGAGTTCCTGATGCCCTTTTCGCCACGACCTTTAGATTGATTTATACAGAGCAGAGATCAAGACAATACGTTCATGTCAACCTATGCACTTCCGGAGTCTATCAAAGCAACCAGGGCATTAGCAGTAGATCAGGGAGTGGGAGGGAAAAAAGAGCTGCCGGCATTGATTTCCGTCAAATCTCTACTTACACGCCGGTTATTAATCCATCAGCATTAGACTGGTCTATAAAGCTGAAGCTCCATTAAACATGGGCCACTGTAATCCAGAGGGGAGGCGGCGGTCCCTGAGGATGAGTCGCTTTGGCCTGATTCCGTCCTGGGTCAGCCCCCCCCCCCCCCCCGACACTGGATCAAGCCTCCTATTTACAACTGATGCCCTGATGCATGACTGCTAATGGGACCGGAATACAGAAGGGCTATCTGTCCGCCTGCCTCTCCACGGCTAGCACAAACTGTCCTCCTCTGGCCATTGCATTCACTGCGTTTGGTTGGCTTGTGCCGTATTAGCTGCTGGCCAAAGGATAATGTTTGTCGATTTCTTTCTGTGTTGACGGCACATCAATCAGCACCTTGATCCGTTTAGCCGAGGAGAGGTTTTTAACTGTGCCATCCCAATAAGAACAGTGAATAGTCTGAGCCTTCGCAGCGCCCCGTGGGAGGGAGGGCACTTCTCTGAGGACGAGGGGGTTCTATTAGAGGAACAATGTGAAGCGCTGTTCAATAATTGACCGCACTAAGACAAGGCAAACCTTTGCCGTCATCAAACACCAGGCTGCACACCCAGCTGTTTATATTTATAGCTGTGACCTATTTCTCTGATCCATTTACATCAATGTTTCAGAGGGAGTATTGATGTATGCATTAAGGCAAACTGTCATTTTAAATTAACTTGTTTTTGTGTGCGAATACTTTGTAGAGAGCAAATGGTAATGAATAAACTGATGAACTATACACAATGGTGCATGTGCCACACACACACACACACACACACACACACACACACGCTTCTAATCTAGTATATATTTTGCACTTCAGCCAACCTTAAAATATTAACATATGTTGCCACTAACTAATTTTTTGTCTCTTTTTTTTGTTTTTGACTCACAGACATTTAAAAACAGTAAGTTTCCAGCTGTAAACTTTAAACCCTAAACTGAACCTTTTGGCTTTCCTTTGCTGCAGCACCCATTCTCATTCCACTCATTTTAGGTTCTGATAACAAACTGCGTGTGTGTGTGTGTGTTTGTGTCTAACCTGCTGCTACCAATCTTGCAATGCACAAATCTGTAAGCTTGGCCCCTAATCCAATAAGTTCTCCAAAAGCTCTGTACCTCCGCTGTCTGACTTCTGACCTTCGGCGCTGTTCTCACCTCAAGTGTTTACGTGCGAGTGCAACTTTTGACGTGACCCCAAATCTTGCCCCTGACTTCTCACCTTTGCCTGTCCTTCACCTACCAGCGCTCTGTAGTTTTCAACACTGACCGAGTCGCCACCGATCCGATTCCAACACAGAGCACAACCCAATGATAACCACTGTACACATCCCTCCATTTTGATCCAACCACGTGGGTGTTCACAGATTGGTAACTGTGGCCACTCATCACCTGAATGACCTAACCTGGCTTTTATTTCTGTCTCTTGTTACTGCAGTATTCACCCAGCATGAGGACCACCTACCTATCTATGACTGACGCCCAGATCAGACACTTTGGGACCGATTTCCAGGTGTAGCCCAGCACCTACGCATCCCTTTCTTGGGAAGGGTCTGTCCGCGTCTGTCTGATCCCCCTCCAGAGAAGGCATCGTTCAGGGATAATCTTGTTTACGGATGCCACAGCTTCCTCTTCCTAGTCTTGGTCTTGAGAGCAGGAGATATGTCATAATCAGCTGAACTGCAGAAAATGCTCTTTGCATGCAGTACTGCTGAGGCACTGCTTATAATCCTGAAAGAAAAGGGACTCTGCATCTCCCGCCCCAAGCCAAGCAGGCAGATGACTAACAAGGCTGTTGTTGGCCCTTTTGTGCCGTATAATGTTTTCTGATGAACCTGATCGAGAGACTTTGAATTGATTTGGGTTGAAATAAATGGTTTTATTCTTATGTCCATGATGTTTCATCTCCATACGGCTCCTAAAGATGTAGCGAGGACAACAGGCAAACCTTTACTTTACAGAAAAGGCTTTTTATTTTGATGTAGGCTTACAAGTAGGCCTAGCTCAGTACAATGTCACCTTCGCAATGCAAGTCAAACTTTATGAAAAAAATCTCTATATAAAGCCCCTTTAAAATATATTCATCTGTACTATTGTAAAGCTTAGAAAGTGATATTATTTGGTCTTGTTCTAAAAACAGGAAAATGTTACTATTTCTGGTATGTTGTGGTCTTGGTCCAAGGTATGTGGACGAGGAACATTGCATGTATTTTTTTATGTGTAACTACTTGGATATGAAAGTCATTTTCTTCCTTAAAATGTGATGTGTGATTAGGCCCATGTATCAGTCCTAGAACTTTGGGATCTTGGCTGAAAATGTGCATGTTAAACATTCCTCTAAAAATGACTGCAGGAGATCATTTGTTTTGTTTCTCTATCTCTTAGCAATCTTAGAATCACGGATTCATGAAATATTATCCAAATATATTTTGCAAGTGCAGTTTAGTGAGTGTGTATTTCTTTCGTGTTTGTAAAATCTATCATGAGATGGTTTCTATCTTTGAATCATTGAAGCATATGAGGTTTATAAAGTGCATAAATTGAATGAAACAAATTCGTTTATTTTTCCTTCAACATACCCACACGTGTCCCGTGATGTCATTCAACGACTCGACTTGAACATTTTAACCCAGTCCCAGCTCTAGCCTAATGAAACCGTGCCATGTGGACTGGACGCTAATCTTCGCGTTGTCCCAGAGACTCGAGTGCTGAATTTGACAGTTTCCTATCCACTTGCCGTACGAAACACGGAAATGGGTGTGGTCATGTCGTTCACTAGCTAACGTTAGCTAGTCAAATTTGGCATGAGCCACTGTCTAGTGTTTTGAATAAAATGTTTTGGCTAAATGAATAGCTTATTTTATTAATGAAGTTGATCGTGGCGGGGATGTGGCTAAACAATGGGAAACGTTTTCGGGAGAAAGAGTACCCGTTCTCGAATAACGGAGCAAGACCGTGCTGTACTGGTAAGGCGTAGAATGTGTACCGTTAGCAAACTTGCTATAGCTGTGTTAGCATAATGTTATTTATGGATTAGTTTACGTTCACGTCACTGTCCTTGGCTTTAGGTTGGGAATTAAACAATATTCGTAGATTTAAGAAATGAACATGACTGATTTCCTAGAAATCTAAAGGTACTATAGACGCTGGCGAATCAAACGCCTTTACGTGCCTGCACTTTATATTTAGCAATCTGCTGTAAGTTACTATATTATTTATTCCAGTGCTGCCCAGTATTTGTTGATCTAATCACATACCGTGTTTTGATATTGCCGTGTCGCATTTTCCCACGCCTGCGCACGATACGTGGAGGCAGTATTGTTCTTGTGCATTTTCTTGTTCTAGACATTTGATGTACCATGCCTATGACCCGATCCACAGTGTGTACTTTACAATTTGTTTGCAACGTTTTTTCTTCAGCAATTGAAGCAGCAAAGAGATAAACTGAAACAGTACCAAAAGAGAATAACGTCACAGCTAGAAAAAGAGAGGACTTTGGCCAAGCAGTTGTTGAAGGATGGAAAGAAAGGGTAAGCACTACCAAACAGTGTTTGCAGCTGTATGGTTGAAGCTATAGGTCTCTGTACCAAAACTTGAATGGTTTGTCTTGCATCTTCCAAATGTTTTCTTCCACCACAGGAAGGCACTGTTGCTTCTCAAGAAGAAGCGTTACCAGGATCAACTCCTATACAAGACTGAGTATCAGATCTCCAATCTAGAACGAATGGTACGGGCTATTTAGTAGAATTATTTTAACATTTGATGTACACCATGAACTGCTAGTTTTCATTTTCTTTTTTGAGCTACACCTCATTGTCTTTAACTTTAGCCGTGTAATTGTTTTACTGTCCCGCTTCACCTGTTGTAAATGTGATTTTTTTCTGCAGGTTCAAGATATTGAATTTTCCCAGATTGAGTTGAAAGTCATTGAAGGGCTAAAGGTTGGCAACGATTGTCTGAAAAGTATGCACGAGGTAAGGTTTAGTCTCTTGTACAGTAACGTTAGACAATAGCTTCCTTTTATGAGTACCCATTCACAAGTGGATATTGACATGCAGACCTTCTAAGCACTTATGCCACGTCGTTGGTTTTATTCTTTCCCATACCTCAAGACAGTGCAATCCTAAAAGCCTTTGCTTTGCGTTAGAGTAGCTGTGCACATTGTTTGAAGATTAAAGGATCAGAAAAGCAAAGCCTCGGCTACAAGCAGTGTGACTCCTGCGTATCCCTGGTTAACGCGATCCCGCTCGGGGACGTCTCTCCTTGTCTACTTCATCTTACAACCCAGCCAGAATGATTACAAGGGCCCCTTTTCATCCAAAGAGTGCACCATTTTGCTCAAGACACCAGCTTACATTCCGCTCTTGTCTCCTCAGGTCATGTCCATAGAGGATGTAGAGAGAATAATGGATGAGACCCAAGAAGCTATTGAGTATCAAAAGGTGAGCCTACCGAATACATGGTTTGGCCTAGCACGATCGCTATGTATATTGGCTGGTGTCAAAAAGCCTGATGCATCTCTCGTCTTTTGATCCTTAGCAAATCGATGAGCTGCTGGCCGGGTCCTTGACACAGGAAGATGAGGACGCTGTCTTGGCGGAGCTGGAGGCTATCACTCAGGTAGATGCGGTTATTGCACTGTTTGATACTATAGAGCAGTGGTTCTCAACCCAGTCCTCAGGTACCCCCAGCTATTGCAGAGATTTGATTTTCCCCAGTGCTAGCACACCTGGTGTAATTAGTCAAAGCTCTGCTGGTGTCTTAATTGCTTCAGGTGTGCTCGCACTTGGGAAGCTCAAACACCTGGAATGGCTGGGGGTACGTGAGGACTAGGGCTGAGAACCACTGTGTACCACTTTCTTCTCCAATAAATGAGACGCGTGAGTTTGATGGAGCGCTGGCCTGTTAGTCATAACGCCCTTAACTCTCATGTCTGGCCCGTCGATACAGGGAGAAGACGTCGTTCTTCCAGAGGTCCCCAGTGAGCCGCTGCCGGAGATCCCAGAGGCAGAGCCAGGTACTGCCCCACCGATGATGTCCATGCTGGGCCGTTTCCCGATGTCACAACCAGCCACCAGGCAGTCAAACACCCACGTCTGAACGCCGCTTGACGTTCTCTCTTTCTGCTTATTTCCCTTTCCAGAGAGAAGTCTGGCCAAAAATCGTCCGGAAAGGGAGATGCTGGCAGCCTGATAAAAGGACGCGTGGTATCGGGCACTCAGTCCGCATGAAGCAGGACGCGCTCACTTCACTGAAGGGCTCTCGCTCCCCTGTGCTGCCCTTATAACATGGGAGAGTTCTCTCCCAGATCAAACAGACTTAGATACATGTCAGTGGACTAGGATGTAGCGGTGTCTTGGTCTGCTGCCTCCTTCTGCCCTACACCTGTTTTAGGATATTGAATGAAATGTGTTGGTCCAATTGCATTACAGACATCATGGTGCGTGGTAAGTGTAATGGGAGTCTTAATATGTGGGTACAAGCAACATGAGACCGTGGGTGAAGATGTTGGTTGGAAATCATAGCCTCTTCAATTAATGTTTCAACCTTAAGAGTTGTTATTTGAGGTCTGAAGATAATGCTAAGCCTTATGGTGGCTGTAGTGCACTTGGGTTGTAACGGAACACATTGTTCATTCCCTTGGTATGATTTGAAACTGTACTGATTAAGCTATACCAGAATGGTGGTTAAGTGTCGTTTTAACTAATTTTACAAATTAAAGTCAAGTGTGGCAAACAAACCTTTTTATGTTTGTGTGGTTTCTAGTTATTTGTTTTAAACTTCTTAAGAAGGACTATAGTTCTCATTAGTTAAAAACTTGCTAGTATTTTTGTATTTCTAAATCTTAGCTTATTATTTGCTATCTATATTGTATGCACAGATGAATGATTTGAAAATGCATTACTTACCGATGTACATGTGACTTACTATTCAGCCGTATATATTTAATTGATTCTTAGACTGTATTTATTTACTATAGGTATGATTTTAGGAACTAATATCGCCTTCTTACATTGCCCACACGGTGGCACTCCGTACCAGTTTGTGATTGAATAATTATCACCTAGTTTGTTCTCTTGCTGTTTATCTGTGGGAAGCATTTACCCAGATTACAAAATACTTTGCCGGAACATAGTTGACAATCTTAGAGTTCAGAGTGTTGCATCTTATTTGGATGTAAGGTTTAGCTAATACCAAATATTCACTTTGAGAAAAACAAGACCTTGTGAGGCACTGAAAACAATTAGGAGTAGACCTTGGCAGTGACTACATCACCTTACATAATAGCGCAGCCTACACAGGACGGGGCCTAATCCTGTTCTGAAACTCTATTCGTGTTTACGTCTTGGGAAGGCCGGGACAGCAGTTATATTCGATCTGTAACATTTGTTAAACAACACTGTTCAAATATGATGTAAGTGTTCAAGTTACAGGCTAAATAATACTCCTATTGGCCCAACCCAACTGATTCAACCCGGATCAGCCTAGTTCTACAGAGCAAAAGTCTACTGCTGAAGATCTAAATCGCTGGCTGAAGCCAAATCACAGGACCGTCCGCATAGCACGAGACCCATATGTGGCGATCTCGCTGTAGCCTCTAGTGCCTACCTGTTTACTGAATGTGATTTAACGCAATACAGGTCTTACCCACAATGAATAAGGTCAACCTAAAATGTTGCTATTCTCAGATTCATTTATATTAGGCTAGTTTACCACTGTTATTTGACTATGTTTAGTTAAACTACTTCGTTTAAAAAAGAAGAAGGTGGGTAGTCAACTGGGTAACTTCAGACTACTAATCTGCTAAGGGAGAGGCGGCGATTGGGAGGCGGCGCACAAATCAGTGTGATTTGACAAGACATTGGTGGTGAACAGAAAACGCGACTTCCCAAGCAGAGGTAGAGTGCGTATAGTTGTCAGGGTGCTTAAGAGCGCAGCCTGCATTGCTTTTATAACAATCGCAAGTTGATTAATTCGCCTCCAATCATTTGAGACTTTTGTTTACTTTGCTTTACTTTGCTCTTGCTATATATTTCGAATTTTTACGTGGATATTTTTTTTTTCGGAAGGAAAACACGGTTAATGGTCCTGACTGAAGATTTCAAGATGTCTCGCACCGACGAGGTACACCGCATAACGGAGAATGTCTACAAGGTAAAGTGTCTAACTACATTAAAGTTTCGGGCTATTTGCTGAAACTGCACAACATATGGGTAAAATGTTCAATTAGAGCTGTTTAGTTTATGGATTCGCATTCCCGATAGAGTTAACACAGCTGAATCGGTTAGCGCATTCGAGCCTCATGATCTGCATTGCTCTATCCAATTATGACTCGATAAATGGGATCTAAATAAATAATTATTTTGTACTTAAAACCAAACATTGATTTTCAGTTGATTCATCGAGTAATTAGTTGGCCGTCCATTTTAGACCAGAAAACCATATTGCCTCACTATTAAAATGCACTTAAGGTCAGTGTAGTGATTTTCAGATTATACATAAGACTAGGGATTCTCTCGCTATTTTAATTGATCTAACTTTCTCTCTTTCTCACACACACACACACACACACACACACACACACACACACACACACACACACACACACACAGACATGTATATATACACAATAATAAATTACATATTAACCATACTGCTTTCAATGTTTATCTGCGTTGAGGTCATGCAGTATGTGTCTCAATGGAGCAGCAACGACATTCCAAAAAAGTGTTTGGTTGACAGGGAGGAGGCAGGGCTGCTGTTGCAACAGGTACTGCAAACATTTGCCCTACAGGGATTTCCACATCCAAACCAGTTCAGCCAAACTGCTTGAACCTTTCCGCCCTTTACCCCTGGAGACTGATTTACACTTTCCTTTTTTGTTGCTTCAGGAGTGGTTGGTGAAATGGTTAATAATATGGTCATCACAAAGCTATAGGGACGATGACGTTAATTTAAAATATATTTATTTCACGCACCTCAATATTGCAAATCATTAAACTAGTGCCAAGCCTATGATTTGCGGAATATCACTGGACCCTCATGGGGTCATGGTCCGATTCCATGTTTTCCAACTCTATTTACTTAATGGAATTCCCCCCAATTCCTTGACTAATCTATTGCTTCACTGTTGCCACAGCCATCAGCGCTCGACAGTGTGGGATTCTATTGGAATGCTAACAAAAGCCCTTTGTTATGAGGGTAGTCTGCCACACCTGAGCTTCTTGTTGCGATTGCTCCAAAGTCGCCTCTTTTCCACCGCTGCAACACAGTGCAGGGAAAACCTCTCAAGTCAAAACGGGAAGCAATGGCCACCATTTTCTATGTTCTCTCCCACGATCCTCTTATCATTCCGTGAACTGCAAGAGGAGAAGACCTACGTTTTTTTATTTTTTGTTATTTTTTTTTTTAAATTTTTTTAGAGGGGTCTCTAGGGTATAGCCGGATACCAGAAAGGAGGCCAGATGAGCAGAGACTTGTCAGGAGGCTGAGTGAGTGGCTTCTCTCTCAGAGCCAATGGGGGAGGGAGAGATGGAGGGAGGGCTGGGCTTGGCTAGGCTTGCTTCACCGGATTTGGGTGTCGGTCCTGTTGACTGAGCTGACGGCGTGGGCTGTGGTTTCGGACCGTGGCCGTGATGCCGTAGTGTGTGGTTCTCCTCGTTCCGGTCCCGCCCATGTCCGGAGCGGTCCATCCCCAAAGCTGTGCTGTGGTGCGTGGATAGATGGCAATAAGCGGACCCTGCACCTCGACCGTGTGGTCTGAGTGGAGGTGTCAGGTTGTTCCAGAGCGAGGCCCTCCAGCTCCACAGTGTGTGAAGGCAGCCATGCACCCCTGACTGACAGGCAGGTAGACAGGACTGTTGGTGGGTGGGTGGTGGAGTGGAGAGGAAGGCCTTCATGCCACGACAGGCTTTCAACTGGCTTTGACTGCCAACCTCCTCTCTTTCCCCCTTCAGCCTCTACACCTTTTTTCCAGATGCTTATTTGATAGGGTCTGGAACTAAACGTTGTTTGAATCCTCCTCAACGTGCATAGGCGTTATTATTTTTTTTCTTCACCTGAAAGGCGAGTGGGATGTTGAAACAGACGTTTACCATGGAGACCGAGGAGGTCGGTAAATGCTGAGTAATCGTGGGAAGGGGGGAGGAACAGAGGGTGCCAGCCCACTGTGAGTCAAGTGAGACTACGTTACTGTTTGACTCTCTCTCTCTGTGTGTGTGTGTGTGTGTGTGTGTGTGTGTGTGTGTGTGTGTGTGTGTGTGTGTGTGTGTGTGTGTGTGTGTGTGTGTGTGTGTGTGTGTGTGTGTGTGTGTGTGTGTGTGTGTGTGTGTGTGTGCTGAAGAGGGAGCGTTTTGTGAGTCAACAGGGCGTGTGAGTTGGGATCCCATTGTGAGTGGTTTTCTAGCGGGCACAGGGCACTCCTTGGCAGGGTTTTTGACTTGGGGAGCCATAGCAACCTTTGACAGAGCCTTGACGCTCTTGACAGAAACTACAGCGCTCCTGTTCAACCATGGAAACAGGAAGGCTCCTACAGTATAATGCCGCTCGGTGTCTTTCTAGTTTGTATTGTGTTTTGATGAGCGCGTGTTTGTTTGAGGAAATGCATTCACTCCTGTCGGGGGTTTTCAGCATCGGTTTCTGTGTGACGCAACTCGTATGTATGTATGTATGTATGTATGTTTGTATGTATGCATGTGTGTGCCTGTCAGTGCCAGTGCTGCTGTGATCTCCGCCAGCTGGCCAGTCTGGCGAGGAGGATGACTTCACCAGGCTGCCCTCGACGGTCAAGCCTCTTAGCCTGCTCCCTAGCCGGAAGTCTTGGGGACTAAGGGGAGGGTTAAGCAGAGGGGAACACCTCTCCCTCTCCTCTGTACCTCACGGAGGGGCGAGGAGAGGCAGTGAGACCCCCATCTCGGACTCATAAATAGGTCGAGCGGAGAGAGACCCGTTGTCAAAGCGGGAGTTGCTGACTCTCCTAATGTTTGTTTTCACAGACTTGATCAAGTGGCAACCTGGAAGGCTTGTGAGTGTTTTTGTTAGCTCCCCCCCACCTCTCCCTTTTTTTTAGCAAGTGGTTGCATCCTTCGACACACCCCGGTAGGCAGTGAGTGAAAAGGAGTGGAAGGGTGTGCCCCACCTGTACCAGCCCTCCGGTCAACACTGCGGTTTCCAGCCGACGCCGCTCCCACACTGTCAACAGCCTCGGCACAGACACCAGCCAAGGCAAGGGTGGTTGTTATGGGTAGTCCGCAGAGTCGCTCAATGGTTGTTATGGCGACGGCTTCAGAGGAGTCCGTTCAGTTTGCGGATTGACATGATCATGCACCATAAGCATTACGCAATTCGCCCGAGGCCCGAGGCAGAGTAGGGAGGGATGTTCATATGAGAAGGTAGGGTTCGACAATGAATCCTTTTACCATCCGGTATCTTCTTGTGCTTTCACGCATAGTATCCCTGTGATATTTCATCCCAGCCCAATGAAATGATTCATATTTTCCACCGACAACGAGAGGACTTAACTCCCGCGAAGTCACAGAGGAGCTCTGAACAGGTGGTCTCTTAGCAACGACGTGCTATTAAGAGTTTCTGTCGTGTCATTCTGCTACCCGCGCTGTGATCGAGTTAGTTAGAGAGCCAGGTGGGGGTGGGGTGGGGGGGGGGGGGCGGCGAGGGCGTGGGGTGGGCGGGCGGGCGGGCGAGATGTTGTGTGAAATGCATTTAAACAAATGCGCGGGTGTGTCGCCGCGGCCGTGGGCACACTTGAGTGACAGATTGAGAGGGAGTGCTGTGTGAGGGCTCCCGGCGTGATTGATAAGGGATCGGCTGAGGAGGGATTGACTGTGGAATGCGTCGCGCGTGTAAACAAGGGAAGGCCTTGCTGCTGTTGACTGGGGGGAGAGCATCATCTTTCACGTTCTCTCTGTTGCCTCAACGTTTGAGGACTAGCCCGCAGTCACAGCTGACAGCTGAATCCCAATATCACATGTCATCAGATTACTGTCCAACCCGCAGCCATCCATCATCAAGCCTCCGCTCGCTTTTTTTTTATTGGAGTGTAGGATAACTTCAACTCCCAGCGTTTATTTCGATTAAACAAAAACGGAAAATAAACAAAACACAAAAAGAGAAAAGACGAAGTCTCTTGACAGCGTTACGCAGCCCGAGGCCTTGGGAAGATTGCATTTTCTCGGAGACAGACTTCACAACGCTCGCTGCCTGTGGATCTGCGGGGCTTTTGTGTGCGCCGCGGCGAGGACTGTGTGCTCCTCACTCCCACCTCCTCTCCCCGGTCGGGGGCGGATGGCTCGGAGACGTTCTTCTCTTCTCATTTGTGCTCGGCAGCGCCTCCACCGCCGAGCCAGTTTGGCGCGGCAGGGTGAGAGCGGCGGCGGTGGCGGCGGCTCTTGGGGGGGGGGGGGGTGGTCGCTCTGGCTCCCGGGGCCGTGACGCGCCCTCGGCCACCGTGGCGGGGTCCCGGTCGGTCGCTGCCGTGAGCGCGCGCGCGCAGCGGTTGTGGGGAAAGACCACGCGAATGTGTGTTGGGACGGTGTTGTTACGTGGTTGAGGGGAAACAAAGTCGGATTGTGTGTGGATCAGGATTCTCCGTTGCCAAAATGAAAAGGCCCTCTTTTCTGCGGTGACGCTGCACTTCCATGCCCCCTAATCATGAGACTTGACAGTAATTACAACTTTGGTGCACCAAATAGGCACCTTCGCCCTCCTCACATACAGCGGGCCGTGCTGGGCCGTGCGTTGCCATAGCGATCCAATAACCACTCCTGTCAAGCCAGCACACGCAGGGGTTCATCTTTTAGCATTTGTCCTGCCCCCCCCCCCGTCTCCGTCTCCGTCCCCGTCCCCCCCCCCACCCCCCTGTGTTCTAAGAACCTCTTAGAGGGTTGTAAAATAAGTGAAGGTAGGGGAGGTAAGAGAGCTCTAAAGGGAGCGAACTTCAGAAAAGCGAGGGAGAGGAAGATATTCCACATCCTCGCAGAAATGCTCCCTAATTACTGAGGAGGGAGCCGGCTTGTAATTACCCGGTGAGACGGAGAGGGAGACGGGGAGAGAGAGAGGGGGGGGAAGGAAGGAAGGAGGAAGGAGGGAAGGGAAGGGAAGGGAGGACGCTGAGGAGCACCGCTGAGGAGTTGGGCCGCAGGCTGGCGTTTATGGGTCGCCGGCTAAAGTTAGCGAACCTGTGGGCTGCTGCGGTACATTCCCGTGGCAACCGCCGCTGCTGCTAGCTAGCCGTGGCCACGCTACACCCACAAAGCCAATCAAGCGGCTAACCCCGCTGATCCTCTTAGGGCCCAGACCGGTCATGCTATCGTACCACGGAACAATTCCATGCGCGTACACACCCGCACTGGCTGCAAGCTCCATTTGGTAAAGTCTTAGGGAAGGGACACAAAGGCAACGTGAGGAAGGAGCGGGTGCCGTTGACATAACAGGACCAGACGTGCGATTATTTGGCTGGGTTTCATTCTGCCACTCCAATTAGCCGCCGTGTAACCCCGGTGGCAGAACGGACGAGGCTTTTCTCGTGTTGGGCAGGAGTGGAGAAAGTCCGTTTTGTGCGTCCGACCCGGAGTGCTGCTCCCACCGACATCTTTCTCTACGAGCGGCTGCTTCAGGAGGGAGGGACTGTCCGTCTCACCGACCAAATTGTGCCTTGCCCCCGCCGAGACCCTTGCCTTCGCACTTGGCCGGTGAAAAGCAAAACCGGATTGTTACCGAGGTAGAATTTGTACTTTGGTACAAAGTACACACACGCACACGCGCACACACACACACACACACACACACACACACACACTGTGACACAAGTCAAAACTCAATCAGAGCTGAGCAGTGGAGCGGCCATGTCTGAGGGCTGAGTCATTCTCTGACTCAGAGTGATGTGTCAGGAGGAAGAGGTTAAGCACACTCTCATTGTTGGCCTGCCCGAGCAGCTCTGTCTCACCGTCGGCCAACAGAATGCGCCGTTTCAAATGGCTCATTAGGTTTTGACAAATCAGTGAGATGTCCAATTTGTGTAGAGTGTGTGCGTTTTTAACAAGAGCCCTCTGGGTAGGTGGAGGAACATAGCACTGTGCTGAATAGCTACCTTCTTATCCCTTCTGTGGATGCGTAGGGGATCCCGGGAAGTCCATTTCTAAGGAAAGAACAGAGGATCAAAAAGTTTTTTTTTCCCCGTGTATTATTCTCTTTGATTTATCTTTTGATAGAAGTGGAGTGGATCTGTCTGTCGCTGCACATGGTGCTATCACCAGCTAGGAGCACAGCTCAATGGACACAAGGAAGAATACCTAGGTCCAACGTCAAGCAGAAACCATGCCCTGGCCAGGGGTTGCCATAGCAACCTGTCGCGGTGGTGTCGCTCGGGTCCAGGGCGTCGTGTCGGGGCCAAACGACAGCGATGTAAACAAACCAAAAGCCTATCACAAGCCGTCCACCTCTACGACTGTGTGTGCGTGTGCGTGTGCGTGCGCGTGCGTACGTATGTATCTATGCAATGTACGTTATAGATTTGTGATTGTGGAGGCTCCCACTGGCGTGTGTGTGTTACCCGAAAGGATGATGTCCTGGTTTTCTTTCCCCCACCTGAGCCACTAATTGATGATTAAGGCCCTGCAGACACAGTCATGCGAGCTGCCGTCTTGCCAAAGTGTTTGTTATCGGATCTGTCAAGCAGATAATTGTGTCTCTGGCCCTTGACACCTCATTGGTACTGACTGAGTAGGAATAAATGAATGCATCAATGCAATCAGCCCTCTGTCCCTGGTTCTGTATTTATCTCAGCTCTCTCTATCCCTCTCCCTATCTCTCTCTCTCTATCCCTCTCCCTATCTCTCTCTCTCTCTCTATCCCTCTCCCTATCTCTCTCTCTCTCTCTATCCCTCTCTCTCTCTCTCTCTCTCTCTCTCTCTGTCTCTCTCTCTCTCGGCACACTAATGTTCTTGGCTCAGATCTGCCGTGGAATCTGTGGGCCACGGTCCAGTGGTTGGCCCCCGGCCACCAGATGGTTTACACTAGTGTCTCGCGCCGCGCCAGCCGGCCTGTCCACCTCAGACACTCTGGAAAGCTGGCAGGGCCGCCCCATCCCTCTCAGCGCAGACGGACTGAACTCCCTGCCCAGGGCCGGCTCCTTCCGCTCAGCGAGCACGCTTTTCCCAAACCGCCGTCCACGAAACACCTTGAACTCCCTCTGAGGTGGCGTCAAGCTCCGAGAGCACGTCGGTCTGGGTCGGACGTACCTGGAGCGCTTGACTCGGAAGGATTCCCTCCCTTCCCTCCCCCCCCCCACACACACACACACTCTCACAAACACACACCAACTCACACACACACTCTCTGGCTCGCAGCAATTCGCTCCCCTGCCGTGACCCGAGCCCAACTTCTCAGCCGGCTGACCTCGAGCGCAGGGCGGGCTCTGGTGAGCTGGGTGGCTGATCGCGTTAGCGAGCATGACTGGGCCGGGCACCCTGGGATGTGGCGGGAGCAGAGGCAGGGTCGGGAGGAAGCGCATTCTGTGCATACCGCAGCCTAACGAGGGCTGTGGGCTGGTCCTGCTACTGAAAGGGCTGAGTGTCTGCCACTCTGTTTGACCTGGGTCGGCTGCCTGGCTTGTGGAAAGTGAAAGTGACCTGGCCAAAATGAGGATGTGTGTGTGTGTGAGTGCTCGCACGTATGTGTGAGTGTGTGAGTGTGTGTGAGTGTGAGAGTGAGTGAGTGTACGTGCAAGTGTTCGAATTGGCTTTAGTTGGAGGTTAGCATTCATGTGTGGAGGCATCTGCCTGTCTTGCGCTAAGCTGTTACCTCTTTGAGCTGTAGTGCAGTAACAAGTCGCCCTCGCTGCTAGACGGTTTCTCTGCAGAGGCTCTTTAGAATCCAAGTCCCACTGCCTAGAGATGTTGCTGCCAGTACAGGTTCTACAGTGGAACGGTCGCAATGCAGTTCCCTCTAGCTATCTAGTAGCTACCCTACAGAGCTCTTAATGCTCGGATCTTCTCATCATCCTCAGGTTGATTTTGATTAACGCGACAAATGTGTGCATGGCCGCGGAGAGAAGTTCATCACGAGCGTGTCAAACCCACCATTGCCGTGGCAGCGGAGCGAGCGCCTGTCCTCCCCTGCCCCCCCCCCCCGCCGGTGCCAGACAGACAGAGGGGAACGCTGTCCGCTCGGGGGCCTCCCTCTGGCCCCGGCGTGATATGCGCCCGGTGAGAGAGAGCGGCCGGCCACACGGCTGTGGCTGGCTCCCGACCGCCGCTCTCCGCTCGGCGTCCGTTCCGCCCCTGATTACATCGTTAGCGCTGCGCTAGCACGGCGCAGCGTGTTGGCTCGCCGCTGCCGGGCCGAGGTGCCCCGCGTCCCCGCGCGCCGGCCGCCTAATTGGTGACCACTCCGACATTCTGGCAGTCCTCTAGGCTGACTGACGGCCGCCTGGAGGAGGAGGAGGAGGAGGAGGAGGAGGAGGAGGAGGAGGAGGAGGAGGAGGAGGAGGAGGAGAGGATGGCATTCTCACTTTTGATTGAGAGTGATATCCCCTGGTCCTCCTAAGCTGTCTCATTAACAAAACGTCCCCGTAGTGTGTCATTACTGTGGAAGGAGTGTGTGTGTGTGTGTGTGCGTGCGCACGCGCGCGCATGTGTGGGAGTCAACTGCGTTTGTGTAAAGGGAAAATAATAAGTTACCCGCGGGGATGAATAAACGGCCCGGAGGAACAAACTGTAATCCATCTCACACACGCTGACCTCATCGGGAAGCCTCCCTCCCAACGCTTATTATTCCTGAGGCAGTGTCTGGGAAGGGAATCGGTCTCTTTATCTTTAATAACGCTTCCTCTTACCGTCCCCCATGCTCTCTGAAACCCGTCCCCCCCCCCCCCCCCCTCTGTGGCGTGTTTCGCCTCGACTGTACCCCCCCTTGCTGGGAACATGCGCTTCCGTCCTGTCCCCGAGCGGCCGGTAATGAATTCGTCCGCCCCGCGCTTCCGTGGGCTCCCTCTGTGGATGGGGGTGGCCCCTAACCCCTCTCACTCAGAGACGGGAACAGACCAGCGCTCTCTTTGTTTGCTTCGGAACGGAGGACGCAAAGCGGGTGCAGGTTTGTCTCCGTCTTCCTTCCTTCCTTCCTTCCTTCCTTCCTTCCTTCCTTCCTTCCTGCCAGCCATCCGGGGTTGTGTTTTTGTATCGCCCCTGTATCGCGTCGCTGAAGTCAGGGTCCGGGTGTGCGCGAGTCATTGCATGAGTTAACCCCTCTTTCTCATTCCTTCTATCTATATCACTCTCTCTCTCTCTCGCTATCTCCCTTACACACACACACACGCTTATGTTCAAGTGCCCCCAAGGCCCCATTTTCCAATTAGCAGTAGCAATTAGGGTAGCGAGTCTAATGTAGTACAAGAGGACTGGGAGGGCAGGTTCAGTAACAATGGGAGAATGTGCCGGCAACACAATTCCGTCCTATTATGTTTCCCTTTTCGTCCCTGCGTTACGTACGAATGCATCGCAAGAGGTAACGTTGTCTTGAGCGCCTAATGAGATGGCTCATGCTCTTCTGCGTCTCTTCGCCCCGCCGTGTGTGTGTGTGTGTGTGTGTGTGTGTGTGTGTGTGTGTGTGTGTGTGTGTGTGTGTGTGTGTGTGTGTGTGTGTGTGTGTGTGTGTGTGTGTGTGTGTGCTTGCTGGTGAGGAGGTGTCGGAGTCTCAACAAGCGTGGTCCGGCTGTGCGGCCCAAGGGGGACAGCTTTGGCTGACCTCTCTGCTGGAGGCCGGCTAGCTGGTGCGGCGCTGGCCTTATGTAATCCTCCCACCAGTCAGCAGAACGCTCACTAGGGCTCAGTTGTGTGTGTGTGTGTGTGTGTGTGTGTGTGTGTGTGTGTGTGTGTGTGTGTGTGTGTGTGTGTGTGTGTGTCTGGTCCTCCTCAATGAGATGTGGCTTGCATAATAACGGACATACACTGAAAGGAGAGATGTAGGAATTAGCATCTTCCTGGCAAGTCCCTTGGGGAGGCACTGGCCTTTTATCTCTTGGAGAAGTAGGCTGTGTGTGTGTGTGTGTGTGTGTGTGTGTGTGTGTGTGTGTGTGTGTGTGTGTGTGTGTGTGTGTGTGTGTGTGTGTGTGTGTGTGTATTCAAAGTTGGAGTCTATCCCAACATGTGTCTTCCTTCTCGTATATCAACATAACGAGATGTTGATAATGATGTTAAATAAAGCTACCTGCCGGTAATACCAACAGGGATAGGGACCCGTCAACAAGCCCCCCCCCGTGCCCCCCCCCCCCAACCATCAAAGGCATCTGCTTTCTGCTCTCAGGGTACTTGGAGTAAGCCAGTAAACCAATTAGCACACTGCTGTCCCCTTCTGAAGGGGACTGTACCTCGGCCCGACCAACCTACCTCCGTCCCTACCGGAGTTCCAACGTCCGTGGAATCTTCTCCGGGTGGGATTAATTGTCCGGCTGTCGAGTGACGTCACAGCTCGTCACCGCGCCTTCCTGCCGGCCCCGGCTGGTCCCTGACCAGAGGGCCAGACCCAGTTTAGAGAGCCGCGGGAAGCAACCATGGCGGCGGCACACAACTCAGGAAGGTGACCTTGGGCGTTAGCCAGTCAGGCAGTGCCCGAGGGGCTGGCACTCCCTCCACAGTAGACCTGAGTAACAGCTGACCTGTCAGTTACAGCCAGACTCCTGTGCCATCACAGGACAGTATCTATCGTGTTGGTATTGTCGTTAAGGATATAAGCCCCGCTCCGGCATCAGGGGTTTTTTAAAGTTTTTTTTTTTTTACCGATGGACGTGTGTAAGGGGCTCGCTAGTGACTGTGCTTTATTTGGGGTTCAGTGTGTGTTAGTTCTCTGTACCAAAACCCGGTACAGATACAGGCTTGTATTGTTGTGTCATGACTGAGAGGTTGTGCATAGAAGAGAGTAACTTTCGCTAAACAAGATGGCCCCCGAAGAAGAAACTCTGCACAACACAGGCCTTATTGGGGTGGCCTGTTTGTTAATGGGGTTAGGTGGAACTCGTGGAGACCCAAATTATAGCCGGCAGAGTCCTGAGGCTACTTTAAGCAAGGCAAGGGAAGTACATTTTCGGGGGAGGATTGGAAAGGGTTGGCTCTGCTAGGATTTTGGTTTGTTTTGTCTTCAGCGACTTAGTGTTTTTCATTAGAGATAGCAAATGTTGCTGATCTTTTTACAGCAAATAAAGACGCACCGTTGGAATGGTTGGGCGAATAAACAACATACTTTTTGGAAAACCCGTTTGCGGCTCCCTTCTCCACCCAAACGTCCTTGGCTTTCCAGCCGGCCATCTTCCATACCTCGAACAATTCCGAAACCTTCCCATTATTTGCCACACATACATTTGCTACACGTGTGTTTGACCCAAAATAAAATAAATATCGTATTCATAAACGCCTGTACCTACTATGCATACTGTACACATAGCGCATATCGGTATGTGTGCGCCGCCTAGAAATAAAATATTGATACATTCAGTGAGTGCCTTCTATAGACAAACTCACACTGCATTGGACCCAGCAGCCCGGCTCTCATTAGAAGCGACAGAGGGAATACTCTGAAGGGGAGAGTCCACCAGATGTGCCTGCGGCAGAGGAGATAATAGGGCTGGGCTGTTAGGAGCTGCCGTCTCGGCCTGACGGACAGCCACTGTCCAGGGCTGCCGGGGCGCCACAGGTCTCTGTGCTGCTGTCACTTCAAGGCAGCCACCTTTGTTTGTTTTGTTTGCCCGGCTGCGGTCGCTCTGTCGATGCTCTTCTCGCCCTGTCTCGGTGTGTGTGTGTGTGTGTGTGTGTGTGTGTGTGTGTGTGTGTGTGGGTGTGGGGGTGGGGGTGGGTGTGTGGGTGGGTGGGTGGGTGTTCCTGCGGTGCGTCCCCTGACTGCGGTGTGTCCCCTGGCTGCCGGGGGTTGCCCGCGGGCCCCAGCTAGACCGGGGATGTGTTTGTCTAATTGGACTGAGCCCTGGAGGGACACGGTAGAAGAGGACTCCCCTCTGAGGAGCAGCGGGCTCTCGTTAATACTGGCCGCACAGATCCCCTCCCCACCTCCATCTTCATTCTTTCGCCTGTCTTATTTATTGCTTGGCTCTGCAGTCATTTAGAACACAGGAAGGGCTGTGATAATCAATCCTCCAGGCCTGGAGTGCCTGAGCACCGAGCCGGCAGCCCCGAGTGTCTCTCCCAGCAGCGCCCCGGCAACCCGCTGGCGCCTCCTGCCCCATGTCCCTCCTCTCACCTTGTCTCCCGCTGGATAGTCAATCACCCGGGGGGGGGGAAGAGATTGACCGTGCTCTCTGTAGGGTGGGCGGCCGTGCTTGCTTGCTTTGAGCGTGTCCCGCGCGCGTGAGAGTGCGTGGCTGGAGGACACGCTCTCCACAAACAAGGACTGGCTCCTCTGGGCGTGTCGGTTGGACACAAAAGGGGGGGCGTCCTGGAGCACGGGGGGGGCACAGGGGGGGGGCGCACGCTTACGACGACTCGCAGCCGCAATGCCATTGTTGTTATTGACAGACGTGCTCTCTCTCTCTCTTTCTCTCTCTCTCTCTCTCTCTCTCTCTCTCTCTCTCTCTCTGTGTTTCAGTCCATCATGGAGCAGTACAACCCCTGCTTGCGGAACTTCGTTGCCATGGGGAAGAGCTACGAGAAGGCCCTGGCCAGTGAGTGTCTTCTCTCGTCGCCTGTCTCCCCCCCCCCTCCTCCATGCTCCTGTCTCCCTCAGCAGAGCCAGACTCTCTCTCTCTCTCTCTCTCTCTCTCTCTCTCTCTCTCTCTCTCTCTCTCTCTCTCTCTCTCTCTCTCTCTCTCTCTCTCTTCGTTTTCACGCCTCTATCTGTCTCTGTCTCTTTCTAGGTCTGTTTCTCTCGCTCTCCTCCTTCTCTTTCACTTCTCTCTCAATCTATCTCTGTCTGTCTCTCTCTCTCTCTCTCTCTCTCTCATCTCTCTCTCTCTCTCTCTCTCGGTATTTTCTTTTTTTCCTGTGGGCCTGTCTCTGTCCTCTTGTCTCCTGCGAGGGGAAAGCCAATATTTATCGCCCTGTCAGCCTTATCATCTACCCCACAGCCTCTCGCCTTGCAACTGAAGGAGACAAGTGTTGAGAGCTAGACAAAGGAAATCCGGCTCTAATCGGACCCAGATCCGGATCCAAACGCTGGCTGCTTTTGACGAGGTGATAGCCTGCCACTTTAAGGACCAGATGGACAAAGGAAGGCGTGTCCCCGCTCTCTCTCTCTCTCTCTCTCTGCGTGCGTGCGTGTGTGTGTGTGTGGGGGGGGGGACGACACACACAACGGACACACCTCAAATTACTCTGTTATCCCTCGCCCCCCAGTTGCAGTCCCACTGACCACACCAGTGTAGGGGCGCCTGCCTCAGCCCTGCTTAAGTGTTCCCCCGATCCCCCCAGTTAATCCAGGCCAGGGCGTCTGCCACGGGACCCTCAGCCGCTAAATACCCACTCTGGAAGATTGACTGAGGCCCCCATAGGAGGGTCTGCCTTTGGGCAGGAATGGGGGGTGAAGAACCCCACTTTGGTCAAACACACACACACACACACACACACACACACACACACACACACAAGGAACCTTGCTGCCAAGGCGACCGGTCGAGAGATTAACCCTTGTCCTGACGAGCTGATACTAGTTAACAGTTCCCCCCCTCCACAGGGATGGATGAGTAACTCAGTAATCTGGGCTGCCCCCCCCCCCCACCCACCTCATACACGCACAAACACACATGCAGCCTCTCAAAGACGCCATCATCTCCTTCCGCTGACAGACTGTCTGGTAGCCATCAGGAGGTCTAATCCTCTCCTTCTGTCTCTGTCACCCCCCCTCCCTCTCCACCCCACACAGTGCAGTACAATACCTAATTACACACACTTCCACATTCTCTGCTCATTCCTATGACACACACACACACAAACTACATTACCAGTCGTGTGTGAACTTGATAGAACGTAGCCTACCCGCAATAGCACACCACACATTTGCGTGCTTCCATTAAAAAAAAAAACAGTAAGCAACACACACACACACAGGCAAATTCATCTCTTTCCGTCGCCCCGGCGGAAGCTGACAGGGAGGCATGTTTAGCGTAATGAACGGAGACGGCTGAGATGTGTTTAGTGGGAGGGGGGAAAACGTTCAGCAGCACTCAGCCTCTCAGGTGTGTTCAGTGGGAGGGGGAAAACGTTCAGCAGCACTCAGCCTCTCAGGTGTGTTCAGTGGGAGGGGGAAAACGTTCAGCAGCACTCAGCCTCTCAGGTGTGTTCAGTGGAGGGGGAAAACGTTCAGCAGCACTCAGCCTCTCAGGTGTGTTCAGTGGGAGGGGGAAAACGTTCAGCAGCACTCAGCCTCTCAGAGGTGTGTCCAGTGGGAGGGGGAAAACGTTCAGCAGCACTCAGCCTCTCAGGTGTGTCCAGTGGGAGGGGGAAAACGTTCAGCAGCACTCAGCCTCTCAGGTGTGTTCAGTGGGAGGGGGAAAACGTTCAGCAGCACTCAGCCTCTCAGGTGTGTTTAGTGGGAGGGGGAAAACGTTCAGCAGCACTCAGCCTCTCAGGTGTGTTTAGTGGGAAGGGGGAAAACGTTCAGCAGCACTCAGCCTGTCAGGTGTGTTTAGTGGAGGGGGAAAACGTTCAGCAGCACTCAGCCTCTCAGGTGTTCCCCAGCAGGCGGGTTAGCGACTGGGTTAGCGAATAGGCAGACGGGCTGACAGATGGACGGACGGACGGACGGACGGACGGACGGGCAGACGGGCAGACGGGCAGTCAGGCATTCTGGTTTGGAGAGGTGGAGAAGCTCGGCTGGAGGCTGGAGTAGCGGCAGCATATGTGTGTCCCTCCTGCCCGGAACTGAGGCCCCCTGCCCCTGGGCCCGGCCCTCTGAGAGCCACGGTGCTAGCCCTGTGCCTGCCAGCGTCTCACCTGACCCCGGTGGTCTTGCAGGCCCCATCTGCCACCCCCGCCCCACCACCCCTCACCATCCCCCCCCCCCCCCCCCCCCCCTCCAACTGGCATGCCAGGCCTGCCGCCATCCACCGTTGGGGAGGTCCTGGATAACAAGTTGGGGGAGGGGCTGGCGTGGGTGGGGGCTGGCAACACTAACCTCCCCCCACCCGTGGCACAGCCGGAGAGTCCTAATGAGAGGGGGGCAGGTGGAGAGGGAGGGAGGGGGGGTTAACGTGCAATCCCTGGTCTCCCGTTTTGGAGCGTGGGGTTTGTTTGTGGCATGGATCTTTCGGAGGGTGGAGGAGGTGTTTGTTTTGATGTGTTTGAAGTAGATGGCAGAGGGGGAAGATCCAAAGTGGGTTTGTAAGGCGTAGGTCATTTCAGTTTGTGTGTTTGTGTCGATCCGTTGCACGTTCGAGGTCTTGGTGAGTGCACGTGCGATTGTTTGTTTAGCCTGTGACCCTGCAGCTGGGTGATCTCTGCGCCCATCAATACTGCGGTTTCTGGGCTGGACCGGGGGTGGACAGCTTTGAAACGAAATGGCCAAGCGAAACTATTTCACTGTGTGCGTCTAAAGAATGCGGACTCTTCCTTACATTTTCAAAATCCCATTTAGCACGTTGATAGATGAGACTAGACAGCCACTGACACTTAAATCTAGGGAACTCTTGAGTGTAATCATTTCCCTCCCCAACGTCAAGGAAGACTTCACGCCGAGAGTGGATTGCCAGCACTGCGGCTGGAAGAAAGTTTCCGGATGAAAAGGAAGCAAGGAAGGAAGGAAGGAAGGAAGGAAGGAAGGAAGGAAGGAACTAACTAAGTGAAGAACTAACTATTTGCTCATTGAAAACG
The DNA here is from genome assembly GCA_017639675.1 of Aplochiton taeniatus. Taxonomy (NCBI): domain Eukaryota; kingdom Metazoa; phylum Chordata; class Actinopteri; order Galaxiiformes; family Galaxiidae; genus Aplochiton; species Aplochiton taeniatus. The sequence continues at coordinate 7,949,635 of CM030183.1, read as the reverse complement.
TCAAAGCTCAACTCCTCCACCACTAACATGAACAGCCTGGTGCACAGCGTTTCCGTAACGCATAGGCGCATTCTATCACACATGTAAAAGGTCTAATGATTGTGTATGTGTACAAAAAAACTAAGAAAGAAAAAAAAATGTGTATAGAATGTGATGTGAAGCCCTGTGTTGTTTTGCTCTCCCTCCTCTAACAGCGGTGACGTTTGCTGCCAAGGGCCTACTTTGACGCCCTGGTCAGGATGGGGGAGTTGGCCAGTGAGAGCAGGGATCCAAAGACCTTGGTGAGTAACAACTGACTGGTGACCCCCCCCCCCCCCCCCCGAGAGGGTTGGGGTTGTAAATGGCAACCGGGGGAAATCTTTAAGATGTGTTTGTGATTTCTCTCATATTTCTTTTTGTCGTTGTATTATTATCACTTCGTTTTGGGTCCCATCCTTTTCGCCCCAGGCAATCTCTCGGGGTGATAGTGCGCCTTTAAAACAAATAACGTATTCACGCTCCCACCCTCGTACTGCTGGATAGGAGCCAACAGAGAGCGAGACGGATGACAACGGGTACAGTTCCCCCTTATTGCACGCAGAGCAAGGCGGGCGTGCATCATTTATTCCAGCTCTTACAGGGGAGATTCAGAGGGAAAGGTGGAGAAAGAGCCCCGCCTCCACCCCCCCCCCCCTCCCCACCGCAAGATTTGATTTTAGAAAGCCTATTCATTAGTGACAGTGAGCCGTCTTTTGGATTTGATGCCGTGCCATCGGACCGAAATGGATTGGTTGAGCTCTAGGAGGAGGTGCGTTACAGCCGGCCCCACCAGGAGGAATTCTGCGTGGGCGGCTTCAGGATGCTGGTTACAGGGAAGCTCCTTTTCTCCTGGTCTGGGAGCGTTGCGTTTTGCAATTGTGGTGATCGTCCGGTTTTGCATGTTCTCTGGCTAATCCACGAGGTTGCGAGGGTCGGCTGGACACACACACACACACACACACACACACACACACACACACACACACACACACACACACACACACACACACACACACACACACAGACACACACACACACACACACACCGAAAAGCCTGGCCCCTCATCTTGTTGCCGTGGCGACCGTTGTCACCGTTCTGTTTGCTAGCGCCAGCCCACGGGAAATCAGCTGGTATTTGAACATGCCAGGCTTTGATTGGGTTGTCCTTCTTCCTAATCTGTGTATGACTAAGACAGGGCCTTTGACAAAACGGCATGGGCTCCCCCTAAAGTAGCCCGACAGACAGACAGACAGACAGACAGACAGACAGACAGACAGACAGACAGACAGACAGACAGACAGACAGACAGACAGACAGACAGACAGACAGACAGACAGACAGACTAAAGTGCCTACACTCCCGCGGGGGTGTGCGTCCAGGGGTGGGGAGGGGGGTACAGTG